>CM065690.1:23068557-23081057 GCA_017654935.2 Phymorhynchus buccinoides | reverse complement strand
ACAGCGTGAACGTCACGTACCCAGAGTTCCCTTTGAAACGGAAATGGTAGGGAGATAACTCAATTGTCATTTCCTTTCTCTACCACCGACGCCACGGGTGGTGAACAAGGGTTATTAATAACTCTTTGAAGACAAAATGGACAAAACACGCAGAGCCCTACACTCGTCAACTTGATCAATTATTCAACCTCGGTCGCTTTTTGTCTTGGTGGGGATTGTGCTGCACAACCGCATTCTACGTAATTATTACCAGCCGCGAACAAAGTGAGCGAAGCTGGAAATTTTTTCAGTGAATTCTGCGGCTATTTATGTATGTATGTGTGTGTGTGTGTGTTACCTCGATAGCGTCTCCACGGAGGAACCTAGGAGCCACAAACTTTGCACAGAGATAGGAATTGAGGATATCTAGGCCAAGAGCAAACCTGGAGATGATTGGTCAAAGGTCAAGGTCACTAGAGCCGAAAATACTGACGCGGCAGAGCAAGATGACGCGCCGCGTCAACGCGTCAAATCAAATAACGCGCCGCGTCAAACAGAATGTTGCTCCATGTCGAAAATGTTGCTACACACCAATGCAGCGCGCACATGCGCATGCACGCACACACGTAAGTAAACAAGCGTCAGCGTGTCGCGTCAAACAACGCGCAACAATGAAAAAACAAAACGAGCGGCGACAAACAACGTTACGAGTTCCTGAAACCTCTACCGCTGAATGGACGTGTTGCGTCATGCTGTGCCTCGTTTACGTTTTTGTTTTAGTTTTAGTCTCTCTCGCCCCCTCTACCCCCTTACCGTACTTTGTGAAGGAAAGGCTCATTACCAGCCGCGGGCGATTCCGGTGAATGTTTAACCAGCAGCGAAGCGAGAGCCGCTTAATGTTTTCAGGGCAGTCTCTATGTTCCCTGGCTATCTGTCTGACTATGTTTACACGATAACGTTTTAAACGGAGGGATCTAGGAGGCTCAAGTGTTGCATGCAGATTGGTATTTTAAAGACCCGGCACGTCACGTGTCAAAATCACGGTTTTCACGTGTTTCCCCTCTCATGGCTAGTAAGGAATCTCCAAGAAATGTTCCTAGTACAAGAGGGAATGTGACACGTGACGTGCGGGGTCGCTAATATAAATATATAGGCCTGAAATAAAGGTTCGTTATTCGCTGCGAGGCGAAGCATTCCAGCCGAAAATGCTGCCGCGCGATTGGAGATCTAGCGTTTCGCGCTCTAGTTTCTGTCTATATACGTCTGTCTGTCTGTCTGTCTGTCTGTCTGTCTGTCTCTCTCTCTCTCTCTCTCTCTCTCTCTCTCTCTCTCTCTCTCTCTCTCTCTCTCTCTCTCTCTCTCTCTCTCTCTCTCTCTCTCTCTCTCTCTCTCTCTCTCTCTCTTAATGTGTATGTCTTGAAGTAGCATTTATTTATTTATTCGATTTTGTGTTCATTTGTTGTCAAAACTTGTCATTTGGTCAACATTTCACACACACACACACACACACACACACACACACACACACACACACACACACACACACACACACACACACACACACACACCCCGCGCACGCGCGCACGCACGCACGCACACACACGCACACGCACACACACACACGCACACACACACACACACACACACACACACACACACACGCACACGCACGCACACGCACACACACACACACAACTCGCACGAAAAAATGGGTGGCGCGCCTCTGGCTGCGACGCGCTCTCCAGGTGGGAGCAACCCGAATTTCACAGAGACGCCTCTGTGACTATAAAGTACCTAATATAATACCTAATATTTAGTCAGATTCGAGTGTGGGGGTCTACATGAACAGAGAGATCGAAACTAGCAGGATTTCATCAGATTCATGTATCGCAGACGTCGCTGTTGCGTAACCGTACGACCGCAGTTGGATGTGTTTGGCACGGCCGTTACTCTGCTATTTCCTACGCCGATTTTATTAAGACTGGAAATATTCATGGGGACTGGTTTGTTTTGTTTGTTTTTCTTCTCTTTGTTTTTGGCATGGCAATGCGTTCGGTATGAAACCTTATCCATGGTAGATGATAAAGCATAATAAAAGTATAAACATTTTTGTTAGTTATGGGCCTATTCAGAAGTGTGTGGTTCATGTGGTTGAAAAGTAAAACCACCTGCAAAGAACTTAACATTAACTCAGCATCAAAACTCTGTCTTCTTTGCCGAGTGGCTTCCTGGCGATTTGTCAGTAAATTCAGCCAGTTGTTTCCAAGGACGCTCAGATTCTGCAAACCTGCGATGGTTCGAGTGTTCGCTGGGAATATCAATATAGAACAAAATGCAGTAAAGAAAAGGAGAATAAATAATTGATTGGGTTGATTGTTCACTTGTCTTTGTGAGTGTGTTTTGGAAACAAAAAGCATGTGTCGAAAGTAAGAGATAGTCGAGTATCATCGTTTCAATGCGAACTTGGCAAGCTTGTTTTATAATATAGCCAACACACTGACATACCCTTCTATAATAGATGTTTTCCACCTCTTCTGTTAGTTGCTAGGAGACCTACACGTTATACAGAACAAAGCACCATTTGGACTCTTCCATACGTGGGTTTAGATGGACTGGCCCATTTTGATATGACCATAGTCATCGTTCCTCTGCAGTTTCTCAGTTGGTGCTAGAGGTGCCGCAAGGACGGACTCACTTTGGTTTTCAGTGTTCCACATTGGTGTAATCATGTTGAACCATAAGTTCCCTCACATTCTGCTGTCTTTGTTTATTGTGGCACCAAGGTCCACCAGCAGTGAGAACTGGTACACTGATGGCACTGCTTGTTTTGTAGAGTACTCTGAAGATTACATCGATTCGTGGTACTGTCCGCATCTAGCCTGGTTCGATTCCTTACAGCAGATGGAGCAGCTAGCAGATGTCCTCACTTTGGACGAAGCGTGGGTAGACGCCTACGACACTTTTGACAATAATACTTACTTTTGGTGGACTGGACTGAAGCTTGAACCGGTAGGCCCCGAGTTTTGGGAAGGTGGTACTACTTTCTCATCTTACCAGGATGACGCTTTTCTAAAGAAGTCTTCAATGCGCTTAGTTCCTGGTTTATGGTTGATCTTCGAAGACTTTCTGTGTCGAGCAGATTTAACTGTTTGTGCCAATAACAATCCTACTGTTTTCGGGCAAGCCACAACGGATTCTGGCTTTACCACAGCTGCTTTCGTCACAACTACGTCACAAACTATGGCAGACGTCACGACTGAAGTCACATCGCAAAGCACAACCCCAACAGTGAGTACATCAGAAACTCCGCCTGACGATACATCCACCACGATTTCAGATACGTCGCCGGAGAACCCAACCACTGCCCTAGAATCTACACCAAGAAGCACATCAGAACCTCTGCCTGAAGATCCATCAACGACAGTGTCACACACCACACAGGAGAACCCAACCACTGCCCTAGAATCTACACCAGGAAGCACATCAGAACCTCTGCCTGACGATCCATCAACGACAGTGTCACACACCACACAGGAGAACCCAACCACTGCCCTAGAATCTACACCAAGAAGCACATCAGAACCTCTGCCTGACGATCCATCAACGACAGTGTCACACACCACACAGGAGAACCCAACCACTTCGCCAGAACCTACTTCAAGCACAGGAACTCCACGGATCGCTCCCGCATTGCCGCCCTGCAAATGTCACTGTGTGAGAGTGAACCGCACAGTCAGCATCAGCAACAGTACGGAGCAGGTGGCGGAGAAGGTCGCCCAGATCAAGGCCAAGCTGATGCTGAACGCAAGCAACCTGTCGGCCACTCGTCGGAGGAGGACCAGCGCTGACGATCAGCGGACCTCCGCCAAGGTGGCCGGCTATGTGGGCATCTTCTTCCTCGTCCTCGTCTTCTCCTGCATCGTCCTCCTCGACCTCACCCGCGTCATCGCCGCTCTGTCATCATGGAAAAGAGAGAGACACAATGACGTCACTGACAAGGGAGAGACTAAAATAACATCAGGGCAAGGAAACGAGTGCTAATTATCTTCTTTTTTTGTCTGTGATGTACTCGTGTCTTATCTCGATCTTTTTTTTATCTCAACCTCTTGCTATAGCATCTTTTTTGAGGAGACGAAGACGCGGACAGACAGGCCTCAGTGTGATGATGGACCCGCATTAAAGGTACATGTTTTACTGAAAAGGGCAGAACTGTAGTGGAATAAAACAGAAAGCATACATGTTTGCACTCCGTTGGCAAGATGTGGAAGGAGCAAATTCCAGTTCTACTAAAATGTTTATTTAACCATAGTGGTAAAACTTCAGTACGGCAGATTGCTGACGGAGGCGGTCACATCACCATTCTTGAGCTTCTTCCGCCAGCATCGCCGCACGACATGACATTGTTTGCATTGTCCAACGTTGGAAAGCTACCGCTCCGGGATTCCCGTTGAGCAGAGATTCTTGTCCACGTGGACCATCTGTACTCCAGGTCGTATAACTAGCGATTTTGTTTTTTGGGGGCTTTCGTGTGTTGTTGGGGCCCCGGGATGGCGTAGGGTGGTGTGCAAAAGCACATCCACGGAAGTGCCACTGAGCAAATTTGGCTCCGGCCACATTGCTAGTCAATGCGCTCGTGGTCACTTCGGTGACTTAAACCCATGGGGTAGGCTGGGCACTCTCCTTTTTCTGGACCTAGTTGGTCCTTGGGCTTTGTTTGTTTTTGTGCATAGGTCTGTCCATTCGAGACACTTTTTGTGTGTCGGTGGGCAGGCCGTTAATTAGGGATGAAAGGCCAGTCTGCACAAATGGTGGTGGGTATGGACTGAGCTAAGCAAGAGTAAAACTTGTGGACATTTTTCTTTTTCAAGTGGATTTAGACAGTTTCAGGACCAACTAGTGTGTCGCGGTTCAAAACAGAAGTTGGAAAGATGCAAAGGTTGCAATAAAACAAAAAGAAGAAGAAAAGTTTTGTTTTACGTCCTCCCGGAATTAACCATGTGGGACACATAATTTGAAGTGATTCTGTCAAGCGGTTCGGGAGATATCCTTGTGATAGACAGGGGGGGAGGACAACAAACAAAGAAACAAAGAAACAAAGAAACATACACGAACGAGTTTATAATTCCTTTGCGATCGTAGATCGGCAAAGGACAACTAAACAGAACCAAAAACAACAAGTGCAACGCCGAACGGCTGCAAAGTCCCCTCGCAGCATCGCCGAGCTACTCGGAAATCGGAATGTGTCGGCTGTACACATACATAAAAACGCATCTAAACAGCACGTAAGACGCAACTACATAAGAACGCATCAGAACAGCACGTAACTGAAGTTTTTTTTATATATAGCCTTGGGGTTCGGACCCGTGAGTTGAGCGCGCGCGATCATGCGCACACGAGCGCACAGAAAAATTCATGACAACTGTGTTATAGACCATTCATCAAGAAATGTGAAAAACACTGCATTGAAATACATGCACAACTTCGCGATATATTAGCGATTATGTGTTTGTGGGTTTGAACCCCGTAACTGGCGCGACCATGCCCTTAATGTAAAACTAAATACATCAGTGGATAGCTTGCATCTTGGCAAACTAGTATACCAAATTTGACGATGATAGACTGAATAGTTTTTGAGAAAAACGGACGAATAGCCGGACGGACGGACGGTCGGAGGCACGCCGGAGGCACGCCGGAGGCACGCCGGAGGCACGCCGGAGGCACGCCGGAGGCACGCCGGAGCCACGGACGGATCAGACAGAAACAATAGGCACGCACACACACGCACGCACGCGCACACGCACACGCACACGCACACGCACACGCGCACACACACACACACACACACACACAAGTCGCATGAAAAAATGGGTGGTGCGCCTCTGGCTGCGACGCGCTCTCCAGGTGGGAGCAACCCGACTTTCACAGAGACGCCTCTGTGACTATAAAGTACCTAATATAATACCTAATATTAGTCAGATTCGAGTGTGGGGATCTACATGAACAGAGAGATCGAAACTATCACAGACGTCGCTAAGCCAATTTTATTAAGACTGGAAATATTCATGGGGACTGGTTTGTTTTTTGTTTGTTTGTTTTTCTTCTCTTTGTTTTTGGCAAGGCAATGCGTTCGGTATGAAACCTTATCCATGGTAGATGATAAAGCATAATAAAAGTATAAACATTTTTGTTACTTATGGGTCTATTCAGAAGTGTGTGGTTCATGTGGTTGAAAAGTAAAACCACCTGCAAAGAACTTAACATTAACTCAGCATCAAAACTCTGTCTTCTTTGCCGAGTGTCTTCCTGGCGATTTGTCAGTAAATTCAGCCAGTTGTTTCCAAGGACGCTCAGATTCTGCAAACCTGGGATGGTTCGAGTGTTCGCTGGAAAGATCAATATAGAACAAAATGCAGTAAAGAAAAAGAGAATAAATAATTGATTGGGTTGGTTGTTTACTTTGTTTTGTGAGTGTGTTTTGGAAACAAAAAGCATGTGTCGAAAGTAAGAGATAGTCGAGTATCATCGTTTCAATGCGAACTTGGCAAGCTTGTTTTATAATATAACCAACACACTAACATACCCGTCTATAATAGATGTTTTTTCCAATTCTTCTATTAGTTGCCAAGAGACCTACACGTTATACAGAACAAAGCACCGTTTGGACTCTTCCATACGTGGGTTTAGATGAACTGTCCCATTTTTATATGACCACAGTCATCGTTCCTCTGCAGTTTCTCAGTTGGTGCTAGAGGTGCCGCAAGGATGGACTCACTTTGGTATTCAGTGTTCCACATTGGTGTAATCATGTTGAACCATAAGTTTCCTCACATTCTGATGTCCTTGTTTATTGTGGCACCAAAGTCCACCAGCAGTGAGAACTGGTACACTGATGACACTGCTTGTTTTGTAGAGTACTCAGAATATTGCATCGCTTCGTGGTACTGTCCGTATCTAGCCTGGTTCGATTCCTTACAGCAGATGTTGTTTGTTGTTTGTTGCTTGTAGTCGTACCGTGGCTTAAAGACTCCAGGGATCATCCCAAACAGCCGAAGCACTTGAACACCGTGGTACAAATGCATCAGCTTGGGATGAGAACATTACGTGTGTGACCGTTTTTTTTAATTTATTACCCCGGCCACGTGGGCAGCCACACTCCGACTTCGGAGGATTGTTGGTTGTTGTTGTGTTTTGCGATAGACTTTGATTCTCAAGCTAGACCTCCAGAATATGGCCTTCTCCTGCCTTTTGTCCCCCAAAAAACATCTTCCAAATAATTGTTTTCCTTTGAGCTCCTCCGAAATCGGAATGTGTTGGCTGTGCGCAGCGGGGAGAACAGTGAAAACTGAAAACCGTACACATACGTACCTTAACCATTATGTCCATATGGCCTGGGAACGCAGAAGAAGAAGATGAAGTTTTAGAATGCGTTTTATATGATTGGACATTTGGCATTGACCAAACACAAACTATTAGTTAGCATGCCAGTCACTCGGTATAATTTTAATAGAATGTTTCCTGATAATTTGCTTTTCTGGACTTTTGCCATTGGATTTGAGCTAACTAAAGAAACAAAACCTACAAAGGGTTAAACAATCACAGAGAAAAGCGTGAGGGAAAATGCCTTTGTCTACCACAAAACACAGAGACTACAAATAATGCAATACTCTGTTGTTCTAGTTGTTTTCTTTTATGCATCTCAGTGTTTCATCGAGTGCTCTTTTTTATCTCATTCCGGACGAATTCCGAGTATACTCGGAACAAGAGAACGTCAGTCAGGGCCTAATTCCGAGTATTATCGGAACAACAATTTCTGAGCCTAAAACTTGTCCGAATCCAATTTTGTTTCTCAATCCAAACCAGGTTTTGCGAGTTACTTCTCTTCGTCACACTTCCAGCATTCGTTTTACTTATGTTTGGCACTTTTATTTAATTTATTAATGTTAAACATATCCACAAATTGGCCCTATGCAAGCCTCACAAAATGCCCCAACAAGCTTTCCATTCATAGTGATAGGTATAGGGAGACTAATAATTCAGATTTTAATGCAAGTAATCACAATTTCAAAGTGAAAATTAAACTTGGACCAACCAGTAATGTTGTTGAAAATGAATTACAGACAGAGGCGAGTTTCGTTGCTCTTTTTTATTTGTTATATTTTTTTCTAGGCAACCCCAGGCCAGTAATGATGTTTGCCTCAGGCAGCAAAGTCCTGAAGGGGTTAAATGTGTGAAAGCTGAGCTCAAGATTTGTTCGCTATGCATTTTTAACAAACTTCTTTTACCTTTATCAAGTTTATGTCAACAAGCTCATGGCACCTTGTCAATAATAAATGCTTTTCGTCTCTTCTGTTTCCTTTGAAGAAGACTTCAAGTGGTACAGAACAAAGCCGCTTTTCGACTCTTCCATCTGTGGGCTTTACGGACTAGTCCATTTCGATTCGAATGCTTCTTTTTCCTCGGCATATGACATCAGTTGGTGTGATAGATGCCGTAAAGAAGGGATCTCTTGCTGTTCGGTGTTCCACATTTAGGAATAATCATGCTGAACTATGAGTTTCGTCTTATACTGGTGTCGTTGGTTTTCTTGGCACCAATGTCCATCAACTGTGATAACTGGTACACTGATGGCATTGTCTGTTTTGGAATGTCCCACCCAATATATGTGTTTGGTTACATCAATTGGGTTTGTCCGTATGGGACAATGCTGGCCTGGTTCCATTCCTTACAACAGATGGAGCAACTAGCAGATGTGCTCACTTTGGACGAGGTGTGGGTAGGTGCGTGGAAATACTTTTTAGATAACACTTACTTTTGGTGGACTGGCATAGAGTATATGCCAGTAGGCCCCAAGTTTTGGGAGAGTGGTACTACATTCTCATCCAACCAGTATACTGCTTATCTGAAGAAGTCTTCACGGCGATTGGTTCCTGATATCAGGTCGAACTGTGAGGACTGTCTGTGTCGGGGAGATGGAACTGTTTGTGTCAATACAAATCTTACCGTTTTCGGGCAAACCACGACGGATACTGGCTTCACCACAACTGCTGCGACCACAGCTACGCCACAAACTGAAGGCACGTTGCAGAGCACAGCAGCAACAACGAGCACGTCAGAGACTACGCCAGATGCCACATCCACAACGGTTCCAGATACCTCGCATGAAAGTCCAACCACTGTGCTACGATCTACAGCAGTGAGCACCTCAGAACTTCTGCCTGACGACACATCAACAACAATGTCGGACACCTCACAGGAGCATCCAACATCAGTGAACACGCCAGAGGCTGTGCCCGACTACGCATCAACGGTAATGCCGGGCGCTTCACACGAGAATCCAACCACTTCGCTAGAACCTACTTCAAGCATAGGAACTCCACGGATCGCTCCCGCATTGCCGCCCTGCAAATGTCACTGTGTGAGAGTGAACCGCACAGTCAGCGTCAGCAACAGTACGGAGCAGGTGGCGGAGAAGGTCGCCCAGATCAAGGCCAAGCTGATGCTGAACGCAAGCAACCTGTCGGCCACTCATCGGAGGAGGAGCAGCGCTGACGATCAGCGGACCTCCGCCAAGGTGGCCGGCTATGTGGGCATCTTCTTCCTCGTCCTCGTCTTCTCCTGTATCGTCCTCCTCGACCTCACCCGCGTCATCGTCGCTCTGTCGTCATGGAAAAGAGGGAGACACGATGACGTCACTGACAAGGGAGAGACTAAAATAACATCAGCGCAAGGAAACGAGTGCTAATAATCTTCTTTTTTGTGTGGTGTACTCGTGTCTTATCTCAATCTTTGTTTTATTTTATCTCAATCTCTTGCTATAGCATTTGTTTTTTTAGGAGACGAAGACGCGGACAGACAGGCCTCAGTGTGATGATGGACCCGCATTAAAGGTACATTTTTGACTGGAAAGGGCAGAACTGTAGAGGAATAAAACAGAAAACGTACATTTTCGCACTCCGTTGGCAAGATGTGGAAGGAGCAAATTCTAGTTTTAAATACTAAAACGTTTAGCTAAACGTCGTGGTAAAACTTCAGGACTCATTTGTAGACATTACAATATTTGTGATACTGGAGTGCTTTTACGAGTATGGCTACTTTATAAAGCTGGTGGTGCTTAGAGATTGTCACTATTGGCGGGAGAGATTTTGTTTTTCGTAGCGTTCATTTTTTTTTAATACTGTAATAATGCGTGTGTGTAATCAGTTTAGGGCACAAGTGCATAGTGACTTAGTTAGATTTTTTAAATCATTTTTTAATTCTATTTATGTCTTCTTTATGCATGTATGTCTATAATTATATTATGTGCGAGAATGTACATATGAGTGAACAGTTGGTATATTTACACATTATATTTACACGTACAACAGTTAACAACATGTATGTATTACTAAGCACCTATTTGATTAGATCAAGAGTATTTATTTATTTAGTTAGTTAGTTGGTTATCCATTTATTTATATATTTATTTAGATCATCTATTTATTAATTTATTATGTTAATTTGTTATTTATGTATTTGTTATTTTAATTTGTTATTTATTTATTTGTTATTTTAATTTATTTTAAAATGGATTTTTTAATTTGTTATTTTAATGTATTTTAATTGGTTATTTATTGATTGATTTATTTATATGCGCATTCACTTATTTATTGATTTATATGTGCATTCAATTATTCATTCGTTTCTTTAATTATTGTTCCTCTCCCTACTCATTCCATTCACGTCTCAATTTCCTATCAATCTATCGATCTCATTGTGTGACTATCAGTAGACCTATATTTGTTATTTGTTTAGTCATGTATTCTGTCTTGTCTTTTCTCCTCGTCTTTAGTCATCTCGTCCCATCAAGTCGAAAGTCACCGAACATCGTTGATCATATTAACCCATTATTAATCCTTTCACCGCCAAAGTCACATTTTAGCACCATAGTGATTTCACACCTATGTCACTAAAAGGCATCAAATTTGGGTCTATTATCCAAAGACCCTATTGTCTCAGTTTCGGGAAGTAAGGATAGACCTTATTTTATATATGTGTCACATACGAATCCCCAATACTGCAGACAGATTTTGCGCTCTACCCAGTTACATTTAATGGAAACTAGCGCAACGCCTAGTACTGGCAATGCACCATACTGGTAACACCTAGTAACGGTAACGGCAAGTACTGGTAACGCTGAATACAGCAAATTTGAAGCGATTCGGTTAAGAAACGGCGGAGTTATAAGGCCCCGTTTCCCGTTGGCGCTGCTCTGAGAGTGACGCGTTCTCCGGATTCTCTTCCAATTTGCTGCTAGGCGTTGCCCGGGCCATAGCAAGCCTGACAGCAAATTTGAATCATTTCGGTTAAGAAACGGCGGAGTTATGCGTGAAAAGGTGACGCGGCGTATAGCGCGCGCGTTTCTGAACCGATTCGCTTCCGGTTTGGCACAACGATAGTCACTGTCCCCAGTCATCTACCTGCCAAATTCGAAGGCAATCGGCCCAGAAACACCGGAGCTACGGGCGCCGAAAGGCCGTCGGATGCGCGTTTCGCGCATTTGCCGAACCGCGCAAATGACACGGCCGCCTCGGTTGCCGTTGCCATCGCCCCGTTAGGGCTCACAGCAAATTTGAAGCGAATCGGTCGAAAAACGGCGGAATTATAAGGCCCGTTTCGTGTTTCAGACACACACACACACACACACACACACACACACACACACACACACACACACACACACACACACACACACACACACACACACACACACACACACACGGACAGTTGGCTTTTTACTATATGATGGTTGGCTGAAATATGGCTGGCGGTGGAAGGGTTAACCCATTCTTGCCCGCTTATATTAACCCATTGTTGCCCGCTGATATTAACCCATTGTTGCCCGCTGATATTTAACCCATTGATGCCCGCTGTCCTCCCTTTTCTATTTGCCTCGCACTCTGATAACCTGGCTTGCAAATAAGACTGCACTGGAGGCGGTCACTGCGAACACGCTCCGAACAATTGATACAAACAAAATTGATGGCAGCAGTCGAGCGCAACATCTTCAAACAGCGTTCGTGACAGCGTTGTAGTATAAATGGCTTGGGCAATGATAACGGTAATTGGTATGGACAGGAAGAGTGGGGCTCAGAGATAGAGAGAGGGGAGGGGGGGAGAGTTATCAGATAGAGAGAGAGGGAGAGGGAGGAGCTGAGAGACGCTTCAGAGATAGTTATATTTCTCGTCGGCGACGAAGTTGTCATTCCTAATCTTAATATTCATCTTAATTGGTTCATCTTTTTAAGGACAATATTAGTAGTTTTTATATGAACGTACGTTTTCAAGTTTTTTACATAGTTCTAATCAAAATTATCTCCTTCTTTTAACATATTTCTTGTTGATATTATATGCATCTTCTTGTCTTAACTGTGGTGTTTCGATGTATGCAATCTGAATGTTTTTAGCATTGGTTATCGAGCTAATTTCCACATGGATGAATAACGATGTTTTGAATTTGACTTTTTGAATGGCACAAATACAGC
>CM065690.1:23063557-23066057 GCA_017654935.2 Phymorhynchus buccinoides | reverse complement strand
TTACTAACGATCGAAATCCTAACGAAGGAAACATTAGGCTAATGAAGTGTCGGATGGCTGATGATAATGATGATGCTATCTATCATGATCATCGCCATCATCATCATCATTGTCGTCGTCGTCATCATCATCATCATCATCGTCATCATCGCCATTATCATCATCATTACCATTATTGATATCATATATTGTTTGACGTCGTGTCTCACTACTAACTTACTAACGATCGAAATCCAAACGAAGGAAACATTAGGCTAATGAAGTGTCGGATGGCTGATGATAATGATGATGCTATCTATCATGATCATCACCATCATCATCATCATTGTCGTCGTCGTCATCATCATCATCGCCATTATCATCATCATTACCATTATTAATATCATATATTGTTTCGCCATCATCGTCATCATCGCCATTTTCATCATCATTACCATTATTGATATGATATATTGGTTGACGTCGTGTCTCACCAGGGCCTGTATTCACGTTGAGATAGCATGAGACTTAGCATGATGCTAACTTAGAAGCTCTTCCAATGTCCTATAGGATTTAATAGGACTTTTGGAAGAGCTTCTAGCAGCTCTTCCAATGTCCTATAGGATTTAATAGGACTTTTGGAAGAGCTTCTAAGTTAGCATGATGCTACGTCTCATGCTATCTCAACGTGAATACAGGCCCTGCTTACAAATGATCGAAATCCAAACGAAGAACGCAATTCTACTTGCAGGTATTTCTACTTGTTGTGATAAATAAAATTGATGATGGAGAAACGCTCTCGTGGCATTGCAGTTTTGTTTTTTTAAACAATCGCTGTAATTGTATGATTATATCCATACGTTTCTGTGGTGTAGAGTGGCACAGTGGTAACGCGTTCGCTTCGTGTCAAGTAAACCCGAGTTCGAACCTGGGTACAGGGGATTTTTCCTCTCACTTTGCACTAGGCCTTACGGTCTGAATGTGGAGTCTTTCGGATGAGAAGATAAACCGAGATCCCGTGTGCCCATGCACTTAGCACACGCTAAACCCAGTGGCAACGAAAAAGTTGTCATTTGGTCAAAATTTACTTCCGCCCCCTTTTCATCCTCATCAGTCACACAAGACATCGCATGCAAAAAACATTTAAAAAAATGGGTGGCGCGCCTCTGGCTGCGACGCGCTCTCCGGGTGGGAGCAACCCGAATTTCACAGAGATGCCTCTGTGACAATAATTAAAAAAAAGTGTACATAATTTATTGTGAAATGTTTTTCTTCCGGGAAAGAAGGAATTATAACAGTTCCCGCCCTTCTTTGTTGCTTACGTACCTTGAAGCCTCATGAGTTTCGATGTTGTATTTTTTTTTATGTCAAGCGAAAGCACTTCATCAAACTTTATAAATAAAACTGCTTTTAATAAATGTTCCTTTTGCAGTTATTTCTACTTGTGTTTTCTTTTTTTAATGTTCTGGTAAATAAAATTGATGATGGAAAAACGCTTTCGTGGCATTGCAGTTTTTTTGAAACAATCGCTGTAATTGAATAATTATATCAATACGTTTCTGTGTTCCTCTGTATGTCAAAAGTACGTAGTTTCTCTTATCTGGATGGGCTTATTTTCCTGTTTGCCTGTCTGTCTCTCTTTCTCTCTCTCTCCGTGTTTCTCTCTCGCTCATCCCTTGTCTGTCTCTCTCTCTCTCTCTCTCTCTCTCTCTCTCTCTCTCTCTCTCTCTCTCTCTCTCTCTCTCTCTCTCTCTCTCTCTCTCTCTCTCTCTCTCTCTCTCTCTCTCTCTCTCTCTCTCTCTCTCACTCACTCTCTCAGACTCAATTTGTATCGACTTTCCCTTTGTTTCCTAGTCGAGTAGTGCTCCGTGTTGCTTGCCGAGATAGTATCTCTCCGTGCCCATTACTGCACCAACAGGCCTTGTATTGAAGTCAGAAGAAGTCATTACAGACATGGATGATTCACCCATAGAATGAGGAGGAGGAGGAGGAGGAGGAGGAGGAGGAGGAGGACAAGAAGAAGAAGAAGAAGAAGAAAAAGAAGAAGGAGAAGAAGAACAACAACAACAGCAACAAGAAGAAGGAGGAGCAGCAGGAGGAGGAGGAACAGGGAGAGAAGAAGAAGGAGGAGGGAGAGGAGGACCATGAACAACAGGAGAAGAAGAAAGGGGTGGAAGAGGAGCAGGAGCAGAAAGAGAAGAAGAAAAAGAAGAGAAGAAGAAGAAGAAAAAGAAGACGAAGAAGAAGAAGAAGAAGAAGAAGAAGAAGAAGAAGAAGAAGAAGAAGAAGAAGAAGAAGAAGAAGAAGAAGAAGAAGAAGAAGAAGAAGAAGAAGAAGAAGAAGAAGAAGAAGAAGGAGGAGTCAGGGAGATTAAAAAGGGTGGGAGGAAGCCTCCAGTGTTCTATGTTGGTTCAATGAGAAAAATGGCAAGGTCACTATTTGTTAGCCATAATTAAACGTTGTCGACTCTTTCGATAGAGGACTTGAGACACTCTTCCATGTTGGTCCCAAGATGGCCGAA
>CM065690.1:23051057-23061057 GCA_017654935.2 Phymorhynchus buccinoides | reverse complement strand
TGGAGATCTTCTTCCCAATGCCGACTCTCCTGAAGTTGGTTTTTTTAAATTGCCGAAAGAGATGGGATGTTCCCTCGGCAGAGCTTCTCCATTATATAACCAATTCTAGCCCAGCCTTCCAGAAGAGCAGTCTCATTCTCTGCTATCTGGAAGTTATGGGCGGACACGACTGAATGACACAAGCCTACTTATCGAAGCCACAGATGATAGGCAATAGGTAGTTTTATTTAAACAATTACGGATAGAAAATTGAGCAGTGTTGAACTACCTTGTACTTTACACGAAAAAAAACCTCACATTTTCTCAATGAACATCTTCACCGAGAAGCAAAATTCTGCCGATTTCAGGAAGGGATAGGGTTAGGATCAGCCTATGATTATTTTCATAAAACTGAAAGAAGCGGACTTTGAGATCAGTGCTGAATACAAGCAGATCTTTTGAATCAGCTTGGGGGGTTAAAACAGTATTGTGCATCATTGGACATTTTGGATATTCTAGCTCATCTTAATCAGAGTTTTGTTTTCTAAGATGCTAGATAATGTATGCTAATTATTTGATACCCACCTGCAATTAACTTTTATCGTTTTAAGTAATATCATACGCAATAAATAAAGGAACCACTACCAGAAAATAAATAAGTCGTTCAGCTACTACCAACCTAGCGGAATCAAATTGGTAACGGGAGTGCTCAAAATTATCGGTGTGTTTTGTATACTTTTATTTTGTATGTCTGGGGTTTTCTTTGGCGGTTGGTAAGTAATTGAGGTTTTAAATGCAGTTATTGTCGTAGGGAAAGACGTTGTGTCGTAACTTTAGTGTTAGAGCTGATGGTGTTGAGTAATATTGTAGATAGCATCAGTTCACAAATGGTTTAAAGACCCCGCACGTCACGTGTCAAAATCACGGTTTTCACGTGTTTCCCTCTTATAGTTAGTAAGGAATCTTACAGATACACTGACGCATCACGATTAAGTCCCTTGGTTTTTTTCTGGGTAGTTGTGACCCACATACAAATGCCCCCAACTTCAAATTGAGGCTGCTCTTTAAAATTGTTCTCAATTTGGGGGCATTTGTATGGGAGTCAAATCTGGTCAAAACAATATTTCTTACCAGCTATAAGAGGGAAACACGTCAAACCCGTGATTTTGACACGTGACCTGGTGGGTCTTTAAGAAATATTCCTCGTATAAGAGGGAATATGACACGTGGGGTCTTTAAGAAACTCGTCTTTTAGAGACCAAAGAAGGAAAATAAATACATATTTTGACAGCAGTGGTTTTCCATACTACTATCCACGTTCCCTTTTCAACTTTAAACGTGTCTGTCTTTTGGACAGGTAAAAAAGGGGTTGAAGATAGTAAAAGGCCGATAAAAGCCCCTGTGGCTGATGAAAGCTTTAACAGTTTACCAGGGACGGTATTCATGTCGAGATAGCATGAGACTTAGCATGATGCTAACTTAGAAGCTCTTCCAAAGGTCCTATTAAATCCGATAGGACATTGGAAGAGCTTCTAAGTTAGCATCATGCTAAGTCTCATGCTATCTCGACATGAATACCGTCCCAGGTACCAAGCTTTAAAAGATTTCCAGATCCCTACACCCTAAGGCGATGACAACACTACCCTCCCCTGTTCGTATCCTGTTGATAGTGTGTGTGTGTGGGGGGGGGGTGTTTGTGTGTGTGTGTGGGGGGGGGGGGTGTTTGTGTGTGTGTGTGTGGGGGGGGGGGGTGTCTGTGTGTGTGTGTGTGTGTGAGTGAGAGTGAGTGAGTGAGAGTGAGTGTGTGAGTGAGTGTGTGAGTGAGTGTGTGTGTGTGTGTGTGTGTGTGTGTGTGTGTGTGTGTGTGTGTGTGCGTGTGTGTGCGTGCGTGTGCGTGCGTGCGCGTGGGTGTGTGTGCGCGCGTGCGTGCGTGCGTGCGCGCGCGCGTGTGAATTACATTGAAGCCACCCAATGAAAGTACATAACAAACTCACAATCAACAACAGTACAGTACCAAAGCTTGAATGTATATAACATTCACAACGATATGATAACAACCAACAATTGTAATGTGCACTTTTACCTACTTTTCTTTATTCAAATCTTTTTTAACACCAGTCATACGAACATAGAATGAACAAACCGTCTTTATTTCAAATGGTAGCAAACTCTATGACATACATGCTACATGTTGTGTGATTCTTTTAAGCCCACACAATTATTGATATAATCTTTTTGGACAGATATTTAGTACACGTTCAAGCAGTTCTTTTAAAAGACACAGTCACTTTGGAAATCAGAAAATAACTTTACACACACGAACGTGAAAAATATGTTACAGTAATTTGGTAAAATCATGGCCTCCCGTTCACTTCGTTATCCTTTTCATTCCTCCCTCGTCTTCTTCCTTCAAATCCTTCTTCTTTCTCCCTTTTCCCTTCGTCCCCTGGGTTCTCTTGTACGTCGCATCTCTTTTATTCTCTCGGCTGCTGAATTCAGCTAGAACGTGAGGAGAGAAAGACCAGGGGGCCGTTTCACAAGGGCTAACGTTACGTTGCGCTCGCTCAAATCGGCAAAAACGGTCTAAGAAACACCCTTCGTTTGCCGATAGTTCGCGTGACGTTTTGTTCCTGCCAAACACCGAGCAAGCGGCGAACTGCCCGGAACTAGTAGGGGGGGTGAATATATTTCTTGTCGTTGATTGGTCCATTAAAGTTTGGTTAAAATAAAATTAAAAAAATTACCAACCAGACAAGAGCTTGTAATATTCTTCCGCAAACGTTTTCTAAAGTGTTTCACACCTTTTGGCGTAACAGTTATGCGCGCGGCGACCGTCGTCTAGAGAAACTGGACCCAGGGTGGAGACATTTAGCGTAGTAGGGGAGGTGCGTTGAAGGCTCATCCCTCCTTAGACCCCAGCAAATGAAAGCCCGAGGAGATTACCTCCTAGTCCATAGACTGCCCAAAAAGGAGGAGAGCCATTGCCTTTTTTCTCATTTAGCTCCCTCTCCTCTCCCAGTTAATAAAGGGAAAGGGAGCCCACTCCATTCACGTGCAAATCGTGTGCAAAACGACTTACCGGTCTCCCTTTCTTTCTTTTTTTTCTCCATTTTCCTTGATGAGAACGAGGCTGGAATGTCGGTCGTGCTTCTTTCTGACGGGGATTTAAATTATTTATTTCAACCAATCAATCGTTTTGATTCAAGTAGGCTCCGTTGTTACTGCGTTCGAATAATGTTGCCAAAGCTAATGTTTTATTTAGTTTCACTCTGCATTCATTTATACGTGTGTTTTGTTCACATTTTAAACGAGTATGTTTGATTGCAGTCTGTTGTTGTTTTCGTGTTCTTCTAATTTACGAATCTATAATTATTTGTTTCAAAACGTTAATCACACGGTTTTTGATTTGGTGGTGGTGGTAGTGGTGGTGGTGGTGTTTATTAATGTTGGTTATTTTATTTGGTTTTTTTATTTGGTTTGTTTCTCAGTTTAACTCGTTAACGGGTCGCATTTATCATATCTTAATTACAAAAAGACCTGTATAAATGTATGCAAAATACTTAAAAGTTAGATATTCAATTTCATATCAATGAATGAAGGAAGGAAGGGAGAGAGAGAGAGCACTGAACACTGAACGTGAAATGGTATTGTCATTACTTCAAAGGGTCTCTCTCTCTCTCTCTCTCTCTCTCTCTCTCTCTCTCTCTCTCTCTCTCTCTCTCTCTCTCTCTCTCTCTCTCTCTCTCTCTCTCTATTCTCTCTCTTATTCTCTCTCTCTCTCTCTCTCTCTCTCTCTCTCTCTCTCTCTCTCTCTCTCTCTCTCTCTCTCTCTCTGTCTCTTTCTGCCAACCCCCAACCCCCACCATCACACCTCTTCCCCGTATTGTATTGAGTCTTTATTTTAAGTAGAAGTTAAAGACGCTGATAAAAGCCGATGTTGGCAGCGAAAGGTTGAAGACATGATTACCAGGCCCCCCTATTCCCAGAACGAATGTCATCAACCACCCCCTACCCCTACCCGCACCCCCTCTCTATCCTCATTTTATTTCGTTCCTTCCATTTTGTTTCAATGCCTTCTTATCTGAACACCACTCTGTCAAGAGCAGCTAACTCTGGCAGCAGTAAGAGATCGTGTGCAAAAGAAACTGCAGACTCTAGTTTTCCTACAGTAGGCTAGTAAAACATCAAGGTCCAGTTTCTCTAGATAACGGTCGCTGCGCGAATAACGCTTACGCCGAAGCAGAAAGAAACACCCTAAACGTTTGCTAAGGTCAGATAACTCTTTAAGCTTACTCTTCATTTTGGGGAGAGAGAGAAAGAAAAAAAAGGGTTGCTATCATAGAGGTGTTTCTTATAACCGTTTTTGCCGATTTGCGCTCACGCTACGTAACGTTAGCCCTTGTGAAACGGACCCTGATGATAGCAAAGCTCTAAATGTTAAATGTTAGGGTGTCCTAGTATTAATGTGTTTTCCACAAACACGAGCTGGAATGCGCATCATTTGTTTGAGTTTGGCTTAAAGCAAAGGACAGTTTAATCACTTGAATATATCTCTAGCTAGGTTGTTGTTGACGTGGCTTTATCTTTGAAGATGTATTGTTGTTGTTGTTGTTGTTGCTTGGGGGAAAGGCAGCTATGTTTATAGCATTTACAGACCTGTTTACTTTACTCTTTTCGAATAGTATTCTACTCAGTGTGGACCTCTACTACTCTTCAAAACTGAAAATAATGCTCTTTAAATCTTGATTGCTACTCATTTTCATTTAACATTATTGGATGGTTTAATGAATAAAACCACACATTTTACACCAAAACTAGCCATTTCAGCTATCCAGACTACTCAAGACTTGTGTAGGGGGTACACAGGTCTGCATTTATTATCTGTCTATCTTCTGTCTTTCTCTTTCTTTCTTTGTTTGTTTCTATAACTTTGTCTTGAAAGTTTGCACAGTCTCCAGTTTTGATGATTTTTTTTATATCAAAGATCTATGTTTGAAAGCTTTAGCTATTTCTCTCCACCCAAAGATATATCAACTCAACCCCCATATCAAGATCAGGGGCGGATCAGGTAGCCGGTGAAGCCAAAGCCCCCGCCCACCCCCACACCCACCCAGAAGCTGACGATAATGTGAATGTAATAGATGCAATGAAGGCCTCTCCTGGGAGGGTAAACTGTGGAATGGAATCACTGTTCTTCCTTTTTTTCTTTTCCTTTTTTTCTCTTTTCTTTGGAAGGGTGGGGGTCCCGAAACCTTGTAACACCCCTATCCCTCCACCCCAAATCCGTCTCTGAAGATTCGTTTCTGTCTCCTGGTACAGCAGTCAACAGTTGGTGTTTTGCTCCTTTTTCTTCTTCTTTTTAGATGATTTATATAAGGGTTTTTTGGGGGGTGATTTTAACCCCCACTTGGTGATCCCTACTTGGTACAGCTCCACCCAATTTGAATGATTATTTCGCTAATGGACAGACAGGCACACCCCAGGAGAGGCTGAGATATACTACATGACTGGTAATCCAGACAGAAATAGACTTAAAACATTTTGCGATACAGTCAGAGATGGGGTGAGCGATGGATACAAGGGAGAGACTGATGAGAGAGAGAGAGAGAGAGAGAGAGAGAGAGAGAGAGAGAGAGAGAGAGAGAGAGAGAGAGAGAGAGAGAGAGAGAGACAGGCCCTGAAAAAGATAATTAAAGACCCCGCACGTCACGTGTCAAAATCACGGTTTTCACGTGTTTTCCCTCTTATAGCTTGTAAGGAATCTTAAGAAATCTTCCTAGCATAAGAGGGAATGTGACACGTGAAGTGCGGGGTCATATTCCTAGCATAAGAGGGAATGTGACACTGACGTGTGGGGTCTTTAACAACAGCATCGTTGTCCTTATCGTCGTCGTCGATTGCGTTGTCGTTGTCCGTCAATGTTGTTGTTTAGTTTAATTTCAACCTCATGGTTGGTGATGAAATCAGAGTGAACTATTCAATCAAACTCTACATCTATAAAAATAAAAAAAAAAAAAATAAAAAGCAAAACGGAACCTCCCCCAAAAGTGTAAATGTTACAGTTTGTAGATAATCAATACTCTAGAAAGAATCTCTTATGGAGGTTATTAGTGGGGGAAATGCCTGCAATTCTCGCGAATGAGAGCAACATTTGCAAGTGACAATCGTTCTGTTTGTTTCCGGAATCAATTCGCTGGAAAATCAACGTAAGAGAAAACTTGAAAACTTAAACTTTATTTTCCAAGAGAGAGAGAGAGAGAGAGAGAGAGAGAGAGAGAGAGAGAGAGAGAGAGAGAGAGAGAGAGAGAGGGGGGTGGGGCAAAAAAGATTTAGCAGCTAGACAGTATGACAGAAAAGGCTAGAAAAAAAGGGAATTAGATGTAGAGTGAGATCAAAATGAACACACACACGCACACACATACACACACACACACACACACCACACACACACACACACACACACACACACACACACACACACACACACACAAACACACTCTCTCTCACACACACACACACACACACACACACACACACACACACACGCATACACACACACACATGCACGCACGCACGCACGCACGCACGCACACATGCACACACACACACACACATTTTAGTATGATTTTATACGTGTGTTTATGCATGCGTTGTGTGCGCGCGCGCATGTCCGATCAAGATAATGTATTCGCGTGTGATGTAAGTAAATGTGCTCGTGTGTGTGTATCTTTAAATATAATATATCATAATATATTCAATACAAAACTAGATTGAAAAGTTATCGAATGTAGCATTCGAGAATCACCCGCGGAGTTACGCTTGTTTTCCGACCCCCCGATTTTCAGGGTCCAGCGATCTCCTTGACCTTGACCTTGACCTTGATTGGTCAACAATATTCGGAAGCCAAACCACCTTCATACCAAGTTTCAACATCCCATGTCGACTGGTGCCTGAGATATGGCTAAAAACATTCAGTTTTCAAGGTCATACGTCAAGGTCATGACCTTGACCTTGACACCAAAAGGCACATCTACAGTACCTAGCCTACATGCGCATCAAGTTTCATCCCCCCCCCAGATTTTCAGGGTCCAGCGATCTCCTTGACCTTGACCTTGATCTTGATTGGTCAACAATATTCGGAAGGAGCATAAGCCAAACCACCTTCATACCAAGTTTCAACATCATATGTTGACTGGTGCCCGAGATATGGCTAAAAATAGATTTTCAGTTTCAAGGTCATACGTCAAGGTCACGACCTTGACCTTGACCTTGACACCAAAAGGCACATCTACAGTACCTAGCCTACATGCACATCACGTTTCATCTTCCTATCTTTATTCCTTCATGGTGATATGCTGTTAACAAACCCATATACATACATACATACACACAGCCACTTCAGGGTCCAGCGATCTCCTTGACCTCGACCTTGACCTGGATTGGTCAACAATATTCGGAAGCCAAACCACCAAAAACAATATCACCTTCGCTCCGTAAACTCCGCGGGTGATAAGAAACACCGTTACATGTAGATTGGAGAAGAGCAGTCTTGTATATTATAAAGAATGCGTGTTTCCTTTTAGCTATCAAGTTCAATGTGTAGTCTACATTGCAAGTATGTTATTTTTGAGTTCAACTGTACGTGTATTGAACAAAGTACGTATTTGAGTTTGACACAACAACAAAAACCAAGGCGTTTATGTCTGTTTGTCTGTGATAATCCTATTGTCTTCAGCATCATCCATTCCCGGCTGTCCCTGGTCTTCGTTCTGTTGTCAGCATTCTTGTACTTAACTTACCCCCACCCCCTCATGCTTACGATCCTCAATCTCAAAGTCTGCTTCTTTCAGTTTGATGAAAACAATCCTAGGCTGGTCATAACTCATCCGACCCCCCCCCCCCCCCCCCCCCCCCCCCCCCCCCCCCACAAAAACAAAAAAAAAGAAGACAGAATGTTGCTTCGCAGTGAAATTGTTCAATGTGAAAATTTGAGGAGGAGGGGGGGGGGGGGGGTGTTGACTAAAATACAAAATAGCCCTGTTGTCTATAATTATTTCCCCTTGTTTTTCCACCCACTAATTGGATGACAGGAAAGTAAAACGGATAGATGGAACGGTTAGGGAATTGTATTTTGTCTAAAGTTTGTTGTTGTTTTTCCCCTTGTTGTGCATGTTTGTCGTGGTGGGTCTGCTCTTCAAGCCATTGATTTGTTGTTGTTTTGTTTTTTGTCTGTCTCTCTATCTCCCTGTCCCTGTCTTTTTCTCTCTCTTTTATCTCATCCCTGTGTAAATAAAATGTCTTTCGTCTCTCTCTCTCTCTCTCTCTCTCTCTCTCTCTCTCTCTCTCTCTCTCTCTCTCTCTCTCTCTCTCTCTCTCTCTCTCTCTCTCTCTCTCTCTCTCTCTCATCTATCTATCTCTCTCTCTCTCTCTCTCTCTCTCTCTCTCTCTCTCTCTCTCTCTCTCTCTCTCTCTCTCTCTCTCTGTGTGTTTTGATTGAGTGTTTTATGTATTGATCAGTTGGTTGATTGATTTCATTGATTCAATTTCATTTAATTAAATTATATATTTATTTATTTACTTAGGTATTGTTTATTTATTTGTTTATTTGTTTATTTATTTATTGATCTATTTACCACTCATTCATTTTGTTCTTCTTCTTTTAATTGCTTGGTTCAACATGATTGATTTTGTTTCAACTATTTAACTGAGTTATCATTTATTTGTGTTATTCATATTTATTGCTATCTTTTATTCTTCCCTATTGTAATCCCCATCCCCATGACATGGGCATCATGGCCTGGTTCATTAAACCTTCCGAATCTCTCTCTCTCTCTCTCTCTCTCTCTCTCTCTCTCTCTCTCTCTCTCTCTCTCTCTCTCTCTCTCTCTCTCTCTCTCTCTCTCTCTCTCTCTCTCTCTCTCTCTCTCTCTCTCTCTCTCTCTCTCTCTCTCTCTCTCTCTCTCTCTCTCTCCTCTCTCTCTTTCTTTCGGCTACAGCCAAGCCAAATTGACTGATATGAAGCTCAATGTGTCCTCATTTGCATAGCTCGCCGTCTTTGGTGTTGCTGCTTGGGCTCTTAAGGTCCCTGTACACGTGAACATTTGTTACTCTTTTCCCCACATCAAAACACGGTGATTATGGATGGCTATCACTGAGTTGCCATGGGGGAAGTGTGAAAATTGTTCACGTGTACAGAGACCTTAAGGTCACTTTGCATATGACTGTGCTGGCATGGGGAAAGAGTGAAACATGGTCACGTGTATTATTTGAGACCTTTACCTGGCGTTTAACCCTTTCGCCGCCAGCCATTTTTCAGCCAACAAAAATGCCATTAAACTTAACTGGGTAGAGAAAATAAAATATCTGCAATATTGCGAATTCCTCTGTGACATATATCATATTAGGACTACCCTTACCTCCCAAAATTAAGAAAATAGGGTCTTTGGATAACAGGCCCTGACTTGATCCCTTTTAGTGACGTGGGTGTTAAACCATTGTGGTGCAAAAATGCGACATTGGCGATGAAAGGGTTACATTAAAGTAGAGGGTGAGCTGTTTATTTTTTGGGGGGCGAGCTCTAAACTTCTAAGCCCCGATATAATGCAACCCTCTCAGTTCTTGGAAAGTGTAGGCTGCGCTGCTTTGCAGGAGCCAGAGACACAACAGGGTGGGCGTTTATATCAGCGGAGCCAGTACAGGGGCTTGCTTGGGGTGAAGAGCGATGGGTCTGCAGGGGATTAAAGTCTTTGCCAGCATCACAGGATGGCTACAACACTACGCCCATGATTCTGCCCTCTTCCTTAAAGGGGCACCCTGACGGATGGGTTTTTGCAAGAAACACATCCAGATCATCATGAAAACACTATTTACAGATATCGCAACACTCACTTTGCTCTGGTTTCCTAGAAATCAAACCGTCAAATCGGCTATTCCTCCTTGGCGGAGGTGCTGGAAGTCAAATTATTTCACTGAAAGAGACGGCGTGTGCGGTCTCTTTTCTTTTAGCGACCAAATTGTTTGC
>CM065690.1:23041057-23043557 GCA_017654935.2 Phymorhynchus buccinoides | reverse complement strand
AGAGTCTTCAAATTTGGCATGAAGGTACTTTGGCTTATGCCCGTTCTGATGGTGGCATACCGATCAAGGTCAAGGTCACGGTCCGGGCGATCCGTAGGCCTTGAAAGTGGTAGGGGTCTACACATTGGGTTTTAAGCCATATTTTCCACATTGGTACTTGACAGAAGCGCTTCAGATTGTGTGTGGTACTGTATACCCTAGAGAAGAAAACATCCGAGCATAAATTATCACCATGCTGACCTTGACCTTGAAGTGTGACCTTGAAAACCAAAATTTCCTTCTTTGCGCTATATGTTTCTTCTTCAAGCTGTATCTCGTGAACTAGAAGACAGAATCCCTTCCAATTTTGTGTCAGGATGTGACACTCTACGGGGTGTCGCAAGTGCGTGGCATTGCTGGTGACGGACATGTCTGCCGCTCGGCGACGCCCTTGTTAACTAGTAGGATTTCATCAGATTCATGTACGGGCTGGGGACTACAAAATAATGAACATCATTATTAACTAGTAGGATTCCATCAGATTCATTTAGACAGTACGGAATTGCACGAGAATCGTGTCTCATAAATGTCACAGTCGGATCGCACTGGGATCGAATCGCTTGCAGTGTGGCGGGTCCTCTAGGGCTTCGTTGAGGAATCGCTTGCAGTGTGGCGGGTCCTCTAGGGCTTCGTTGAGGAATCGAATGCAGTGTGGCAGGTCCTCTAGGGCTTCGTTGAGGAATCGCTTGCAGTGTGGCGGGTCCTCTAGGGCTTCGTTGAGGAATCGCTTGCAGTGTGGCGGGTCCTCTAGGGCTTCGTTGAGGAATCGCTTGCAGTGTGGCAGGTCCTCTAGGGCTTCGTTGAGGAATCGCTTGCAGTGTGCGCAGGTCCTCTAGGGCTTCGTTGAGGAATCGCTTGCAGTGTGGCAGGTCCTCTAGGGCTTCGTTGAGGAATCGCTTGCAGTGTGGCAGGTCCTCTAGGGCTTCGTTGAGGAATCGCTTGCAGTGTGGCAGGTCCTCTAGGGCTTCGTTGAGGAATCGCTTGCAGTGTGGCAGGTCCTCTAGGGCTTCGGTGAGGAATCGCTTGCAGTGTGGCAGGTCCTCTAGGGCTTCGTTGAGGAATCGCTTGCGCTTTGTGCGTAAAATGAGCTGTTTGGGTGGAGTTGTGGGACTTAGCCTTTGATGCCAGGTGGCGTTCTGTTTGAAGTCATTTTCTCAGCAACGGCAAACTCGCTCTCTCTCTCTCTCTCTTTCTCTCTCTCTCTCTCTCTCTCTCTCTCTCTCTCTCTCTCTCTCTCTCTCTCTCTCCCTCTCTCCCCCTCTCTCTCTCTCTAATTATTATTTTGCTTGTTTGTTTTCTTTGTTGTTTGCCTCAGGGCTGAGTGGGGGAAAAAACTGTGTCCAATTAGCTTATCTCATTACCCTGAATAAATAACATTTCGCTCGCTCTCGCGTTTGTGCGGCAAAACAATGAAAATTCAGAATTTTATATAACCAAGGGAAGGTTTTTTTTTAAAAGTCACTAGAGTTAACTCCCGTCGGCTCACCGGAAGATTAGCCTACTGCGATGGCGGAAAAAGTGACATCCAATCTGCTATGCAGGGTAGTTTCTATTATTATCAGCAAAATAGGTACAGAAATAAACGTCATTGTTCATTGACAACAAACAAGGATTTAGATTCTGGATTGTTTACACCTAAGGTATGCAGATGAAGACAAACTAACACGTTATTCAAAATATCTTAATACAGTCGTAGCCTGGATTAGCGCGCATGTGTATACATTTAGCCTAAGACATATTCACAACATTCATTCATGTACACATACACACGCACACATATACACACACACACAAGAACACATACGCGTGCGCGCGCGCGCGCGTCTGTTCGCGTAGCGGGTTTGTACGCAAGAAGAAGAAGAAGAGTAG
This sequence comes from Phymorhynchus buccinoides, assembly GCA_017654935.2. Taxonomy (NCBI): domain Eukaryota; kingdom Metazoa; phylum Mollusca; class Gastropoda; order Neogastropoda; family Raphitomidae; genus Phymorhynchus; species Phymorhynchus buccinoides. The sequence goes on along the minus strand of CM065690.1, from coordinate 23,041,649 downwards.
GGACTTCAGATTGTGTTCACTGGACAGGACTTTAAGTATATTCGTTCACAGACACAGAAACATAATCACACACAACTCTGTCCAGATTGTAAAGTTATCTCGTTGTTATTGAACACCGACATAAAAAACGTTTTCTGACGTAAAAGTGCAAACTGTTTCTATATAATAAATTATAGTCGAACTGGGTTTTCTTTTCTTTCAGAGTTAATAACAATATTCCTGACATTTGATCTGGCTCTGACGTCGATCTTACGAGTTATTATGTTGACGCTTCTGCGCATGAGTGTGTGCACGTGTGCGCGTGTGTGTGTGTGTTGTGTGTGTGCGCAAGACAAGCGAGGGAGAGAGAGAGAGAGAGAGAGAGAGAGAGAGAGAGAGAGAGAGAGAGAGAGAGAGAGAGAGAGAGAGAGAGAGAGAGAGAGAGAGAGAGAGAGAGAGAGAGACGACGTGGGGGGACACTGGACATTGGACAACTTTATTTGACAAGGATAAAGATTTTAGGCGATGCCTATTCTTACAATCTGTCCTTGGATAAAAGAAAAACAAATTAAAAAATAACAATTCAAATTGGAGGGAGGGAGAGACCGATAGA
>CM065690.1:23006057-23018557 GCA_017654935.2 Phymorhynchus buccinoides | reverse complement strand
CTCTCTCTCTCTCTCTCTCTCTCTCTCTCTCTCTCTCTCTCTCTCTCTCTCTCTCTCTCTCTCTCTCTCTCTCTCTCTCTCTCTCTCTCTCTCTCTCTCTCTCTCTCTCTCTCTCTCTCTCTCTCTCTCTCTCTCTAAGTGTGCTCTGTGTCTCTGACTCTCTCATCTCTCTCCTCTCTCTCTCTCTCTCTCTCTGTCTCTCTCTCTCTCTCTCTCTCTCTCTCTCTCTCTCTCTCTCTCTCTCTCTCTCTCTCTCTCTCTCTCTCTCTCTCTCTCTCTCTCTAAGTGTGCGTGTGTCTCTGACTGTCTCTGTCTCTATCTCTGTCTCCCCCCCCCTCTCTCTCTCTCTCTCTGTCTCTCTCTCTCTCTCTCTCTCTCTCTCTCTCTCTCTCTCTCTCTCTCTCTCTCTCTCTCTCTCTAAGTGTGCGTGTGTCTCTGACTGTCTCTGTCTCTATCTCTGTCTCTATCTCTGTCTCCCTCTCTCTCTCTCTCTCTCTCTCTCTCTCCTCTCTCTCTCTCTCTCTCTCTCTAAGTGTGCGTGTGTCTCTGACTGTCTCTGTCTCTATCTCTGTCTCCCCCTCCCTCTCTCTCTCTCTCTCTCTCTCTCTCTCTCTCTCTCTCTCTCTCTCTCAAGTGTGCGTGTGTCTCTGTCTGTCTCTGTCTCTCTGTCTCTATCTCTCTCCTCCCCCCCCTCTCTCTCTCTCTCTCTCTGTCTATGTGTGCGTGTCTCTCTCTCTCTCTCTCTCTCTCTCTCTCTCTCTCTCTCTCTCTCTCTCTCTGTCTCTGTCTCTATCTCTGTCTCCCTCTCTCTCTCCCTCGATCTCTCTGTATTTTGTTAAATCTCTGTGGGTTTTAAGTCCCTTACCTTTCGCAAAAGAACTATGCATGGAAGTAGAAGTCCCTACGGTCTGTTTTGGGGGGCGGGGAAAATTAAAAAGAAAAAAAACCCAAAAGCTTTCATACGCCATCACCCCGAGTCACTTCACGTGACTGAGTCTGGTGCGGGGAAAACTTCGTCTTGGGAGAGAATGTATGTGGAGACTGGGCCCATGGAAGTATGAATCTCTGGGGTACCGGTGATGGTTAGTCGTCGCTACCGTCTGTTCTGGAACCGAAAGTATGTGAGTGCGCCTTAGACAGTCAACTCGGGTAGTAGGTGAAGACGGGGTAAAAAGCCCATGGGCGGGTAAGAAGCCCGTACCAATTATCTCATGAAATGAAGCAAATTTTGGGCAAAATACGTCTTACCCTATTATGTAAATTAAACTAAACTCCCAAAACGATTGGCTGTTTAGCCTAATTTACATACTACCAACCGTGTTGACTGTTAGAGACGCTCTCGTGTATAACGTGCCTGGGGAGTTTCTCTCTCTCTCTCTCTCTCTCTCTCTCTCTCTCTCTCTCTCTCTCTCTCTCTCTCTCTCTCTCTCTCTCTCTCTCTCTCTCTCTCTCTCTCTCTCTCTTCTCTCTCTCTCTCTCTCTCTCTCTCTCTCTCTGTCTATGTCTCTATCCTCAGAAACAAGTAGATTGATTGAACCCTTTTTTTTTAAAGACATACATTTATTTTGTAATGTGCGTGCTCTCTATATTCGTGTATGTGGTGCGTAGGTGCGAATCACCATAATATGATAATGATATTGTTATGTGTTTTATGTATGTTTGTTGTTGCTGTATTCTTTGTTGTTTTGTATTTGTTTTTGTTGGTTGTTGTTGTTGTTGTTGTGTTTGGGGAGAGATTTGCGGCCTGTGCTGTTACTCAACATGACCGTTATGGGGGTGGCAGTCTGATGGTCTGGGTGGCTTTTGGACTGGAGGACGTACAGACCTCGGGGGTCTTCCGGAGGGGCACTGTGAACGCTGTACGCCACTTGAATGACATCATCAGACCTCAAGTGACCCTCCTCTGATGAGAAGGCTTGGTGCTGGATTCGTTTTCATGGACGACAAGGCGCCATGCCACAGGGCACATGTCACCAGCAATGAGTTGAACACCAACAACATCGCCCATCTTGACTGGCCACCCCGATTCCCTGACCTCAACCAGATCGGACAGCCATGGGACGTGCTTGAGCGAGCTGTTTATGACCATCCCCACACTCTGGATGCATTTGAAGCTGTCCTGGAGAGCCATCCCAGAGATCCAGCTACATAGACTCATGTCCTCCTTGCTATGCCGTATGCAAGCCTGTATCCATGCCTACGGAGGTCACACTTGCTATTGATTTAATGACGTTCTGAACTGTTTGCGCACTGTTTTCTTTAAATTTAAATTGACAGGTGGTCTTATTAGTCCCCGAGCCGAAGGTTCGGGGAGCTATTGTTCATGTCTGATCCGTCCTTCCGGTGTCCGTCCGTCCGTCCGTCCGGCGTGCCTCCGTCCGGCTATTCGTCCGTTTTTCTAAAAACACTATTCAGTCTATCATCATCAAATTTGGTATACTAGTTCGCCAAGATGCAAGCTATCCACTGATGTATTTAGTTTTACATTAAGGTCAAGGTCGCGCCAGTTACGGGGTTCAAACCCCGAAACACATAATCGCTAATATCTCGCGAAGTATTGCATGTATTTTAATGCAGTTTTTTTCACAACATTTCTTGATGAATGGTCTATTCCACAGGTGTCATGAAGTTTTCTGTGCGCGCGTGTGCGCATGATCGCGCGCGCTCAAATCACGGGTCAAAACTATTCAGTTACGTGCTGTTTTGATGCGTTTTTATATAGTTACGTGCTGTTTTTATGCGTTTTTATGTATGTGCACAGCCGACACATTCCGATTTCCGAGTAGCTCGGCGATGCTGCGAGGGGACTTTGCTACCGCTCGGCGTTGCACTTATTTTACACCTGTTTCTGACATCCGTTTCTTTTTGCTGCTCAGTATCCTGAGATTGAGATGAATTTGCTCTGTGATGGTAGCGTTGTCGTGTTGGTCGTTTTGTTGTGTCAGTGTTTGTGTTTTGTCTGGATTTTGTATTTTGTTGTTGGAGTTTTAGTTTCGTCTGTCTGTTTCTTTTTGTTGTTTATTTGGTCATTGTTTTGTTTTAATCGTTTGCGTGTTTATTTCGTTTTGTTGTTTTATTTTAATGCTTGCGTGTAAGCTTGAGTTGGGGGCACTTAGCTTTAAAACAAAGTAAGTTGATAAGTATAGAATCTGTTCTAATTTCTATGCTCCACAAAGAGCTAAAGGCTCTCAACTTGCTTCTGCAATTATGAATCAAAGGTTGAACCCGAATTACATTTTATTGGAACTCCACCGATACTTATTCTGAATCATACCTTGGTGAGGTCTTTTTCCTCTGGCTTTTTTTTGGCACCGAAATAAAAGAAAATATTTCATACAAGGAAAGATCGAACCGAAACAACTGATGTACCCATTTTACTGGATTATCTCCTTCCACGGAAAGAAACACAACAAGTGCAACGCCGAGCGGCTGCAAAGTCCCCTCGCAGCATCGCTTAGGTACTCCGAAATCGGAATGTGTCGGCTGTACACATACATAAGAACGCATCAAAACAGCACGTAACTGAATAGTTTTTTTTATATATAGCCTTGGGGTTCGGACCCGTGATTTGAGCGCGCGCGATCATGCGCACACGCGCGCACAGAAAAATTCATGACAACTGTGTTATAGACCATTCATTAAGAAATGTTGTGAAAAAAACTGCATTGAAATACATCTTGGCAAACTAGTATACCAAATGTGATGATGATAGACTGAATAGTTTTTGAAAAACACGGACGAATAGCCGGACGGAGGCACGCCGGACGCCGCCGGACGGACGCCGTCGGACGGACCAGACAGAAACAATAGTTCCCGAACCTTCGGCTCGGGGACTAATTATGACCGATTATCTGTCTTATCACAATGGTGGTATAAAAATCCCTTGTCACATCTCAAAAAGCAACTCAAAAGGAAACACGACAACGTAGACTTGCTTATATGAAGAAGAATCGGTGCGTGCATCTTCTTGTTGACAGGGAAGTAGCAAAGACTCTCTCTCTCTCTCTCTCTCTCTCTCTCTCTCTCTCTCTCTCCTCTCTCTGTCTCTCTCTCTCTCTCTCTCTCTCTCTCTCTCTCTCTCTCTCTCTCTCTCTCTCTCTCTCTCTCTCTCTCTCTCTCTCTCTCTCTCTCTCTCTCTCTCTGTTTGTATTATATGTTCGTATATGTACCAAGGACAGATTGGAAGACTAGGCGTTGCCTAAAATCTTTATCCTTGAAAAATAAAGTTACAGTTTTCAAGTTCTCTCTCTCTCTCTCTCTCTCTCTCTCTCTCTCTCTCTCTCTCTCTCTCTCTCTCTCTCTCTCTCTCTCTCAAATCTATTGAATTCTTCTATATAAAAAAAAAATGAAGCAATCACTAGATCGGGTCCACCACAGCCCGCACCCACCCCACCCACCCCTTCGTCCCCACCACCCCCATCACCACCCTCAGGCCGTGTTATAAACAAAATGAAACGTTAAAAGAAAACAATGTCCATCAGAAGGGCGGGGGCTGCCTCGTTGTCTGCTTTTTTTGTATCCCGGTTCGGGCATTTGGGGAGTCGTGATCCAATTACCCCCCCCTTCCCCCCTCTCCCCTCTCCTCCCCTTCCCTTCCGTATTATTACGCAGACGACCTTCTTCCTCTGTGTGTCCTGTCTACCTTCCACCTCCTCCATCACACACACGCGCGCGCACGCACGCACGCACACGCGCGCGCACGCACGCACACACGCGCGCGCACACACACACACACACACACACACACACACACACACACACACACACACACACGCACACGCACACGCACACACACACCATCTTCCCCTCTCTTTCCCAAACCCTACACTCCCCCCCCCCCCCCTTTTCGTGTTAGCCCCCTTTCTATAAATTGCCTCCCTTGACTGTTTTCTTGTCCTTTTTTCTAGACTGTCCAAAATTACTTCCCTTGTCTGGAGGAGGGGGGAGGGATATGTTTGTACATGTATCGCCTCTTGTTGTTTTAGGATGGATGGAGGAATGAGACTGATGGAATGGTTGGAAGAGGGAAGGGAGGGGGGTTAAAGGGGATATGTGGATGTGGGCGTGGGTGTTGAGTTTTTCCTTTAATCTACTAAAGTAAGCTTACATTTTTTTTTGATGGGAAACTCCGGTTGGTTTGAAATCATATGAAATCAAGAGGACAGTTTAGTTTACATCAGTAGCGGTGCCATAGCCGATGAGGTGTAACTGAGGCGTGGTTACCGCTACACCTATCTGCATTAATAAAAAATCGGGACTTTACTGGTTTCGTACTGCCTCCGGGCATTGCCTCCAGTATTGTTCCCACCATATTTGTATTTACAAATGTCCCATATGTGTCTGATTCAGACCACGAGGACGTAAAACACCATTTTCGACGAGGACAGTTTAGTTTCTTTTGTTTGCTTGACTACTTTTTAGTAAAGGGATGGAGAATAAGGACCATAAGTGTTTTTTAAAAGTCTCTCTATCACTGTCATTTTTTGTTTGTTTACGGTTTGTTTTGTGTTTGTTTATTTTTAGGGGCGTTGTTGTTGTTTTATTTGTTTGTTTCGCTTAGGTTTTGTTTGTTTATTTATTGTTTTCTTCTTCTTTTTAGAGAGAGAGAGGGGGAGGAGGATTTGTACTTTACTCTTTCGTTTTCTTGCTATCTTTGTGCAACGAATTCAAAAAGAGCTCTCCCTAAAGCTGTTGCTGCGTCTAACGCCACGGTATGCCTGTCTAAACCTATTACCTCCTTTCTGCATACACCACACACACACCCCTCACACACACACCACCACCACCACCACCACACCATCACCATCTCCCCATGTACATCGTCGGCTTGGTCCCAGTTTCGTCTGGTCATGATTGGGGTAGGGGTGGGTGGGGGGGGGGGGCAGAGTGATTGGATCGAAGAGATGGCAAGATGGATAGAGAAAAGAATGGAATTGAAAAGGAGATGTAACATTGCTATGAAACCAAGAAGGTTTTTGCAGTGTGCATAGAAGTTTGTATTATGTTACAAGTTTTACTGTTGCTTTGTTAGTCCCCGAGCCGAAGGTTCGGGAACTATTGTTTCTGTCTGGTCCGTCCGGTGTCCGTCCGGCTATTCGTCCGTTTTTCTCAAAAACTATTCAGTCTATCATCATCAAATTTGGTATACTAGTTTGCCAAGATGCAAGCTATCCACTGATGTATTTAGTTTTACATTAAGGGCAAGGTCGCGCCAGTTACGGGGTTCAAACACCAAAACACAAAATCGCTAATATCTCGCGAAGTTTTGCATGTATTTTAATGCAGGTTTTTTCACAACATTTCTTGATGAATGGTCTATAACACAGGTGTCATGAATTTTTCTGTGCGCTCGTGTGCGCATGATCGCGCGCGCTCAAATCACGGGTCCGAACCCCAAGGCTATATATTAAAAAAAACTATTCTAGTTACGTGCTGTTTTGATGCGTTTTTATGTAGATACGTGCTGTTTTGATGCGTTTTTATGTATGTGTACAGCCGACACATTCCGATTTCGGAGTAGCTCGGCGATGCTGCGAGGGGACTTTGCAGCCGCTCGGCGTTGCACTTGTTTTGTTTTGTCTTTGTCTCCAGTAAAGTAAGCAAAAATTGAAAGATATGTTTTCCTCTTTTAGTGTTTTATCAACTCATATTTCGTAAGCGTGTGTTTGTGCAGATACGACAAAGTAAGCAATACAGAATGTATGGTGTGTGGTTTTTAAATATCGTAATATACAGACGTGACTAGAAATAATGCAAAGCAAACACACCTTTGAGTTCATACGTGTATTTATTTCTCTATTTTATTTAGACTTACAGATAAAAACAATAATTTCGCTTTCAAATCCTCATAAAACACTCCTAGCATGGCGAGAGGGAGAGAGTGTTTCAAAACGATTCATATCCAGAAGGAGACATATAACAAAAAGAACTGTAGTTTACATTATCAGCTGAAAATGACGTTTTGGTCTACTGGCTCATACTCATAGTCATAGGTAGATACATTTTTGAACAAAATGTATTCAGTAAGTTAAGAGTCCCAGAGGGTCAATGTCATGTCCTTAGCAATGTTATCAATCGCCGTGTGTGTGTGTTGACACGAGATTTGACTTAATATGTGAACCAGCATCACGAAAGGGACATTAAGTCGCTGGGGTAGTTTCTCACAACAGGCTTGCAAAGTTAAAAATCTCTTTTTTGGGGTCAATTTTGAGTTATGGGTATTTCTGTGTTCTCTGACATCGTATCATTCATATTTATAAAGGACAATATTTACTATGGTCTCGAAATGATCTTATACGTGTTTCCAACGAGTAGGTCAATGCAGTTTTTGCAGCTAAGCTAGATTTTAGACTGTGTTTTCTCAAAATGGCTCACGCTCACCCTACTAACTTTAAATGCTCATCTTCGGGAACGGAAAAAAGATACAAGAATGGTTCTTGTATCATTAGAAAGAGAATTGTCTGAAGTCTTTAAATGTTTAATTTTCTCAGCATGGTCAGTTTGACACTTAATGTCCCTTTCGTGGTGCTGGGTCACGTATCTCCGTTGCCCATCCACAAAGAAGCAATCTATACCAAAGTCTATCCACCATATAAAAAGATAATAAGTCCTCTGGGCCACCGCCAGCCACGAAGCCCAACTGAAACCACGAAAAGTCTAATGATTATGTCGTGAGCTGGAACACCGTTTTTGTGGTATCTTCCACATTGGATCCATATTAGGTATAGAGCGGCACAGAGGTAACGCGCGTTCGCCTTGTGTCAAGTAACCCCGAGTTCGAACCTGGGTAAAGGGGATCTTTCCTCTCATTTTGCACTAGGCCTTACGGTCTGAACGTGGAGTCTTTCCGATGAGACGATAAACCGAGGTCCCGTGTGCCCATGCACTTAGCACACGTTAATCCCAGTAGCCACAAAAAAAGTTGTCATCTGGTCAAAATTTACACCCCACATTTACATCCTTTTCCTTCCTCACCAGTCACACAAAAATCGCATGCAAGAAAAAAACCATTGGCTGGCGTGCCTCTGGCTGCGACGCGCTCTCCAGGTGGGAGCAACCCGAATTTCACAGAGACGCCTCTGTGACTATAAGGTACCTAATACCTAATACCTAGCAAAGAACATCTCTCTTTTTTTTGCTTTCGCTTCACTGTAGAATAATGATATCAATGTATGTATTATTTAAAAGAAGACAGAAACAAAGATGAAGGTACATAACTGAGAGGGAAAAATGAAGGAAGTCATATTTATTTTTAAGCATAAAAAACCGTGGGGATACCTGGGGGTCTTTTGTACAAATAGTTCCCCCACCTTCTGGAAGTTCTGTGCTTGTAGCTTCCTCTAATTCTGTCATTCTCTTTGACTCTGCCTTTTCCCTTTGCTTACAGTCATCTGCTATCTTTCTATCTCACTAGTCCATTCTGCTGCCTTTTTTCTATGCATTCTTACAAAGATTTCTTCAGCCGAAGTCGGACATGCTGGGCCTACCTATTTCTTAGTTAGGCGCATAACGGCAGCATGATGCATCTACGCTCACATGACGGGAAGCTTTCTGAGCGAACGAAGAAGAAGAAGAAGACAAAAAAGCAGCATAAAACTGACGATGTGAAAAATAACAAGTGCAATGCCGAGCGGCTGCAAAGTCCCCTCGCAGCATCGCCGAGCTACTCCGAAATCGGAATGTGTCGGCTGTACACATACATAAAAACGTATCAAAACAGCACGTAGCTACATAAAAACGCATCAAAACAGCACGTAACTGAATAGTTTTTTTTATATATAGCCTTGGAATTCGGACCCGTGATTTCAGCGCGCGCGATCATGCGCACACGAGCGCACAGACAAATTCATGACAACTGTGTAATAGACCATTCATCAAGAAATGTTGTGAACAAAACTGCATTAAAATCCATGCAAAACGTCGCGAGATATTAGCGATTATGTGTTTCGGGGTTTGAACCCCGTAACTGGCGCGACCTTGACCTTAATGTAAAACTAAATACATCAGTGGATAGCTTGCATCTTGGCAAACTAGTATACCAAATTTGATGATGATAGACTGAATAGTTTTTGAGAAAAACGGACGAATAGCCGGACGGACGGAGGCACGCCGGACGGACCAGACAGAAACAATAGTTCCAGAACCTTCGGCTCGGGGACTAAAAAGATACTGAAATCGTCATACTTGTCTGTGCTCTCTGTCTACTTTATTGTACCTTCCCTGAAGAGAAGAGGATGGGATGGATTGCGGGGAAGATACAGATCGGGATGAAGATGGCTAGTATCATCCCGCTGTGCTGAATGTTTCCCTTTGGGGGAAATACAGGAACAAAGTATTGCAAGTCCTCTTTTCATGGGTATTATCTATATCTGATTGTCTGCCTGTCTGTATGTCTGTATGTCTGTCTGTATGTCTGTCTGAATGTCTCTTTCTCTCTGTTTCTCTCTCTCTCTCTCTCTCTCTCTCTCTCTCTCTCTCTCTCTCTCTCTCTCTCTCTCTCTCTCTCTCTCTCTCTCTCTCTCTCTCTCTCTCTCTCTCCGTCTGCCTGTCTGTATGTCTGTCTGTATGTCTCTCTGAATGTCTCTTTCTCTCTGTTTATCTCTCTCTCTCTCTCTCTCTCTCTCTCTCTCTCTCTCTCTCTCTCTCTCTCTCTCTCTCTCTCTCTCTCTCTCTCTCTCTCTCTCTCTCTCATTGTGACCTGTAATTCGTGGTTGATGACACTAAGCTCGTCAAGTGTCAAGTGTCTTTCTCTCCCCTCTCCGCTCTCTCTCTCTCTCTCTCTCTCTCTCTCTCTCTCTCTCTCTCTCTCTCTCTCTCTCTCTCGCTCCCTCTTTCTTCCCCCCCCCTCTCTCTCTCGTTATCTCACCCACCTCACTCTCTCTATTACTTTTCTCTGGATAAATACTTTTTCTCACATTCTGTTCTCTCATTTTATGGATTATATGTATGTGCATGATTTGATTTGTTTTGTGCTAGTTTACAATTATTTATGCTGATAAAATGTATTGATACGGGCAGAGAGGCCTAATGAATACAATAAAAATAAAAACTTCAGACTTCAGACCTCTCTCTCTCTCTCTCTCTCTCTCTCTCTCTCTCTCTCTCTCTCTCTCTCTCTCTCTCTCTCTCTCTCGCTCTCTCTCTCTTTCTCTCTCTCTCATTTACTCTCTCTCTCTCTCTCTCTCGCTCTCTCTCTCTCTCTCTCTCTCTCTCTCTCTCTCTCTCTCTCTCGCTCTCTCTCTCTCTCTCTCTCTCTCTCTCTCTCTCTCTCTCTCTCATTTTCTCTCCCCTCTCTCTCTCTCGTTCTCTCTCTCTCTCTCGTTCTCTCTCTCTCTCTCTCTCTCTCTCTCTCTCTCTCTCTCTCTCTCTCTCTCTCTCTCTCTCTCTCTCTCTCTCTCTCTCTCTCTCTCTCTCTCTCTCTCTCTCTCTCTTGGTCTTCCCCCAATCTAAACAATCATTTTAAAAAGCCCGATAGCTGGAATAGAGAAATAAAGCTTTCAACCAGTCAAAGGGGACGTCATTTGGGAAGCCATTTTTTCCCTTCTCATCCAAATTTGGCATTCACAAACGAACAGGGGCTCTGGACTTGTGGTGCAACTGGGCAACAACTGCAATGCGATCGATGTTCTTTTCAATGCGCGGTAATAAAGGTCACGACTATGGCCAGAATTGTGCACACAGAGAGAGAGAGAGAGAGAGAGAGAGAGAGAGAGAGAGAGAGAGAGAGAGAGAGAGAGAGGGAGGGAGGGAGAGAGGGGGAGAGAGAGAGAGAGAGGGAGGGAGGGAGGGAGCAAACAATATATACATATATACATAAGAGGAAAGTTTAATGGTGTGTTTGTTTTTTCTTCTTCAATTCTTGATCGTTTACTGGGAAAGGGATAGGATCAATATCACTCAAGGGTGGTTTTCATAAAACTGAAAGAAGAAGGCTTTGAGATGGACGGTCGTAAACATGAGGGGTAGGGGGTAGGGGGGTGATTAGAGATCAAGATAGCCGAACACAAAAAAGCAACCGAGAACACAATGTTAAAACTTTACACTAAATTCCCTAGACGATGCTTTCGAAGATCAAAATAGGTACAACTGACATTGGCTCAGTTTAATAGATTTCCCTATATAGCATTTCCCCCCTTGGAATTGCCCATCTGCTATCCCCATTGTCTGTTAAGTTCCTTTATCCCCTCACCTTTTAATCCGCCCCCTATTGTTTCACATATTTCTCTGGTGTCTTAAAAATGTAGTGTACATCGACCTAGAGCTATGTTTGTACAAAGCTCCACTTGAACAGTGTCCTGGGGAATTGTTACACGGGTAGGGACTTATAGCCTAATGCTAGTCAAAAACTATTTACAGCAGTAAATCGGGAAGTCGTTTTGGTTCCCGAGCGAAGCTTAGAGAAATGTTGTTCATTCCCGAGCGAAGCATCGGGAACTATTGGTTTTGTTTGTCCCGTGCGTCCGTCCGTCCGTCTGTGCACGACCTTGACCTTCAGGCTGTAGTAGAATGCCTGTGCCAATTGAAACACCAAACCCAGATCATGCGCGTGAGGGAACTTTACACCTGCTCGGGTTCTGGCTTGGTTTTTTTCTTTGGCCCATGTCGCGTCCGTCCCAGCGTGTGTCACAGCATGCCTGAGACTGGCCTTTTAGTTTTCAGTCGTCGTCCTACCCATACCTGCGACAAACCCCGCCCTACTGTAGTGTCATCCGTCAACCACCAGCAGCTGATAAGATAACAACAGCTTGCCTGCTGCTAATGGTCAACCTATGGCGATATTTTTCACGCCAGAGGGCAGTCAATGCACTAGGGGCTTATCACGCGATTTTCTTACTTGGGCGTAGTAAGAGAGAGAGAGATGGTAGGACCACTCACTGTTTCTCTCTCTTTCTTTATCTCCAACTAATAATATAGAGAGGATTAGCCCCACACGAGCGTCATGCCCTCTGGTGTGAGAAAAATCGCACTAAGTATCTCATTGTACTATACCCTGCGCTTAACTCCCCTGTTGGTAGAGCCCGTGGGAAACAAGAGGAGAGTCACCGGATGGTTCCTTCCTGGCGGAGGTGCTGGAAGTCATATTCTTTCAGTGAAAGAGAAGACAATGTGCTTTCTCTTTTCTAATGGCCGCCTGAGTTAGACCAAATCGTTTGCACGAAATGTCCACAATACAAGCCTTTATTTTATACAGTTTACCAAAAGGAGTTTCGCTCACAACAAAGGAAATAGCTCCAATGTATTTGTTACTGAACTACTAAGCTTCAACCACTCTGAGTGGCCTCCGCCCACCCCATCCAAAATGGCTTCTCTCTCCGGTAACTCCACCAAGGAGGAATCGCCGTTTTGACGGTTTGATTTGTAGGAAACAAGAGTAAAGTGAGTGTTCTGATACTAGAAAAGGCTGTCTTTCTGGTGATCTCGACGTGTTTCTTTTAAAAAAAACTCATCCGTCAGGGTGCCCCTTTAATGACCGTTGAGAGAGAGAGAGAGAGAGAGAGAGA
>CM065690.1:22983557-22991057 GCA_017654935.2 Phymorhynchus buccinoides | reverse complement strand
ATAACATTAGGCCTATCCTTACCTCCCAAAATTAAGAAAATAGGGTCTTTGGATAACAGGCCCTGATTTGATGCCTTTTAGTGACATGGGTGTTAAACCATTGTGGTGCTAAAATGCGACATTTGCGGTCAAAGGGTTAATCTGATGGAAGAAATGTATTTAAAACACTATTTAGAACATACAGCCAAAATATTTTCCAGGGACAATTCTTGGTGCATCATTTGTGTCTAATATGTTTTTAGATTGACTTTGTGTTGCGATGGAACAGCTGTGTTTGAGATTGAGGATGGTAAACACGAGGAGGGGGTGTCCAAAGTGCAAGACTGCCGAAGTCATGGAATCCCCCAACCTTCCCATGCATACCGCCCACCCCTGTCAGTGTGTGGATGACAGCTACTTCCTGTCGCGAGTCGTCCCCTGTGCTGCTGAAGAAAAGACAAAAGTTCCAATCCTCCAAGTCAGACTTTTGTGTCGCATGTTTGCTAGTGGACCTCAACCTACAGCAATAGTCAGTGGTCCAATAGTCAGTGGTCCAATAGTCAGTGGTCCAATAGTCAGTGGTCCAATAGTCAGTGGTCCAATAGTCAGTGGTCCAATAGTCAGTGGTCCAATAGTCAGTGGTCCAATAGTCAGTGGTCCAATAGTCAGCGGTCTCTACGGGACAGGGCGCATAAAAGCATTATGGTGTTCTATGCTGGGGGGGGGGGGGGGGGTTGGCAATATAATAGTATAGTTCTATGTTTTTTTAAGACTATCTGTGTGTGTGCGTGCGTAAGTTTTCGTTGCATTCTAACATGAGAACTGTTCTTGGTATGTCCTTAATTTGCTTAGTTTGCGAGTTCTCTCTCTCTCTCTCTCTCTCTCTCTCTCTCTCTCTCTCTCTCTCTCTCTCTCTCTCTCTCTCTCTCTCTCTCTCTCTCTCTCTCTCTCTCTCTTTCTCTCTATTTCTCTGAATCTCTCTCTCCGTCTCTCTCTCTTCCTGTCTCTATCTTTCTGTCTGTATGTCTCTGTCTCTCTCTCTATCTGACTCTTTTTCTCTTTGTCTCTCTATCTGAATCTCTCTCTCCGTCTCTCTCTCTTTCTGTCTCTATATCTTTCTGTATGTCTGTCTCTGTCTCTCTCTATCTTTCTGTCTGTCTGTCTCTGTCTCTCTCTATCTGAACCCCTCTCTCCGTTTCTTTCTCTGTCTCTCTATCTTTCTGTCTGTTTGTCTAAGTCTCTCTCTCTCTCCGTCTCTCTCTCTCTCGCTCTATCTGAATCTCTCTCTCCGTTTCTCTCTCTTTCTCTCTATCTCTCCCTGTCTGTCTGTCTCTCGCTCTCTCTGAATCTCTCTCTCCGTTTCTCTCTCTTTCTCTCTATCTCTCCCTGTCTGTCTCTCTCTCCCTCTCTCTCTCCCTCTCTCTCTCTCTCTCTCTCTCTCTCTCTCTCTCTCTCTCTATCTATCTATCTATCTATCTCTCTATCTCTCTCTCTCTCGCTCACCATGCCTGTGGCTCCACCTGCCCCCTTCTCTTTCAGAAGTGAAACAAGTTTCAGAGGGAGCCGGAGATAAAGAAAAGTGTACTTGTATTACGGACAGTCAGGCCCCACACAAAACTTATCTTGACAAGGCCCTAGGCATACAGACTGCATCCATTGACCTATACGACGTGAAAGACTACTACTGCAAAAACATATCTTCTCTCCTCACCTTAACCCTTTCACCGCCAATGCTTCATTTATGCACCACATGTCACTAAAAAGCATCAAATGAGGGCCCTGTTACATAAAGACCCTTATTATATCATTATAAACTTAATTTTGGGAGATAAGGATAGGCCTAATGTTATACATATGACAGAGGAATTCCCAATATTGCAGATTAAAAAACAATCTACCCAGTTTAATGGTATTTTTTGCTGAAAAATGGCTGGCGGCGAAAGGGTTAATATCATCTGCCCTGTGTCTTATCCTGCCTTGGTCAGTGTCATATCCTATCCACCCTTCATATCAACCCACGTGTGGATTATTAACAACAACAAAAGTTTCTGATGTCTTTTGAAACTCTTCGTAGCAGCAAAAAAGACTAAATGTCACAAAGAGTGGTCACTTCGCAGCCTACAAACCTTGCAAAGAATGAAGCCCACTGTCTTCACTTCCCACCTGGAAGGTGAAAAGATGGAAGGCGGGAAGTGTTAACCCTTTTCACCGCCAATGTCGCATTTTGACACCACAATGATTTAGCACCCATATCACTAAGACTTGAAATCAGGGTCTGTTATTCAATGATATTGTGTTCTTAAAATAGGGCAGTAAGGATTGACCCCATTCTAAATGTTGCCACAGAGAAATCCCACAATATGGTGCAGACAAAATCTTTTCTATTGGGGTCTGCAACGAACACCTTTTGCAAGAGTGAATGCCCTTGGAGGGTGGGGGAAGATGGTTCGGTACTGACCAAACAGCGGGATAACTCTCGCCAATAACCCTATTTTTATGCCACTAAATGGCTGCCTTTTCGCAAGAGTGAATGCCCTTGTCAGTACTGGCCAGCAAGGGAATCACTCTCACTGTCAAGGGCGTTAATAACCCACTGAATGGCTGCCTTTCGCAAGAGTGAATGCCCTTGTCAGTACTGACCAGCAAGGGGAATCACTCTCACTGTCAAGGGCGTTAATAACCCACTGAATGGCTGCCTTTCGCAAGAGTGAATGCCCTTGTCAGTACTGACCAGCAAGGGAATCACTCTCACTGTCAAGGGCGTTAATAACCCACTGAATGGCTGCCTTTCGCAAGAGTGAATGCCCTTGTCAGTACTGACCAGCAAGGGAATCACTCTCACTGTCAAGGGCGTTAATAACCCACTGAATGGCTGCCTTTCGCAAGAGTGAATGCCCTTGTCAGTACTGACCAGCAAGGGAATCACTCTCACTGTCAAGGGCGTTAATAACCCACTGAATGGCTTTTCGCAAGAGTGCCCTTGTCAGTACTGACCAAAGTAATCACTCTCACTGTCAATGGCGTTAAATGCACTTGGCTGCCTTTCGCAAGAGTGAATGGCCCTGGTCAGTACTGACCAGCAAGGGATCACTCTCACTGTCATGGCGTTAATAGAGGCAGTGAATGGCTGCCTTTCACAAGAGTGAATCCCCACCTCAGTACTGACCAGCAAGGGAATCACTCTCACTGTCAAGGGCGTTAATAACCCACTGAATGGCTGCCTTTCGCAGAGTGAATGCCCTTGTCAGTACTGACCAGCAAGCGAACTCTTTCACTGTCAAGTGCGTTATTCTGAATGGCTGCCTTTCGCAAGAGTGAATGCACTTGTTTGTTGACCAGAACTCTCACTTTTGGGCGTCACTGAATGGCCCATTCGGAAGAATGCCCTTTTACTGGCACAAGTTCTCACAGTAAAGGGCGTTAAACCCTACGCAGAGGCATAGCCAAGCTTAATGGAAATGCTTGCTCAAAGATGGCGGCACGGGATAAGCATGGCAACAGAGGCAGTGAGTATGTTCACGATGATCCCCACCTGTAGTGTAGGTGAAAGGGTGGGAGTACACAAAACCGGCTTCAGTCAGCTGCGGACTGCGTGCGAACTCTTTGTGCATTCAGGCTTTTTGTGTCACGTGTTTGTTGGAACTCCGTTTTGGGTCACTGTCCCATAGGAGATGCTTTTTCTGGCACAGTTGTACAGTAAACAACACACGCACACACGCACGCACGCACACACACACACGCACACACACACACACACACACGCGCGCGCACGCGCACGCAGCACACACACACACACACACACACACACACAACACACACACACATGCACACACACACACACACACACGCGCACGCGCACACGCACACACACGCACACACGCACACACGCACGCACACACGCACACACACACACACACACACACACACACACACACACACACACACACACACACACACTTCAATAGTGACACGATGGGGTTTTTCACAGGACGAAGGAAAGGTATATGATGTATCTACAGTCAAGCAAGAAATGCGTCATGTTGACAAAACATTTTCCAAAATGTATTCCCTCCTCCCCATACCTACTGTACAAGTCCTCGTATCCTACCCTGGTCAGCACTGGTCTTATCACCACTCACCCTGCCCCCGTGGGAGTTACCGGGGGTCTTGTATAATAGTTCCCCTACATTCTGGAAGTTCTGTGCTTGTAACTTCCTCTAATCTGTCGCTCTCTTTGACTCTGCCTTTTCCAATTGCTTACTGTCATCTACTATCTTTCTGCCTTACCGGTCCATTCTCCTGCCTTTTTTCAGGAAACACTTTAAAAAAACATTTCCTCCAGTCGAAGTCGGACTTGCTGGGCCTAACTATTTCTTAGTTAGGCGCATAACGGCAGCATGACGCACCTGCGCCCATAATTGACAGGAAACTGTCTGAGCGATCGAAGAAGAAGAATCACCACTCACCCCATCCGTGCATGAGGGAAAGCGCAAATGTTAACCCTTTCAAGACATCACTGCCTTAGACAAACATTATTACTGGCCTGGGGCTGCCTAGAGAGAAAAATATAACAAATTAATATGAAGTGCAACCAAACTAATTCTGTCAAGATTCAGTTTTGACAACATTACTGGTTGATTATTTTATGATCCAAGTTTATTTTTCGCTTTGAAGTTATGGTTACTTGCATTAAAATCGGAATCATTAGTCTCCTTATCACTGTTAATGAAAACTTGAGTAATTTCTGAGGCTCGTCTAGGGCCGTTTTTGGACATTTTGAACATCTAAAATGGAAATAGAAGCGTGAAGCATAAGTGAAACGAAAGCTGGAAGAGTGATGAAGAGAAGTAGCTCCTAACGCGTGGTTTGGGTTAAATAAAACATGGATTTAGACAAGTTTTAGACACAGAAATCGCCGTTCCGAGAATACTCGGAACTAGGCCCTGACTGGCGTTCTCCTGTTCCGAGTATACTCGGAATTAGGCCCAATGACTCTTAAGAAAAGCCCCCTCCTCTGCACCCTTCCATTCATTTCAGGTGTTCCGTCGACCGCTATTCTCAGAATACTGTGTTAAGGTGAGTTTGTGTGTGTATTTGACACTAACTGAACATAAGCCTATCCCTAACCTTATCCTAAACCCTGTTCCTAACCCTAACCCTTCGGGAACTGTCGCGATTCTCAGATTAGCGTTAGGAGTGGGTTTCGGATAGGGTTAGGGATAGGTTAGGTCGTTAGCAGCGGTATCTGATCATACAGCGTCGACGGAACAGCCTGAAATGAATGGCAAGGTTTGTTTTGTAATAGTTAGGCCCAGCATTCCCGTCTTCGGCTGGAGAAATTCCTTGTAACAGTTTCTTGAGAGAAAACACAGGCAGGAGAATGGACCGGTAAGGCAGAAAGATAGTAGCTGATAGCAGGCAAAGGGAAAAGGCAGAATCAAAGAGAGTGGCAGATTAGAGGAGGTTACAAGCACAGAACTTCCAGAAGGTGGGGTAACAGTGTATACGAAAGACACCCCCGGTATCCCCACAAGGGGTAGGGGGGGGGGGGGGTGAGTGTCTGATGTCTTCAAACTCCTCGCAGAGTTTATGTGTCACAGCTTAGCTGGAACTCCGTCTCTGGTCACTTCCAAGTTCCAGACAGGAGATGACAGTGCCGTGATTCTCCAAGACCTCTCTTGGGATATACAAGTCTTTCTGTCCTTTTTGTTTCGTCCTTTGTCGAAGCGCTAGTGTGTTAGTTTGTCGCGATCTCTTTGTTTGTGTGTGGGTTGTTTGGGTGTTGGGTGTGTTGTTTTTTACGTGCCTGTAAGTCCTATATGATATCCGGTATATTAAAAAAAAAGTGTGACACACACACACGCACGCACACGCACGCACGCGCACGCACACGCACACATACACGCACACACACACACACACACACACACACACACACACACACACACACACACACAGGGTGACACACACACACACACACACACACACACACACACACACACACACACACACACACACACACACACACACACACACACACAGTGACACACACACACACACACACACACACACACACACACACACACGCGCGGAGCGCGCGCGCAGACACACACACACACACACACACACACACTGACACACACACACACACACACACACACACACACACACACACACACACAGTGACAGACACACACGCGCGCGCGCGCGCAGCAGACACACACACACGCACACACATACACACACACACACACACACACACACACACACACACACACAGTGACACACACACACACGCGCGCGCGCAGTGACACACGCACGCACGCAGTGACACACACACACACACACACACACACACACACACACACACACACACACACACACACACACACACGACGCAGTGACACACACACACACACACACACACGCAGTGACACACACACACACACACACACGCACGCACACACACACACACACACACACACACACACACACACACACACTCACACACACACCTCGCGCCCTCAATCGCAAAGCCACCTTTCAGTTGTTGTTTTTGGGGGGGGATTTTTACTTTGTTTTTTATTGAACATTTGTTTTACATTTTCGAAGTGTTAGTGTGTCGCGATCTCTTTGTTTGTGTGTGGGTTGTTTGTGTGTGGGTTGTTTGTGTGTGGGTTGTTTGTGTGTGGGTTGTTTGTGTGTGGGTTGTTTGTGTGTGGGTTGTTTGTGTGTGGGTTGTTTGTGTGTGGGTTGTTTGGGTGTTGGGTGTGTTGTTGTTTTTTGCGTGCCCGTAAGTCCTATATGATAATATCCGGTTCTTACAGACGGTTGTGTGTAAATAAGCATTCTTTTTCATTTTGAAATGGGACCGGGTTTTTTATTTTGTTGAAATCTGCTTGATACATGCGCTTCCTCTCTATATATGTATATAAATATGCCGCCCATAGAAAGTTAGGGAACACTTACCACATCATCAATATTTCAAAAACGACAAAAGCTACGTCCTTGAAATTTAAACAGTGGTTTATTAAGTGCTGTGATGAAATGCGTGCAAACCATCGACAGCAATGTGTTAAACAGAAACATTTTCAGATCGTTTTAAAATAGGGGTACCTTACATTTAAACAACAAAGAGCATCAGAACAATGCTTGAGTATCAAGAAAGTGTCAATTATGAATGTCGAGAAAGACCCCCAAATGGATACGTCCAGCAGGATTTGCCATGCACTTTGCGCAGCATCATCCCATGCAGTGTACAAACCTCATTGTCTGTTCCTGTGGAATGACCTGCCACTCCAGCTGGAGCAAATCCAGTAGCTGCTCCAGTGTCTGTTGGGGAGGATAGTTCTTGCGTGCTCGACGCCTCAACAGGTCTCAAATGTTTTCCTCAGAGTTGAGATCCAGGCTAGGCTGCGTGCTGGCCAGTTTAGTCGTACCCCTCCTGACTGCTGGATCCAGTTGTCCAGGACACGACCCTGGTGCGTTGGACCATTGTCATCATGGAACCCATTCCCTAGT
>CM065690.1:22971057-22976057 GCA_017654935.2 Phymorhynchus buccinoides | reverse complement strand
TAAGAATGATGATTTGCTTGCCTCACTTTGGTTCTGACCCACGCACTGCTAGGTGGATGGTATCGTAATCAACTTTGGTGGAGGGGAGTTAATTAGAAAAAGACAGTAATTACCCTTTGTTCAATTATTACTTTAGAGGTTTTCAAAGTTTCGATTTTGGTGGGGTTTTTTGGGGGGTCTCTCCACTACTTATTAGGCAAAAGAATTCATCCCCACAAGCACCAGAAAACGCTGCTGCGAGGGATGGGAGTGGGAAGGGTGGGGTGGGGTGGGTGGGGGTAGACAGCTAGGGAGTCCAGTCAAAAAGCCTAAATGTCACAAAGAGTGATAACTTCGCATCCGCTACCAACCTTGCAAAGAATGAAGCCAACTTTCTTACTTCCCTTACCTGGAAGGTGAAAAGGTGGAAGGTGGGAAGCGTTATTGGCAACAGAGGCAGTGAGTGAGTTCACAATGATCCCCACCTGTAGTGTAGGTGAAAGGGTGGGAGTCAAAAAACAAAAACCGGGAGTGCGAGCTCTTTGTACAGGCTTTTGGGT
Organism: Phymorhynchus buccinoides; assembly: GCA_017654935.2. NCBI lineage: Eukaryota > Metazoa > Mollusca > Gastropoda > Neogastropoda > Raphitomidae > Phymorhynchus > Phymorhynchus buccinoides. The sequence continues at coordinate 22,975,518 of CM065690.1, read as the reverse complement.
CCAGTTTACTGCGTTCAATAAAAGGCAAGGAGAAGGAAACAGAGGGCTAGCAAAAAAGAAAACCCCGCGTTCTCAGTTGCCGTTCTTTAAAGGGACACCCTGACGGGTGGGTTTTTGCAAGAAACACGTCGAGATCACCAGGAAAACACCCTTTACAGAGTTCGCAACACTCACTTTGCTCTGGTTTCCTATAAATCAAACCGTCAAATCGGCGATTCCTCCTTGGCGGAGGTGCTGGAAGTCAAATTATGTCAGTGAAAGAGAAGGCATTTGCCTTCCTTTTTCTAATGGCCGCCTGAGTTTAGACCAAATCGTTTGCACAGAATTTCCACAATGCAAGCCTTTTTATATATTTATTTTTTGATTTTTAAATGTACAATTTACCAGAAGGAGTTTCGCTCACAACAAAGGAAGCAGCTCCTTTTGTTTTCAACTGCACTACAAAGAAGAAAAAGCTTCAACCACAATGAGTGGCCTCCACCCACACCGTCCAAAGTGGCTTCTCTCTCGGCATCTCCGCCAAGGAGGAATCGCCGTTTGGGCGGTTTGATTTCTAGGAAACCACAGCAAAGTGAGTGCTCCTATCCTTGAAAAAGGCTGTCTTTCTGGTGATCTCGACGTGTTTTTTGCATAAACTCATCCGTCAGGGTGTCCCTTTAAAACACGACGAGCTAACTTGAATGGCATTCAGCGCAAGGCTTACATAAAAGACCTTGGCTTTTATCGAACAGAAGAAAACAAAAAACAGAACAAAATGGAAGCGCTGGGTGTAATTAATCCTTCTCTGGTTAGGCCTACCACTCACTTGCGCCTGTCCGGATTTGTACGGTCAATTGCGCCTGGTTTCGTAATTGATGTATCTCAATCAATCAATCAATCAATATTGTTATTGTCCATTTTTCGGGACATTCTTTTTGCAGCGATAAAACAATCAACAAAACAACGCAGTAAAATCCATCTAACATAGTATGTAGAAAAGCCAAAAAATAATATATGCGACTATGTTAAGCACCGTGCGCACATACAATTCTTGGTCACACACACCCACAACCATACACACACGCACCACGCGCACCCACACACACACACACACACACACACACACACACGCACGCGCGCGCGGCCATATTATATGTATACACGCACACACACACACACACACACACATACATATACATATATACACATACACACACATATATTCACACACAACACAACACACACATCATGCGCACGCATACAACCATTTATCTACTCATCCATCTAACTTATGCATATATATGTTTGCACATACATACAAACATACAACTTGCGTTCACAAATTATATATAATACAAATATCTTAGTCTATATGCATACATTGGCATTACAGCATTGCATACTACGTATCTTAGTAAACGTCAAACTTCAATTAATTGACCATAAAATCAAAACTAGAAAGGATTTTAAAACTCTGTTGTCCGTATGTTTATAAGGACTGTTAGCTCCGTCTTCTGAAACAATATCGGGCAATTGTTGCAAAACTTCCGCTATGCCCAGTTTTCTCGTTAACTATTGAAGTCAAACTTCAGACGACTGTAAAATAAAAACTACCGTAGTTTTTATTTTAGTCATCTGAAGTTTGACTTTTTCGGACTATAAGTCGATACTTTTTTTCCCCCCAAGACTTAGACCCCTGCGCCTGCGACTGATGAAATAGTAGGAAAATATAGTAACAAAATCTGACATTTGGGTAACATTTGGGTAACATTTGGGTAACATTTGGGGGGTGCGCCTTATAGTCCGAAAAATGTTACTATATTTTTTTACTATTTCTTACTATTTCATCAGTCACATTATAAGAACTATTTCGAACGTCTCAACGGGCGCAATTGACACAGGCGCAGTTGAGTATAGGGGTCATTAAAATAGGCGCACTTGATATGCACCGTTCTCTAATGAGCGACTTCGTGGGATCTTTTGACCACCAGGTGGCATAACGCTCGAGTGGGACTAATCCTCTCTATATTCTTAGTTGAGGATAAAGAAAGAGAGAGAGAGAGAGAGGGAGGAGGTCCCAGGGAGTCTCTCCATCTCTCTCTCTCTCTCTCTCTCTCTCTCTCTCTCTCTCTCTCTCTCTCTCTCTCTCTCTCTCTCTCTCTCTCTCTCTCTCTCTCTCTCTCTCTCTCTCTCTCACTACGCCCAACTAAGAAAATCGCGTGATAAGCCCCTAGTGGATTGACTGCCCCCTGGCGGGCAAATAATCGCCATATGTCGACCATTGCCTTTTTATCGTTTTCTACAAGGCCGAGAAGACGAACATCAAGTAGAAAAGGAGAGAGGCTTTCTCCGCATCCCCAACTTTGTTCAACACTGGTAATTGAAGCTGATTGATTCTGTGCCTGCATTAGTTACTGAAGCTGGCGAGCTGATGTTACACAGAAGGGGAAAGGGAAAGGACGAGGGAAAGAGAAGCAACAATGTCATACAGAAGAAGAGGAAGAAGAAGAAGAAGAAGAAGAAGAAGAAGAAGAAGAAGAAGAAGAAGAAGAAGAAGAAGAAGAAGAAAAAGAAGAGGAAGAAGAAGAAGAAAAAGAAGAAAACAAGTGCCGAGCGGCTGCAAAGTCCCCTCGCAGCATCGCCGAGGTACTCCGAAATCGGAATGGCGTAAATTTGACCTTAATGTAAAACTAAGTACATCAGTGGATAGCTTGCATCTTGTGCAACAAGTATACCAAATTTGACGATAATAGACTGAATAGGTTTTTATATATATATATAGCCTTGGGGTTCGGACCTGTGATTTGAGCGCGCGCGATCATGCGCACACGCGCGCACAGAAAAGTTCATGACAACTGTGTTATAGACCATTCATCAAGAAATGTTGTGAGAAAAAAACTGCATTAAAATAGATGCAAAACTTCGCGAGATATTAACGATTATGTGTTTCGGGTTTTGAACCCCGTAACTGGCGCGACCTTGACCTTAATGTAAAACTAAATACATCAGTGGATAGCTTGCATCTTGGCAAACTAGTATACCAAATTGGATGATGATAGACTGAATAGTTTTTGAGAAAAACGGACGAATAGCCGGACGGACGGAGGCACGCCGGACGGACACCGGACGGACGGACCAGACAAAAACAATAGCTCCCCGAACCTTCGGCTCGGGGACTAACAAGACGAAGAAGAAATGGGGAGAAGGACATGACAAGGCTATGACAAAGAAAGAAAAAAAGGAAGGCGGAAGAGGAAGGGACAAAGAAAATACAGCAAAAGAGAATGGGTAGTACAGAGTTAATTGTAACGCATTCACATTACCAATACTTACCTATAGAAATTATAGGTGGGTTTTTTGTTTGTGGCTCAAGCCACAAACCTATAACTCACTTTGTCGGTCGGTCGATCTGTCGGTCGGTCTGTCGGTCTGTCGTTCCAAAATTGTCGCACATTTTGACAAAATTGTCGCACTTCAAATCGAGGCTACACTTCTGGCCGCTCTTTAAAATGATGTATTTTTAAAGCGTACAAAATAATAAACATATGTAATACAGACGCTACAACAGACACGACGAGTATGCGGTGCTTCATTCGATGAGTATAAGTAGGATACATAGTTTTAAATGTTTTCCAAAAGATATAAAAAGTTACGAAATGGTGCAGAGATAACATTCTGGTTTACAGATTAAAATTATTGAAAAGCCAGGGGAGGTAACTCATGATTGGAGTGGTAAAAATAGACCGCGTGCCACAAACTATTGCGATTTCGCGCTTGTTTTTTTTATCAACATCCGTTCTCTCCTTACATACAGACAGGAAAACAAACCAAGGAACAAAGACAAACGTCTAAACACATCATCGGAAGTCATAAACAAACCATCTGCTAACTTCCAAAGACCAGCTGTGAAAGTGATGGTCAGCTGTGAAAGTGATGGTCAGCTGTGAAGCCTGCCCTGACCACCTGACAGTCCCTTTAGAGTGGACTAATAGATAGTCCATCTTGTAGAGGGATCGTTGGCGCCTTTCTGTCTTTCTTTGAACTTTCTGGCTTGTAAGGCTCTTGGCTGTTTGAGCTCCTTTCACCAGTGAGCTAAGTAGTTGGCTACTTCGTTTGATCGAAACAGAAAAAGTAGTCTGCAAGGGTGAACAAAAAGAAGAAAAAAGCGTCACTGCCTAAAGAGCGAAAACTGGGTAGTACAAAACCATCTGTTACACATTAAACTTACAGCTTTCGGTTGGGAAAGAGTACACGCCACAATATACTCACAAATCACGTGTTTCTCTGACATTTATTTAGATTTTTTTTTCGACCTGATTTCCGTACAAAAAAGATTGCATTTCTTATTTCGTACTTTATTTTGAACCGAATATGCCAACGTTCTTCCGTAAAAAGAATGTGAAGCTGATTAAATTGTGTTGCTGTTAATGCTAAATTTTGTTTGGGATCAAGAGGCTTAATGGAAGGAAGGGGTGGTGTTGT
>CM065690.1:22961057-22963557 GCA_017654935.2 Phymorhynchus buccinoides | reverse complement strand
ACCAAACTGAAATAACACATGACATGTGTACTGGAATCAACTGTTATGATTCAGTAACACAAGTCAGCAAACATCACTCTCAGTCCAACACTTGGAAAGGAATGTTATCAAAAGTTGCAAGGTTGCAACCCAGGGATCCCCTACTAAAAATAAACAAAGGTGTTAGTAGGACCGGAATCTGGTTCTTGTCCTAAAAGAGTTAAAGTCAAAAACACACACACAAACATAATAAGTGCACATAATTAGAACAGCATGTTTACCAATTCTTTTCACTGACACATCTACTCCTTATTCATCATTGAACATAGGATTTAGATCAAAAATAGAATCAAACAAAAACAAATATCAATCACTTATGTTACATCCCAGCCATCAATAATACTCACTAGTTGGGCTATTTTGACTGGTAGCAAGAGAGATTGATTCTACCCTGTTGTTTCAGCCAGGTTTATAGAGTCTTGTGAGAGAGAATGATTAGGCGGCTTTCTATTCAAATCTCCCTTTAATTTTAAACACCCGAGGGCCTTTGATTGGGTTACTAGCCGTCGACAAGTCAGGAGACAACAGTCATGCGCATATTACATCATCATCACATGCCTAAAATTCCTAGGCATGTCAAGAGCGCGTGATCCAAGGGAAATACGTGGATGAAAGAGATGCCCATTGTGGGTGTCACCAGAGGAAAAACCGGGGATGAAACAGTTAGCGCCTATAATCAGCGAACTGTTTGATGTTGAATTGTAATTAAAGTGACGTGCCTTGAGTAGAAAAAGAGGGGGGGGGGAGGTGTAGTTGAGAAAGTGGAGATGCGCGGGCCACCTTGTCACACTACGCCCAACTAAGAATATCTGAGCAACTCTCTCTCTCACTACGCCCAACTAAGAATATTGCGCGCTAAGCCCCTACTGGTTTGATTGCCCCCTGCCGGTCAAATCATCGTCCTAAGTTGACCATTAATTCTTCAGAACTATACTGTCTTCTTTGATCAGTTCCTCCGCTGCTGACTTGACTGCGTTGACTGCCTCTGTCAACTGTTGATGGCAGAGATGCGATGAAACAAGCTAGACAAAAGACACACAGAGCTTTTAGATTCTCAGGAGGGCCGTCTCAATGACCCCTCATTTTGTGCAGCCATGGGTCGTACGGCCTATGAAGTTGGTTTGAAAACAATATGAAGCTATGACAGAGAAACATGATGTTGTAGAAATTACAATTACAAGACCAAGCGAATCTAAAATGAAGCAACAAGACTTCGTCGTTGTTGTTTTCCTAAAAATGAAAGTTCGCATTTCTTCTCCATGCCATCACACTTTGTGTAGGCTCAAGATTGCAGAGATGATGGATAATAAGCTCTCGACATTTCCCTCTTCTTTACCTACCCCTCTCTATCCATTCCACCGTCATAGCACCTCACCTCCCTCCTCCCCCCCCCCCCCCCCCACCACCCCATCCCCATCCCTGCTCTCAACTGTTTTTCTTACTGTCCTCTCCATCTGCGATGACACTGACCTAGAAAAAGGCACAGTCCCGGTGCAAAATGTAACAATCTCACGGTTTGCGCAAAGTGCGTTGTGACCTTGTGTAAGGTTGTTGTTGCAATTTGGAAATGGCATTTTACTCAAACGAGAGAGAGAGAGAGAGAGAGAGAGAGAGAGAGAGAGAGAGAGAGAGAGAGAGAGAGAGAGAGAGAGAGAGAGAGAGCGTATGGGCCGTGTGTACGCATGTATTGGCGCATTCCTTCCTGTTGCTTGTTTACATTTTCATTAGTTTCTGTGAGGGTGAGGTGTTATCAGAGAGTGACAGTGCTGGTGAACGAGGGTGGATGTCTTTGTGAGTGAGAATCATGTTATTTTTGCTACTTTATTTCTTTGCATTGGAGTGTTGGTAGTATGACTTTCTTGCTGATTTTAATGCATATTTTTCATCTTTCACTGTTGCTTTTGTAAAGCGCATCGAGCATGCTACTATATGGATTTTAGCGCTATATGAAATGAAATTATTTATTTAATTTATCACTGGTTGACATTACCCGTAGAAAGGGCCAATAGTAAATGAGAGCTGTACTGTGGTTTTCTGTGGTATTGGAATAATATCATGGTGTAGCTTAGTCTTTCGTGGAAGACTATGACTGTCTAACTAGGGAGGGGGGAGGGGGCATTTGCACTGGCTCTAGTGCTGCAACCAAAGGGATTAGTTGGCCTTCGGGGACCTTCGCCAACGCCAACTCTCTGTCCTCAAGTCCTTTTGGCCGAGAGAGTGGGGATGTACCCTGGGTACGGCTTCTCCGCTGTAAACAAATTGTAGCCCAGTCTTCCGGCTTAGCGGCTGCCCCCTCTGCTATGCACACATAATTATGCGTACGCTTACATACAAACATGCACGCTAACGTACAAGCTTAAGCACACTCTAAAGGCACGCGCGCGTGCACACACACACACACACACACACACACACACACAAGCACGCACGCACGCACGCACGCACGCGAGCACACACACAC
>CM065690.1:22943557-22953557 GCA_017654935.2 Phymorhynchus buccinoides | reverse complement strand
CTGTGTGTGTGTGTTGTGGTTGTGTCGTGTGTTGTGTGTGTGGTGTGTGAGTGGTGGGGAGTGGGGGTGTGTCTATGTTGGATGTGTGTGTGTGTGTGTGTGTGTGTGTGTGTGTGAGGGGGTGGGGTTGGGGGGGTGTCTATGTGTGTGTAGTGGGTGTGTAGTGTGTGATGTGTGTGGTGTGAAGGGGGGTGGGGGGGGGGGTTGGTCTCTGTTGTGTGGGGTGTGTGTGTGGAGGGGGTGGGTTGGGGGGGGGGTGTCTCGTGTGTGTGTGTGTGATGTGTGTGTGATGTGTGTGTTTCCAGCATATCAGCTAACCCGCTTATCGGTCCTCTCGTCATGTGTCTGTCATCGGCTCTCTCTCCTCTCCTCTCTCTCTCCTCTCTCTCTCTCTACTCTCTCTCTCTCTCCTCCTTCTCTCTCTCTCTCTCTGTCTCTGTCTCTCTCTCACTATCTCTCTCACTCTCTCTCTCTCTCTCTCTCTCTCTCTCTCTCTATCTCTCTCTCTCTCTCTCTCTCTTTCGTTTGTTTTGTGAAGTGTGTGAGTGCGCGGGTGAGTGCATGCGTGTGTGTGTAAGTGTGTGCGTCGGCTTTTGTGCGTGTGCGTGTGTGGTGTGTGGGTGCCCAACACTTACTAGGCCTTGTCTTTCCTTCTCTGTCTTCATCTATCACACAAAGTTAGGGAACACTTTCAAAGTACACATGTTTTTATAGTTATTTGCTTGTAGCTTCAAAACGCTTCGCGTCTGGAACTTACAAACTTAACAGTTACATACACGAGAGACTTGGCCTTACAGTGAAAACAAAAATGTGTTGCGATCGCCGTTGGTTTCAATGGTAACTTGAGTTTTAAAACGCCTCAAAATCCAAAAGTAAATGCAACAAAGTTAGTGCTTCAGCATTTTGTTTTCATGGAACTGTTTATGCAACCTTGTACCCATCACTTGTTAGCAGGAAAACGCGTGCAACTCTCAATAGGGTCCTTTCTTAACAGAAGAAATAGTTAAATTATTCGATTAGTTACGAGAGTTGTGGAGCGAAACTTGAGCTTTTTTTTAGGAACTTGGGAGACCCTTGGCATAGCTGCAGGAGGGGGTGGATGTGCTGAAACGCGGTCACCAAAATAAAGTATCAGCTGTGACAGCGGTTACCACACAGCCACATCTTCCTGCAGCCTTTCCAGGGCTCTCCCTAGATCCAAAAGGCTCAACTTTCCCTGCACAACCATTGTGAGTCAGCAATTAATTGCACTATCTCTTTTGTTTTAGAAAGGATCTTTTTTGTGAGTCTTACTCATTCTTTCAGCTACCTTGTTAACATGTCCTGATTACCATTTCACTCAATTCACATTGTAGAAACAAATTCCTAGGCACTGGAATTGTAATTTTTTAAAAATTATTTTGGCGCCTTTTAACACTCACATTACCATAGCAACTGATGATGATCGTGAAACAATTTTGCTTTTGTTGTAAGGTCATGCCTCTTGTGTATGTGACTGTCATGTTTTAAGCTCTAGATGCACTAAGCGCTTTGAATCTATGAGCAAATAACCAAAACATGTGTATTATGTTGGTAGTAGTCATCCAGGCGTTCGTTCGTGTCAAGTAAACCCGAGTTCGAACCTGGGTACAGGGGATTTTTCTCTCATTCTGCACTAGGCCTTACGGTCTGAACGTGGAGTCTTTCGGATGAGACGATAAACCGAGGCCCCGTGTGCCCATGCACTTGGCACACGTTAAACCCTTGGCAACGAAAAAGTTGTCATTTGGTCCAAATGTACCACCCCTCCATTTCCTTCCTCATCAGTCACACAAAAATCGCATGCCAAAAATAAAAATGGGTGGCGCGCCTCTGGCTGCGACTCGCTCTCCATATGGGAGCAACCCGAATTTCACAGAGACGCCTCTGTAGCTATAAAGTACCTAATACCTAATACCTATTTTGAAAGCGTTCCCTAACTTTCTGTGGGGGGCATATAGATCGAATTTTCTCCTTGCTTCTGTACACTGGAGAGGCCTAGCTTACTTCTTCTGTCTGGGTTGGGTAAGGTGCTTCATCTTGTTTGCTGTTGTGTCCGTTGAAAGGCTGTGGTAAACAAGTTACGCAAGTAAGCAGATAAGGTTGTTGCCTTCTAGCTCGGCCCTGACATTTGCGACCCAGCACCACCAAAGGGACATGAAGTCGCTGGGCTACTTTCTCACAACAGGCTTACAAAGTCAAAAAACTCATTTGTTTTTGTAAATTTTGAGTTATGGGTATTGTTGTGTTCTCTAACATCTTATCTTTCACATTTATAAAGGACCATCTTTAATGTGGCCTCTAAATGGTCTTATGCGCGTTTTTAAACGAGTACGTCAAAGCATTTTCTTCAACTAGACTAGAATTTAGACGGTGTTTTCTCAAAATGGCCGACGTTCACCCTACTAACTTTAAATGCTCATAACTCTGGAACGGATAAAGATACAGGGATGGTTCTTGTATCATTAGAAAACGAATTGTCCTAAGTTTTCAAATGTATAATTTTCTCCGAATGGTCAGTTTCACACTTAATGTCCATTTCGTGGTGCTGGGTCACATCTTTGTCACACATTACGTGTCTTTTAGCCCGTTCAAACAACCTCAGGATCAAACTTATTCACGCAGTCTTTTGTGTTCGCGGTCGCAGTTTGTATACCCCTAGCTGTACAGGCATATACATAATAGTCGTTTGCGTACAGAGACGTATGTACTCACAATAAGCATGCACTGCACACACACACGCGCACGCGCACACACACGCACGCTCGCATGCACACACAGCGCGCACGCTCACACACATATACACACGCATGCGTGCACACACACGCACGCATACACGCACGCACTCTCGCACACACGCACGCACGCGCACACACACGCACGCACGCGCACACACACGCACGCACGCATGTAAACACACACGCGCGCACGCTTGTGTCTGTCTGCCTCTGTGTCTGCGTGTCTGTCTGTCTCTCTCGGTTTGGCCGTGTCTGTGTTTGTGAGTGTGTGCTTTCTTATGTATGCAGGTACGAGTTTGTGCGATCGCTTGTGTGTTTAATAGGCATAATGCATATATGTAGTTTGCTGTGGCACTGGTACTTCATACAATTGAAATATTCGTTGTGCTTTTAGATTTGTCCATAATGTGTTTTATAATGTTTATGTGAAAGCATGATGCCTTACCTGAGAACTTTCTCAATCGATCGTGGAAGTGGACAACATTCTTTGGTTGCGTCGAAGAGTGAGAGAGAGAAAAAAGGAAAGAAATTGAGAGAGAGAGAGAGTGAGAGAGAGAGAGAGAGAGAGAGAGAGAGAGAGAGAGAGAGAGAGAGACGAGAGACCTTTGAGAGAGAGAGAGAAGATTCTCTTGACGATCGAGGATGAGAGAGAGAGGGAGATGTAGAGGAGAGAGAGAGAGAGAGAGAGAGAGAGAAGGAGAGGAAGAGAGAGAGATGAGAGAGGAAGAGAGAGGAAGAGAGAGAGAGAGAGAGATCGAGAGAGAGAGAGAGAGAGAGAGGGAGGGGAGAGAGATAGAGAATGGTGGTGGGGGAATGCGAATGCGAATAATTTATTCAAATAGGCCAAGGGACCCCATTAGGGGAGATAGAGAGGAGAGATGAGAGAGATTTTGAGAGATGAGCTCGTATGAGGAGGAGAGGGATCGAATGCGAGCGGAGAATTTATGAGTAGATGAGGGCAGAGAGAGATTAGTGAGATGGCTTTGAGAGATGCCGAGAGAGAGAGAGAGGAGACGAGAAGAGCAGGAGGAGAGAGGGAGATAGAGAGAGAATTTCGAGACAGAGAGAGAGAGAGTCAGACAGACAGACAGACAGACGCACAGAGAGACAGAGAAAAAAAAACTAATAGATAATTTTTATATCGATGTACATTTGTACAGGTGCAAAGAACTGTGTTATTGTTAGGCATATCATTATAATAAATTAATTGTAGGACAGAAGGCACACATCTTATGATTGAAATCCTCGTTCAAAATAAAAACGCCATGAATTGAAAGAAGACACATAAATGCATTGTGTTTTCATCAATGTTGTTGTTATTGTTTACTCTATATATACGGCTTTCTTCGTGGTGCGGTAGAATACTGAATCTTTCGAACCTGTTCATTGGTTTGTTAAACTTGGTTGGTTTGTTTGTTAAACTTGTTCTGTTGGTTTGTTAATCTTGGTTGGTTTGTTTGTTAATCTTGGTTTGTTTGTTTGTTAATCTTGGTTTGTTTGTTTGTTAAACTTGGTTGGTTTGTTTGTTAAACTTGGTTGGTTGGTTTGTTAAACTTGGTTGGTTGGTTTGTTAAACTTGGTTCGTTGGTTTGTTAAACTTGGTTGGTTGGTTTGTTAAACTTGGTTTGTTTGTTTGTTAAACTTGGTTGGTTTGTTTGTTAAACTTGTTTGGTTGGTTTGTTAAACTTGGTTGGTTTGTTTGTTAAAGTTGTTTGGTTTGTTTGTTAAACTTGGTTTGTTTGTTTGTTAAACTTGGTTGGTTTGTTTGTTAAACTTGGTTGGTTGGTTTGTTAAACTTGGTTGGTTTGTTTGTTAAATTTGGTTTGTTTGTTTGTTAAACTTGGTTGGTTTGTTTGTTAAACTTGGTTGGTTGGTTTGTTAAATTTGGTTTGTTGGTTTGTTAAACTTGGTTTGTTGGTTTGTTAAACTTGGTTGGTTGGTTTGTTAAATTTGGTTTGTTTGTTTGTTAAACTTGGTTTGTTGGTTTGTTAAACTTGGTTGGTTTGTTTGTTAAACTTGGTTGGTTGGTTTGTTAAACTTGGTTGGTTTGTTTGTTAAACTTGGTTGGTTGGTTTGTTAAACTTGGTTTGTTGGTTTGTTAAACTTGGTTTGTTGGTTTGTTAAACTTGGTTGGTTGGTTTGTTAAACTTGGTTTGTTTGTTTGTTAAACTTGGTTTGTTGGTTTGTTAAACTTGGTTGGTTTGTTTGTTAAACTTGGTTGGTTGGTTTGTTTGTGCGCGTCTTCCTTTCATTTCTGTCATCGCGATATCTTGCGAACCACACAGGATTCACGTCCAATTTTCTATAAGGTGTTGAATTACCTGCTGACTAACCTTGATCTTTCACCTTGAAACATATCGATTTCTTCTTTCCTTTCCTTTGCAACTACGGCTGATTTGCTGCAGACATTGCCTTTAAATTTCCCACAATGGCGTTATTATTGATTAAAGCTTGTGTGGCGTGCCGGGTTAAATAACTGAAATTAACGTTGTTGACTGTGAAGTTTGACCTTTTGAATGTGTCGATTTCTGTCCTTTTCAATATCTTGTGATTGACTTTAGTTTTCCTACAACGACGTTTTTATTGATTAAAGCTTCTTTGACGTGCCAAGGTAGCTGAAATTAACATTGCTGACCTTGAAGTTTGACCTTGAATATGTCGATGTCTGTCCTTGTTAATATCTTGTGATTAACTTTAAATTTCCTGCAATAACATTATTGTTGATTAAAGCTTCTGTGACGTGCCAAGGTAACTGAAATTAACATGGTCGACTTTGAAGTTTGACCTTGAATGTGTTGATTTCTGTCCTTGTCAATATCTTGTGATTGACTTTAAATTTCCTACAACAATATTATTGATTAAAGCTACTGTGACGTGCCGGGTAATAACTCAAATTAACATGGTCGACTTTGAAGTTTGACCTTGAGTGTGTCGATTTCTTGTTAATTTTGAATTGATTATTGTTCTTCATAATTACGTAGACGATGTATAAGGCTTCAAGGTTTGTTGATTTCCAAAAACGCCTCTTGGGGTTACACGCGTACGCAGCCAGGAGAGATAATTTCCACCGTCTGTTCAGCCCTGCCCTTCTCAATTTCCGTGGAAATATGATAGCTCCATCGTTCCCTCATAATATAAAGGGGCAGACACACTGATGCGATTCTGTCACATTTGTGAGGCATACTTCTCGTGAAATTCTGCTGTATAAAATGAATCTGTTCAATAGCATAGCACATGACTTTTTGTGTGTGTGCCTTGTTGAGATGTACTGATATAAACTGTACTTAGCCTCTTTGATTGTTGGTTTATAGTGTACTTAGTATGTGGTATTTTGAAACACCACCCCCATTCTTAGTTTTTGTGGGGGGGGGGGGGGGGGTTCTTTCTTCTTTTTTTTCTTTCCTTTTTCTTGTTTTTTCTTTTTCTTTTTTACTTCTATTGCTTGCTTTGTCTAGTTATTAATTGGTGCATGATGTATTGTTATCTTTGCTTAGTTTATTTTTCTTATTCCAGTTGTATTTTTCTCATAGCTATTCAAGTACATTCATGATGCAGCCTTATGTTTGTAACTCAAACGTTTTTTGAGTGCAGCTTATAAGCTTATAGCTTGTTGTGCTGAATAAAATAACTTGTGTACACTGCAATGTATTATGTTAATAAACTTTGTTTAAACCTGTTCAAATCCTGCTGGGTTTTTTCACTGTGTGTGTAGTCGAATCTGATGAAATATATGCATTTCTTTGGTATCAGACATGTGTAGGTATGTCACTCGTGTTTGGGGGTCTACTTGAGTATGGCTGGTACCCACGTGTCGTCATATCCGGCCACAAGGAGTGCCATATTATGGGAGACCGCCATCTTAGTCCTTACTTTTTTTTGAAAAATGCCAGATCCATGCTGCGTATTTGGCTGTTCCAATTCGAAACTTATCTAAACTGTATTTATAACATCTGGATGTTTTCTTTACACATTTAGATAACATTTTCACTTTGTTTACACACAAATAAGGACTAAGATGGCGACACTTCCGTTGGAATGGTCGAGATGCGCACGCAGGTGGGTTGGGAGCCATAGTGAAACGAAAACAGTAGAATTGTTTTACACGGAATTATTTGGTTTAACCCTTTCACCGCCAGCCATATTTCGGGATGGAAGTCCCGTTTAACGTCGCGTATCGGCTTTCGCCATGTACGACGGGCTGAACAAACCAACCAGGGTATAAGCAAAAATGTATGTTCCTGAATCACTGTCTTAGCCAAAAGGCCGAGAAGCGATCATAATCAATATAACCAGCCATATTTCAGCCAAAAATGTCCATTAAATTTACCTGGGTAGAGAACAAAATCCATCTGCTGCATTGGGGATTTTTCTGTGAAAGATATATAAAATAAGGTCTATCCTTTACTTCCCAAAACTAAGACAATAGGGTCTTTGGATAATAGACCCCAATTTGATGCCTTTTAGTGACATAGGTGTTAAATTCACTGTGGTGCTAAAATGCGAGTTTGGCGGTGAAAGGGTTAAACACTTTTAAGGGCTTCGCACACTAGCGTCAAGATCTCGAGATCGCGGCGATTTTTTGCTGCAAGGCGCAGTTTGATGCGCCGCTTGCGTGTGAGAGATTCGCGGCGCGGCAGGATTTGTGATGCGTAGCTGCGCGATTTTTTGTTGCTCGAGAATAGAACCGGCTCTAATTTTGATCGCAGAGATCAAGCCATCGGAAGGACTATAGATCGTGAAATCTTTGCTAGTTTATTTTTCTTATCACAACGGACGGAAGGACCATAATTCAAGTCTTGATTGAAGAAAAAAAATGGCAGACTTGCTCGAACCCGAAATAAAGCGTCTGACGCTAGAGTAATCTTTCCTTGCTTTCCAAATAAGGAAGTTCGCGCGACAAGAGGCGAAGCGACAAGAGTCGTGTGAGAGAACACCACTGCCTCGCTACAATGTGTGCTGTGATGCAGGCGTCAACGCGTCAAGGCGTTGCTCTGAGAAACAATTGACGCCTGATGCTAAGAAGAAAAGTTTTGTTTTACGTCCTCTCGGAATTAACCATGTGGGACATTTCTTTTAAATCAAGTTAAACTTTTATTTAAATACAGTTGAAGGCCTGATGCTAGTGTGCGAAGGCCTTTATTAGGTCCGCAGTACGTGAACAAACATAGATAGTAGTCATATCAGCAGCAACAAGCTAGAAGCTTATATTGTGCCATTGTGCGGAATTATTTCACGTGAATCATGACTCACAGACATCGTCACAATCACTGAGATCGCGGTCGGATCATCGCACCCGTATGCAGTGTATCTGTCCCTTAACGCTAATGTAGTGAGTGGGTGTGGTGGGGTTCAGTTCCAAAACAAACGAGAAAGAGGGAGACATCTCAGTTAGCACCAATATGAAGAGATCACGTTTTGATTTATCCACGACTCTCTCTCTCTCTCTCTCTCTCTCTCTCTCTCTTCTCCCTCGTCTCTCCTCTCTCTTAATTAGTCCTCTCTCATCTCTCTCTCTCTCTCTCTCTCTCTCTCTCTCTCTCTATCTCTCTCTCTCTCTCTCTCTCTCTATCTCTCTCTCTCTCTCATAGACTCTTCTCTCTCTCTCGTATCTCTCTCTCTCTCTCTTGCTCTCTCTCTCTCTCTCTCTTTCTTCGCTTCTCTCTCTCGCTCTCTCTCTCTCTCCGTCTCTCTCTCTCAACTTATCATTAAAACGTGTGACTCCCCCACTCCACTATCTCTCTCTCTTCTCTCCCTCTCTCCCCCCTATCCCCTCTCCCTCTCTCCCGTCTCCCTCGCTCTCTCTCTCTCTCTCTCTCTCTCTCTCTCTCTCTCTCTTTAACATATTGAGGTAATGACAATAAAATGTTCGGTGTTCAGTGTTCTCACTCTTACTCTCTCTCCCTCCCCACATCCTCCACCTCTAACCACCCTACCACCACCCTCCAACCTTTCTGCCACCCTCCTCCCTTCCCCCAATCACCTTCCACCCTCTCACCCCCAGTCCACCCCTCCTGCCCCCCCCCCCCCCACCACACACCACACACACACAACACGACCACCCTTTCTCTTACTTACGTGCATCTTAACATTTCATCCGAAAAGTAATAATAGCAGGACATCAAGTTGTTTGAGAAAGACAAGTGGGTTGTTCGATGAAAAAACAGGACGGATATGCCACGTAAGCGTACCCCCAATTCAAAACAAATATAAAGAAAAGGGTTAAAACCTCGAACTCACTTGAAGTACGAGTACGTGTTCTGGCTATTTGGATCAACTAACGGTACGTGACCCGGTCCCATCCTTGGGTTACCGGGCTCAATGGATTATGCAAAAGTTTTCGTGATTGTCGGTTTCATATCTTTGACGAAATCCTATGTTACGTAAACATTTTATCAACTGGAAGTTCGTTGATATGGCTTGCTCTTTGGGTGGAATCGTCGTGACGGGCATCAGCGTCAGGACATAGGGGACCGTTTGGTTTTTTTGCCAAGTTTCGCTAAGATCAGTTTAGTAGTTTAGGCACTGTGGAGTGGAATGTTAACACGCTTCATTCACAGAGAGAGGGGGAGGGAGGGAGAGAGAGAGAGAGAGAGAGAGAGAGAGAGAGAGAGAGAGAGAGAGAGAGAGAGAGAGAGAGAGAGAGAGAGAGAGAGAGAGACAGAGAGACAGACAGAGAAACGGACAGGCCTTTGTTCCCATCCCAATGTACTCCCGTTCTCTTAGAATTGGGAATACAAAAACATAATAAAAAGGCAGTGATTTCCAGAAGGGAAGAGAATCCTGTAGGGCATTTTATTGTTCTGAACATTAGCCATAAAGTCCCAACGACTCAATAATCTCAGCAGTTGAAACAAGGAGAGAGAAAACACGCACGCACGCACACGCACACGCACGCGCACGCACACGCGCACACACACACACACACACACACACACACACACACACACACACACACTCACACTGAAATCTCAAGCCATAAATTACAATGACCAAAATAATCTCAGCAGTTTAACAAGATGGCCGCCCATATAAAACGCACTTCCAGAATTTTTGAGCATCTGTGTGGGCGCTTTTCTTATATGGCTTACCGTTTGAGATGTTGATCATCATGGACGAGATATTGGAAACGATCGTGTCCATTTTTATTGTTGGTTCGATTTTGTTTTTCTCATACAAACCAATGCTATGCAGTATCACAAAATATCGATCAGTATTGTCATAAGAAATACGTTTCTTTTGTCCTT
>CM065690.1:22928557-22931057 GCA_017654935.2 Phymorhynchus buccinoides | reverse complement strand
AAATTATTGTTTTCTTAGTTATTTAGAATTATAATAGAACGTGTTTTAAAATAACAGTACGATACATATTTTGCCTCTTTTTTTTTTAATGAAGCCGTGTAAAACTTTTTTTTTCTTCTAAGATTTGCAAACTAAAATAGCACTGCCCCTTTATTCCACTACTGATTTCCCTTCCTGCCCCACTTCCTACCACTCCTTCTAATCTCTCTGCCCCTTCCATGCACCATCTACTTGTCGCCTCTTCTTTGAAAACAAAAACTCAGGCTCAGGGTCATAAAGTTTACGGTTTGACAGCAAAGGACGTCTACACATCATCTTTCCTATCTGGCGATTACCACAGCGAATAAGATGTGTTTAACCAGTAGCGGCTTGATCACCCTGTGTGGTGTGTATCCATGTAGGCATCTCCCTCGTATATCTCTTCTCTTCTCTTATCTCTGTGTCTCTCTTTCCCGTGGCTTGCCGTGGATTTGGGGTTGTCTCTGAGAGTCTCTTGATGGACGCGTCTCACACTCTATAACCGCTTCACACTTTCGCTTCCGTGTGCACTTTGCGATCTCTTTTTTCGTGGAGTGATCAGCTATGGGGTAATGCAAGCAGTTATTGGAACTGGGTGACACTAAATAGTCGACTGCCTACTAACCGGGTTTGCAAGGGAGTGTGTTGCCAAAGCAGGTAAGTACGGTAAGTAGATTTGGCAGGCATGTTATGGTGTTTGTTGGTTTTTGTGTGAGTTTCCGCGAAAAGCATTCACCAATCAGAAAACGTTTCCTTTGGAGCTGGCAAGTTCGTGACCTCACGATCTTGTCAACCTTGTGCATATTTGTTGACAAAATATTAATATTTATGCATTTTGTATGATTCTATCGCATAAACAAATCAATAAGTAGCCTAATCTAGTAATTTTCTCCAAATTCTTTAAGCCAGTGCATAATTTTGAACGCGGGAGATTAATTCATCCTGCGCAACTTAATTTTCTCTCCTTAAAGGATCGTCACGTTATTATCCTTATGATACTTTAGTTTCCTATAAATAAATAAAAAAAAGAAGACTATTTTCCGTCGTGACTGTCTTTTATTCCTGCTCTTTATTTTCTTTCCACAGAGTCCATAAAGACACCTTGTCCAGTTAAAGGAGAAACAACTTTTAGAATTACGACTATATAATGTATAAACATTTTAACCTAAATTCCGGACAGTAACAGTAAGAAAGCCTGTTACCACTATGTATACCGGACTTTGTGGTTGGTTATTTTTGGGGGGGACAAAGCAACGCAATGACTTTAATTTGTTTGGGGACAAAGCAACGCAATGACTTTAATTTGTTTGGGGACAGAGAAACGCAATGACTTTAATTTGTTTGGGGACAGAGAAACGCAATGACTTTAATTTGTTTGGGGACAGAGAAACGCAATGACTTTAATTTGTTTGGGGACAGAGAAACGCAATGACTTTAATTTGTTTGGGGACAGAGAAACGCAATGACTTTACTCATGCTCGCAGAACTGTTAATAGCAGAAGAGAGACAAAATAAACGAATAATGGTCAACCTATGGCGATATTGTTCACGCCAGAGGGCAGTCAATGCACTAGGGGCTTATCACGCGATTTTCTTACTTGGGCGTAGTGAGAGAGAGAGAGAGTGATGGTAGGACCACTCACTGTCTCTCTCTCTTTCTTTATCCCCAACTAATAATAATAATGAGGAATAATAGAGAGAGGATTAGCCCCACACGAGGGTCATGCCCTCTGGCGTGAGAAAAATCGCACTAAGTCTCTCATTCCTCTTACACGGCTACTATAGACACACACTCAAAATTACAAGATATTACACGGATTGTTTACAACATAATAATGCCCATCACAGCAGATGACGTTATGTCAAAGCCATCATAGGTACAACTCAAAAACACATGTCATTGCTGTTTGGCTTTTGCATTTTCTTGTGCCCCCAGGATGTTTTGGAAATAAACTTGACTTAACTTGACTTGCCAACCACACGAACTATTCCAATAATTACTCGTAAACTTGTCGATTCATTACTCTCACATTCTACAGGTAAAATCAATGCCTAGCATGACGAGTTTTTCATTAGTCATCTTAGCTGTGAAATATAATAAGCTTACATGACCTTCCTCCTCACGGGAGGTCCCAGCAGTTTATAATGACATTTTTGTTGTTTAATGTATGTCTAGTTCTGTGATTACTTCCTATTAAATCATAATTTCTACTTTTGAATCAATTTACTCGATGAGTCAACCTTCCTTCTATCGTATTGAATCTTTGATTACATTTATTATTTTAATTATGTTACGGCTGAAACTATGAGAGACATATCACTAGTCCTTTTTATTGTAAATTAGTTAATTATGAGTTCCATATTTGATATCTGGTATACCCTTTATGAGTGATTCAATAATTGATACTGTGAATCGATTGAATGATGATGATAAATGTCGAAAAAACAAACATTATTTGATTATTGTAATATAAGCGTCCTT
>CM065690.1:22913557-22923557 GCA_017654935.2 Phymorhynchus buccinoides | reverse complement strand
CTTAAACAAACAAAAAACAGAAAAAAACCGTTTTTAAGGCTCGTTCGTTGTTGTCGTACCCTGGCTAAAAGACGCCAGGGATCGTCCCAACAGCCGAAACATTTTAACACTATAGTACAAATACACCAGCTACCAGGGATGAGAACATTACGTGTGTGACCGTTTATTTATTACCCCGCCACGTGCGTAGCCACACTCCGACTTCGGAGGAAAAGGATTTAAGGCTCGTGAAAGGGAATCCATTACCTTTTTAATTCTTCCCCCCAAAAGCAAGATGTCGTTGCAGACGTTTATCACCAAAGACTTTTTTTAAAAAATGAAGAAAGAAAGAAAGAGGAGATGAAATTGCGGCAGAAGAGAAGGAAGAAAGGAAGACGAAGAAAAAGAATGGAGAAAAGAAACATTTTGCTATTTACCAACCCCGTAAATCAAGTCCAGCAAGTCTTGAAGTAACGATCATTAATCTATTGATTGTGAGTTTGCATCCTCATGGGGTTTTTTGATGTGTTTTTTAAATAGTTCCTATTCGTGTCGAGTTTCGTTGCTGTTGTTTTTTCCAATTTGGGAAAACGTCATTTGAAATTTGGCGTGCAATGTCCTTCAAGGTTTATTGCCACAGATTCTTGTGAGGAATCGATAAAAACGGAGCGCGAATTAACACGCTAGATCAACCCATCCGCGCGGCAGCATTTTCGGGTCCCGTCGTGACCTTGCGGGAACAAACAGACAAAAAACACCCCATGAAACTAAAGTCATATCAAACAGTCTACGCCTGCACTTTTGCAGTACCCCCCGCGCCAGTGAGGATTTCGCGCGGCAGCATTTTCGGCTCCGGTAACCTTGACCTATGAACAGTGACCTTCGTTTCGTTATTGCGTTAGACACATAGATAGACACAGTAGGTAAACACATAGTCAGGAACAAAGAGACTCCTCTGAAAACATTAACCAGCTTTAGCTTCGCAGTTGGCTGGCCAGAGAGAGTGGGGAGGGGGGCGGGAGAGAGGCCAAGGAGAGGAAAGAGATTCATTTTCTGTTTGGTTGGTTGGACAGGAGGAGGGATATGAGTCCATTTCGTACCTTTCAGTTTTATTAGTCCCCGAGCCGAAGGTTCGGGGAGCTATTGTTTTTGTCTGGTCCGTCCGTCCGTCCGTCCGTCCGTCCGTCCGGTGTCCGTCCGGCGTGCCTCCGTCCGTCCGGCTATTCGTCCGTTTTTCTCAAAAACTATTCCGTCTATTATCATCAAATTTGGTATACTAGTTTGCCAAGATGCAAGCTATCCACTGATGTATTTAGTTTTACATTAAGGTCAAGGTCGCGCCAGTTACGGGGTTCAAACCCCGAAACACATAATCGCTAATATCTCGCGACGTTTTGCATGTATTTTAATGCAGTTTTGTTCACAACATTTCTTGATGAATGGTCTATAACACAGTTGTCATGAATTTTTCTGTGCGCGCGTGTGCGCATGATCGCGCGCGCTCAAATCACGGGTCCGAACCCCAAGGCTATATATAAAAAAAAAATATTCAGTTACGTGCTGTTTTGATGCGTTTTTATGTAGTTACGTGCTGTTTTGATGCGTTTTTATGTATGTGTACAGCCGACACATTCCGATTTCGGAGTACCTCGCGATGCTGCGAGGGGACTTTGCAGCCGCTCGGCGTTGCACTTGTTTTTTGTGTGGTTGTGGGTGTTTTTTGTTGTCGCTAGCCCTGTTGCTTTGGTGTAGTGGAGATGATGGGATATGTTGGGGGGGGGGGGGGGGGTTGTTTGTTTGTGTGTCGGGAGGGGGGGAGGGGTGGGGGTAGGGGGGTATTTCTTTACTCGCATGGCTAAACAGTCATGCATGCGGTTGCTTATCCTTCGATCGAGTAAGCACGCGCGCACACACATACTCACACACACATCCACGTCGCGCGCGCACACACAGACACATACACACGCATGCACACGCATGCATCCATGCGCGCGCACGCGCGCACGCACGCACACACACACACACACACACACACACACACACACACACACACACGCATAATATTCCCACACTCTAGCAACCATGCCCTCGCAGCAGTGCAGACAGAAACTGAACTGCAACGCTTTGAAGCTATCAATGGAACTAATTTCATTATTTTTTATTCTTTTTTTTCTTTTTTTTGTTTGTTTCGTAATTAGTCCTAGCGAATCCAAAAGCGGAAGATTTTGATTTGATTTTTTTACAACCTTCGTGCGATCTTTGGAAGTCGCTTGAGGCTGTCGTCGGAGTAACGCGATTTAACCCGAATTATTTCACATTGTGAGATCGTGCATTTTACCTTAAGGACAAATTACATTTTTGCTCTCTGCTGCGTGTCTCAAAGGAAGCGGGGGGAGGGGGGAGGGGGGTATATTTCTAGCTAAACGCGTACACTCGGTGGAGAAAATGTCCTCATTACATTTGGCGATCTTCTGCTACGCCTAGAGGGCTTTAGCCACACGTCCACTAAAACTGCACGACTGTACGATACGATTCGATGGCGTAGTCTCCGAGAACAAAATATTATTCGCGCTTCGAGATCACGTGATCGAATCGTATCGTACAATCATTGCATTTGGCGACCTGCTTCTGCTGCACCTAAAGGGTCAGCCACACGTCCACTAAAATCGCACGACTGTACGATGCGATTCGATCGCGTGGTCTCCGAGAACTAAATGTCATTCGCGCTTCGAGATCACGTGATCGAATCGTATCGTACAGTCGTGCGAATTTAGCTGACGTGTGGCTGGCCCTTAAAGCAGTTGGTGTGAGTTTGCGACGATTCCGGTGTTGCATAAAATATTTTACCCATGAAATAAATACTCTTCTCCTCATTCAAATCTTTTGCTGTTTGGGAAAGATTCGCCCCTAAATACATTCAGAGGCCTCTTGTGGCATGCAGGAAGAACAGAAGATTCATCATTAAATACTGAGAAGTCAGGGATATTTTTTCTAATATTTATTATTATTTATTTTTGTTTGCACGGATGGTTGTTTATATTGTCCGCCATTTTGAAAAATACGAAACTAAGTGACATGGCTTTGTACATCGATTTATCGGCAAAAATGTAGACTTACACCCTCCCGCTCTATTTCTTGGTTCTTTCTGTGTAGATTGAGCACTTCAATATCAATATCTTAACTAATTATTGACTTATTTATCACATGAAAGAATAGTGCGCTTTTGAAGGGTACTTATTTCACGGTAGGTAGTTATTTCTCATGACACCGTATCTTGTTCATGTGTCAGTGTTTGGCGTGTTTTTGTTTGTGGCTCAAGCCACAAACCTATAACTCACTTTGTCGGTCGGTCGGTCTGTCGGTCGGTCTGTCGGTCTGTCGTTCCAAAATTGTCGCACTTCAAATCGAGGCTACACTTCTGGCCGCTCTTTAAAATGATGTATTTTAAAAGCGTACAAAATAATAAACATATGTAATACAGACACTACAACAGACACGACGAGTATGCGGTGCTTCTTTTGATGAGTATAAGTAGGATACATAGTTTTAAATGTTTTCCAAAAGATAAAAAGTTACGAAATGGTGCAGAGATAACATTCTGGTTTACAGATTAAAATTATTGAAAAGCCAGGGGAGGTAACTCATGATTGGAGTGGTAAAAATAGACCGCGTGCCACAAACTATTGTGATTTCGCGCTTGTTTTCTTTTAGCTTTCATTTCAGTGGTGTGCCATTGTCACATCCATTATGCATGCAGCAGCGTTCGTGTGATTAGTTGGCTGATCACGGTGGCCTTTTCTTACCAAAAAAACACATAATTCATAACTAGGTCGTCATGTATTTTAGTCCCCCCGTAGGGATACCGGGGGGGTCTTTCGTACAAATAGTTCCCCCACCTTCTGGAAGTTCTGTGCTTGTAACTTCCTCTAATCTGTCACTCTCTTTGATTCTGCCTTTTCCTTTTGCTTACTGTCATCTGCTATCTTTCTATATTACTGGTCCATTCTCCTGCCTTTTTGTTTTCTCTATAAATTCTTACAAAGATTTTTCAGCCGAAGTCGAACATGCTGGGCCTAACTATTTCTTGATTAGGCGCATAGCGGCAGCATGGCGCATCTACGCTTATGTGACATGAAACTGTATGAGCGAACGAAGAAGAAGAAGAATGTATTTTAGTCAAACCTCTCCCACCCCCACCCCCTCTCTCGAATTTTCGCATAGAAGAAAACATTTTCACTGAGAAAGCAACATTCTACCAATTTTGGGAAAGGGATAGGGTTCAGGAAAGGATCAGCCTAGGATCGTTTTCGTAAAACTGTTAGAAGCAGACTTTGAGATTGAGGGTCGTAAACATGAGGGGGGGGGGGGGGGCGGTTGACTAAAGTACATATTTGCTTATACTTTATTATCGTAATTGATCTCTCCTTGAAATATGGGCTCGCTCTCCTGTAGAGAACCAACGTTGCATCTTTTGTTGTTCTTTTTCTTCTACTACTTCTTCTTCTTTTTCGTCTTCGTCTTCGTCTTCTTCTTCGTCTTCTTCTTCTACTACTACTTCTTCTTCTTCGTCTTCTTCTTCTTCTTCTTCTTCTTCTTCTTCTTCTTCTTCTTCTTCTTCTTCTTCTACTACTACTTCTTCTTCTTCTTCTTCTTCTTCTTCTTCTTCTTCTTCTTCTTCTTCTTCTTCTTCTTCTTCATGCATGTATAGGACTTTATAATTGTATTGAAATAGATGTTCTGGTCATAAACGTTTTGCCATGGTCAACTGTTGTTGCCTTTTATCCCTACTATATTAAGGTCGTTTACTTATTATTCATTACTAGTATGGGGGGTAAATGAGACATCGGATTATCGTCTCATACATGCGCGGCGCGCGCGCGCACTTACATACACACACATGTCACATTCGCACGCACGCATGGGCGCACACATACACTCATACGTGTACACACACACACACGCACACTGACTTGATGACATCATCAGATGAAGAGGTATAACTCTGATAATATGCTGGCTTTTGCGCTAACACGGTCAAGAGAGCTATATCCCCAGACCATTTTTGCCAGATTGGCTCTATCAGTTGTCTTGTTTGTTTGTGGCACAAGCCACAAACCTATAACTCACTTTGTCGGTCTGTCGGTCGGTCGGTCCAAAATTGTCGCACATATTGTAAAAGAGAACAAAATACTTGGGCATAAAGTAACATTTCAGTCCTTAGGTATGGAAATAATTGTATACTGAACAGAGCACATGAATCTTCATTTTAAAGCGTACAAAATAATAAACATACGTTTAACAGACACGACGAGTATCTGTTAAATACAGACACAGACACGACGAGTATGCGGTGCTTCTTTCGATGAGTATAAGTAGTTTTAAATGTTTTCCAAAAGATATAAAAAGTTACAGAGATAACATTCTGGTTTACAGATAAACATTATTGAAAAGCCAGGGGAGGCGACTCAGTGTATGTAATGATTGGAATGGTAAAAATAGACCGTTGCCACAAACGATTGCGAATCCGCGCTTGTTATGGCATCATTTGTCCAAAGATTCTTTCTTTACATTTTCTCTGGCAATCAAGGGGTTATTAATAAATTGCCTGTTTCTGCTGTTCCCCATTGTGGTTGCTCAATATTTCTTTGTTTTATTTTCTTTTTTTTCTGTTTATTTTGAGTCTGTGTGTTGGGGGGAGGGGGGGGGGGGCTAAGTGGTGGGGAGCTGTCAAATCTAATTCGTTGCCTGCTGTGTGTATGTATGCCACGTGCGGCTAAAAACGATATTTGAAAACAAAAAAACCAACAGGGAACATAATCGTGATTTCGAGAAAATCTTAATTAACAGGCGATCAATGATAGCGGGATGGGTGCGTGGGTGGAAGGGAGGGGGAGGAGGGTTCTCCGGAATGGACATGTTTAAAACTGTCACACGGTCAGTTGAGCAAGTCTGAAAGCTCTGGAGTGTAAAACAAAAATAACCAACACTTCATTACTCTCTTGTAATTTTCATGCAGCTAGCTCTGCGATCTGTATCTCGTCATCTCTCAGTCTGTCTGTCTTTCTGTCTGTCAGGGCTGGGTGTAAGAGAGTATGTATACTTATCTCATTGCCCTGTGTAAATAACATTCCGTTCGTTCGTTCGCTCTCTCTCTCTCTCTCTCTCTCTCTCTCTCTCTCTCTCTCTCTCTCTCTCTCTCTCTCTCTCTCTCTCTGCTTCTCTCTTTCTCTCGCTTTGTTCTCGATGTGTCTCTTTCTTTCTTCTCCCTCTCCCCTCCTCCCTACCTCCCCCCACCCCCCCCACCTCTCTCTCTCCCTCTATCCTTCTCACTGAAAACAAGAGGCTGCATTTGCTTTTTGTATGTTAGAGTCTGTGTGTTGGCATGCGCGCGCATGCACGTCTGCGTAAGCCTTTCTCTTTACCTCTATCGCTGCTGATGATGATACTGTTGTTGTAGTTGTTGCCTTTTTCTATCTTGTTGTCATCTTGAATTACATTTTGTAAAAGAGGTTTGGGGGGGGGGGGATCTCGGGTGGAGGGAAATGAAACTATGGGGGTGGTGGAGGGGTGGGATGGAGGGTGGTGGTGGAGGGGGGGGGGGGAGGTTGGAACTGTTGTTGGTAAATGAATCGAGCTTACCGCATGTCGTTCGTAAATATCCTTACGTAAATTATTGGCAGTTTAAAATTGAACTTTGTGAAAACATGGCGACGCCTTAAGGGCCGGCCACACGTCCACTAAAATCGTACGACTGTACGATACGATTCGATCACGTAGTCTCCAGGAACAAATGTTATTCGCTCTTCGAGATGACGTGATAAATTCGCATCGTACAGTCGTGCAAGTTTATCTGACGTGTCCAAAGCGGACTATCTTCGGCTGGTCCGTTGACTTGTTAGTTATGGAACTTATTTTGCGAAAAATGATCACTTGTTTTGAATAAGACTGCACACGAAAATATATAATTTGGAGTATGCTCTTTATATTCTTTCAACTTTTTTAAAATACAACTACAAGTTATTAGAGTGAAGATGCTTTCCGACTGTGGGGTAGTCATGTTTCTTGTTCTTCTTGCTCACAGTCATTTGAATCAAGAAAAAGAAAAGAAACAAAAAAGAAGGAAAATAAAAATACCTTCGGTAATTTTGACAAGCTACTGCTTGTCTTTTTCAACCTTGTCTGACTGGCTGTGGTGGGGGCTGTTGGTGTGGTCCACTGAGTTGTCATTTGTGGAGTGAGTACTGTTCAGTGCTTAATTTTATGAAGTTCTACTAAAGCTTAAGTGGGAAGCTAAACGTTGTTACTTTACCTTTACCAAATCGATTTACTTAATTTAGAAAGTAACAACGTTTAGTTTCCCACTTAAGCTTTAGTAGAACTTCATAAAATTAAGGACTGGAGAGGACTGTAGTAGATAGGGGGCAAGTCATACCCTAGGTCTCTGTTGAGACTTGGCCTCCTTTCCCTTATCTCTATGGCTTCTTTGATTTTTCTTCTGGTGAATTGTGACTCGGTTGAGAGGATGGTGGTTTGAAGCTTGTTGGTGTGGTGGGTAGTTGTTGTTGAATGTTCATAAAATGCAGGGGAAGCTCTGGAAGTATGTTATTTTAGCCTAGTTTTCAGTGGCCTGCCAGTCTCTCCAATAATAGTCCCCATTACACTCCTCACACTGTATAATTATGGTACACAACACCGCTCTTCTTCTCTGTTTCCGTCTTGTACAAGTTATTACTTTTCGCATCTGAAGATAGTCCGTTTTGACTCTAAGGCATTGGCGGATTATTGGGAATATTGTTACTGCGATAGTTGTATATCGATTTCATGTTTCTTTTTCTTTGTTGCAGAATTCATAACGGAAGAAGCGGTTCATATCCCTGGAACATGTATGTATGAGAGATGAAGCTTTGCTTCTGTCTGTCTGTCTGTCTGTCTGTCTGTCTGTCTGTGCCTCTCCACCCCACCCACCTCTCTCTCTCTCTCTCTCTCTCTCTCTCTCTCTCTCTCTCTCTCTCTCTCTCTCTCTCTCTATCTCTCTCTCTCTCTCTCTCTCTCTCTCTCTCTCTCTCTCTCTCTCTCTCTCTCTCTCTCTCTCTCTCTCTCTCTCGTTTTGTATTAGTCTTGTTTCTGTCTCAAGGACAGATTGTAAGAATAGGCCTGGCCTAAGATATCATCCTTACGTAATAAAGTTTTCAAGTGCCAGGTCTCTCTCTCTCTCTCTCTCTCTCTCTCTCTCTCTCTCTCTCTCTCTCTCTCTCTCTCTCTCTCTCTCTCTCTCTCTCTCTCTCTCTCTCTCTCTCTCTCTCTCTCTCTCTCTCTCTCTCTCTCTCCCTCTCTCTCTCCCTCTCTCTCTCTCTCTCGCTCTCTCTCGCTCTCTCTCGCTCTCTACATCCCTCTCACTCTCACAAGTACTTTGTTAGAAGGAAATGACATTGAAAAGCCAAATATCAACACTGCTTCGACATTGTATTTTACTTCTTATTTTTTCAGTCAACGTTGTTTTGCCTTTATTAAGAAGTTTCAATCCCTTCGTTTTGTTATCCGTGTTTATACATATACCTACACCTGAATACATACTTTGTATTTATGGACATCAAATAAATGTAATATGTAACCTATGGTAACAATTATGGAAGGTATATATAAATGAATCGTTCGATTTCCTTTTATTTCTCAGATGAC
The DNA here is from genome assembly GCA_017654935.2 of Phymorhynchus buccinoides. Lineage (NCBI taxonomy): Eukaryota > Metazoa > Mollusca > Gastropoda > Neogastropoda > Raphitomidae > Phymorhynchus > Phymorhynchus buccinoides. The sequence continues at coordinate 22,914,899 of CM065690.1, read as the reverse complement.
TCTTTCTTCTTTGTTTTTCAAATTATAATATTCTATGTTGGTATTTCCTACTAAAGTTCATTTGCGTGTCTGCCTTCTTTTCTCTTTTTGTCAGAAAGCCTGGGTTAGTAGTCACGAGTGCGTCTTAGATATTCAACTCGGGTAGTAGTATGTAAATTAGACTAAACTCCCGAAACGAGTGGCTGTTTAACCTAACTTACATATTAGTACCCGTGTTGACTGTCTAGGATGTACTCATGACTACAGGGACTGTTTCCTTCTAAAGTTCGTTTGCCTATCTGCCTTCTTTTCTTTTTTTCCTTTTGAGATTCACCGTTCTGTAAGGAAATGTGTGACCCAGCACCACGAAAGGGACATTAAGTCGCTGGGCTAGTTTCTCACAACAGGCTTGCACAGTCAAAAAATCTCATTTTTTGTCAATTTTGAGTTATGGGTATTTTCGTGTTCTCTAACATCCTATCTTTCATATTTGTATAAAGGATAATATTTAATACGGTCTCTAAATGGTCTTATAAGAGCTTTGGGTATTTTCGTGTTCTCTAACATCCTATCTTTCATTTTTATAAAAGATAATATTTATTATGATCTCTAAATGGTCTTATAAGAGCTTTAAAACGAGTAGGTCAATGCATTTTCTTCAGCTAGGCTAGACTTTAAACTGTTTTCTCAAAAACGGCCGACGCTCACCCTACTAGCTTTAAATACTCATCACTCTGGAACGGGAAACAATACAATAATGGTTCTTGTATCATTAGAAAGAGAATTATCTGAAGTTTGCCAACGTATAATGTTCTCAGAATGGTCCATTTGACACTTAATGTCCCTTTCGTGGTGCTGGGTCACATATGTGAATACATTGTGTACCTGACTCCTGAATATGTATAGTAAGGTGGGTCACAACGACTCCCTCCCTCCCTACCTAAGCGATAAATCTGTGTCTCTTCTCTTTGAACCTTCATACATTTTGTATGGAATGTAAACGACAGAGGCCCAGCCAGTCACACTACAAATACATGGGTGCTACTCTTTCACTTTTACACTGATTTCGGCATTTTTAATTTTACAGCAGAAACTGAACTTCAGGTGTTTTTTTAATTCATCAAAACAAAAACATTGACCACAAGCGTTTTGAACTTGGTTGCTCTATCTTGGAAGTTTACAAAGGCAATGCAATAATTTTACAAGGCTTATCAGACTCAAACTGTCTCTGTCTATCATTTTAACTGTCTGTCTCGTTATCTCGCTCCCATAACTTGCCCCCATGAATCGTCCGATGGGGCTCTGCCCCTGTACTCTGCCGGGGCCATGGGTCCCTGGACCCCTGCCTTTCAGTTTTGTTTTG
>CM065690.1:22893557-22906057 GCA_017654935.2 Phymorhynchus buccinoides | reverse complement strand
AAGTAGATGACCGGGGATGGTGACTATCTGTGTGCCAAACCGGAAGCGAATCGATTCATAAACGCGCGCGATATACGCCGCTTCATATTTTCACAAATAACTCCGCCGTTTCTTAACCAAATCGCTTCAAAGTTGCTGACTGGCTTGCTGTGGCCGGGACAAAGCCTGGCAGCAAATTTGAAGACAATCGGGAGAGCGCGTCACTCTCAGAGCAGCGCCAACGGGAAACAGGGCCTTATAACTCCGCCGTTTCTTAACCGAATCGCTTCAAATTTGCTGTACTCAGCGTTACCAGTACTTGGCGTTACCGTTACTAGGCGTTACCGTTACTAGGGAGAGAACATCACTCTCAGAGCAGCGCCAACGGGAAACGGGGCCTTATAACTCCGCCGTTTCTTAACTGAATTGCTTCAAATTTGCTGTACTCAGCGTTACCAGTACTTGGCGTTACCGTTACTAGGCGTTACCGTTACTAGGGAGAGCGCATCACTCTCAGAGCAGCGCCAACGGGAAACGGGGCCTTATAACTCCGCCGTTTCTTAACCGAATCGCTTCAAATTTGCTGTACTCAGCATTACCAGTACTTGGCGTTACCGTTACTAGGCGTTACCGGTACACGGCGTTACGCTAGTAAATATCAAAGTAAAAGCTAAAGCTAAGTTAGTAAAGGGTAGAGGGATGAACGTCAGAAGCAGGGAACCAGTTGAGGAAGGCAAGGGGAGGGGGGAGGGGGGGAGGGAAAGAAGTTATCTTTGTCATTGTTAGATTGCTATGATTTTGCATTATGATCTTTAGGTGTGTATTTTGTCACCAAAAAAATCAGCATGGACGCGAAAACATTGTCTTTAACATTTAAACGCACAGCCTATTTCCAAGGCTAGTAGACTTATGATGCAGGGGAGATAATGTAAAAGTTTGTCTTGAATCTGCTGCACAATAACAGTTCCTTCCCTTCTCGTGCAAAGTACGTCTGTTGGACTTCGTTTCTTCGTCGCTTCTAAAGCATGGATCCATCTTATTCTATCCATCCATTTACCCATTTATCCATCCATTAATCTATCCAGCCTTTAAGTCCATCTATCCACCATCCTTCTATTCATCGATCCATCCTTTCAAATACCCATCCACGCGTTCGTTCCTTCCTTCCTTCCTTCCTTCCTTCCTTCCTTCCTTCCTTCCTTCCTTCCTTCCTTCCTTCCTTCCTTCCTTCCTTCCTTCCTTTCTTCTTTCCAGCTGTCCGGAGGTGACGTCGTAGTGATGTACAAGAAAAACAAACTTGCTGAAACAGTACCACAATATTATCTCATGTATTCATTCATCCATTCATCCATCCACCCATTCATCGTAGCCCTATTTGTTTTCTCGTCAATCTGAATAAATTAAGTTTATGTAGCAATATCATTGGAGTTAGGGGTGAAAAACAACTTCAAGTTGATGCACCGTAAATGTATTGCAGGATCTATGATCTATCCATCACCCCATCATTTTATTCATCCATTTATATATGAACCCATCCATCCTTCTTCCATTCTGCTTGTCGTTAATCATGCTTGGGCCTACTTCCTTCCTTCCTTCTTTCCTTCTTTCCTCCTTCCTTCCTTTTCCCCTTAGTTACTTACTTACTTACTTTAGCCCATTGCCCCCAGCGGAGCATAGGCTATTGACGAAACTCCATCATCACACTCTGTTCTGGGCAGCTCTGTCAATGCCATCCCAGTTGGTTCTATCCATCCATTCACACACTAGTATTAATGTAGGCCTATTCATCAGAGATTATTCATTCATTCATTCATTCTTTCATTCCATTCTTTCATTCCATTCTTTCATTCATTCTTTCATTCATTCTTCCATTCATTCATTCTTTCATTCATTCTTTCATTCATTCATTCTTTCATTCATTCTTTCATTCATTCATTCTTTCATTCATTCATTCATTCATTCTTTCATTCCATTCATTCTTTCATTCATTCTTTCATTCATTCTTCCATTCATTCTTTCATTCATTCATTCATTCCATTCTTTCATTCATTCTTTCATTCATTCATTCATTCTTTCGTTCATTCTTCCATTCATTCATTCTTCCATTCATTGATTCATTCTTTCATTCATTCTTCCATTCATTCATTCTTTCATTCATTCTTTCATTCATTCATTCTTTCATTCATTCTTCCATTCATTCATTCTTTCATTCATTCTTCCATTCATTCATTCTTTCATTCATTCTTCCATTCATTCATTCTTTCATTCATTCTTCCATTCATTCATTCTTTCATTCATTCTTCCATTCATCCATTCTCTCACTGCAGTTGTCGTCGCTCGGACTACGTGGCCATTTACGAGGAGATCGGGGCGAAGAACAACTTCACGCTGACGGAGAAGTACTGCAACAAGGGGTTTGTGCCAGGGCCCTACGCCACGCGCAACGTGGTGAAGGTGGTCTTCCACTCCAACAAGAAGGACTCCAACGTGGGCTTCAAGGCCTCCTACCAGTTCGTCTCGGACGGAGAGATCATGAGACGTGAGTAGGGGGGGGGGGGGGGGGGGCGTGGGAAGATCAGGAGGCAGAGGGGTGGGGGTGGGAAGAAGGGGGTGATGGTGCAGGAACATATCGATTTTAGTACTCTCGGTCATGTGTGTAGGGGAAGACACTCGTCTCATGAATTAAATTGGACTGAAATTTGCTTCATTTCATGAGATAATTGGCATGGGCTTCTTACCCGCCCATGGGCTTTTTACCCCGTCTTACCCTATATCTGTCCGACTGTCTGCCTGTTTCTCTGTGTGTCTAGACAGCGAGTTGAGAGAATGAGTTATTATTATTTATTATTATTATTAGTTATTAGGTTAGTAGGTACTTTGTGGTCACAAAGGCGTGAAATTCGGGTTGCTCCTACCTGGAGAGCGCGTCGCAGCCAGAGGCGCACCACACTTTCTTTCTTTTTTTTTAAATTTGCATGCAATTTGTGTGACTGATGAGGAAGAAAGGGGTGGGGGTAAATTTTGACCCAAATAATGACAACTTTTTCGTTGCCACTGGGTTTAACGTGTGCTAAGTGCATGGGCATGCGGGACATCGGTTTATCGTCTCGTCCGAAAGACTCCACGTTCAGACGGTAAGGCCTAGTGCAAAGTGAGAGGAAAAATCCCCTGTACCCAGGTTCGAACTCAGGTTTACTTGACACGAAGCGAACGTGTTACCACTGTGCCACTCTACACCATGAGGCGGTTACTGTACATTCAGTCTTCCTCTGTGTAATGAAGCCAACCTCCAAAAGGACGTATGCGCATAATTATAGGGCTATTTATGAAAAGGTACTATATCGGCCTTCTGTGTTTCTTTCTGTAGGGTAAGACGGGATAAAAAGCCCATGGGCGGGTAAGAAGCCCATGCCAATTATCTCATGAAATAAATACATTTTCAGTCACATTTTGCCCATGAGACGAGTGTTAATGTTTAACATTCGTCTCATGGGCCAATTTGACTGAAATTTGCTGTATTTCATGAGATAATTGGCATGGGCTTCTTACCCGCCCATGGGCTTTTTGCCCCGTCTTCCCCTAATGGTACCTTCTGGTTTGTCCCCCCTTCATTTGTCAGTTTATACACACATCAGAGCACAGACGTGCATGTTTTGTTTGTCGCCATGAACACTATACCATCTCTGATAGTTCTTCTCTTCTTCTTCTCTCTAGGGCCCACGATCATTACATTTTACGATCATTCACTTTTTCAACAAACGTTAGCTAAATACATACCCTTTTTTTCCTTGTGCTTTTCTGCATCTCAACCTCTACATGTACCTTTTCTGCCCCTTAGCGCCATGACCTTGTTTTCCATTCATACCATGGCCTCTTGTTTCAAGGTTGCGGCCCCCAAGAGATCAGCGGTCAAGGGTCGGGGGGCGTCATCTCCAGCCCCAACTACCCCCGCAAGTACTCTCAGCTGACCGTGTGTGACTGGATCCTGCACGCCAGCAGATCCTCCAACCAGATCCTCCTGGAGCTCACGGATCTCAGCATGGAAGGCTTCTCCGACAGTAAGACGTTTTGCTTGTTTGGTTGATCGATTGGTTGGTTTGGTAGGCTGCTTGGTTGGTTAGATGGATGGTTTGGTTGGTTGGTTAGTCGGTCGGTCGGTTGGTTGGTTAGGTTGTTGCTTGGTGGGTTGGTTTGGTAAGAAGGAGGATGGGTGGGTGGGTTGGTGGGTGGGTTAATTGGTTGGTTGGTTGGTTGGTTGGTTTGTTAGGTGGATGGTTGGTTGGTTGGTTTGGCAAGAGGGTGGATGAGTGGGTGGTTGGATGGTTGGTTGGTTGGTCGGTTGGTTGGTTAGGTGGTTGCTTGGTTTGGTAAGAGGGAGGATTAGTGGGTGGGTTGGTGGATGGGTTGGTTGGTTGGTTGGTTGGTTAGGTGGATGGTTGGTTGGTTTGGCAAGAGGGTGGATGAGTGGGTGGTTGGTTGGTTGGTTGGTTAGTTGGTTGGTCGGTTAGTTGGTTAGTTGGTTGGTCGGTTAGTTGGTTAGTTGGTTGGTCGGTTAGTTGGTTAGTTGGTTGGTCGGTTAGTTGGTTAGGTGGTTGGTCGGTTAGTTGGTTAGGTGGTTGCTTGGTTTGGTAAGAGGGAGGATGAGTGGGTGGGTGAGTTGGTTGGGGTTTTTTTTTATTGGTTGGTTGGTTGGTTGGTTGGTTGGTCGGTCGGTCGGTTGGTTGGTTGGTTGGTTGGTTGAACACTTTAAGAGAAGGAGGGGGGTGGGAAGATTGGAAGAGAAGCAGGAGTGGTGGTGAGTTTGGGTTAGGGGGGACATCAGCATGAGTATTTAGGAGGGAAATTGTCTGACTATTTATCTCTCTGTCTGTCTGTCCCATCTGACATTAGCATGAGCATTATTTTATAGGGGGAAGACTGGTTGTTTAAACGTCTGTCTGTCAGTCTGTCTGTCTGTCTGTCTGTGTGTCTATCTGACGCTAGCATGATTATTTAGGAGGAAGATTGGTTGTCTGTCTGTTTATCTATCTATCTATCTATCTATCTGACGTTAGCATGAATGCTTTATAGAAAGAAGAGTGTCTGTCTGTTTGTCTGTCTGTTTGTCTGTGTGTCTATCTGACGCTAGCATGATTATTTAGGAAGAAGATTGGTTGTCTGTTTATCTATCTATCTTATCTATCTGACGTTAGCATGGATGTTTTATAGAAAGAAGATTGTCTGTCTGTCTGTCTCTCTATCTGACGTTTGCATGATTATTTAGAGGAGGAAGACTGGTTGTCTGTCTGTCCAGCTGATGTTATCTGTCTTTATGACATTAGCTATCTGTCTATTTGACATTAGCATGCGTATATATTAATACTGTATAACATAATATATATTTTATAGGAGGAAGATTGGTTGTCCTTAAGTCTATCTGTGTATTTATCTATCTACCCATCTCTCTCTCTCTCTCTCTCTCTCTCTCTCTCTCTCTCTCTCTCTCTCTCTCTCTCTCTCTCTCTCTCTCTCTCTCTCTCTCTCTCTCTGTCTCACGGATTCGTATTCGTAATCGTATTCTCTGTGTGTCTGCAGATTGCCAGAACTCTGTGCTGAAGGTGTACGATGATCGCTCGGCTATCAAACCCCTGGCTTCTATATGTGGGAAATCATCTGACCAAATCACCTTCATGTCTGCCCGGGCCTCCCTCCGATTGAGGTGAGAGGCACTGGGATGGAAGGGAGAGGGGGCATAGTAGCTTTTCTCAGCTCCTTTCAGTTCATGCCTTTTGGTAACACTCGTCACCAGCGTAAACCAATTTAAAGTGTTTTATCCATTAGGCTTACATTGTTTTATGGTGGCATACCGCTTGTTAGGTCTTTTCTTATCCCTAACCAAAATCAATGATAATAATATTTGCCTCTGTTAAAAGGAATAACTTAAAACAAACAGCTCTCTGTAGAAAACTGAAAGGAGCTAGAATGAGGGGAATTAGTGTACTGTGGGGGGGGGGGTTGAAGGAGAGGGGAGGTAAGAGCAGGAGCAGGAGCAGGAGGGGCAGTGATGTCCAGAGGCCTTGGTCATAGGATGAGGTTTTGCAAGAAACACGTCAAGGTCACCAGAAAGGCACATTTTAGCTTTTTCAAGGATCGGAACACTCACTTTGCTCTGGTTTCCTATAAATCAAACTGTCGAAACGGCTATTCTTCTTTGGCGGAGTTGCTGGAGATAGAAGCCATTTTGGACGGGGTGGGTGTAGACCACTGAGAGTGGTTGAAGCTTTTTTCTTTTCTGAAGTGCAGTAAAAAATAAAAAATAAAGGAATTGGAGCTATTTCCTTTGTTGTGAGCGAAACTCCTTTTGGTAAACTGTATCAAAACTGTATAAAAAGGCTTGTATTGTGAACATTTCGTGCAAACGATTTGGTCAAACTCAGGCGGCCATTAGGAGAGAGAAGGCACATGCCTTCTCTTTGACTGAAACAATCTGACTTCAGGCACCTCCGGCAAGGAGGAATCGCCGATTTGACGGTTTGATTTCTGTGACGTAAGTGTCCCGCGCGACCCGCTTTCTTTAATCCTTATCTACACCCCCCCCCCCTTCTCCCCTCCCCACCCCCTCTCCTTTTCATTTCTCGACCAACCGCCACGTTAATTGCCCGGCTACTTCAAAACGAACGCCGACTAAGGCAATTATCCCTTTGAACCACGGTTATCTCCCTTTGTAAGACACCGTGTCCTTCCCCATCACAAGAAAGTGACAACCGAGGTTATCTCCCTTTGAAGATGGTTTTGCTTTTCCGAGCACGAGAAGGATTTCAAATATCGGCACGTGATAAGGATGTAATAGGCGCGTGATTGTTCGGTACATTTAGAACAGCATCTTGTGACGTGTCGACTGCTATAAACCAATAGCAGGCTTTCATTGTTTGAAAGTGAAGGCTATAATTGGCGTAGTGAGAAAAAGTTGTCACACAAGACGCTGAAACTGACTAGAGCAACACCTCTCCCAGCCAGAATAGCCCACCTACAGGGCATCGTGGGCCGGAAGATCATCCCGGACTCCACCAAGCACCAAGACGGGATCGCCGCCAAGACGACCCGCACCCAGAATCCGCGAGGAGACCACGCCTGAACCGTGCCATCCCGCGAAGCCGTAACCGGAACGACTGGGAGCTACTCTCACCTGACGAGCAAGCCCAGAACTTCAAACAGCTAAGTCCACCTGACTGCGCCAATCATTTGAACTTTCCTACGGACACCGAAGATAATTAGTAACCCTTCCGGCATGGGGCGAACCTTATAGAAAGACAAAAGTCTTGTGAATCCTTTCGGATTTCATTGTGTTTTATCCATATTTTGTTTTGGCGCCATTGAGCTGCTTTATTATTATTGTTGCATAATCTTATGCAGATTTTGGGAGTAAATAAAATACAAGTGTCAAATAATCCTGAACCCTTTGGTCAGACTGATGAGAGTGGGAGTCTTGTAATTTCATGTAAAACCCTACTTCTCTCTGTCTGCCATTTAGAGCAATTCAACCACTTGTATTTCTTACAACCATCTGACGAGCCAGAACCCGGGCACAAATATAAATTTATTAGATGAAAAGGGGCCGGGAAAGTTGCTCATCTCCCATACCCTAGAGAAGTGGGCTAAAGGCAAATTTTCTAAAGTCTTCCCTAGAGACTTAGCCTTTTAACCCATTACCTCGTCACATCTAATTGGGGGCTCGCGTCCGGGATATTTTTTTTCATAAAGTCTAACAAATTTCAATTCAAACTGTAGTTCCTTTTCAAAACTTATCTTGTGTCCACTGGGAAAGTTATTGTGATTTGGTTCACTGTGTTTTGATTTGATTTGTTTGAATGCTATTTATGACTTTATTTTGATGTGCATGCTATTTATGTTTATGTTGAAATAGTTAAGTGTTGTTTGATACATTCAACTCAGCAGCTTTGTTTTTATTTTGAATAGTTGTATTTACAACCATGGCTGAGATTGTTAAAAACTTAGGCGGGAGCTTAAAGAATGGGGAGAATCTCTAGGATTGTCAGGCCAAGAGTTAGCAAATTTTGTCATATCTGAATATGACAAAGAGAAAGCTCGCGAGGTGGCTGAGAAAGACAAAGCTCGTGAGGCTCAAGAGGCTGACAAAGCTCGCGAGGCTCAACAAGCAGATAAAGATCGCGACGCTCAGGAGCAAGAGAAAATCCGTACTCATGAGTTAAGGCAGAGACAACTAGTGCAGGATGCCAAAAATAAAGAACTCGAACTTGAGGCCTCTGAGCGAGAAAAAGCGCGAGACCATGAGCTAGCTATGAAGCAGCTTGAAAACTCAGCAGACTCTGAGACTGCTGCCCCTCAAAATTTTCCCCCTCCCATTCATACCTCAGCCATGACCTTCACCTTGGAGGCATTCAATGAGGCAACCGAGTCTATCGATGCATTCCTCGATAGATTTGAAAGACTGGCCCAGGAATTTGAGCTTGCTCCGGAAAAGTACAACCTCAAGCTTGCCCAAAGTCTCAGGGGTGTGGCTTATGAGGTATACAGTAAACTTCCGTCAAGCCAAATTACTGACTACCCAGCTTTGAAAGAAGCCCTGCTCAACAGATACGAGTTGACAGCGGACGCCTACCGGAAAAAGTTCCGGTCAACCAGAAAAGGTAGGGGAGAGTCCTATGCCCAATTTTCAGATAGACTGGGAAACTATCTGACAAAATGGGTGTCGCTTTCTGCCAAATCAGAGTCCTATGAGGATCTCCGGGAACTGATGGTTGGCGAGCAACTGCGCGAAACCATGTCCCCAGAGTTACGCACCTTTACTGCCGAACAAGGTGCCACAACTCTGGCTGACCTCATCCAGCTAAGTGATAGGTACACTCTAGCCCATGATGAACCTAGCGCCCCTAAGAGGCCAAAACTACAGCAAGTAGTTGGGTCCACTGCTTCACAGCAGAGCAGGTTTAACCCCAACTCCAACAGTGGGTCCCACGGTTCTACCCATGAACGACAACCACTGGGGCAACCCTTATTCTGCTCATACTGCAAGTCGAACACCCACAATCGGGATGACTGCAGGAAACTTGCTTACAAGCGGCAAAATGTTGCAACTATGCAAGTCGTCTCGACTTCGCAGAATTGCACAAACCCCTCCCCAATCCAGTGTCCAGGCACACCGTCAGTCGTCGGACAGGCGACTGTCAACAACATCCCTGTTCAGTGTCTCTATGACACTGGACTGTCATGCGACGCCATTGTCTGCGGATCCTTAGTCCCCGCGTCAGCATACACGGGAGACTTCATCTCTCTGCAAGGCCCTGATGCTGCAATCCCCCCATCCACTTTGCCAGTCGCCATAATCAATGTCGACACCAGATTTGTTAAGGGACCCATCAAGGCAGTGCTCATGGACAGTCCTGTCTATGACCTCATACTTGGATCACAGTATGTGTTTTTAGGGCACCCCTCTCAACCTGCCATAGTTTCAGCAGCATTCCCTTCTCCCCAAACCACAAACCAACTCCCTCCCTCCTTCCCAAAGAGCAAATCTCCCTCAGCAGGGAAGAAACCTCTCAACGCGGCAAACCAAATTGCCGCGCGAGCCAATCCAGATTGTCCCAAGTCCCCAAGTCCGCCACAACTTGGAAAATCCTTCCCAAGGAATGTCCGCCTAACGACCCAAGACCACTCGCCACAGGTACCTCAGGTGAAAGGCAGCACTGTACCCGCAAACACCCACCGAAGGTACTATCGGGACAGGCCGCCGCACGTACAGCCGTCACCTACCCCTCCCTTTCAGCGAGTGGCAGTCGACTTGGTCGGGCCTCTACCTCAACGGAAGAAGAAATTCCGGTATATAGTCACCGTGGTCGACATATGTACCATGCAGTGCGATGCCGCCCCAATCTCCTCACTTGATGCTAGCCAGATAGCCGCGGCACTCAAAGCCATTTTCGCCCGAATCGGCCTACCAAACCACATCATCAGCAATGATGAATCCAGGCTAAAGGGGAAACTCAGGCAAGAGGTGTTTGCTATTCTGCAATCAACCTTGGGACAACTCAACACAGGATTGCCGCACCAACCTCAGTCGGAATCCATTCCACTGATCTCTAACCCACCTGCTCCTTTGAACTCTGTGTTGCGACCAGATGTTCCACCATTCCAGCCGACCCAGTCTCCCCACTAATTTGTCCCTGTCACCCAAGTCGAAAGTGGAGTCGGCGTTCCACAGGAAGATTCCGGTACCAGAATCTTTTCTTCGGGGGGCCTCTGTGACGTAAGTGTCCCGCGCGACCCGCTTTCTTTAATCCTTATCTACACCCCCCCCCCCCCCTTCTCCCCTCCCCACCCCCTCTCCTTTTCATTTCTCGACCAACCGCCACGTTAATTGCCCGGCTACTTCAAAACGAACGCCGACTAAGGCAATTATCCCATTGAACCACGGTTATCTCCCTTTGTAAGACACCGTGTCCTTCCCCATCACAAGAAAGTGACAACCGAGGTTATCTCCCTTTGAAGATGGTTTTGCTTTTCCGAGCACGAGAAGGATTTCAAATATCGGCACGTGATAAGGATGTAATAGGCGCGTGATTGTTCGGTACATTTAGAACAGCATCTTGTGACGTGTCGACTGCTATAAACCAATAGCAGGCTTTCATTGTTTGAAAGTGAAGGCTATAATTGGCGTAGTGAGAAAAAGTTTTTCACACAAGACGCTGAAACTGACTAGAGCAACACCTCTCCCAGCCAGAATAGCCCACCTACAGGGCATCGTGGGCCGGAAGATCATCCCGGACTCCACCAAGCACCAAGACGGGATCGCCGCCAAGACGACCCGCACCCAGAATCCGCGAGGAGACCACGCCTGAACCGTGCCATCCCGCGAAGCCGTAATCGGAACGACTGGGAGCTACTCTCACCTGACGAGCAAGCCCAGAACTTCAAACAGCTAAGTCCACCTGACTGCGCCAATCATTTGAACTTTCCTACGGACACCGAAGATAATTAGTAACCCTTCCGGCATGGGGCGAACCTTATAGAAAGACAAAAGTCTTGTGAATCCTTTCGGATTTCATTGTGTTTTATCCATATTTTGTTTTGGCGCCATTGAGCTGCTTTATTATTATTGTTGCATAATCTTATGCAGATTTTGGGAGTAAATAAAATACAAGTGTCAAATAATCCTGAACCCTTTGGTCAGACTGATGAGAGTGGGAGTCTTGTAATTTCATGTAAAACCCTACTTCTCTCTGTCTGCCATTTAGAGCAATTCAACCACTTGTATTTCTTACAACCATCTGACGAGCCAGAACCCGGGCACAAATATAAATTTATTAGATGAAAAGGGGCCGGGAAAGTTGCTCATCTCCCATACCCTAGAGAAGTGGGCTAAAGGCAAATTTTCTAAAGTCTTCCCTAGAGACTTAGCCTTTTAACCCATTACCTCGTCACAATTTCTAGTAAACCAGAGCCAAGTGAGTGTTGCGATCTCTGTACTCGACTTGTTTCTTGCAAAAAAAGTACCTGTCAGGGTGCTCCTTTAATACTGAAAATGTCTTACTGTGTGTCATCGTGCCAAGGCAAATGTCCTATTGAAAATCATCACTGGCGAACATTGTTTTATTAGTTTCTGCAAGAGCCAGGACATTTTGTCCTATTGAATTTGTTTGTGTCATCACTAGCAGGGGTGGGGAGTGGAGTGTATGGATGTAAATATGAAAGGTTAGAAACCAAAAGATATTAGCAGCAAATGTTTCTGGGTTGTTGGTTTTTGTGTGTGTTTTGTTTTGTATGTTTCTGTTTAATTTCCGACGATAGTACCTTCCCTACCATGTAACCACAGAGATTGATCATACTTTCTGGCTCTGTGTGTGTGTGTGTGTGTGTGTGTGTGTGTGTGTGTGTGTGTGTGTGTGTGTGTGCGTGTGCGTGTGTGTGTGCGCGCGCGTGCGTGCGTGCGTGTGTGCGTGCGTGCGTGCGTGCGTGCGTGCGTACGTGCGTTCGTGTGTGTCTGTGTGTGTGTGTCTGTGTGTGTATGTGTGTGCCCGCGTGCCTGCGTGTACATGCTAACGTTTATGTTTGGGACCTGTGCTGTTAATAGTGAAGGCGTTTCATGACAGCAGAATTCCTTGCGCGGTGTGTGCAGGTTCATTTCATCTCCAGCCTCTTTAGGAGCCCGGGGCTTCGAAATATCATGGACAGAAACGCACTCCAGCGGTAAGAGGATTCTCCCCACTCCCTCTCTCTCTCCCTCCCTCCCTCCCTCCCTCCCTCCCCTCTCTCTCTCTCTCTCTCTCTCTCCCTCCCTCCCTCTCCCTCTCTCTTTTTTCCGCCAGTTGATTCAATGTTTCATGATCATGGTTTTTCTATGTATTCGCGTTAACATGCAATGTACAAGCACTGACGTCCCTTCAGTGAGAGAGAGGCCTGGGCCGGAACCAAAGACACTGAAAAGGAAAGACTAACATCCGGTCTCTTTTCCCTATATGAGTAGTGAGGACAGAAACACTGGTTATGTCCCTTAAAAACAGTAC
>CM065690.1:22861057-22888557 GCA_017654935.2 Phymorhynchus buccinoides | reverse complement strand
GTTGTTGTTTTTACTAGTGGTTCAAGTTTACAACACGTTCATGTATTGTATTTACTTATAACATATTTATTTATTATGATCGCATTTTTCTGTTCGCCCAGGCGAAACTGCGGTTAAAGGTATCTCAATCTCAATACACGTTAACATTATTCACGATATAGTTCTGTTTCCCCATGGCAACACAGTGAGCTGCAAGTCGTATTAAGCTCTGTGTACACGTTAACATTATTCACGTGATATTTCTATTCCCCAATGACAACACAGTGATAGCCCACTCTTAGTATGACTTACAGCTCACTGTGTTGCCATGGGGAAATAGAAATATCTTGCGAATATTGTTAACGTGTACACAGACCTTTTTGAGTGGGGTAACACTGTGTTGTCATGGGGAAATAGAATTATCTCATGAATAATGTTAACCTGTACACAGACCTTTACTGCATTGATGATCTTCGAGTCCTGTGTGTTTTAGAGTACCGTAACTGTCATAGTGTTTTTACAGTTCTTTTTAACTTTTCTCTGATGTCTTCCAGACAAATTCTTCCTTTTTTAAAAACATATGTGCTGATTTTTTTCAATAAATTTGTTTTCTCCATTGACAGTCTTTATTTGAAGTTGTTTAATTTTCAATTATGTTCAGGTCAGCAAAACGGTTGGCTTTCTAAACGTCTTTTTTTCACGTTATTATAAATATTTGGAGTGATGTACTCAAGGAAAGGGGGGGGAGGGGGGGGATTAAATGGTAGTATCCTCTAGCCTAATACTTTGTTCTGATATTGGATGGTTCAGGTTGGTCAGTTGGTCAGCTTTCTGGTTGGTTGCCTCTACGGTTGCCATTTGGCAGCTCAATCATAAATAGATCGAAGCCAAAACTAGTATCTTTGAAATTGACCTCATTCAGTGGTTATGTGTGTTGAATTGACATAATTCACTGGTTATGTCTGTTGAAATTGACATCATTCAGTGGTTATGACTGGTGAATTGACATCATTCACTGGTTATGTTTGTTGAATTGACATCATTCAGTGGTTATGTCTGTTGAATTGACATCATGTGGTTATGTCTGGTGAATTGACATCATTCAGTGGTTATGTCTGGTGAATTGACATCATTCACTGGTTATGTCTGTTGAATTGACATCATTCAGTGGTTATGTCTGTTGAATTGACATCATTCAGTGGTTATGTCTGTTGAATTGACATCATTCAGTGGTTATGTCTGGTGAATTGACATCATTCAGTGGTTATGTCTGTTGAATTGACATCATTCAGTGGTTCTGGTGAATTGACATCATTCACTGGTTATGTCTGGTGAATTGACATCATTCAGTGGTTATGTCTGGTGAATTGACATCATTCAGTGGTGGGTGAATTGACATCATTCACTGGTTATGTCTGGTGAATTGACATCATTCAGTGGTTATGTCTGGTGAATTGACATCACTCAGTGGTTGTCTGGTGAATTGACATCATTCAGTGGTTATGTCTGTTGAATTGACATCATTCAGTGGTTATGTCTGTTGAATTGACATCATTCAGTGGTTCTGGTGAATTGACATCATTCACTGGTTATGTCTGGTGAATTGACATCATTCAGTGGTTATGTCTGGTGAATTGACATCATTCAGTGGTTCTGGTGAATTGACATCATTCACTGGTTATGTCTGGTGAATTGACATCATTCAGTGGTTATGTCTGGTGAATTGACATCACTCAGTGGTTGTCTGGTGAATTGACATCATTCAGTGGTTATGTCTGGTGAATTGACATCATTCAGTGGTTATGTCTGTTGAATTGACATCATGTGGTGAATTGACATCATTCACTGGTTATGTCTGGTGAATTGACATCATTCAGTGGTTATGTCTGGTGAATTGACATCATTCAGTGGTTCTGGTGAATTGACATCATTCACTGGTTATGTCTGGTGAATTGACATCATTCAGTGGTTATGTCTGGTGAATTGACATCACTCAGTGGTTGTCTGGTGAATTGACATCATTCAGTGGTTATGTCTGTTGAATTGACATCACTCAGTGGTTATGTCTGGTGAATTGACATCATTCAGTGGTTATGTCTGTTGAATTGACATCACTCAGTGGCTATGTCTGGTGAATTGACATCATTCAGTGGCTATGTCTGGTGAATTTCCATAATATGATTATGTCAGTTTTATCTCTGTGCTGTGATTACAAGTTTTGTCCGCTGAATCTCTGTTTTATTTATATCCCTAGTGATAAGCGTAATTGTGGTTGAATATCCCCATAACGACAGCGATGGTGTTGTTGGTTGTTGGATTACCCTGGCTAAAAGACTCCAGGGATCATCCCAACAGCGGAAGCACTTGAACACGATGGTACAAGTGCATCAGCTAAGGATGAGAACATTGCGTGTGTGACCGTTTTTGATTACCCCGCCACCTGGGCAGCCACATTCCGTCTTGGGGGATTTTGGAGACTGATGATGATATGCTAGGAGCTTTTCATGGCTAATGACATTAACCGCATAACTATGCTTAGCATGATAACATTGTGTTGTAGCCTTGGTGTTCTAGCCTATGTCAATTGATCTGACACAGCCTTAAGCCAAGGCGAACAACAGTGATAATACTTTTTTGGTACTTTTAGTACTTTATAGTCACAGAGGCGTCTCTGTGAAATTCGGGTTGCTCCCGCCTGGAGAGCACGTCGCAGCCCATTTGTTTTGCATGCGATTACGGGTAATTATGTCTTTTAAATCGCTATGTCATTAACAGCTGTTATATAGATATATAAGTGGTTCACCACACTCATTTGTGAGTTTATTATGTAGTTATCAGATTAGTACTGTTGTTATCGGTTGTGTGTTTTTATGGTCTGTACAGAGCTTCAGATTGTTTTCAAACTTCATGGGTCCTATGACCCCTGAAAATGATGGGTCCATTTCCCAATTATGGACCAGTATTGTGTGAGTTATGTCTTTCATGGTCGTTATGACCTATGGCTGCACAAAATGAGGGGGTCAATACGGTTCATTGACCAGGGCCCCTGGTAATCTGAAACTCTATCTGTTCGTGCATTTTGATGACGCATTGCGAATTGCTCTGGGTCACAGGGAAAAAAACAAGTGCAGACAACTCTCAGAGCCTTGAAAGCCATGATGGTTTGTAGTAGTTTTAGCCATGATGTTAACAACTAACGCCTTTATTTATTACTCTTTCTTCCTCTTGCTTCAGACTAAAAGTCAACAGAACAAAATCTTCCAAAGATCACGAATCTCTACCAAGGAGTATTGTCCTTATCAACATCATTCTTAAAAAGTTGTTACATGGTAACTCTTTGTTCTGTCTAAAACGAAACTTGAGCAAATTACAATAAGATACATTTTTAAAAAAACACTCATTTGCAGGCTTAAAGTTGTTCCTCCAATTCAAAGTGGATCCATGTCTGCTTGAGTCTATGAATTTACCAGCTACGCCAAATGTCGTTGATGAAGTTTACTCTCGTAAAATACATCATGATTGAATCTCCCATGCAGTATCTTAATGATGAAATTGTTGTTGCTTAATAAATGTAGTCATTATCTCTTGATAATAACCAATGCTATGAGCATGTTGTGATCATTGACACTAATCATATGATGCAAGCAAAAATTAAATGGACAAAAACAAGCAGCCTGTGTTCCATTGACAACCGAGATTTAAGATTTAGCATACAGCTTCTTCGGTGATGCCCTAATCATGTACAAAATGTTTGCAAAGTCTGCTTTCTAATTCCTACAGTAGTGATAGACGTTCAACTTGTGTGGAGAGCAATATCACAATTGCACACAAAAAACAAGCACTTAAAAAGTCTTTGGCTGATGTGTGTTAATAACAGTTTGGGAGTAGGATCTATCAGAGTGTGGAATCTTTTACATCTGTTTCTTTTCTCCAAAACTAATTGATTAACGCAAAACCTATCTCCAATTTATACCTCGTTATAAATGTCCTTGGCGGGTGTATGTTGATAACAGTTTTAGAGTGGATTTATATCAGGGTGTGGAATGTTTACTTCTGTTTCTTTTTTTGCATAACTAATTGATTAACGCAAAACCTATCTACAATTTGCACTGCATTTGTCTTCAGTATAAGTAGTGTGAAAATTGAAATTAGGCCTAGGTCTGTCTACTAACATCACGTTGCTCTTCCTTGATGCACATTTCTCAACAATTATCACGCTCACATCTTCTTTCTTATTTAATGTCAATTAACTACTGCTTGTGTGCGGGAGCTTAACTAATTGTCAACTGTGATCAAGAAATACTCATTTTGTGGTCTTTTCTTGTCGCTGTAGACGTTTGATCACCACGAAACTGTTATATTTTGAATGATACATTCATTTTGTTTTCTTTAAGGAAAGTTTCAAAATATTCTCTTTCAGTAGTTTCACAGCCTTTCCGTTTCTTCACAGAAAACTTTGATTTCCTTTATTTTCTAATTATGACATAGCCACGTAAGAACTGCTGGGTGTGCTTAACAACCGGAATGAGAGTCTTAGCTGTTTGTGTTCAGGGGGCTGGTGGGGGGTGAGGTTAACGTTGCTCACAAGTGTTTTCTCTTTCTCATTCTCTTCATCATAATTGTGCTTTTAAGTCACTGAAAGCAGATTGTAAGGCTTGCAAAGTTGTTTTCGTTCTTCTTCTTTTTTAAAATGTCATCTGATTGTGCATTCTCGCATTAATTAGTCGTTTTCCAATTTGTTTTGGGACTGTGATAATTTTATTGCACTTTTTTGTTATTTGACATTTAATTCGTTTTTCTTCTCTTTTTGTCCCTTCCCTTTCTCTTGTTTGACGTACTATTTTTCAGTACTTATCTGCCAATTAGGTTGTGAACATCTCTGTCTAGTTCAAGGAAAGTAGAGGGAGCGGGGGAAAGAAAGAGAAAGAGAGAGTATGAGCATGTAGACAAATATCAAGTTGAAGCCCTTATTCGCAGTCCTGCGCCTGTCAGTTGAGTGAAGAGCATAATTCGATGGCTTCGAGTCAAAACGGACTATCTTTAGATAGTCTATTGACGTATTATTGAACTTATTGCGAAAACGAATAACTTGTATTAAAAAAAAAAGACTGCAGAAATATAAAAAGCATAATCCCTATTTTATATTATTTGCAGTCTTTTTTAATACAAGTTCTTAGTTTTTGCAATAACAACGAAAATAAGCCAATGGACTATCTAAAGATAGTCCGTTTTGACTCTAAACCATCGATTAATGTCTGGGTGTGCGCGAAGGAACAGGAGCTTAGTCTTGACATTTGCCAGCTTGTGTGTTTATGAGTGTGCACATATGTGACTCATGTGCGTGATTTAGGGTGTGTTTTTTGTTTTAACTTATCTTTCAGCTTTACGTAACATTTCAAGAAAACTGATATGTGTGCATAATTGCCTTATAAAGAGATTACAGTGGAACCTCCCTTATAAGACCTTCATAAATCATCCAAAATGAGGTCTTATAGGGAGGGGTCTTATAAGGGAGGTAATTTTAATACTTACAAAGAAGGGTAATGTCTCAGAGAAGTGGGTCTTATATGGGAGGGAGTCTTATAAGGGAGGTTCCACTGTATGTTTTTAATTTACAAATGAAATACCACATCTGCGATGGGTTTTTTTTAATGCCATGGGTTTTGCCAACATTGTTTTTTAATATTTTGATGCATCCTCATTTGTTTAAGACTTAAAATGTATCAACCAATCAAATGAATGGTTCCAGCAAAAAAATAGTATAAGTGCGTGGCTTTGTACATCGATTTCTCGGCAAATATGTAGATTTACACCCTCCTGCTCTATTTCTTGGTTCTTTCCGTGGTTAGGGATAGGGTTAGGGTTAGATGGTCTTTTCTTTCGCCACAAGCATCTGTTTTTTTGTCAAAATCATCTATTTTTGGGGAGCATTAAATCGCTGCCTTTGTTTAATCTTTTCTCTCCCCAAGGTGGATAACTCCTATTGGTTGATTTGTCAGTATCTTCTCTTCTAGCCTATCAATTCCAATCTTGTTTTGTTTTTTTGTTTTTCATAGTTTTGTTTTAAACAAAGTCCTATTGAAACTTTTCACCTACAATGAATTACATGAGCACGCTCACATTTCACTGACGCTAATCGGAAGAAGAAAATGGGTTCAATCTAACGTTTTTCACATGTTTTCCCTCTTATAGCTGGTAAGAAATTAGGTCAAATTCCCTCTTACCATCGGAAACAACACGGCTCCAGAGCATTTTCAGTTTCAGCTGCTACACTCTGGAACTCACTCCCTTTCAGCCTTCGTCATGCCAAATGCTTTGTAACGTTTTAAGTCTGCTCTGAAAACCCACTACTTCAAACTGCAGCTGCAGAGTACATCTAAAACTTAGAAATATTGCCAGCCACTCTATTTGTCCATCTTGTTATGTGCGTGCGTGTGTGTGTCTGTGTGCGTGCGTGCGCACACGTGTGTGTGTGGTGTATGTGTGCGTGCGCATGTTTGTGTTGTGTGTATGCGTGTGATGCGTTCATGTAGGCCCCTATATGAATGAGTGTATGTATGCATGCTGTGTGTGTGTGTGTGTGTGTGTGCGTGTGTGTGTGTGTGCATGCGTGTGTATGTGTGTGTGTGTGTGTGTGTGTGTGTGTGTGTGTGTGTGTGTGTGTGTGTGTGTGTGTGTGTGTGTGTGTGACTGTGTGCGTGTGCTGGTTGTGTGTGTGTTGTTTTTATGTGTATGTTGTGAATACTATGCTGTTATTTCATGCTTGTGAATTGTGTGACAATGCATATGTGCATTTTTACCAGCCAAGCGAAGTCTGACCGGCATTGTTTT
Organism: Phymorhynchus buccinoides; assembly: GCA_017654935.2. Lineage (NCBI taxonomy): Eukaryota > Metazoa > Mollusca > Gastropoda > Neogastropoda > Raphitomidae > Phymorhynchus > Phymorhynchus buccinoides. Next base: position 22,881,747 of record CM065690.1, on the reverse strand, counting down.
GTCTGCTCATGTTATTGGAATTTTGTTTCATGTTTTTATTCCATTTCAATTCTGTGTAAAGCGCCCTGTAGCCTACATAATAGGATGGGCGCTATATAAATCTTCCTCATTATTATTATTATTATTATTAAGAAATCTTCCTAGCATAAGAGGGTAAATAAATAAATAAATGTGACACGCGACGTGGGGGGGGTCTTTCAAGGGGCACCCTGACGGATGAGTTTTTGTAAGAAACACGTCGAGATCACCAGGAAAACACCCTTTACAGAGATCGCAACACTCACTTTGCTCTGATTTCCTAGAAATCAAACCGTCATATCCTCCTTGGCGGAGGTGCTGGAAGTAAAATTATTTCAGCCAAACAGAAGGCGTGTGCCGTCTCTTTTCTAATGGCCGCCAAATCGTTTGCACGAAATTTTCGCAATACAAGTCTTTTTATTTTTAATTGTTTTTAATTTTATACTGTTTATCTAAAGGAATTTCGCTCACAACAAAGGAAATAGTTCCTTCTTTTTTTTCTGCACTACAAAAAAAAAAGAAAACGCTTCAACCACAATGAGTGACCTCCACCCACCCCATCCAAAATGGCTACTCTCTCCGGCATCTCCGCCAAGGAGGAATCGCCGTTTTGACGGTTTATTTTCTAGGAAACCAGAGCAAAGTGAGTGTTTCGATCCTTGAAAAGGTTGTCTCCTGGTGATCTCGACGTGTTTCTTGCAAAAACTCATCCGTCAGGGTCCACCTTTAACGTCCTCCAACCTGGCGCAGGTGCATATAGGACATTTTTTTTATTTATACAGATTGTGGGGTCGATCCCGGAGGGTACTGCAATGCCAGGAAAGACACGAGGTTTTTAACCCTGTCGCCGCCAGCCATTTTTCAGCCAAAATATACCATTAAACTTAACTGAGAAGAGAAAAACAAAACAACAATCTGTAATATTGGGAAAGCCTCTGTGACATGTTTAACATTAGGCCTATCCTTACCTCCGGAAGCAAAGAAAATAGGGTCTTTGGATAACAGGCCCTGGTTTGATGCCTTTTAGTGACATGAGTGTTAAACCATTGTGGTGCGTAAATGAGACATTGGCGGTGAAAGGGTTAATTAACAATGGTGAATGTTTACAGACGCTAATCGCATTTCCTTCTTGCTTTTTTTTCTTCTTCTTTCTGTTGCTCTTCCGGGGGCTGGCTGGTTCCATCTCATCCCATCCCACCAACCACCCACCCACCACCACTACAACCCATCACCAACCAACAACCCTCACCCCAGGTCCTCAGAGCGGGGGTTTCCAGATCCTGCACATCGCCATCGGCACCTCCATCTCCTCCTTCTTCTGCATCATCCTGCTCATCTGCGGGTTCTACCACCGCCGCAAGTTCCGCAGCTCCGAGCGCGGGGCCCCCCCGGACCACGACCACGTGGAGGTGCGCTACGTGTCGGCCCCCACGGGCTGCAACACCACGGATCGGTTGCTCATCGACCACGACCACCAGCAGCAGCAGCAGCAGCAGCAGCAGCAGCAGCAGCACCATCACCACCAAGGGGACAACAACTACTCTTCTTCCCGGCATGGCGGGAACAACGGGGAGACGGTCAACAACTCTTCCAGTACTCTCACCAGGGGTGGGGGTGGGGGTGGGGGGTCCTCCGATAGTCCGCGGTGTCAGAAAGTGTCCATGGTATGACCGTTAAGGGGGGTAGGGGTTTGGAAGGGGTGGGGTGAGGGTGATGTTGGGGTGGGTGCGGGGGTGGAGTAGGGTAGATTGTTTTGAACGAATGAGGCGGGTTGTTGTGTTTTTTTGGGAGGGGTTGGTTCTTGTTTATGAAATAGAATAATGTGTGTGTGTGTGTGTGTGTGTGTGTGTGTGTGTGTGTGTGTGTGTGTGTGTGTGTGTGTGTGTGTGTGTTTGAGTGTATATGAAAGTGTGTGTGTGAGAGAGAGAGAGAGAGAGAGAGAGAGAGAGAGAGAGAGAGAGAGAGAGAGAGAGAGAGAGACAGACAGACAGAGAGAGAGAGGCATAAAGACGCATGTAGTGTGTGTGTGTGTGTGTGTGTGTGTGAGTGTGAGGAGTGTGGGGGGGGTATGTCTTGGTGTTGTATTCTGCGTGTGGGAAGGTGATCATTGTCTGAGAAAGGCCACTCTTTTGACTGCCAGATGAGGTGTCTGAAGGAGAAGGAGGAAGGAAGTGGAATAACAAATGTACGGGGTTGTAAGAATGACAGAAAATGGAGTTGGCAGGTGAAAGGCGCGGTTTCAAAAAATTATGTTGATAATCCCTTGATATTCTATTTCATAAAATGTGAATGTTGGTTGATCATAGGGTTTTAGGAGAGAGAGAGAGAGAGAGAGAGAGAGAGAGAGAGAGAGAGAGAGAGAGAGAGAGAGAGAGAGAGAGTATTGAAAAAATATCGAAGAATTTGTTTTTTCTGTTATTGATGGCGATCACAGGTACCTCGAGTGAGACTGCTTCTTAATGTTTGCGTCCATAATACTTTATTCAGAAAGAACGTAAGCTAGTCGAAGTATTATGTAAACAAAATCTACAAAGGAAAACAGGAGACAAAGAAAGATAGGGTTCGGTGAGACACATACTGGATAAAGCACTAAAAAAAATCTGATAAACACTGTAGACTCTGAATGTCCAACACAGATGTAATGGCAAGCTTACCTATCTTACTTGGTCAACCGTTCAAACATGACGTTTTGGACGTTGTGTTTGGGGCCGGATCAGAGGTGGGGGGGGGGGGGGCGTGTGGGGGGGGGGGGGGTTGCAGAGACTCAACTCAAACTCAAAAACATTTTTAATGTTAGGGCTTCCGGCCTTTTACATTGGGGATGCGCATGTGTACACATAATAATAGGTTACGTATGAAAAACAATAGAAGATAAATATATATTGTGAAGAAGACACAGAGAGAGAGAGAGAGAGAGAGAGAGAGAGAGAGAGAGAGAGAGAGAGAGAGAGAGAGACGAACGAACGAAAACAATTATTGAGGGAAAAAGAGTAAGCACACAATGGGCTTTTTTACGTCTTGCCCTCTCAGAGAGAGAGAGAGAGAGAGAGAGAGAGAGAGCATAAAATAATGAGGAGGAAAGATGCGAGGGAAAGTTGGATAGCTCATAATATATAATTATGTTAACATTGTTTTATTTTGGTTTTATGTAATATCAATTAACAGTGGTGTGGGTTTTTAGATCGTAGTGTTAGAATTGTGTGTGAACGATAAAGGGGGGAGATGTAACTTTGTATATTGGTTGGAAAGCATTTTTATATACTAGAATATATATAGCAAAAGAAATTATGAGGACACCCCCCCCCCCCCCTGACTCTCCCCCATCGCTAACCCCGTCCTTCTCTTAAATGTGTTACCCATCAGCCCCACCCCCACCCCCCAAGCACACACACATCTCTCTCTCTCTCTCTCTCTCTCTCTCTCTCTCTCTCTCTCTCTCTCTCTCTCTCTCTCTCTCTCTCTCTGTCTCTGTATAATAGTATGACTTGCCATGTTTGTCTTTTGTGTTAAGTACATGTGTATATATGTATCAAGGACAGATTGGAAGAATAGGCTTTGCCTAAAATCTATATCCTTGGAAAATAAAGTTTAAGTTTTCAAGTTTTCTCTCTCTCTCTCTCTCTCTCTCTCTCTCTCTCTCTCTCTCTCTCTCTCTCTCTCTCTCTCTCTCTCTCTCTCTCTCTTCCTTCTATCTGGGCATAGACCTCATGGTCATTAACATGAGTTTCACGCATCCATGTGCAGTATTGAAAATGACCTCACCCACTGGCTCACAATACTCCGCTCTTATGCTGAAATTGGCTTTACATTCTCCGACTTTAAAGAGACACATAGAGTACTGAGGGGGGGTTGCGTACCCCTTAAGGCATTGGAAAAAAATGACACAAGCATGACGTAATTTATATGTCATCTCTACGATTTCAAGGAGGGAGGTCGGGGGGGTTACGCACGGACTCAACCAACGCAGACCTTTTAGTACTCTACATTTCGTTCCTTCCTTCAATACATAGCCCCCCCCCCCCCCCTCTCTCTAACTTATGAATTCCACAGCATTGGTGACATCATCGAAATCTGTGATGAGTGGTGGTAGTAGTGGTTGGTGGTGGTAGGCTGTTGTTACGCACGTGTCTGACTGCGTCATCAGCCCGTGTGTACTTTTTCTTCACTATATTTTTTGTTGTGTATGTATGCGTAGGCTATTCCCCTCTTTATTTTTGTTGAGCCTGTACTTGACTTTTCAAGCCACTCACGGCAGCAATACTGTGTGTGTTTCATTCGTGAATTTCCCCCCCCCCATTGAATTGCGATTGTTGGCTTTTGACGGAAGGGGGAGAAGAAACAACCGAGTTACGCAAACCGTGTGGGTGTGTTTGTGAGGTCATTCATGTGACGTTGCATGATGAAGTTCAAAGGGCCAAAAATATCTTTTTTTTTCAAAAATCAAAAGAACTTAATTGATAAATCAACATTGAAAAACACTGTTTACTGGAGTGGATCGACTGAAAATAGAGAAAGAAGATACAGAAAAGAGGAGAGATAGAGAGAAAGAAGAAACATTTATCTGCAGCTCTTTGCCTTTCTACCATTGCCACGAAATGTGTATAACGAGTGTGTGTGCCCGTGTCTGTGTCTGACATTGTGTTTCGTTTCTTTTTCTTATTTTCATTTTGAATATCAGTGTAATCTGTAATGATTAAAATTGGATTAGGCTTTAATTTCTGATCGCTTTTAGTGCCAGGAATGGTGTCTGATGCATTGTCTTTTTTTCTTGTTGTCATTTCTTTGTCTGATGCGTGTTTTGTTCAAAGATCTGTCCAAGTATTTTCCTTGAAATGGAGTTACTCTCGGTCCAAATAACGTTGATATTAGTTCAGTATCAATGACGGTGACATAGTATGTCATTCTGTGTGTGTCTGCAAAAAACAATTCCGAAACTTTTGACGGTGAGTGACATGATCATAGAAAGAAAAATAGATGGGCTGTGGAAAATTAAAGGAAGATGAACATGTTCTGTCATTGATATTATGCTGTGCTTGGCTTCTGTTTCAACCGCGGATACTTTGTGCAAACAACCCAACGAGTTACGTGTCGTTTTGCTGATTGCTGAACTGTGTGTATGTCTGTTTGCCTATTTGTTTGTTTGTTTTGACTATTAAAAACTTTGCTCATTAATTTATTCTCCCTTGTTTTTTTAATTGCCATTTATTGCATTCACCAAAGAACACCTGACTCGCTAACTCACGTTGCATGTTTGATGCGCATGTGCACACATAATAATAGGTACGTATGACAAACAAGAGAAGAAAAATATATTGTGAAGAAGAGAGAGAGAGAGAGAGAGAGAGAGAGTTCATAATGTTGATTGCACAACTTATTTTTTTATATCATAACTAGTCCGTTTTTGCATATGGTTTAGATGGTAAATAATCTATAAACTTACAAATATTATTTTATCTAAACCCACATGTTTATAAAAAAAAAACATTTTAACACACTTTTGCAGCAATAAAATATATATAGACAGGAGTAGAACAAGCCGAGGCTCATAAAAGTACTCACCACATATAGACAGTACTAGCAACAGGCTGCATCACATTTTACAATCGATGGAAGTCAGACATACTTTGTAAGATAAGCTAAATAATGACCAATACAACTTTCGTGGAAACGTGAACAATAAACAAACATGAATATCAAAGTCGTGCTTTTTAAGTTGCATGCTATCTTTTGTATTGTCGAGATCATTTATTTTTAAGGTTAAAGAAGAATGAAAAAGAGCAGAGTATTTGAATGAATTAATAAAAAATAAAAAATGAACAGATTTTTTTCCATTTTTAAAGAAGAAACTGTTTTGTCACAAATTAATGCTGTTGAATATTTTGGGGGGGGTGTTTGTATCCTATTATTTTTCAAGCAAACCCATCACCGAATGTTTATTTATTTTTGTTTGTTGGTGGGGTGGTTTTTTTCATTGACATGTTTCCGTTATGTTTTGGCGCCAGCGAGATAAAACAAAAAGAGAAGAGCGTTGTCTTGACCACTCTGCGGTGTTGGTGTCAAATGGTGTTAGCCTCCGCCTCCCCCTCCTCCCTTCCCCAGCCCTTTGTTCCTCTGTTCACCCCTGCCCTCTCTGCCCCACCCCCCTCCCCTTTTCCTTCACTTCTTTTGTAAATGTGGGATGTGAGAGTGTGTTCAAAGTCGGTTTTGATTTTGTGTTGCAGAAAACATTGACTGAAAGAAAGATTAGTTGTTTAGTGAGTATGCCTATTTAATCTGCTGCATTCCTATTGCTTGTTTCCCCTTACGTGTTTCTAAGTATAGAAGTGCTTATCTATACTAACCATACTCACCAACACTCAAAACAATTGCATAAACACCAATCAACTGGAAACCACACATGCCACAGCATAAAAACGAAACTACTAAGGGGAGGACCACTCCTTGTGACTCGCTATGGGTTACTTCCCCTAGCCCTACCATTTGTTATATATAAGTATAGAAGTACTTAACGACCAGAACGAGGGCCCGTCTATTTCTCTGGGTGTCTGTCAGCCAATAAGAGAACAAACAACAAAACATGTGTTCAAATGGTCACGGCCTAAACTACTGATCTGATTGCAACGAACATTGCCAAAACGGTTCCAGATGTCCCAAGAATGAAGTCCCTTATGCGTGTGCGTTGTTTTAGTTTCTTTATTGTTGTTAGTGTGTGTGTGTGTGTGTGTTCAAACATTTCTATATCAGCTGCCTTACCACTCAAACATATATTTGAGAGGCGGGATTGTGTAGGGAGAGGGGGGGGGGGTATTTACAAGGAAGATAGGCGTCTCCCCATTTATATAATAGGACAAAATCCCCTAACTTCTTCTCCCATCTCTCCCACGGCTTCCCATCCCCACCCCTCTCTCTCTCTCTCTCTCTCTCTCTCCTCTCTCTCTCTCTCTCTCTCTCTCTCTCTCTCTCTCTCTCTCTCTCTCTCTCTCTCTCTCTCTCTCTCTCAGCTGAAAGGTCAAATTGTCAAAATAATAACTGTCCTCATAATTATTGCGATTTTATTTGTTTTCAAACCTTCACCTGGAGAGCGCATCGCCGTTATTACAGCATCACCCATTTTGCTTCCTTGGGGCGTCCACTTTCATTGAGATCTATTTTTGTTTTTACTGTACATATGTATAATAGTATTCTTTTGCCCCCCTCTTTTTTTTAAACACATATTGAAATTTCTTGTGTTTACAACTTTTCTTTACGAATCATTTGACATTATTCAAATAAGTCATGTTCTTTTTTCTATGCGCGCGTCTCTGCTTTCAACGGTGTGTTTTGGAGGAGATTAGCATGATTGAATACACACACGAAACAGAGCACACACAGAGAGAGAAACAAAAGTAAATAAAACTAGAGTATTGGCCTGAAACAATTAAAAACTGTGTTGACGCTTACTGGCTTCTTTGTAAGCGAAGGTTGTATTGCACTGAATAAATGTTCAATGTGGTTTTTTGATAAATCGAATTTTAAAACAGTTTAACTCAACTAAAGTTTTTTCTTCTTCTTTTTTTGGGGGGTTAAATTAGTACTTACTAGATTTTCTTGGTGGCAATCTGATGGAGCCCACTGATACAAAAGAGCTTTGATTTGACAACTGGTGTTTGGTGACAGACAAGCTTACAAAGTTTTGTCTTTATTATCATGTTGATGTGTTTTGTTTTGGGAGGGTAAGGTTATTCCTTTCCCCTTTTCACTTGTTCCCCCACTACCCCACCCCTACCCCATTTGCATTTTTTCTTGGATCTAGCGGGGGATATATGTAGTCAATCAGCTCGTTGATCAATTTGTTGCTAAAGGCCTAGTAACAGAACATTATGTGTTTGTGGACTTGGTTTTTGGCTATATTTTGTTCGATTTTTTTTTTAAAAAGTGGTTATCTTTATTATTGCGCGTGCGTGTGTGTGTGTGTGTGTGTGTGTGTGTGTGTGTGTGTGTGTGTGTGTGTGTGTGTGTGTGAGTGTGAGTGTGTGTGTGTGTGTGTGGTTAACTTTATTAATGTGTGTGTGTGTGTGTGTCTCTGTGTGTGTGTGTGTGTGTGTGTGTGTGTGTGTGTGTGTCTGTGTGACTGTATGTCTGTGTCTGTGTTTGTCTGTCTGTATGTGTGCGTGTCTGTGTACGTGCGCGTGCGCACACGCATGCGTTTCAGCATCCTGTTGCTCCTCTCTTCCCAACCAGCAAAACTTGAAATCAGTTTTCATTCTTTTTTATGCCTATTTTCAAGTTTTATTTACGTTTAACTTGAGTCGACTACCATTTTTTGTTTTAACAGGACGACAGAAAGAAAAGTATATATAAGTGTGCTTTTGGTTGGCCATGTAATTGTAGATTTACCTTTGTTTTAATTGGAAAACGTCCCTTTAGTAAATTATTTATGTTTTCTGATATTGAGTTTTCCTAACTTTGTTCTCCCTCGCCCCATTTTTATCCTGTTTGTAATTAAGAATATATAAACAATTCCTATCTTTGTGTTGGTCTATTATTAGCTCCTCGTTTTACACCGTTTTCTTTTCTAATTTATTTGGATAATATTTCGTTTAATGGAATACCCGGTAATGTTGGTTGTTCTTTTAACGACCCTTCACATGCGTCCGTCTAGCAGTTAGAGCTAAGCATCCAACCATATAAAAATGCATGAATCTGTTTGCATAATTTACGGTACTGGTCACATCGTTCTTCGTCTTATTTAACACTTTCGCCGCCAGTCATTTTTCAGCCAAACAATGCCATGAAACTTAACCTGGTAGAGAAAAATAATTATCAGCAATATTGGGAATTCCTTTGTGACATCTATGACATTAGGCCTCTCTTTTGCTCCCAAAATTAAGAAAACGGGGTCTTCAAAGAACAAGCCCAGATTTGTCACCTTTTAGAGACATGGGTGTTAAACCATTGTAGTGCCTAAATGCGACGCTGGCGGTGAAAGGGTTAATCGTGTTTTGTTTTCAAATGGCGTGTACAAAGGTATCCCATCCTGCCCATCAACAAAGAAAAACAGGTTTTGAAGATTAAGATTAAAATCATAGCCCCGTCGACAACTTAGGCCATGTCAGGGCTGTCACCACGTTAAATCTTACCACGTGTTACAAAGGGATAAAAACGCTACAAGGTAAAAACAAAATCAAAGTTGTTTTGTTAAAATACTTTTGTTAAAAAAAAACATTAACCAATCAAAAACTTAGCAAGTAAAAACATGACACGTCTAGAATTAAAAACATCACAGTAGTTTACATCAAGTGAAAAATATTAATCTCTTTCAAAAGAGTTACCCCCATGAGGACAAGTACACTGAAATAGCCTAATAGTTAATAGTACAATTTATTGTGAGAGTAGGCTTGCTGATAACAATATTTTAGGGGGGGGGGGGGGGGGGGGGGGGGGGGGGGGTTTAAAGAAATTCGAAAACCTATGTCTATTTTTGTTTGCAAAGCTATAATAAAAGATATGGCGTAGCATTGGTGGAAACAGAAAATATAGCAAGATACAATATGACACGTGAATACAAGTTGTATTAGAAGTATTTTAAACCGTCTTTTGCTTAGTTTGTTCATTGCCATAGTGACTGATAAAAGTGACTGATCAGACATTCAGTTTAATCTGTACTAGCTTTTTATGTTTCCTTTACTGTCAAGTTAATCGTCATTTAGTTATTTTGTTAACAATCAGTGCTCTGAATTGAACAGTTTGTATTCTATCCTTTTGACATGGCTGACTGTGTCGTTAAAGTGGTTGTTCATTGTTTTGTGGAAACGTTCTGATTGACGACCATTTTTCGTAGAATTACTGATCTGATAATCACTGGAATATCACCTGCGACAATGTGTTTGTTTGCTTGGCTGTGTGTGTGTGTGTGTGTGTGCGTGTGCGTGAGTGTGTGTGTGTGTGTGTGTGTGTGTGTGTGTGTGTGTGTGTGTGTGCGTGTGCGTGCGTGCGTGCGCGTGCGTGCGTGTGTGTGTGTGTGTGTGTGTGTGTGTGTGTGTGTGTTTAGAAGTAGCCTAACAATTTAGCCGTTTGCTACCAAGTATGAAGAACTCCAAATCAAAACTGTTGTTGTTGACTTAATATTCAATAAGCATTGCTGCGGTACAATATAGCCAACAGTTCTGGATGCAGATAACATATTGTGCTTTAGGGTCCATACTCAACAGAGAGACAGAAAGCAATATTATGATGCATTGCCCCCTGTGGCGGCACGGATTGTCTCCGTTGCACAAATAATTGTCTCCGAGACAATCCGTGCAGGGAGACAATCCGTGCCGCCTAGAGGGCACGGATTGTCTCCGCTGCACGGATTCTCCACCTGTATCGACCGTTACAGCACGGATTGTCTCCAGTGCTAGCTTTCTTTCTCTTATTTTTATGTCACTTTCTCTTTGTCACTGTCTCTCTCTTATCGCAGCCACTGAAAACAGTTTAGCAAAAGTTCATATTCCTTTATTGCTACATGAAAATTACAGTGTTTTAGAAAAAGCATCCTGGGATTCTGTGTTTAGAAGACAAACTGAGACATTACCCTCTATAAAAAAGAACAAAAAGGGAAAATTCTAATGGACTAAAAACAGGACACAATTTTCATCAAGGGCGGATTCTAAAAAGTTTAGTTTTTAAATTCAGGCTTGATGCACTGAAAATAAAATTCGGTAAAAATTTAACCTGCATTTGTGGCCATCATATTACACCTTTCCATGTGATTTTTCTTTGTGAACATATGAACAACTATTTACCGGCTTGGTTGTCGGACACAAAACCATCAATGACAGCCTATGAAGACATTCTTTGTGATGAATCAAAGATTCTAGAAGTTATTCGGGGACTTATTACTTATTAGGAGCCCAATTGGACCTTTGCTTTGATGTTCTTGTTAAGTATTTTATTTTCCTTTTTTGGAGTTTAATATTGTTCATTTATTGTTTTGTCACCTTTAACCCTTTCACCGCCAAACTCGCATTTTAGCACCACAGTGATTTAACACCTATGTCACTAAAAGGCATCAAATTGGGGTCTATTATCCAAAGACCCCATTGTCTTAGTTTTGGGAAGTAAGGATAGACCTTATTTTATATATGTCACAGAAGAATCCCCAATACTGCAGATGGTTTCTGTTCTCTACCCAGGTAAATTTAAGGGACATTTTTGGCTGAAATATGGCTGGCGGTGAAAGGGTTAAATGTTTAGAAGTAATTCTAAGTATGTATTTCACTGACGTTTCATTAACATAGGGTCTAAATCATACAGGTACTCAGATACACATACCCTCACTCCATTTCTTCATGTAAATTATATGCATGCATAGATTAACAATCCTCCCGTATCTTCCTACACGCACACCCACAAACCCCCTTAAACGGACATTTGCACATAATCATACACATACATTTTATTTTTATTTGTTGTTGTCGTTGTTGTTGTTGTTGTTGTTGTCTAAGATCACTGTAAGGCGGAAAGACGTTAAATTAAAGAACGAACCAACACACACACACACACACACACACACACACACACACACACACACACACACACACACACACACACGCACACATATGTGCGTGTACGCACACTCACGCAGGCACGCTTGCATGGATAAACATAAACAGAGGGACAGAGAAAGACAGAGAGAGACAGTGACAAAGAGAAAATGACATACAAAATAAGAGAAAGAAAGCTAGCACTGGAGACAATCCGTGCTGTAAGGGTCGATACAGGTGGACAATCCGTGCAGCCGAGACAATCCGTGCCCTGTAGGCGGCACGGATTGTCTCCCTGCACGGATTGTCTCGGAGACAATTTGTGCAGCGGAGACAATCTGTGCCACCCCCACCCCACCCCCTTATTCTGGCAGTTTTGTTCAATAACCTTGAATGTCACAAATTAATTGTTACAATCCCTTTTTTATGCTGCGAGCTTGTGCAACTGATTAAAATATATTTGGGTTTTGGTTGTTTTTTTATATATTACATTTGATGTTGCAGGAAAGGCACGAATCAATTCAAGCCACTAACATCGATGGTAGTATGCTTACAAATTGACCAGCCCTCTCGTATTGCGAATTTAAACGAAGTTTTTAAGAGGAACCCGTTGGCTTGAATCAAAGTTGTAGAGATATCGCGTTGTTAGTTTTACTTTTTTTTTAAATGTCTCTTGAATAATTTGACGCCGTCCACAAAACAAAAAAAACAAAAAATGTGAGTTTCATTTCTTGTCTTTTGTGAAATTTACAGCCAAGATGTCAGAATTATTGGAAACAAGATATACTGGTCTCCAAAAGTTAAGGGCCGGCTTCTGTTTTCAGTAGCTTGATATCTATTTATTGTACACTAAGACAACAATGAAGAAAATGGCCAAACTTAGGCTACTTATTAACTTTCCTTCCTGTTGCACGTGCCTGAACCAGTTTTGCAGACATTGCAGTACAGCAACAGCGTTTTCAGGTACGCTTAAAATGTGGCAAATTCACGATAATTTCACGAAAGTTTGGTCTCTTTTCGCTGAAGAATCAGGGCTGATGCAGGTTTCTTGCCTATTGCACGTGCAAGGCATGACTGTAGTGAACACTGCTGAGCAAAAATTAGACACGAATGTGTATTTAAGGGCGGCAACCAGAGCTCTCAATAAGCATGCCTCCAAGACAGAAGAGAGAAGATCGTTCTTCCGGCCCTTAAATTTTGGAGACCAGTATATATACTTTTTGTGTGTATCGCATGCAAGTCTGAATAATTTAAGATGCCCATAGAATTCCACACACAAGGACAAGAGATTACCTTTGCTGGATTTCCTTCTTTATGGTGATATTTTTTGGTCAGAAGTTAATGTTAGTTCCTTGTTGAAATTGTCATCGGTTCAAGGTGGGGTTGTTGTTTTTTCATTTTAAGTAACTAATTTTTGTTTGGTTTTGTTCGCTTTCCTTCCCTTTTCATTTCTTGCTCCTTGTATTTAGTCCCCGATCCGAAGGTTCGGGGAGCTATTGTTTTTGTCTGGTCCGTCCGTCCGGTGTCCGTCCGGCGTGCCTCCGTCCGTCCGGTTATTCGTCCGTTTTTCTCAAAAACTATTCAGTGTATCATCATCAAATTTGGTATACTAGTTTGCCAAGATGCAAGCTATCCACTGATGTATTTAGTTTTACATTAAGGTCAAGGTCGCGCCAGTTACGGAGTTCAAACCCCGAAACACATAATCGCTAATATCTCGCGAAGTTTCGCATGTATTTCAATGCAGTTTTTTTCACAACATTTCTTGATGAATGGTCTATAACACAGTTGACATGACTTTTTCTGAGCGCTCGTGTGCGCATGATCGCGCGCGCTCAAATCACGGGTCCGAACCCCAAGGCTATATATAAAAAAACCTATTCAGTTGCGTGCTGTTTTGATGCGTTTTTATGTATGTGTACAACCGACACATTCCGATTGCGGAGTAGCTCGGCGATGCTGCGAGGGGACTTTGCAGCCGCTCGGCGTTGCACTTGTTATTTCTTATTTTCCTGACTTTCAATTATAGGATGTTAAAGATGTGTGATGATAAACAGGCTGTTTCCTCGTAAATCTGGAGATATTGTAGGCCCTATCTGTGTTATATTTGTATGGTGATATTGTTTCTTATATTGCATAATTATGTCTTCGTCATAGCGTGTCCATTCTGTGGTCAAAGTCAAAACGTTGTTCATAGATAGACATTGAATAAGTACACAAAGGCTTTTTTTTTTTACATCAAGCCGTGGGTGGGTATTCGTGCATGTGTGTGTGTGTGTATGTGCGTGCGTGCGTGTGTGAGCACGCGCGCGCATGTGTGTGTGTGTGTGTGTGTGTGTGTGTGCGGAGCGTACGCGCGCGCGCATGTGTGTGTGTGTGCGTGCGTGTGTGTGCGTGTGTGTGTGCGTGATTCTCTGTGTTTCTTTGGTTTTATCCTTCCTGTGTATCTGTCTGCTTTTTTCCTTTTCAAAGACAACAAAAGACCTATACCTTACATAATAAAGAGACACCATTTCTTTGTTCTTTTAAAAATAGCAAATCATCTACGTGATAAATTGTGTATAAAGAGGTGTTTATGTTCATAGGCAAACAGTGCCGATTTTGTTCTTACGGTTTCATAACAACAATGTTGCAACGTTCTTTCTTTTTTTTTTATTAAGATATTTTTTATAGCGCTTGACTTAAGCTTTAAGCGCTTTTTCCGTTCTCCCTTTTGTCTTCTATCATAAACTTATCGGCAGCTTGTAAATATCTAACGTATTTGTTTGGGGGGGGGGGGGGGTTAAACACCGAAAGGCTCATACAATCTTCTGAATCGGATTGTTCTGTCTGAGTAAATTTATGAGGAAAACAATTGCTCATTCAAGAATTGCCCAGACTATCTGTGCTTATGTTTAATTACTCGCTCTAGTGTTCAGTACTTGCAAATACCTTGAAATGCGTTGAAGAAAGTATTTTTCTTTATAGGTAGGGGAAGACGGGGTAAAAAGCGCATGGGCGGGTAAGAAGCCCACCCCAATTATCTCATGAAATGAAGCAAATTTCAGCCTCATTTTGCCCATGAGACGAGCGTTAATGTCTAGCATTCGTCTCATGGGCAAATTTGACTGACATTTTCTTTATTTCATGAGATAATTGGGGTGGGCTTCTTACCCGCCCATGCGCTTTTTACCCCGTCTTCCCCTAAGTATCTGTGGAATCATTTGCTCAATACATTTAAAAACTATTCAGAAGATTACAATAACAGTGTCCTCGTTCGTTACTATGACTGGAAACAAAACGCATAATTCAAAAAAAATATGTTTGTCTTTGTGATCTGTGTTCATCTTCTCATGTTTTTTGTTCTTTAAATCAAACGTTTCTCTCTCTTTGAAATTTCTGGGGGGCATTTACCACTTAATGTAATCGTTTCCCACTTTTTTTCCTTTTTTTTTTTCTCGTATTCCTCAAATCCTATGCTGGCATTTAGTGGTTTGATTTCATTTTCTGCTGTCAAATAGAATGCTATCTACCGGACTGTATTTGCGGTCTTTCATTTATCAACGCTAAGATACATACAAATGTCAGAAAGTTTTGGAAGCAGGTATTTTGTTTTTATTTACTATCATTTAACCCTTTCGCCGCCAGCCATTTTTCAGCCCAAAAATACCATTAAGCTTAACTGGGTAGAGAAAATAAAATATCTGCAATATTGGGAATTCCTCTGTGACATATAACATTAGGCCTGTCCATACCTCCCAAAATTAAGAAAATGTGGTCTTTGGATAACAGGTCCTGATTTGATGCCTTTTAGTGGCATGGGTATTAAACCATTGTGGTGCTAAAATGCGACATTGGCGGTGAAAGGGTTAAACGAGTACTCTGGCTATAATTATTCCTAGTTGCACAATGGGAAAACCCGTAATTCTCTTATCTACGTACGTCTGCTTCTATATTTGCCATGTGGTGTTTTTTTGGTTTTTTTTTAACTTTTTATGTAAAAGTTAAGCTGAATTGATTACTGGTCTATGTAGTTTTCTTGTTGGTGTTTTTTGTTTTATTATTATTATTTTAATTTGCAATGAAAACGGTCACTGAAAACACCGTCCAGTTAACGTGTGACAAGAAAATCATTGCAAATCCCCCCCCCTGCTCATTGTCTTTTATCAACAGCAACTAGTCTACACGCATTGTATTGTAGTCAGGCCTCAAGCCCTTTGAGAGAAAGATAGTTCATGTATATCCTAAAATTGCTGTACTACTACCATCAATTATATTCAACCAGATGCCCATATATTTTGCTTTCACTTTCGGGGTATGTCTCTCTCTCTCTCTCTCTCTCTCTCTCTCTCTCTCTCTCTCTCTCTCTCTCTCTCTCTCTCTCTCTCTCTCTCTCTCTCTCTCTCTCTCTCTCTCTCTCTCTCTCTCTCTCTCTCTCTCTGTGTCAAGGACAGATTGGAAGACTAGGCGTTGCCTAAAATCTATCCTTGAAAAATAAAGTTAAAGTTTTCAAGTTCTCTCTCTCTGTCTCTCTCTCTATCTCTCTCTCTCTCTCTCTCTCTCTCTCTCTCTCTCTCTCTCTCTCTCTCTCTCTCTCTCTCTCTCTCTATCTCTCTCTCTCTATCATGCATTAGCCCCACAATACCTAAAAACATTAGTTAGCCCGGCATCACATCGTTATGGTTCCAGTAACTACATAGTGCCGAACACTAGAATAGACAAATACAAATCAAGTTTTTCCTTCTCAGGTTCCTCAATTTTGAATTCCCTTCCCTCTGCCATTCAGTTATGCCCTTCCATCGCACGATACAAGAAGATGGTGCTGGCAAACAGCCCTGCTTAAATCGTATTTGATATTGAACTCGCACTATATAACTTATATATTGCCTTGCGTACAACTACATGTTATATGCATGCTATATATGACAAACGAATGTTTACATCTCAGTTTTATGCTTTGTTCGTTTATTGGTTTGCCTTTTAAATACTTGTTAAATATGTTTGGATCGAGATTGCTTTCACAATTATTTGATGAGAGAGCAGATGTAGACGTTCATGTTTTCAAATGCGTTTCTTGTTTGTAGTGACTTTTTGTTCATGTTACTAGTCCATTTTTAATTGCTATGTTTTTATTCGTTTTTATTTTATCCAAGGACAGATTGTAAGAACAGGCATTGCCTAAAATCTTTATCCTTGTCAAATAATGTTGCCCAGTGTCCAGTGTCTGAGTCTGTTTCTCTGTCTCTGTTTTATTTAGTTAGTTAGTTAGTAAGTTATTTGATGTTATTTATTTATTTATTTACTAGCCGGTTACTACCCGCTTCGTGGATATAAGCGTAGTCAACTGTATTAAGAATCCACTGTATTATTATTTGCGTGTTGGGTTGATTATTAAATATATTAAAAAAATTGAAGGAGCCAGGTTCGAACTCGGAACGTTTGTGTGAGTATGCGACGACTTAACCATTAGGCTATTGTATCTTGCTGCTGTCTGTTGAAAATGTTGCCTTATAGTTGTAACAAGAGACAAAGCCTTCAAGGCTCACGTCTGATTTTTATTACTATAGCAGGCATGGGAATTCCCACAATTCCCATGCCTGTATAGAGAGAATACTGTTATGTAGACACTTGTGCATCTGAAAACAGAATTAATTTTTATTTTACTGTGTAAATTAAATTATTTCTGTGCATTAAATTACCCCTACCCCTTTCTTTAAAATTTAATTATATGTATGTTTATATATGCGCATGTAACATAGTGGAGCCCTATTTTTATTTTTGGTAAACAAGTAAAACTGAAAAGCATATTGACCAAGCTTTCAGAAAAAACATAGTGACCAATCC
The DNA here is from genome assembly GCA_017654935.2 of Phymorhynchus buccinoides. Classification (NCBI taxonomy): domain Eukaryota; kingdom Metazoa; phylum Mollusca; class Gastropoda; order Neogastropoda; family Raphitomidae; genus Phymorhynchus; species Phymorhynchus buccinoides. Next base: position 22,864,399 of record CM065690.1, on the reverse strand, counting down.
ATTTTCCGTATAGTTTTATTCAGGACTGAAATGAATGTGGGCTAAATGTTAGGTACGTCGTCTTGATTATGAGGTAAGGCGTGATCTCTTATTCTCAAGGCCTAGGCCTTGTTGCCGGAAGTGCGATAGGCTAAGTATTGCATGCGCAGAGATGATGTGCGAATGCTGTTGTCAAATTCAAAGGCGCAAATAAAACGAAACAACCGGGCTGTCAACGCACACACTCGGTACATCCATTTGTTACAGAAAATATAAGTTAACGACGTTAAAATGTACCTATTTGTACACACCTGAAGTCTTGTGTTTCTTTTTAAAGAGCGTTTTTGTATATCTAATGGAGAGTCTTCTTTCCAGTATCTCCTACTCGGTACAACACAACAGTAATCTCTGCAACAAATGATTTTCTTTCTTTTGTTCCTTATTGATGTATCTGACTGCTTTGATCATCATGACTTGAAGGCTCACGTCAAAATCAAGTATCCTGCTAACTTTATCCCTCAAACATCTTATGTTTTTTTGAGAAAACGACAACGTTAAAGTTTCAGTTGAGAGTGAGAGTCTTCTTTAGTTTGAAGAGTGTGACTGAGTCAAGGTTAAAGGTTGCACAACAGTAATCTCTGCAACAAATGATTATCTTTATTTTGTTCTTTATCAATGTATCTGACTGCTTTGATCGTCGTGACTTGAAGGCTCACGTCAAAATCAAGTATCCTGCTAACTTTAACCCTCTAACGCCTTATATGTTTAGAGAAAATGACAACGTTAAGGTTTGAGTCAAGGTTAAAGGTCGGGGCCACAGACGCAACACACACACACACACACATACACACAGACACACAACCGAACATGTACGATACAATAGACTCACTTTGTTTTAAAAAAACGACGTGAGCCAAAAAGCAGTGGGTAGAACCACTGACCTTGTCGATGGCGTTCTTGACTTTGACTAATCACGCTAATTACGGAGCGTGTTGCAAAATGTAATGTACCCTATGTTAACCCGGGATCATCCATCTGGATACTGTGAAAGTTTGGCGGCGATAAAACCACGCTAAATATGGTTTTATCCCGAACACACACACACACACACACACACACACACACACACACACACACACACACACACACACACACACACACACACACACACACACACACACACAGCTCGGTTATATATATATATTTGCAAGCTTTCGTTGATTTTATTCATTAGCTGCCACACAAATGACTGCAACTGCGACATACAGCCATGGGGACAATCTCTTTTTTCGAGAACGTCTACCACTTTCTTGGATTTTGCTGGTATGCTCTGGTTGGTCATTAGTTCAAGTGTTGAAACACAAAACTTTCTCGATTTTAGTTTCTTTCTTAATGATAATTACATGGGGTTAATATTGTTTGAGAGAAAAAAAAATCTTTTCTGTTATTTGATTCATCTTGTATTCATCTTCGTGGATTAATCCTTTTCTTCTCCTTCTTCTTCATCTTCTTCTTATTATTATTATTATTATTTTTATTCTTCTTCTTCTTCTTCTTCTTCTTCTTCTTTTTCTTCTTAGTCTTCTTCTTCTTCTTCTTCTTCTTTTTCTGCTTCTTCTTCTTCTTCTTCTTCTTCTTCTTCTGTTGCCTATGTAGTACTCTGACCCCCGCCCCTCCTTTATTTCAGGGATTAGGCGTTATGTCTAATAAATGAAACATGCGTACGTAACTGTTAATAATATTTTGAGCCAATAATGTTCACTTTTTAATGTTATTGCTAACCCAAAACAAAACAAGTGCGACCCGTTACACTTACAATACATGGACTGTTGTTAAGTTGATTTAGCTTTTTTGTTTTCCAAGAAAGGGTCTCACCTTTCTCCTTTTTTCGTGTGTTTGTTTTTTGTTTCTTTGTTTTGCTTTTATCATTGGGTTTTTCTCACGACATTTATCAGGGACAGCTTTAATCACACAATGCTTTTGCTCCTCGTGTTATTGCGAGAGAGAGAGAGAGAGAGAGAGAGAGAGAGAGAGAGAGAGAGAGAGAGAGAGAGAGAGAGAGAGAGAGAGAGAGAGAGAGAGAGAGAGAGAGAGAGAGAGAGAGAGAGTATAATGAGTTGACTGTTGTTGTTGTTGGGGGTTCACACATATTACATTCAAGAGGAAACAGTTGACTACAAGGATCATGTAAATAAGCACATTTATTAAAACTACACAGTATAGATGATAATCAAGGAACACAGAGACAAGGCTTGCTGTTGATAGCGTGTCTAGTAGAAGAGTGCCAGCAGGCAGAAAGGGAAGGGAAAGATAGCGTTGGTTGGTGCCAGACTGACCAATTGGGATGCGTGGCATGTGATGTACACGTGAAGAACATGAGTGATAGAGAAGGAAGAATAAGGTCAGCTAGTTATTCAGTAGTTGTTGCAACTATGGCTACACACCTATATTAATAATATCACTACAGAGAGAGAGAGAGAGAGAGAGAGAGAGAGAGAGAGAGAGAGAGAGAGGCAGACAGACAGACAGACAGACAGAAACAGAGGGAGAATATGTTTGTGTGTCAGTGTATGTGTCTACGCGCATGGGGCGTACATGTGTGTAGGCTATGTGTGTAAGTATGCATACTTACCTAAGTGCGTCTGTCTGTCTGTCAGTCTCTGTCGGTCTGTCTGTCAGTCTGTCTATCCGTCTGCCTGTGAGAGAACCCGGAATTTTAAAATGCTTTCTTTTAATAACATAGACCATAGACATTTTAAGTAATATATTGACATTTTAATTGCGTACGTACTTCATTTATATGCTCTGGAAAAAGAAAAAAAACCATGAATATTTGTATGCAGATTATATAAGAATATATTAGCATTTTATTTGCGTACCTACTTTATTTATATGCCCTGGGGGGAAAATACATGAATATTTGTATGGTGTTATATTAGATTTTTTTTTTAAATATTATGTTTCATACTCTAATAAGACATACGTTTTGTTCTAACTATCCGTAAGCCTATGTTGCTGGGACTTTCTGGAAAAATGAATAAGACGACTGACTTTTTCAGGTGGTGCGAACATAGCAAAATAATACTTGTTGTAAATAAATGCCGATCAAACATAAACCACAAATCGCAAATTTTGCCCCCTGAAGTCGGAGTATGGCCGCCCATGTGGCGTGGACCCTTTAAGCAGCCATACACGTAATCTTCCCACCCAAGGCCGTGCGGAATGTTCACATGGCACCCCCCAGAGCGTTTAAGCTGGGGAAAGAAAACAGCAAAGACAACAACATCGCAAGTGTTTAATGTTATCGAACTATTGCACATTTAAAACGTATGAATTTAATTAAAATAATGTCCAGGTACGTCA
>CM065690.1:22811057-22851057 GCA_017654935.2 Phymorhynchus buccinoides | reverse complement strand
TTGGGTCATAATTATGACCCCTGGCTGCACTAAACTAAGACACCCGGGCCCCCTGACACTCTGAAGCTTTGCAGTCAACTCCTTGCTTTAGCCTTCGCCTGTAATGATACCAAAGGTGACTCACAACTGAAAAGCGAATGTCCATATGTAATAAGCACATCATTGGTAAATGATAAAATATAGCAAAAGTATTTTGTATCGTATCAGTCCCCCAAAAAAGTGCAAGTGCAAGTGGTGAGTGGTGTGTGTGTAGTGTGCGCGAGCACTTACACGTGTGTGTGTGTGTGTGTGTGTGTGTGTGTGTGTGTGTGTGTGTTGTGTGTGTTTCAGGTGGTGCATGTGTCACCAAACGCTGACCTTACTCCTGTGCACCCTCACTACAGTGTGCGGCACAGCGCTAACCGTGGACTATGTCCTGTGGTGCCACACCCTGCAGAACACCATGGGAGAGGCCAGGTAGTGAAGTGTGCTATATTGAATCGTGTTGTTTTGTATTGCATTGAGCCTCAGGTATAGGACATAATTATTCTGGTCCTATTAAAACTGAACACGTTCTAGTGTGTTCCTCCCTCTCCAGAACAATTAATGTTCTATCGAAATTTAACACTGGCAGACTTTGTCTGCAAGGGTCAGGACTCTAGGTCCTATTGATTTTCTTCTCCCCGTGGGGATACCGGGGGGTCTTTCGTAAAAATAGTTTCCCCGCCTTCTGGAACTTCTGTGCTTGTAACTTCCTCTACTCTGCCACTCTCTTTGACTCTGCCTTTTCCCTTTCTTTCTGTCATCTACTAACTTTCTGACTTATTGGCCCATTCTCCTGCCTTTAAAAAAAAAAAAATCTTTCAAATAATGTTTCTCCTTTGAGCTCCTCCGAAATCGGAATGTGTCGGCTGTACGCAGCGAGGAGACCAGTGAAAACTGAAAACCGGACACATACGTATTTACTCATTATGGCCTGGGAACGCAGAAGAAGAAGATTGATTTTCTTGTTTCCGAGGGCAATTTGCCCTTTCACCTTTCCATCCTGTATCACTGGTGTTGTATTGTATTGCATTTTAGACCTAATGTGTTTAATTGCATTGTATTATATTGTAATTTATTGTATTCTATTGTAATTTATTGTATTGTATTGCATTTTATACCAAATGTGTTTTATTGTGTTGCATTGTATTGTATTCTATTGTATTGTGTGTATTGTATTGTATTTTAAACATTGTGTTTTGTTGCATTGTATTCTATTGTATTGTATTGTGTGTATTGTGTTGCATTTTAAGCATATTGTGTTTTGTTGCATTGTATTCTATTGTATTGTATTGTGTGTATTGTATTGCATTTTAAACATATTGTGTTTTGTTGCATTGTATTCTATTGTATTGTATTGTGTGTATTGTATTGCATTTTAAACATATTGTGTTTTGTTGCATTGTATTCTATTGTATTGTATTGTGTGCATTGTATTGCATTTTAAACATATTGTGTTTTGTTGCATTGTATTCTATTGTATTGTATTGTGTGCATTGTATTGCATTTTAAACATATTGTGTTTTGTTGCATTGTATTCTATTGTATTGTATTGTGTGCATTGTATTGCATTTTAAACATATTGTGTTTTGTTGCATTGTATTCTATTGTATTGTATTGTGTGCATTGTATTGCATTTTAGACCTGATGTGTTTCTTTTCTTGCATTGTATTGCATTACATTGTATTGTATTGCATTCTAAACATTATGTGTTTTATTGTATTGCATTGTATTCTATTGTATTGTGTACATTGTATTGCATTTTATACCTAATGTGTTTTATTGTATTGCGTTGCATTACATTGTATCTATTGTATTGTATTGTGTGTATTGCATTGCATTTTATATCTAATGTGTTTTATTGTATTGTATTGCATTACATTGTATCTATTGTATTGTATTGTATTGTATTGTATTGTATTGTATTGTATTGTATTGTATTGCATTACATTGTATTGTTTTGTGTTGTGGTATTACTCTGACTGTAGATGATCATCTTTCATACCATATTTTCCAGAACACTTTGACTACATTTCAGGCTAACAATACGTTATGCGTAGGCCCCTATGTGTTTGCCACACATAGATTATCACTTTTTTGATGGCGTACAGAAAGTCACCAGGCTGATGACGTCACTGTGCATTGTGTGAAAGTCGAATGATTAAAGTTTTGTTAACGATGCAACATACATTGTGTATGGGCAAAATTTCACGTTTGGCAACACTTTTAGGATATTATTACTTTTTGTTAGACATTTTGTATATTCTTGGGGCTTTTTTTGTGTGTTAGTATTCAATGTAAACAACAATATCAATGGTCTGGAGATGCCTTGCCCAGGGTACATCCCCACTCTCTCGGTCAAAGGGATTTGAAGACACAGCTGGCGTTGAGGAAGGTCCCCAAAGTCCAGCCCATCCCTTTGGCTGCAGCACCAGAGCCGGCGCAAGGGCCTCTCCCATCGTTCGAGAGTCATTGTCTTCCACGAGAGACCGACTAAGCTGTACTATGATTTTCCATTACTGTAGAAAACCATCTATTGTACAGCTCTCATGTTACTGTTGGCCCCTACTACAGGCTAATGTCAACCAATAATAAAGGCCATTGGAATGAAGGGCATCCCAGTTTTATATCAATGAAGGTGTTAATACTGTCTCTGTGTGCAGCTGCGAGAGTGCAGCCTCTCAGTATGACCACATCCACAAAACGTCCAACATGACCGCCTACTTCAGCAAAATGCAAATGCAACAGGTCAGTTGGAACACTTACCTATATTCATCAAAGCTCTCAGTATATGTTATGGTTAAAATACATGTTGTTATTTTTCACTCTTTCCCCGTGACAACACGGTGTTATTCAAGTTATGATACTTAATTACTAGTGTATGACTGTGTTTTCTTTGAATGTGGGGAAATAGCGAAACTTAGCAACATGTATTTTGACCACTGTATACACAAATTAGTGTTTAAATGTAATAAAACGAGGTGTGTGTATGTGTGCGTGCGTGCGTGCGTGTGTGGGTGCGTGCGCACGCGCGCGCACGTGTGTGGGTGTGTTTTTCCTTGTTTGCGTGTTTGTTCGTCCAGAAGTGAAATAACACAACTAGAGAATCAGTGCAAGTGAAGAGATTGAACTGAGGCCAGTGAAGGTAGGCCTGCATACATCATAGCTGGACCACAATTAACATGGACAACTCTCATGTCCTGGTTTTAGCCACTTTTTTTCATTTTGTTTAGTTGTTGTTTTTTCAAGTTACGATGCAAAAACAAATGGATACATCCGCAAGTCACGAATATTAGTAGGGTTCCGTATCAGTAGGCCTAGCGGAATACTATTAATGCGGGTTTTTTTTGGGGGGGCGGTTTGTTTTGTTTTTCGGTGGGGGTTTTTTGGGGGGATTGTAGGTCAAAATAAGCCTTGTGACTTAATAATTTAGGAAAAAGGATAAAGAATGTTGATTAGGGGAAGACGGGGTAAAAAGCGCATGGGCGGGTAAGAAGCCCACCCCAATTATCTCATGAAATGAAGCAAATTTCAGTCTCATTTTGCCCATGAGACGAGCGTTAATGTCTAGCATTCGTCTCATGGGCAAATTTGACTGAAATTTTCTTTATTTCATGAGATAATTGGGGTGGGCTTCTTACCCGCCCATGCGCTTTTTACCCCGTCTTCCCCTAACTGATGAGTGAAGGACATGAAGTGATTCACATGGATGCAAGTGGGTTCATCTTCGCTTATGGCTTATTTTGTAAGATCAATTTGAACTACAAAGATAGTTTAGAATTACTAGCGCAACGTCGAGTACAGGTAACGCCTAGTACCGGTAACGCCAAGTACCGGTAACGCTGAGTACCGGTTTCACCGGGTCCGCGAAATATTATATTATTACTTTTGTCTCTCTCCCTCCTTCCATCTTCTTCTCTCATCCCGTTCCACCCCCCCCCCCACCCCCACCCCAACCATCCCCCCCCCCCACACGGCCGCCTTGGTTGCCATCGCCACGTTAGGGCTGATAGCAAATTTGAAGCGATTCGGTCGAATAACGGCGGAGTTATAAGGCCCGTTGTGTGTTTCACACACACACACACACACACGGACACATGGACGGACGGACAGTTGCCTTTTAATAATATGATTGATTTTATGCTTGCATGTGCACACTGATAAACACATGAATACATAAACACACGCACACACGCCAGGGGTGGATAAGTCAGTCCTGAGGGGGGTGGGGGGGGTTGCAATGGGTCGGTTTGGGGGTCTGGTCGACGAAATCCCTCCCCCCTCCCCATAAGCTGACGATAATTTGATTATAAAAGAATCAAAGAAGGCCTCTCAGGGGAGACTGAATCAGGTAAAACACTGGCATGAAATTACATGAGGTCATGGATTTTCCCCTAGTTTTTTTCTATCTCCTTTTCATTTTTATTATTTTTAGGGAAGGGGGAGGGGGGGTCCGCAACCCCTGTTACCACCCACGCACTCTCCCAAATCCGCCTGTCGACACGCACACGCGCGCGCACACGCACGCACACGCACACGCACACGCACACGCACACACACTGTTGTTAGTCTGTTGTTGTTTTTTCCTCCGAAAGGCATGCCAGTGGGCTGTGGTTCCTTTCCTACTCTGTGCGGTGGTGGTGTGTTCCTACGTCATGAGGGTCGGTACCATTGAACCACCGCATCTGAAACAACAGCCATCTACGGGACGCTACTTCCTTCTGCCTGAGGAATCAGCTCCCCTGCTTGTGTGTGAAACGTCACTGGTTTCTGGGTCTGACGCCATTTGTGTGAGGGCAAAAGCAGAGAAGGGTGATGCATGCTAGCACCATGTGCGGATAAAAGAAGGGACTATTTTGATTGCCCTTGCGGACAGTTTCCTAGTCAATGTACACACGCGTGCGCACAAACACACACACATGGGCGTGCGCGCACAAACACACACACTTTCTCTCTCACACACGCATGGCATGCACGCACCGTGACACACACAAACACTGGTTTATGTAGCCCCTCAATCATATTTCAATTAAAGAGAAAAAAGCCAAGAAACCTGTCCAATGAACTTTGTTATGTGTTCACTACTACCTCTTTCAAAAAAAAAATGGTAGGCAAAGTAAAACGATGATGGTAATTGGGGGTACGTGTCACGTGTTTATGAGACAAACGTAATGGACACGCACGTTAGGCCTACTTGGCACGCTGTTGAATACATAGGCCTAATTGCATTTATATATATATATGATTTTCGCTTCAATTCTCTCTCTCTCTCTCTCTCTCTCTCTCTCTCTCTCTCTCTCTCTCTCTCTCTCTCTCTCTCTCTCTCTCTCTATTGTAGCCCCTACTCTGGCCAAGGTCTGAAAGAAGTTTGGTGGTGATATGTTTAAAGGTTTGGAAGTTATTCGAGTTTATGTAAATGATAACTCTGGTTCATAGATTTCAAATTTCTGGATTTCTTCTTTTTATATTCGATTTTCATCAAATTGACTATGGGGGTACAACATTTGCTAATTCAAAGTGATGGGCTGAATTGATCTTGATTCGCTCATAAACGGCTGGATGGAATGTAGTCAGGTTTAGATTAACAATACTTCCAGTATAAATTCGAACCAGAAGTGGGGAGGGAAAAGGTTGGAGAGGATAGAATTCTCCCATGTTTGCTCTGAGAGGCAAACATGAGCCCTCTAGCTAGTTTATTATCATTAATAGTATTATTAATTCTTAATCAAGATCGGATCAGCATTACTTCACATGTACAGCGCTTTGTAAGAGATGATGCATACTGCTGACTGTATTATATACTGTTCAAAGAAAAAAAGAAAGAAACGCAACACAATGTTCAGAAAGGCAATGTAATACCATACCCTCTACTCACTGATTCTGGACGTGGCACACTGGACAGATACTGTACATTGACGCACCTTTGAACGTGAATGAAATGTCCAAGGAACAACCTTTAAAGGGCCACCCTGACGGATGAGGTTTTGTAAGAAACACGTCCAGATCACAAGGAAAACACCCTTTACAGAGATTGCAACACTCACTTTGCTCTGGTTTCCTATAAACCGTCAAATCGGCGATTCCTCCTTGGCGGAGGTGCTGGAAGTCAAATTATTTCACCCAAAGAGAAGGCGTGTGCCGTCTCTTTTCTAATGGCCGCCTGCGTTTAGACCAAATCGTTTGCACGAAATGTTTCGCAATACAAGCCTTTGTTTCTTTCTTTCTTTTTAAATTTTATACAGATTTTCTAAAGGAGTTTCGCTCACAACAAAGGAAACAGGTCCAATTTTGTTTTCACTGGAAAACGCTTCAACCACAATGAGTGACCTTCACCCACCCCATCCAAAATGGCTACTCTCTCCGGCAACTCCGCCAAGGAGGAATCGCCGTTTTGACGGTTTAATTTCTAGGAAACCAGAGCAAAGTGAGTGTTCCGATCCTTAAAAAGGCTTTCTTTCTGGTGATCTCGACGTGTTTCTTGCAAAAACTCATCCGTCAGGGTCCACCTTTAAGGTGTAACAAGTTTGGACATTCTCGTGGTTTTATTTTTCATTATTTGTCTATATTATTTATGCAAATAAATAACGATAAATTCACAGTAATGAGTTGTTGCGTTTCTTTTTTTGAACAGTATGCATTCTCTTTTAATCTTTATAATAGCCTATCCACTGACAGTGCCTGTCGTTGTCTTTCTTTTGTTTCATTGGTTGTATAATTTACAAAAGTTGAATGTGTTATTTTTGTGCCGTTTACTTATCAAAATTATTAATATACGGTTTTGAAAAATGTTGCATTTTTTGTTGTTGTGAAAGCTATGGGTGTATAATGTAGAGACTACTTTTTCATTGAAGTCTAATTTTGAAAAATAACTTTTATTTTTGTGCCATGACAAGTACATTATTGTGTGTGTGTGTGTGTGTGTGTGTGTGTGTGTGTGTGTGTGTGTGTGTGTGTGTGTGTGTGTGTGTGTGTGTGTGTGTGTGTGTGTGTGTGTGTGTGTGTGTGTGTGTGTGTGTGTGTGTGTGTGTGTGTGTGTGTGTGTGTGTGTGTGTGTGTGTGTGTGTGTGTGTGTGAGACTCGAGAGAGAGAGAGATAGGCAGAGAGAGAGAGAGAGAGAGAGAGAGATTGGTTTTCTGTGATAATTATCATCAGTGATTCTTTTTTATTTGGCTTTTGTTTAGGTTTTTTTGTAGTTTGTTTCTTTGTTTTTGGGGTGGGTGTGTTTTTTGTACAAACGATTGTTATTCTGATCTGATAATCTGGATTAAAAACACAACACATATTGATTGAAAAAAATCAAAGTTTTCTTTTCTTTAGCTGTATATGAACTTGGAATTTTCCTATTAAATTTATGTACTGTACTTAGCAATTCGTTCTTAATAATTTTTTATTTATTTTTTTAATTATTTATAATGGTTGATTTAGTGTGTAAGGCTTGTTGCTTTTTTTTCTAAAGAAAATAAATCATACCCAACATTTATCAACGGAAAATGTGTGTACATATGAAATATTAATCTTTTGTCAGTCATAAATATATGTGTTTTTGACAATAAATATTACATTGGAAACAGATTGCGTGAAACGTTACTACTTAACTTGTATGAAACACATTCATACCGCACACGTATGCGCGAGCGTGGACATATACACATATATTGAGAGGGGGGGGGGGGGCGAGAGGAAAACTGGAACTGATCAACACATATGTGCGCACACTCACACCCACACCCACACCCACATAAATAATAACAATATTAAATAATGCTTATATAGCGCATAATCTTGCTAAGCAACTCAATGCGCTTTTCACTCACCATTCGTACAAACATTTCTAACAGACTGGTTCACGTATCCTCACCATACATCTCTATGAAAATGAATACATTAGAGAATGCATTGCATATAATCATAGCACAACACACTAACACCCACCTCCCTTCAACACCCCCCCCCCCCCCCCCAACCATAATCTTGGGTTGTACCCTAACTCTCCACAAATCTGATATTCACCATACGAAATTTGAAGTGATACGGCACTCCAGTTCACAAGGCGGTATTCCGGCCCCAGACAGACAAAATTAATGTTCTTTGGGTGATACACTAACCCTCCACGCATTTCGCCATTACTAAGTGGGACCCGCATCAGCTTCATAATAATATAGGTTGCCATATTTGAAGTGATTGTGTGCAGCGGTTTGCTAGATACTGTACATGTGGACAAAGAAAACACCAACACATTAATTTCAAGTAAACGATCCAATATGAAGACAGTGGGTTTCAACACACACACACACACACACACACACACACACACACACACACACACACACACACGTGCGCGCGCATGTAGGCACATACACACCACACACACACACGTGCGCGCGCGCGCATGTACGGCTCATGCACACCACACACACACGTACCACACATACGCACGCAAGCACACACACGCGCGCGCGCGCACGCACGCACGCACGCACGCACACGCACGCACACGCACACACACACACACACACACACACACACTGCCAAGAATCAAGGAAGTCAAACTGTGTGCATAAATTTACTTCTATGAAAAGCAGCTGACCACCACTACAGAAGAAGAAAATAATGTTCGGTTGGCTTGGTTGCTGCCAACGTACTGCATGGCTACAGATACTATCGGAAACACGAAACGCAGAGACACGAAACGCTGGGGAGATTTCTATTTTTAGTTCTTTTGTTTTTGTGTTGATTTTTAGTTTGGTTTATTTTTCTTTCTGTCGCAACGCACAACGCTGTATAAGTGTCCAGTGGGACAGAGCAGCGTACGTAGCCAGATTCAGATTCAGATTCAGATACGAAACTGTGCTTTTAGCCTTACTTTCGCTTTCTAAACAAGAGAGGGTAACTCTACATCAATCCAGCAAGTGATCAACCCATGTGCAAAGTTCAAGCGCTTGTTCAAGCACAAGTGCTCATTTTTTGTGAGACTATCACACCAACATGTTGGGTTTAGTATTGGCTGCTTCAATCGGCAGCGTTGCTGTGATATTTTGGCTAATTATGCCCGACCATACACCTCGATGCGGAGTGTATGTGCAGCCTAACAAATGGTACCTCTTCAAATATCCGTTCTTTCGTTTTCTCCTTTGGCTGCGCAGACGACAAAACAACTCCATGAAGCGGACGTCAGGCAAAGGGGCCGGTTATGGCGTCCGCTCACGCAGCAATCCAGAGGAGATGGACAAAGTGCAAGAACTGGCGAAAGACCAGCCGTTGGTAGGGTTTTATTTTTCTTCTTAAGGATATGAAATTACTCTCATCTAAACATGTTTTAGATACTTGTACAGAGGAGAAGGACCTAGGGGTTATATTTGATTCAAAACTCAAATTTAATAAGCACATCACAACAGCGATAAATAAAGCCAGTTGAGTAGGATGCTGGGCTTGATCAGAAGGAGTTTTAAAAACTTAAATAAAGAGATGTTCATAAATCTTTACAAATGTTTAATACGGCCTCATCTCAGTATGGAAACATAATTTGGAATCCTGTTCACGACAGTCCAGTGCAATTGAGAAGGTACAGGGGAGAGCAACCAAACTGATAAAATCCATTAAAAAAATTGGATTATGAGGACAGGCTAAGTAAATTAGACTTGCCATCTTTAACCCTTTCGCCGCCAGCCTTTTTCCAGCTAAATATCTCCATTAAATTTACCTGGATAGAGAACACAATCCATCTGCAGTATTGGAGATTCTTCTGTGACACATATAAAATAAGGTCTATCCTTACTTCCCAAAACTAAGACAATAGGATCTTTGGATAATAGACCCCAATTTGATGCCTTTTAGTGACATAGGTGTTAAATCACTGTGGTGCTAAAATGCGACTTAGGCGGTGAAAGGGTTAAAATACAGAAGACTAAGGGGAGATTTGATATGTTTACAAGATTTTTCAAGGCACTGACAATACTAACAAAGGCTTGTTTCACTTGTCTAACGAAATAAGAACCCGTAATAGTGAACTTAAAATCCTAACCAGGTACAGCAGAACTAACATTAGAAAAAACTTTTTTACTAACAGAGTCACCCAATATTGGAACCACCTCCCTGCACATACTAAACTGGCCTCAGATACTAACAAATTCAAAAACCTCCTAGACAGTGATCCAAAAATTGCCCTGTTAAAGTACATCCATGATTAGTGCATCAATATGGATGCTAAAAACCGCCACAGCAATTGCCAAACTCTAACCAAAAGGAAGGACGCATTGAGAGGCTGCAAGGCCTGGTCGTCCAAATACCTGACCTGACCTGACCTTTTGAAGATTACTAAAATATGTTTAAAAATCGTCTGGATGCATTACCAACATTTGTATCAGTTTTTAGAAGCTATGACTAATAATGATTTATTACTAAATATTAGGAAAATTTATGCGGCATCAACCTTGACTGAAAGGAAAAAATTACCAGAAAATACATAAAAGTTTGGACTGTTTTAAAAAGCTTGACGGTTTGTTTGTTACCCACCTACCTACCTAAGATATGTATACTTAATCATACTTTATTTAGCTCTGTAATACTAGTCTAATTCACAATGAATAACCCCCACCCATGCACGCGCGTACACACACATTCGCACGCGCATACATGCATTGCATGCATGCACGCACACATGCATGCATGCACACACTCGGTCTCACTCACACACACACACTTTTTTTTCATTCAACAGATGCTATTCCAAAGCCGTTGAACTTCACTTGAACATCAGTGTCGCCAAGAAACTAAAGGGGGTAGGGGAAGGGGTGTTAAGCCACATGTTTGCCCAGTATAAAGTGTCTCCTATAACCACAGGTCTACCGTCCCTTATAATATTCTTTTCACTTCTCCCATACATACTATTCCCAACCGGGGGTCCGTGGTGAGAGGGTCTCTCTCTCGCCACGTGATGATACCGATGCAAAGGTGGAAATTTGCATTCGACGTCTCTCTGGGTGGCAGCCAGTGGGAAGGGCGACGCTGGATCTCCTCCCTCACCATTGGGAGTTGAAAGACTTGCGCACTGGAAGGATCGACGGGCAGCAACTTGGACCATCTCTGCAGTAACGCCGATGCCCAGTGGACGTACGAGTGGGAGTTTTGGGGCTGCTACCCGCTTGTCTACTGGGAAGATCACATCCGCCTGCAGAGACGGCTCGACTTGGCTGCGTGTCTACCGGCCCGCCCGCGACGACATCGACTCCCCGGTACGGAGCAGGTCGCCCGGTGGTCCTGAAGACGGCCTTAGGAGGAGGAAGACCATCTACTACAGCAGCACCTCGACGCCAACGCCAACGGCAACGACTAATAACAGCGAACCTACAGGAGCAGCCAGAGATACCTTTAGGCAGTCTCACAATGCCAGAGTTTCCTATCGCCTCATCAGATGCCCGCATCTACGCACGTAACCTTGACGATGCTAACACCAGCATCACGCACAAGTTCCAAGACTTGGATCCCGTCCGAGATGTTCCCGCAACCAACAGCGTTATCCGCGATTCCAGGGTGCGCAACGTGTTCCAGGAGTCATCAACGACGACGTCTGCCACGTCATGAGCTACAATCTCACCTTTCCACGGCCTCCATTATCATCATCATTTCAACGGGAAGACTGTCCAGTCTTCAAGAAGAACGTCCATAAGGATCTGCGATCAATTGGACAATAATCTCACACTCTCTGCCATACATACATGTGCACAGGGCCTTATCTTCTTCGAGCACCGTAGACTTTGATTCTTCTTTCTGACAATTCTGATGTATAAGCAAAAGGGTTCCCAGTGTAATATTACATTGGTACTGTGGGAAGGGATAGCTGCCCAGATGATCAGCTCAAAGGGGGTAGGGCCTGGGGGGTGTAAGAGGGTTTGGGGGTATGAACAATTGGGGTATGGGAACAAAATTGGGAAGAGTGGCAGGGGGAGGGGGGATTTCTTCTCCGTTTCCAATTCCAGGTCATATGGACATAATGGGTAAGGTACATATGTGTCCGGTTTATAGTTTTCACTGGTCTTTGTACAGCCGACACATTCCAATTTCGGCGAAGCTCAAAGGAGAAAAATTATTTGGAAGATTTTTTTTTTAAAGGCAGGAGAATGGCCAATGGCTGGTACCCACGTGTCGTCATATCCGGCCACAAGGAGCGCCATATTATGGGAGACCGCCATCTTAGTCACTAACTTTGTTTGAAAAATGCCAGATCGATGCTGCGTATTTGGCTGTTCCAATTCGAAACTTATTTAAACTGTATTTATAACATCTGGATGTTTTCTTTACACATTTAGATAACATTTTCACTTTGTTTACACACAAATAAGGACTAAGATGGCGACACTTCCGTTGGAATGGTCGAGATGCGCACGCAGGTGGGAGGGAGCAATAAGTCAGAAAAATAATAGATGATAGAAAGCAAAGGGAAAAGGAAGAGTCATAGAGAGTGGCAGATTAGAGGAAGTTACAAGCACAGAACTTCCAGAAGGTGGGGGAACTATTTTTACGAAAGTCCCCCACACCCCACACCCCCGGTATCCCCACGGGGACATGGGGAGAAACATGCTGTCAAGATCTTGCTGGAGTGCTTTTGGTCTTTCTGAGATTGCGATGGTTCTGTGGCAGAGGGTATCATCTGTGAAGAGCCGAGATGTGGAGGACAGTTTGTCAAGCATGTCATTGATGTAGAAAAGAAACAGGGGTTTGCACACAACTTTTAGGCAGACAGACACTAATAGTAATACAGTAATAGTAGACACTGAGATAGACACAGACAGACAGATAATTGCCTCAGTGATGTCCTGATCCTGTCATCTCTGACCTTCAGGAGTGTCTGATGGGTTGATGACAGAAACGATCATCATGTCAGTGGGAGCATGCAGTGCATCTGCTACATCATAATTTTTTTTAACCCTTTCACCGCCAGCCATATTTCAGCCAAAGATTTCCATTAAATTTACCTGAGTAGAGAATAAAATCCATCTGCAGTATTGGGGATTTTTCTGTGACATATATAAAATAAGGTCTATCCTTACTTCCCAAAACTAAGACAATAGGGTCTTTGGATAATAGACCGATGCCTTTTTCAGTGACATAGGTGTTAAATCACTGTGGTGCTAAAATGCGACTTTGGCGGTGAAAGGGTTAAACAATGACAATCGAACCTAATATGAAGTCATGAACCTGAGCTAACCAAATAAAGGGGAAAGAGTCTCTCACACTTCAGTGTGTGTGTGCGTGTGCATGCATGACCGTGTGTGTGTGTGTGTGTGTGTGTGTGTGTGTGTGTGTGTGTGTGTGTGTGTGTGTGTGTGTGTGTGTGACTTCTACAACAAGCAGAGAGATATTGTAAGCATAATCTTTGGATCTTTTGATGATGTTTGTGTGTGTGTTTTTAGCAAAATTCGCCAAGTGACAAATCAGTCAATTGCTGAAAAATCCCCTTTTAATTTTATGCAGCTAGATCCCTGCACCGCAAAATTCATACCACTTGCCCTAGTAGGAAGGAAGTTAGCAGGCTAAGGCATTTGGGAAGGGGACTTAAAGCAAGTCTGACCCTTGGGCTTTACGCATCCAAGAAAATAAAAATAAAATAAAGCACGGCAATGAAAAATGAAAGAGCGAGTGATTTCTGCTGCCTGGTAATGTCCTTCAAAGTCTTGGTTTTACTTATCTGACCATTCTTTGCCAGAAATAGTTCTAAACCATCCTTCCGAAAACAGAGAACGCATTAAGGTGTATTCCGTCAAAACAGAGTTTACTGAGCTGTGGTGTTTGTGTTGCTGTGCAGGCTGTGGATGCTGTGTACTTCAACGGAGGGGATGCGCAGGGAAACTACATGGTGGCTGCCACTGCGCGCCGCCACAACAACCTGGTCCAGACCATCCTGCTCTTCAGGGTCAGTAACCAACAAACATTCCATATCTCTATTCTTGATTGATATAATGTACCCTAAAACCGTCACAGCCTTGCGGACTAAAAACATTGAAAGAAAATTACGAGAAAGGACACATCAAGAGGCCGTGAGGCCTAATTGCCCTAAATTCTTGACCTTATTACATAGGTAAATTATTTTACATGATCTACCAGTTTTACTGAATTCTAGTTCATACAGTCAGAGCCAACATGCAAGGTTAATGATGACGGCTATTGTACGTGTTGCAATTCAGATGGCAAGATTAATAATGATGGCTTTAGCTTACAAAACAAAGCCAAAAGTAATGTTGAAAGCAAGAGTTTGACAATTCAGGTTGCGCAAGGTTTGGCTAAATGCTGATGGCAAGAGTTTTACACTTCAGTTTGCCAGATCGATGTTGACAGCAAATCAGTTTGACCATTCAGTTTGCAAGGTTAACTCAATAACTGTTGATTATTGGAGTTTTTGATGGCTGTAAAGTTGCAATTACGTTTGCCCCCAAAAAAATTC
Source organism: Phymorhynchus buccinoides (assembly GCA_017654935.2). Lineage (NCBI taxonomy): Eukaryota > Metazoa > Mollusca > Gastropoda > Neogastropoda > Raphitomidae > Phymorhynchus > Phymorhynchus buccinoides. The sequence goes on along the minus strand of CM065690.1, from coordinate 22,836,599 downwards.
AGGTGCATCATAAAACCAACCAATTATTCCAACTATCAGGCACACAGTTTGCATGGTTTTTAGTCCCCCAAAATAGTCAACAACACCCAACATAACAAATTTCATATTAAAATCTAGCTGCCATGTTAATATTTAACTTAGCTTGTACTGTACCATATTGAAAGAAAACACTTCTCCAAAATTTATATTACACTGATACTTAGATGTTTCATGCACATTGTCACAATGTTGATGACAGTGCTTTTTGCAATTCAGTTTGCAGACCTGGGCATTCTGGAGATGCCCAACATGCCGGACACTGCCCTATACACGGAGGAGCCGGAGGCCTATGCTGTGGGTGGTCTACGTTTGGAACCTGTGGAGCCCATGAAAACATGGAAACTGACCTACCAAGGCAAAATGAGGTACCAGGCTACATGTCTTTTTGTCTTTTTTTTTTGGGGGGGGTATTTGTGGCCGGAGGCCTATGCTGTGGGTGGTCTGCATCTGGAACCTGTGGAGCCAATGAAGACGTGCAAACTGACCTACCAAGGCAAAATGAGGTATCAGGCTACATGTATTCTTTTTGTTTTTGGTATTTGTGGCTGGAGGCCTATGCTGTGGGTGGCCTGTGTCTGGAACCTGTGGAGCCCATGAAGATGTGGAAACTGACCTACCAAGGCAAAATGAGGTACCAGGCTACATGTATTTTGTGTGTTTTTTGTATTTGTGGCCGGAGGCCTATGCTGTGGGTGGCCTGTGTCTGGAACCTGTGGAGCCCATGACGATGTGGAAACTGACCTACCAAGGCAAAATGAGATACCAGGCTACATGTTTTTTGTGGGTTTTTTGTATTTGTGGCTGGAGGCCTATGCTGTGGGTGGCCTGTGTCTGGAATCTGTGGAGCCCATGAAGACATGGAAACTGACCTACCAAGGCAAAATGAGGACCAGGTTACATGTCTTCTTTTTGTTTTTGGTATTTGTGGCTGGAGGCCTATGCTGTGGGTGGCCTGCGTCTGGAACCTGTGGAGCTCATGAAGACGTGGAAACTGACCTACCAAGGCAAAATGAGGTACCAGGCTACATGTATTTGGGGTGGGGTATTTTTTTTGGGGGGGTGTATTTGTGGCCGGAGGCCTATGCTGTGGGTGGTCTGCGTCTTGAACCTGTGGAGCTCATGAAGACAAAATGAGGTGCCAGGCTACATGTATTTTTGGTATTTGTAGTATTTTCTTGTCACAGAGACTTGTCTGTGAAATTCAGGTTGGTCTCACCAGGAGATTGAGTGAGTGTTGCCGGTGCAGCGCCACCCATTTTTACATGCTGTGTGAGTTTGTCATCGATCCACCCAACCGTCTCAACACGGCCTACTCCTACCCAATGGAGGTGAAGTGTGACGTGGAACTGGCACTGCTGCACGCGATACTTCGTTTGACATGGACATGCACCCGGACCACCATTTACGTCTCATCCGCGAAAAGTGGTAGGAGGAAAGTGTCTTTCCCAACCTGCAGAGGACAGTGGATGGACTGGACATTCCCATTGGGATTACCCTGTCAAGACAACTGGCTTAAACTGCGCCTTCTCAGTTCTGTTGTTGTATTTTGATTTTATAGTTTTCTCCTTTTTTTGTTTGTTGAGAATGTTATTCATACTAAAATACATGGGTGCAAAACCTGCTATACAAGGATTTCCTGTTTTTGAATTTTACCATAGAAAGGGGTTTCCTTTTTTTTTAACGGTCAAACAAGATCTTTGTGTGTCCGTGTCCTGCCAAGTGTAAACCACTTAGCTAAAATGTTTTCCTGTTGACCAAGAGTTTGGAAGAAAGTGAAACTAAAATACCTTCATAAATAGGGGCTTTGCTTCAGCTGCAGGGGGCCATTACCTCTGGACCCCGGCCTTTCTTCCTTTTTTTGAAAGTCTTTGCACCTATGGCATTTAACCCTTGAGACCAGAAACGAAATTACGATACATTGGGGTTTTTCAGATGTGATTGAAGCAGTTGATAGCCCTGTTTTTGTCTTTCAGTGTTTGCTTGGGGGGTGGGATGTATTATGGATTATTGCACTGTTGAAATATGAAAGTTTCCTGATTGATTTCATGAATCTTGATTGTTAGTATTATGTTTTCTTTTGATCCATTTTAACATTTTGATGTTTTCAGTGTCGTTGTGTTTTTGTTGTTGCACCTCATGTAAATTTCTTAGTTTTTAGATAATAAAGTATTTGGTATTTAGTATATTCTGGTCACAGAGACTTCTCTCTGTGGAATTTAGGCTGTTCTCCCCCGGAGAGTGAGTCGCCACAAAAGCAGCACCTACCCACTTTTTTAAAATACTTTTTTTGGGGGGAGGGCAGGGGGTGAAGGGGGGCAGACTTGGGCAATCTAGCTATCAATTTGGTCATACCAGGCAGTGGGATTTCTCCCTGCTGTTATTGACTTTTTTAACTGCCATGGGATTTTATGTGCGTGAAGCGCACGGGTCAGACTAGCTTTAGGTCCTCACCTGAAGGGGGGATTAGTATGATTGATTGAGTGATTGTGCTTTGTGGTTTATGAACATTGTTTCAGGTTGAAGAAGGAGAAGAGGGAGGTGGAGGTGAAGTTTGACGTGGACTGGCACTGCTTCACGCACTACTTCGACTTTGACACGGACATGCACCCGGCCACCATGGCGGACGGCATCGCCCGTGAAAAGTGGTCCAGGGACTACTTCGACAACCTGCAGAGGTCAGTGCCGCACTGGACATTCAAAATGTGGGATTTCCCCGTCAAGACAACATGGCTTAAACTGCTTCCTTCTCAGGAAGGAAATCCTTTTTTTGAAAAATCGGTACAGACTGAAATCCGTTTTTTTTAAAAATGTCGACAACAAAAATATTATGAAAACAGGAAATAACGGCTTTGCGGTAAGCGAAAACCTGATTACCGCATAGAAACGGGTTTCGGTTTTGCTTTAACGGAAACAGAAGTGCTTGCTGGTCCGTGTCCTGCATCACAAATTTGACCTATAGCTAGAATGTTTTCCTCTTGACCAAGAGTTTCAAGGGGTGAAACGCCCCCCTGACACCCCAATAGGGGCTTTATTTTGTGTGCAAATCCATAGGCAGCCCCTGGACCCCTGCCCCATTTCCTTTTTTTGAAAGTCTTCAGGTTTAACCCTTGAGACAAGTCTGTTACGATATATAAGGGTGTTCAGATGTGATTGCATTATTATGATGTTTCTGTTTTACAGTTTTGCTTCTAAAATACACCTTGCTGCCAAACTCCTGTTTAAAGACTCGTAAGAGATCAAATGGCTTAGAAGAGACTTGAGCAACGTTATTACTACTCCAACCAATTTTCTTCTTTCTTCTTCTTCTGAATAGTTTTTACGCCATATGGACCATAATGGGTAAGGTACATAGCGTGTAATGTTTTCACTTTTACATCAGTGGTCTCCCCGCTGCTTGGCAAACTACACATTCCAATTTCGGAGGAGCTCAAAGACTGAATAATGATTTGGAAAAACGGACGAATAAAAAGGACGGACGGAATGGGCCAATAAGTCAGAAACATAGTAGATGATAGAAAGCGGCTCGGGAAAAGGCAGAGTCAAAGAGAGAGTGAGAGATTAGAGGAAGAGACAAGCACAGAACTTCAGAAGGTGGGGGAACTATTTTTACGAAAGATGTGTATGAATTTCCTCAGAAACTACTGAATGGATTTCAGTCAGATTTGGTAGACCATTAGGCATCTTAAAAAGGAAGGTTCCTTTCGAATGGTCATGACCGGCTGATCATTATTGACTTTTTATGATTTTATATTTCGTCCAAGCTCTTAAGCATTCAAATGTTGTCAGTGTTGACTGGTCAAAGGGAACTAACTGCTCTGGGTATTGGGCAAGGAGTAATGGCAGAGTATTGTCCCTTTAACAATTTGTGGAGCAGCCCAGGAAAACAAGGCTGGGTCCCCAGTACCACATCAAGAAACGTGTCTGAAAACATGTACAAATAGAGATATTACACATTGAAAAAATTTAAAAATTAACATTAGAGATCATGAATTCTGTTTTTTGCCTGCACTTCTGTTGACTCTGGCCTTTCTGAAACTATGAATAAGGAAAAGTGATCATTTACGACATTAGTCTTGTTTTCCTGTGCTGCATCACATTTGACCTATCTGACTGGTTAGTTGAAACATATTAAACATTAGTGTGGCTGGGTTGGCACTGTCGCTGTGCTTCTTGTTTTTATTAAAATTTTGTGTGCAAATCCATAAACAAAGAGGGAATTTGTTTCTAAGACATACATGTCAGTTGTTGGAGGAATCACAGGTGGCTAAATACAGAAAGGCTTTTTGTTGATCGGTAAATAGCGAGAAAGCCCTTTTTGTAAAAAAAAAAATTTTATAAACCCTTAAGGGAAGCAACTCTCGATGATCATAGCAGATGATGCCTGTGGCCGACTTTCAATGTTAGACAGTGTCTTTATTCGTTTTTGTATTCGTTTTTCATGATTTTTACAATAAGTGCGTCCCCAGGGACTCGCTTGACTGACATTCAATGCGTCCTTTTAACTTTTTTGCGTTATCAGAAGCCCTGCCATAATTATTGTTGATCTGTAAATATTTAAAGCCCTTTTTGAAAAAAAAATAATTGCATATAGGGAGGTGTGATGTCATTGAGTGATGATGTCATAACTTTTGCATGTCAAAGTCCTGGGCAGTTAAAAGTGGTTTAGACAAGTTAGGAAAGAAAGATAATTATATCTCTAGACTATTTCCTCAGATTGAGTCTAACCCTATAAGACGGAAAAACGCAACCACCCACAACTGTGACAAATCGCGGTGTACTGTAGTACATAGTGGGGGGGTAGGGTTAGGTTTAGGGCTAGGGTTAGGGACGTATTCCAAAAAGGTTATTAGCTAAAAATGTTCCTAAAATACAGTCTTTATGTATGGTAAGAAAGGCAAAAACGGAAAAATACCATTAACCGAGAAATGCACTTATTCTATCACATCTTTACCTTTACCAAAATTTGTTTGTTTGTTCATTCTCTTTGTGAGGCAGGCTCCACCAGACCCACTACGAGCAGTTTGGCACACTGAGCGGCAAGGTGGAGATTGAAGGCTACGGCACCAGAGAGGTCAAACTGAGAGGAGCGCGAGACCACTCCTATGGTGAGAAACTTTTTTTCTGCATTAACCCTTTGACCGCCAGCCATCTTTGAGCCAAAAATTTCCATTAAACTTACTTGGCTACAGTAAAGATTTCGTCTGCAATATTGTGGGATTTTTCTGTGACACATTTAGAATAGGGTCAAGCCTTACTACCCAAACTTAGGAACACAATGTCATTGAATAATAGACCCTGATTTCGAGAGTTTTAATGGTGTGGGTGTTAAATCGTTGTGGTGCAAAAATGCGACCTTGGCAGTGAAAGGGTTAATAGCGTGATTAATGATAGCATTTCTGCATAGATTTGAATTTCCATATTTTTCGGATTATAAGGCGCACCCCCCAAATTTTACTCAAATTCAGATTTTGTTATTATATTTTTTTACTATTTTATCAGTCACATTATAAGGCGCAGGGGTCTCAGTCTTGGAAAAAAGTATCGCCTTATAGTCCGAAAAATACGGTATACATTATTAATTAAAAACATTTTTTTGCAGTAATGCAGTGGAACCTCCCTATAAAGACCTTGAAAAATCAGCCCCCAAAAGGTCTTAACCTTTGGCACGCTGCAGGCGCCCTCTGTCACCGAGTAGATACTCTCCCCTGCCACTGCAGGCGCCCTGTGTCGCCCAGAGAGGGTACTCAAAACCAACGCTTCGGGACGTTTGTTCCCGTTACTAAAAAATGGAAACAACCTTACTTTCGCTTCAGAACGAGGCTCAGTCAACATCCGTTGAAGTGGGTGTAGGCGTTTTTCACTGCCCCAAAAAGAATGCAGTGGCAGAGTACGGAATTGTCAGAAAGGTGGAATGCAGTGTGCTAAAGGTTAATAGGGGCATTGTGGGAGGGGGGTGTCTTGGTAGGGAGGTGGACACTCAGTTGTCGAGCTATAGAGGGGGGGGAGAAAATATATGAACATTTTTTGGATCACATCTTAGACTCTATTGTGAGAGGGAGTCTTAATAGGGAAGGTCTTTATTTGGGAGGTTCCACTGTAATTACAACAGTTAAACTGTCAAAGCAGTAACGGCTTTGGTTGAAGTTCAATAATGAGAATCTTGGTTCTTTGTACTTCAATTTGAAATGATGCTGAATGATGTCACAATGTGAGCATAAAATTGAAATGCTATGTATATATTGAAGCTTCTTTATATTTCAGAGACTCTATTTGGTTCCTTTTTTAAAAAGTCATCTTTTCGCTGTCATTAGCAGAAAGAAGAGGCTCGCATATAATGCTAAAAAATCATGATGAAAAGCAGACTTGCAGTAGTACATGTATGTGTGACTGACATTTTGCTTCAGGCAACGTGAGGGACTGGAAAAGCCTGCACCGCTATGGAATTCAGTAGTAAATGCAGACCTGCCTACTGCTACGATTTGGCCATAGCAGCTACGAAAAATAAAGCTTTGCTACGGAGCTACGGCAACCTTAACGTTGCTACGGAAAAAACAAATTGCCGCCGCATTTTATTTTTGCTTATGCCGTTCCCGGTTTTGTCAGTTTCTAAGAGCAGACGCCGTGTCACGCGCGATAACCTAGTCACTTCCGTTTTTATCAAAGTGACTGCGCATGCGTTCTTATTACTTTCTCTGAAAAAAATGGTGGACTCCAGCAGCAGTAGCGATTCGGGAGATGTTTCAAACGAAGAAAAACGAACCCAAACCAGAAAACGAAAATCATCTTGTTCTAAGAAAAAACATCGGCCTGCCGCACAAGTTTTTAAAATAGCTTACACGGAGGAGTGGCCTTGCATCGTCAGAAGTTGACTCGGAGCGAACCATGCTCGCTGCAGTGCAACCTCTGCCATGCGGACTTCTCTGTGAATCATGGCGGTAGAGACGATTGCCGTCAACACGTTCAATCGGCGAAACATATTAAGCAGTGCGTTTCGGCTCAGGAAGAGAACAAATCGATTGCCGTTGTTTGTGGATGCTACGGAAAAATTTGCCATGCTCCTGAAAATTGATGGCTGGGCTACTGATTGGGAAAATTCCAAGTAGGCAGGTCTGTAAATGTGTGGCTGACACTTTGCTTCAGGCAACTGAGGGACTGGAAAAGCCTGCACCGCTATGGAATTCAGTAATAAATGTGTGACTGGCTGACATTTTGTCACAGGCAACGTGAGGGACTGGAAAAGCTTGCACCGCTATGGAATTCAGTACTGCAGCCTTGAGGACGGCTCAGCCCTGTGTTTGGGAGCCATCTCCATGCCCTCCACCATATCACGGTACCTGGGTTACAATAGAATTAGTGTATAGTTTTACCGTTTTAGGGTCCCCAAAGTCCAGCTAATCCACAAAGCTTCAGCACTAAAAGCCAGTGCAAATGCCTCTTTTGAGAGGCATTGTCATTCACTAAAAAAAAAAAAATTTTAATAGAGTAGAAACAGGTCTGCGCATTGGTGGGGTACATGCGCATACCCCCCCCTTGAAATAGTAGAGATTGTAGAGAAACACGTCATGCTTGCGTCATTGTTGGCGTCATTTTAAGGAGTACGCAACCCCCCTTTCTACTCTAGATACATATAGCTTAAGTTGTAGCCAACCTATGTAGGAAACAGTCTTCGAATATGTGTTGACGATTTTTGGAAATCTTTGCTGGTTATGACTTTGCAGTCATTTAATTGAAGTTTGACATTCTGAATATATACAGTGGAACCTCCCTATTAAGACCTTGAACAATCAGCCAAAATAAGGTCTTAAGTGGGAGGGAGTTGTAATAGGGAGGTAATTTTAATGCTTACAAAGAAGGGCAAAGTCTCAGAGAAGTAGGTCTTAAGTGGGAGGTCTTAATAGTGAGGTTCCACTGTATTAAAAGAGAGATCTATTCTAACCATACTGACCAACACTCAAACAATAGCATAAGACTTTATCAGCTTGGATCCTTACCCTAGCAACAAATAAACAAAAGCAAATGACGATAACTCTCCCTACCTGAAGTATCCAATGATCTCCCTTTCAGGGTTGTTGTTTGCCGTCGGCCTTCGGCGATTTGCCGAAAATTACAAAAAATGTCCTAAAAGTCAACCGTCCTGTCGGCCCAGTGGGCCGAAGGTTTGATTACCAAATCGGCACGAGTATGTCCGTTTTTTTTATGAACAACGAAGTGTATCCGTTTTTTTTATGAACAACGAAGTGAAACAAAGTTTGCTTGCACCGCATGTGACCGAGATCAAAAAGCTAACTTTGTCGCGTCATGATTTTGCTAGCACAAGGCCAATTGCCTCATGAGAGTTGCTTCCCTTGCTGCTTATGGCGGACGTTTGCCATGTAGAGTACAGAAAAAGTGAAATTTGTGGTTGTCGCAAATACAGACTCTCATAGTAGCGAGCTACTTATTTTTGCGAGCTACCTTTTTTCATGCGACATGCCACACCGTAGTGTGAATCTGTGTGATCTTGTCGTCCTTTAGCGTCAGTGTTTCACTGGTTTTTGATTGAAATGCCTCCCAAAAAGAAGACAAAACTTATAAGCGGGCAGTCGCTACTTTCGTTTGGGGGATCAGTTAACAAGCAAGCGGGATCAACAGCACTTGTGACCGAGTGAGAGGGCCTAAAATTGTTGAAATTGGCCTAAGGTTTTGTGGCTGTTGAGGCCAAAATGGCCTAAAGAGACAATTTCTAGCACCATCTCTGCCCTTTACTTCCGGTCACATGATGCCTTTGCTCTGAGAGCTCACTTTCCATTTTCCAATGGTGGAAGACTCGATTACCGAACTGTTCCCACCCAGATTTTTCCCGCCTTGACTTTTCCCACCCAGACTTTTCCCACCTAGGACTATTCCCACCCGCACTTCACACACACACACACACACACACACACACACACACATTCTCTCTCTCTTTGTTTCACTCTGTATCTCCCCCTCTCTTTCTCTCTCTCTAAATCAATCTAGCAATCAATTAATGAAGCAATCAAATGGTTTATTGTCCTTCAAAGGAAACATTAAAAGAAGAAAGTAATAAGCATACATATCATTCTTTGCAATGTATGCTCTCTCTCTCTCTCTCTTCCTCTCTCTCTCTCTCTCTCTCTCTCTCTCTCTCTCTCTCTCTCTCTCTCTCTCTCTCCCTTTCAGTCTCTCTTTCTTCCTACTTATCTTTCTGTCTGTCTGTCTGTCTCTCCCTCTCCCCACTTTCTCACACTCTCTCTCTCTCTCGTCTTTGTCTTTCTCCTTTTTATTTCTTTGTCTTTGTCGTTGTCTCTGTCTCTGTCGGAAATGACATGCAACAAACAGAAGTTTGTTCTATTGGGTGTGAAAAGTCCGGGTGGGAAAAGTCCTAGGTGGGAAAAGTCTGGGTGTAAAAAGTCCAGGTGGGAATATTCCTAGGTGGGAAAAGTCCGGGTGGGAAAGTCCAGGTGGGAAAAGTCCGGACACCGGAAGACTCATCTCATTTGGGAGCCTCCCTAGCTTTTTCTTTTCTAGTTCGGGGTCACCTTGGTCGGTTCGTCTTTCTTAACCGGTTTGTGCTCTAGCTTACTAGTGTGAATGTTTTTATTCCTCTTTTGTTTCTTGGGTGTTTCATTTGAGCACCTTTCGTTTTGAGTTTCTTGCATTTTCGGCTTTTGCATCGGTTTGACCTTGTGTTTTTTTACTTTGAAATTTTTCATTCTTTTCTGAAATTATTTGATAATGTCTACTCCTTCTAGTGTTCCCACACGGAAATCAATCAATATTATCAGGCATGAAAGAATTCCGCATTTCGTGGAAAATCCGCAGAATTTTTTCAAGACTTCCGCTGAAAAAACAAATTTGCTGAATTTTTTTTTGGGGAAAAAAGTTTGTATAGAAGTAAAGGACCGATCTTGCTGTATTCTTATATCTACAAGTCTCTATTTGGCGATTCTCAAACTGGTTAACTGGAAGTCGCTTTAGCTCACTCGCTTCATTTGTGCGAAGGAAGGCGAAATGAGTACCTCCCGCTCAACAAAAGTAGCGATGTTAGCTGAAAATGTGGGTGGAAGGATATCTGTACGACCAAATTTTTGGAATAGATTAGTCCCCCTCCCCACTGAACCGTACTTCTGACGGTTAGCTGAAAACTGGCAGGAAAATTTTTGGGGAATGTTCTGTTGGCTCCCTCGCCCGCTCAACAAAACTTCGGACGTCAGCTGAAAAAATCCCATTCTTTCATGCCTGAAAGATGTATGTGCCTGAAAAAAAAAATTTTGAACATTCTAAATAAATAAGTTATCAGAATGTTTTATTATTTGGGGGTGAGGGGAAGGGGGAAGACCATGTGTTTTACATTTGCTCAAGATCACACTGTGTGATCTTATGCCCGTGTTTAGTTTGTTGTCGTTTTGTTTTGTTCTTTCTCATTCACTGTCACGCATATAATTTGTTTAAAGTCTATGCCCAAGTGTTCACTTCCTGCGCAGGTTGGCGGTGGGGTACATTTTCCACCCTGACGGCAGCATGGACGCTGTGTCCTCCTCGCAGTTTGAGTTCTACGACCACGGGGAGGACGGCAGGCCCCCTACCCACATGGCCGTCGGCTTCACTGCTGGTCAGAGCACAGGATGCGTTTTATTATTTGATTAATACTTATTAGCCAAAAAAATATATATTTATTACTTTGAATTTGCTTTACCTAGGCTGACTTTACTACAAAAAAAGGTGCAAACCACAAATTAATTCATTGAATCGGTAATAGCTATTATTCTGGTTTATGAAGATTTATTGCATGAAACTAATGGCTGTAGTGTTGTTGTTGTTGTTGTTGTTGTCATTCCCTGGCTTAAAGACTCCAGGGATCATACCAGCAGCCGAAGCACTTGAATACTATGGTATAAATGCACCGGCTAGGGATGAGAACATTACGTGTGTGACCGTTTTCGATTACCCCGCCACGTGGGCAGCTACACTCCGACTTCGGAGGAATGGCTGTAGTTATTCATTTGGTATCCCCATAGGGAGTATCAGCTTTTTCAATCTTGGTTTCAGGAGCATGCCTGAACTACTTACTTTTTAACAAAATGTTTACAGCGCTTAACCTTTAGGCTCTAGGTTAGGTTAGGTATTAGGGACAGGCTTTCATCAGCCTAGGCCTCGCGGCCTATAAAACGTCCCATACATTTTGATTTTGCATAAAGAAATACAAATACAAGCAATCAAATCATCTTTAGTAATTACTAATCAAATTCCAGAAAGAGATCTCTAAATTTTGGTAATTCGTTCACAAGATTCTTAAAACAATTAGTATTTGGTGCATATTTTATATTAGTGGGGAGGTCATTCCAGTATCTTCTCTTCTTCTTCGATCGCTCAGACAGGTTCCTGTCAATTATGAGCGCAGATGCATCATGCTGCCGTTATGCGCCTAACTAAGAAATAGGCCCAGCATGTCCGACTTCGGCTGGAGGAAATGTTTTTGAAAGCGTTTCATGAAAAAAGGCAGGAGAATGGACCGGTAAGGCAGAAAGATAGTAGATGACAGTAAGCAAAGGGAAAAGGCAGAGTCAAAGAGAGTGACAGATTAGAGGAAGTTACAAGCACAGAACTTCCAGAAGGTGGGGGAACTTTTTGGGGTACACGCAAACCCATCGTCTTATAATACAGATTTATACAAAAGACCCCCCGGTATCCCCACAGGGGGATTCCAGTATGAAGCAACTCTGTTAGAAAAACAATATGTGATGCAGCACAGGAAAACCAGGTTAATGTCGTAAATGATCACTTTTGACTTATTCATATTTTCAGAAAGGCCAGAGACAACAGATTAACAGGCAAAAAACAGAATTCATCTATCTCTAATAGTTTATTTTGAACAATTTTTCAATCAATCAAATATCTCTCTCTCTCTCTCTCTCTTTCTCTCCCTCTTTCTCTCTCTTGTGGCTGGCCGACTTTAGCTGGGTATTCGCGTACTGCATCACATATTTCCTCCTTTAAGCGCTTTCCCCCATGGTGTGTGTGCAGGAGGTAAGGAGTACCAGATGGTGTGTGATGTGGTGGCCAGTCCCATCTTCTACATGGGTCTGGACTGGGACGCCAAGATCTACGAGCGCTTCTGTCGCTACACCATCAACGGGGTGAAGGGATGGGGCATCAGCGAGTGGGAGTATTGGTGAGTGGAATGAATTTTGACATCTTGTCAACCATTCATTTCAATTTGTTGTTGGTCATTACTGTATTTTTCGGACTATAAGCAGACCTGCCAACCTTTCTGTTTTTAGTGGATTTTTTTCCCTCTCAGACCCTTCTGCTCAAGTCCATAAAATTCTGCTTTCAAAACTTTTTTTATTTTTTTATTTTTGGGGTACACGCAAACCCATCGTCTTATAATACAGAGCGGCACAGCTGCTGTGCGTATAACTGACTTTCCAGCTCAGAAGCGTTTCTGTTTGCGTACTTCCGACAAGAGTTGATGTGCATGAGGATCTTACTGCTTACCAGGGCAGAAAAGAAAGAGAATAGACCAACATTTCCCCCAAGATTACATGGAAAAGTATCTGTGCATTCAGAGATCAAGAAAGTGTGCATCATGCTTGATGTACAATGTGCTCGCTACACTTAAAGTCTCCTATGGAGGGTGTCAGCAGTGAAGACATCGAACACCACGTTTCCCCCATGTGGATTCCAGGGCGTCTTCAGTACAAATAGTTCCCCCGCCTTCTGGAAGTTATGTGCTTGTAACTTCCTCTAATCTGTCTCTCTCTTTGACTCTTGTCTTTTTCCTTGTTTTGTGTCATCTACTATCTTTCTAACTTTTGGCCCATTCTCCTGCCTTTTTCCAAAAAAGAATCTTCCATAATTATAGTTTTCTCCTTTGAGCTCCTCCGAAATCAGAATGTCAGCTGAAATCAGCGAGGACACCAGTGAAAACTGGAAAATGGACACATACGTACCCATTGTGGCCGAATGGCCCAGGAACACAGAAGAAGAAAAAGAAGGAGAAGAATGCCACGTTACCTCTCAGCTTCATATCAAAACTGGGTAAAGGTAAAGATGTGCCACCCCCCATGCATTTCTCGGTTAATTGTATTTTTGCGTTTTTGCCTTTCTTACTATACATAAAGCTGTATTTTAGGAACATTTTTAGCTAATTACCTTTTTGTGGTCTGTACTAACCTCTAACCCTAACCCTAACCCTACCCCTAAACCTAACCCTACCCCCCACTATGTACTGCAGTACACCGCGATTTATCACAGTTGTGGTTCGTTGTGTTTTTCCCAGCTAAAAATGTTCCTAAAATACAGCTTTATGTATGGTAAGAAAGGCAATAACGGAAAAATACAATTAACCGAGATAGGTAGGGGAGGTGGCACATCTTGACCTTTACCCAAAACTGCAAACTCCAGGGCTCCGTTTTCCACCGTCACCGACTTTTTAAGCCAATGGAAGGAAAGGACAAAGATGAACTTGAATTGATTCATTACCTTCCTTCCAAGTCTTATTATTTAAGTCATCTATGGCACCAACTGTCTTGGTCTGCCCAAATACAAAGGGCAGAGCAGCAAACCAAAAGCTTCCTGTTGTGTTAGGAATAGTTGTGACACTTCCAGACAAGACTTGTTTTAAACTATACAAGTTCGCAAGGATGAAAATTGCTTACTTCAAATTATTGTTTACGCGCGAAAGGTAAGATGCCGCGTCAAAATTCCTCTCAGCTCCCCAAAATTCGTCTTTGCTGCTACAACTATTCCTCTTTGGTCTGTTAGGAGGTTGGCAGGTCTATATAAGGCAATAGGTTTTTTTCCTAGACGCAGAACTCTGCGTCTTATAATATGACTAATAAAATAGTAAGAAAATATAATCTGAAATTTTGGTAAGATAAAGCCTTAAACAAAGGTGCAATTTATAGTTTTAAAAAATACTATATATTAAAATTTAATTTTTTTTCTCTGCTCCATGGAGGTTATTTTATTATGTTTGTCTGAAATGGGAAGGTTAGGGTCCTACGAACAGTCCATTAGATATTGTTGAGAAACTGGACTATAAATCAGATACAGGATTTGTTTTTCTTTTGGCTAGTTAGTAAAACTCTAAAATTTGAGTAGATTTGCTGTCTTGTGCTAGAATTAAACTGTGTCTGTATTCCACGTTAAAGTTACCTCAAAGTAAGTTGCCTCTCTGGGCAAATGTTTACACAGTATCTGATTTCTAGCTATAATTTTTGAAATTTGGGTAAAAGTGATGCCAGTGGGTAAAACTCCCACTATGAAAAGAACGAATGAAATTGTAGTTATTTTTAACTTTTTACCCTTTTTTTTCTCTTTCAAAACAAGAAAAGAATTCCACAATTTTTAAGTCAATATACAAAGGTTCTACTACATTATGACATCAGTGAAAATCGATCAATGAAAATGTTTTGTGCAAGGTTCTTTGTTTGTTTTCAAGCGAGATCAGTTATCTTTTATCACGTTAAGGGCCAGCCACACATCAGCTAAAATCGTACGACTGTACGATACGATTCGATCATGTGATCTCGAAGCGCGAATCACATTTGTTCTTGGAGACCACATGATTGAATCGTATCGTACAGTCAAGTACGATTTTAGTGGACGTGTGTTCATATTGTGCAAGTTATAGCAAATCACTACAGTGAAACCTCCCTTATAAGACCTCCCATTATAAGACTCACTCCCACATAAGACCTATTTCTCTAAGACATTGCCTTTCTTTGTAAGTATTAAAATTACCTCCCTTATAAGACCTCATTTTAGAAGATTTTTTGAAGGTCTTATAAGGGAGGTTCCACTGTACAACCATGGGTGCTACTCTTTCATTTTTACACTGATTTCAGTATTTTTAATTTTACCAGAAACTGAACTTGGTTTTTTTAATTCATAAAAAAAGGAACAAAGCTAATGAAAACAAGTTATTTGGGGCATTTTGAACTTAGTCTAGTTCTATCTTGGAAGTTTACAAAGGCATTGTAATAAATTTACAAGGCTTATCAGACTCAATCTGTCTATCATTTTAACTGTCTGTCTGTCTCGTTATATCTCTCTCTTAAGTTGCCCCCCATGAATTGTCGTCCGACGGGGCTCTGCCCCTGTACCTTGCCGGGGAAGTGAGTAGATCATGGGTCCCTGGAACCCTGCCTTTCACTTTGCTGGGAGTTGCACCCATGTACAACTGATGTCGACTGCTGTGTGCAATGTGTGTGCAGCAACCATGTGGGGAAAGAAGCGGAACAGGAGTGGTACAGCAAGCACGAGGCATGAACAACTAGGTGACACTTTATTTGTGTACCCACGTTTCATTGAAATCTGTCCAGTCGGTTTTTTTAAGATAATTGTAAGACAAGACAGACATACTCACACACAGAGATCCGTCACAATAGTTCCCACTCGGGAACTGGTAATGTGTGACGTTTTTGTGGAAATGGCTGGAGCTCATACGCACATGAACACCGAAACTCCATGACTACTAAGCCGTCCCTCTCAGCTCTGTAGGATGTAGGTAGGTAATACTATTAGGTACTTTATAGTCTCTGTGAAATTCGGGTTGCTCCCACCTGGAGAGCGCGTCGCAGCCAGATGCATGCCACCCAATGTTTTTTGTTTTGTTTTTTTCATGCAAATTTTTGTGTGACTGATGAGGAAGGAAAAGAGGAGGGGGGGGGGGGGGGGGGGTAAAGTTTGGCCAAATGACAACTTTTTCGTTGCCACTGGGTTTAGCGTGTGCTAAGTGCATGGGCACACAGGACCTCGGTTTATCGTCTCATCCGGAAGACTCCACGTTCAGACCGTAAGGCCTAGTGCAAAGTGAGAGGAAAAAATCCCCTGTACCCAGGTCCGAACTCGGGTTTACTTGACATTGAGGCGAACGCGCTACCACTGTGCCACTGTGGTGATGATCTTGCCTATATGGTCACACTAGGCCTACTACTTCCTCATCGCCTCTTCCAACTAAATTTCAATGCTGAAGAGACATCTTGGCAACAGGATTGTGGGATTCATAACGCGTCTGATAGCCAGCCACACTGCGTGTGAGAGGGGAGGGCAATCATGACAGTTTGTTTCTGTTCAATTTGAAGTTGGAGGAGTATTATTTGTATAAAAGGGACCTGTTTACCTTCCTACTGCTGTGCCTGCTATACATTTATTTGCTGTACATATCTTGGGGTTAAAGTGCAATCTTTGTCAAAATAGCAAGATATTTTCGGTCAAGAAGCAATGAATTAATTTTTTTAAAAGTGTGCTTCCGGTGTTGTTGTTTTTTTTGGGGGTTAGGTTCGTTTTATTCAAATATATTAATTTGCAGCTTTGCAAACTTCCAATTTTTTCTCACATTATTTTATATTTTGCTAAGAATGTTATCAAATTGTTGGAATAGTTCAGGCAAAATTGTGAGGATGAACAGTTTGAATTTTGAATCTACTTTGTAAGTTATTTATAGCTTGTAGGAATGTTGAAAAGTTAGTACAAAAAAATGAAGAGAAACACTGGCAAAAGTTACAAAATTTTAAAAAAAGGTGTGATAGTTTGATCCTAAGTAAAGTGGTTACTGGAGGGGGAGAAAGGTTCTAATAATTTAGAAACAAACAACTTTTTTGATCAGTCAATGCCTATTAATGGAAAAAAGTGAAATGTTTAAACAGTAGTCATTACCGTAAAACAAATAAAATTGTAAAACAAACACATTGATTTTGAGGGATCTAAGTAATTGCAATTTCCTGGTTATAAATGTTTATATCTACATGAAAGAAAATTGTAGTATTGTACAACCTGACAAGTCTCAAAAGCTCTTCACTGTAATTTGGCGATAACCTTAGGATTGTTGAATTATTTAAACGGGTACAAGCCGTTTTGTTCTAGCTTTGTGATTGTCAGATCATTTTCCTATAACATGTACATCATTTTATGCTAGCTTTGTGATTGTCAGATCATTTTCCTATAACGTGCACATCATTTTGTGCTAGCTTTAGGATTGTCAGATTATTTTCATATAACGTGCACATCCTCTTGTGCTAGCTTTAGGATTGTCAGATTATTTTCATATAACATGTACATGCCATTTTGTGCTAGCTTTATGATTGTCAGATTATTTTTATATAACGTGCACATCATTTTGTGCTAGCTTTATGATTGTCAGATTATTTTTATATAACGTGCACATCATTTTGTGCTAGCTTTATGATTGTCAGATTATTTATATATGTATATTGTGTACATGCCATTTTATGCTAGCTTTATGATTGTCAGATTATTTTTATATAATGTATGCTTGCCATTTTGTGCTAGTTTTACGATTGTAGGATTATTTGGTAAAGGTAAAGATGTGCCAACCCCCCTCCATTTCTCGGTTAATTGTATTTTTCCGTTTTTGCCTTTCTTACCATACATAAAGCTGTATTTTACTATTTTAGGAACATTTTTAGCTAATAACCTTTTTGGAATACTAACCCTAGCCCTAAACCCAACCCTAACCCTACCCCCCACTATGTACTGCAGTACACCGCGATTTGTCACAGTTGTGGTTCGTTGCGTTTTTCCGTCTTATAGGGTTAGGGTTAGGGCTAGGGTTAGTATTCCAAAAAGGTTATTAGCTAAAAATGTTCCTAAAATACAGCTTTATGTATGGTAACAAAGGCAAAACCGGAAAAATACAATTAACCGAGAAATATAGGGGGGGTGGCACATCTTGACCTTTACCGATTATTTTTATATATATTATGTGTACATGCCATTTTATGCTAGCTGTATGTTTGTAAGATTATTTTTTTTATATAATGTGCACATCATTTTGTGCTAGCTTTATGATTGTCAGATTATTTTTATATAATGTGCACATTTTATGCTAGCTGTATGTTTGTGAGATTAATTTCTTTATATAAAAATTATTTTTATATAATGTGTGCATGCCATTTTATGCTAGCATTACGATTTTTAGATTTTTACATGCTATTCTGTGTTAAGCTTACGATGTTCAGATAATTTTGTATAATGTGTACATGTTGCATTGTGATGTCATATTACTTTGTGCACATCAGAAAAAAAGGAAACGGTAAGTAAAGGAAGTGGAGGTACACTTTTTTTTTTTTCTTTTTTTTTTTTCTTTTTTGTGGGATGGGGTAGAGGGGCTGTTAGGGGAGGGGTAGTGGAGGTCGCGCGATTGGTGTGGTTTGGGAAGGGTGGGGGATCCCGCCCCTATGCGCAGGGGTGAGTAATGAGTGGACAAGGAAAACTCAAGCTGTGCGCAGTTTTAACGGGATACCGCCCACCTCCCTCGCCCCCTTTCACTCCCTGCCCCTCACATAGGGTAGCTAGCTCTGTAGGTAGGCAGGCAGAAGGGTCTGTTTTTTTGCTTTGTTTTGGGATTGTTTTGTTTTGGTAGGTTTTAAGGGGGCGTTGGCTTAGGTCCCGCTCTCTCTTGTGTAGAATAGGTAGGTAGGTAGGATGGTACGTAGCAAATTCCAGTAAAGTTGCCAAAATTATTTTATTGAGGTTTTATTCTGAAAATTCTCTGCCCCTGTCTCGTGCACCAAGATTCGTGCGCCATCTACGTAAGATTATCATCCTTGCCTGTTTATAGCCACAGAAAATTATCTACTCCTGACTCGTCACTAGGTGGCATAAGCAGTTCAGGCCTAAAATTATCGCCCTTTCGTGTCTCTAAGTAGTGTAGGGCAAGTAGTAAAGTGTCAGCTGTACAATAAATTATTTTCTACAGTAATGGAAAAGTTGGCTGGATTGGGGATTTTCACCGCCCTTGCTAAGCTAAGCTAGTAATTTTCGCTCTCAGTAAGGGCATGTGCACATTAGATCTGCAAACTGCAAGTTCTGTACGGAAACCCTATTCATTTCCCATATATAGAAGCGGATGCAGGAAACTCGTCTGCAATCCCATCTGTTTATATCTTGAGTGGAATTTTCGTAGGGAACTTGCAGTTTGTGGATATAATGTGCACAGGCTCTAAGATTAATTCTATCCCAATAGATTTTGGCATTCGGGGGGGGGGGGGGGGGGAGGGGGGGGTGTTGTTTAGGTGTCCCAAGTCTGTAAATCTGTAGCAGAATATTTGACAAGGGTCCTTTTTACGGGAGGAGCTAGGCTTTTGACAACTATAGGGGAGGGGGAGGAGATAGCTTTTGGGGGGGGGGGGGGGGGGAGGAGATAGCTTTTGACAACTATAGATTTTTTATCCAAGGGGGGGGGGGGGGGGAGAAAGCTTTTGACAACCATCAACAGATTTTTTATCCAAGGGGAGGATGGATAGAATGTTTCAGAAAAAAACCTGAATTTGTCAAATCAGGGGTAGGGGTTTGTCAAAATCCTAAATTTATAGTTAGAACCATTCAGGTCAACTGTATTGCTTTCCAATGAAATAAAGCATGTTTTTTTAACACCGGAACACAATGTTTGTTTGCATCAATAAATAATGTTGAAAACAATATATTTTAAGTGTTATTTCTTTATTTTGACGTTGTGATATGTGCATAAACTTCCCTGTTAATTACCGTACTTTACAGCCAACCCTAAAATTTGAAGAAATAGCTCAACAAATAACACAAGTTTAAACGCAGCTGCTCCAAATGTGTCAAAATTGGGCGTGTCCACCCAATCAGCAATAACTTGTTGCTTCGTTAACAACAGTGGACACACCCAATTTTCACACGTTTTGTGTAGCCACGCTTTTGTGATCTTCAAATCTGGGGGTGGTATTGTTTGTTGAGCTATTGTATCAAAACTAAACCCACGAATGCAATTAAAAAATCTTAACATTTGGGGTACACAAATAATTGAACTGGACATCTGCAAAATTCGAACTAGCCAATTTCTTTCCAGCTGCTTCATAAAAAAGCATGCACATATATAATGTATCAGTCAGTCCATGTCATCTCTTCCCTCCCCCCATTCCATTTTAGTTAGTCTTTTAGTTAGTCCGGCATCAGAATTGTCTGAAGTTCAATCCTCTGAAAACCGCGGTAAAGAGCCATGAAGACTATACATAGTAGAGGGCCAACATAGTAGTTCCCCCACCTTCTGAAAATTCTGCGCTTGTAACTTCCAATTCTGTCACTCTCCTTGACTCTGCCTTTCCCCTTTGCTTACTGTCATCTGCTATCTTTCTGGTCCATTCTCCTGCCCTTTTTTTCTATAAATTCTTACAAAGATTTTTCTTCAACCAAATTCGGACATGCTGGGCCTATTTCTTAGGCGCATAACGGCAGCATGACGCACCCATGCTCATATGACAGGAAACCGAGTGAATGAAGAAGAAGAAGTTCTAAACATGACCAAACAAAAAGCATAATTTATTCAGAAATTACTTTGATATGCTATACTGCAATGACGTTTACCCTCAGAACTAAAGGCAAAGCTGCCACCACAAACAAAATCCTTTGCCAGAAATCTTCAATCCTCTGAATTTTGCAAGTCCCCTGACAATTCTGATGCCTGTATGGTGTTCGTTTTAGTAAACAAAAAAACTAAATTCTGGCATTTCTTACCTGTCAGAAGAATAACCCCCCACCTCACCCCAATAATGGAACCAATTAAATTACTCGATGCATTTTAGGCTGAAGCTTGTGAATTACAAGTGAAGTTCAAGTACACATGTTAAAATTACCAGAAAACCAAAGAAGCATGGCAACATAGACTTCGGTTGACACGAGTGAGCCCAAAAAAAAATCATAACCAAATATCTGCTTTAACCCTTCACTGCCCGCCCCATGTCTACTACATGGTGTGTGATGTCATTGATGATGTCATAACTTTTGCTGTCATAGTCCTGGAATGCTGGTTTTTGGCTTAGACAAGTCAGGAAATATATATCTCTAGACCATTTTCTCAGATTGAGTCTAACAAGTTTTTTGTGTAATTTTATCATAAGAAATCGATAATTTATGCTTATTTTGTGGCAGTGAAGGGATTAAAGTAGCATGCCATTTGTTGTGACCTAAAAAAAAAAAGCTTTAAAATCAATCCAACAAAAGCACAACAATGAGTTGTTGGAGGTAAGCAATATAGACAGAAAAGAAACCCCCAAAAATGTACTCCTTTGCTGACCGTAGTTGGGCAAAGGACAACAACGAGAGCTCAAAGGAAGTTCATGCTAAGGAAGCAAAAGAGATTAAACCCAACCAACTACTTTCAACCAGTAAAATACACCATTCTGCCCAAATATACCACCACCACCACCCCAAAAAATATATATACATGTAAATTTGTTGTTTTTTAAACATACTTGCAGAGCCAATGCAATAGCATTGGGCAGCACTTCTACTGTTTTCCCATGTTTAAAATACTCCAGATAGAACACTCGAGAAGACTTTGAAATATCTAATCAGCAGTTTGTAAATATACATACATCAGTTGAAAAGGCAAAATAATTTCAGTCATGTAATGCCGTTTCAGCAGTTTTATATATATGTTACAGTAAATTCATCAAATCAGTAAATTTATAAATTTCTTAGAATTTTCAGTACATTTATGAAGTTACCGTTTCACTCGGGGAATTTACAAATTTCCTAAAAAAAATTAGGAAATTTATAAATTTCCTGAATTTTGCATGCTTATTTTTGATGAATTTACTAAGAAGTTAAAGTACTTTCAGTAAATTTGTCAAACTGAATATTCAGCCCATAGCATAAGGGATTCAGTGACTACGGGCCATAAAAAGCAAACGGTCCGTTGAGGTTGCAGGCCAGCTCCTGGACATTTTTCTTTTGCTGGGAGCCCCAGCGATCCTGCATAGTGATAATGGCACAGAGTTCACAGCTCACGTCATGTCAGAGCTTAGGGAGTGCTGGCCTCCTTTAGTAATGGTGCATGGAAAGCCCCGACACCCCCAAAGCCAGGGATCGGTTGAGCGTGCAAACGGCGATCTTAAAGACATGTTGGTGGCTTGGCTCGCAGACAACAACACCCAAGACTGGGTTGCAGGCATCAAATTTGTACAGTTCCAAAAAAACTCATCCCACCATTCTGGAATAAAGCAATCTCCATATTCAGCCTTGTTTGGGACTGACTACATCAACTTTGCCACGGGAAATCCTGAACAATTTGGAGACAGAAGATGATCTCGCAAGACTGGAATTGCCTCGATCTGCCACCACATCAGCTGAATCTGCTACCACATCAGCTGAATCAACTAGCACTGAGACAGAAGAAGATCTCGCAAGACTGGAATTGCCTCAATCTGCCACCACATCAGCTGAATCTGCCACCACATCAGCTGAATCTGCTACCACATCAGCTGAATCAACTAGCACTGAGACAGAAGAAGATCTCGCAAGACTGGAATTGCCTCGATCTGCCACCACATTAGCTGAATCTGCCACCACATCAGCTGAATCTGCTACCACATCAGCTGAATCAACTAGCACTGAGACAGAAGAAGATCTCGCAAGACTGGAATTGCCTCAATCTGCCACCACATCAGCTGAATCTGCCACCACATCAGCTGAATCTGCCACCACATCAGCTGAATCAACTAGCACTGAGACAGAAGAAGATCTCGCAAGACTGGAATTGCCTCGATCTGCCACCACATCAGCTGAATCAACTAGCACTGAGACAGAAGAAGATCTCGCAAGACTGGAATTGCCTCGATCTGCCACCACATCAGCTGAATCTGCCACCACATCAGCTGAATCTGCCACCACATCAGCTGAATCTGCCACCACATCAGCTGAATCTGCCACCACATCAGCTGAATCAACTAGCATTGAGACAGCATTGATGTTAACTGATCGCTGTGAGAGAATTAAACGATCTCGGAAGAAGGCTTTCTCCGGACAACTGTGTCAAGCAGAACGGATGGTGAAAAGAAGCAGAGTAGATTTCAAATGTGGAGAAATAGGAGATAATGTGGCAGTGCCACTGCCCATGGTCGATCGGGGCAGAGGTGATGCAAGAAACATTCTAGGTGTTGTTGTCAACAGGGAAATAGAAACTGACAACTATACGATTGCTGTGAAGGCCGGGATTTTGAGGGGAGGGTATTCAAGAAATCAATTTGATCTATGCCCCCAAAGACTGCTTGCGATGACTGATGTTAATCTTGAAAAACATGTGTCCTTGCGATCAGCTGTTATAGCACAGTCAGCATCAGGGGGGTAAGGTTATGTTAAGTGCAACTGTGGGGGTGGGGCGAAGAAGTGCCAAACAAACAAGTGCAAGTGTTTCAAAGCAAAACTTCTTTGTAATTCTAGGTGCCATGGAAGCCTCTCTTGCCACAATAAATAAACTCTCATGTGTGTGTGTGTGTGTGTGTGTGAGAGAGAGAGAGAGAGAGAGAGAGAGAGAGATAGTGTGATATAATCTTGCATGTTTTTATTATATGTTCTTAAGGTCGGTATGTGTGCACAGGTAATTCACACACTTTAATGTTCATTTTATTTTATCATATGTTGTTTCGTTAATAAAACATTATGTGGTCTTACTTAAAGTGTGCTGTCTCTGGCTTGCAAGGCTTTAGTAAATTTATAAATTTCCTGCCCGCAAAATTCAAGAAATTTATAAATTTCTAAATTTTTTAGGAAATTTGTAAATTCCCCGAGTGAAACAGTAACTTCATAAATGTACTGAAAATTCTAGGAAATTTATAAATTTACTGATTTGATGAATTTACTGTAACATATATATCACAAATATCTTTGGACGAACGGGCCAAGTGTGCAGAACAAATTCTTTGAGCAGGTAACTTTCTGTACAAAAATACGTGTTCCTCATGTAAAACAATGCAAGACAAAATTTCATAGAAAAGCACAATGACCATGCTGTTTCATATCTGTAAAGTGTTGCCTAAAAATAAACTGATCCGGTTTTTAAGAACAAAAAATGTTTTCCACTTTTTTTAAACTTTTTTCTATAAGGTCAGTAATATACAGCAGCTTGGATTGTAAGGGGTAAACTGAAACCTGCATTTAATGTGGAAAAAAACATTCAGCAATAGAACATGAATACTTTGGAGATCAAATTTTAAAAAAGAAATTGTTCAAAAACAATAAACGATACCTTTGCAAAATTATGGCACACAAATCAATTAAGGATACAAATGGTTCTTAAGGCTTTGACATACCAACCCATATTGATACGATTGTGTAAAACACAAAGGTGTTTTTTGTACACAGGGTTTAGGGGTGGGATAAATAGATTTTTTTTAGATGCGTTGATACATTTTCAAACTTTAAATTTGAACACATTGCATGCAAAAATAATCCCACAATTTGCAAAGTATGTTGAAAAATAATTTGATGAGACCTGTTACAAAACCTGTTCCTGTTGAGTTTGTTGGGTTTTTCTTTCTTTTTTAAGAGTTCAAAATGACCAGCTGTAGCAAAATGTACAGAAGTGTTGCCTTTTTGCTTATCTGGACACCAAAGTCAAATAAGGAATTCAGCATGTACAGTAACTCCAGAATGTGATTCAGTGTAGATTCTTAACTCTTCTAGCACCACGGGCAAATACACACAGTACATCACTATACACTCCCACCAAATGCAAAGACATTCACTGCCAAGTACCCTGCCATGTGTTTGTCTATTTTTAGAGCTTATGTCTGATTTTTCCGTTTAAATAACACATGTGCACTCGGGAAAAAACAGTTACTCCCCTCTTGTCGGTTGAGATGCAACAGACAACCAAGAACGTCCAAAAATACATGGCGCTAGAAGAGTTAATAGAAAAGGCACATTTAATAATGAAATCAAACACACACAAAAATGCCAAACCCACCAGGTCTGTATAAAGAAAAGTAATCAAACATTATACAGATCCTTTTTCTTCTCTCTCTCTCTATTACATTGCAATTTCACCATCATATTGAAAGCTGGTGAAAAGTATTAGTATGCCAAAGTCTTTATTTGACACATTTTGTCAGGATTTCAGACTTGCACAAAATTAAAAAAGCAAGTTTATTAAAATGTGCACAATTAAATTTGTACATGTTTTAACTCTTCTAGCACCATGGGCAAATGTATTCGCTACATGTGTGTATGCATGGATGTCTCTATCTGTCTATCTATCTGTCTTTCTATCCATGTAGGCCTTGTCGCGTGCAAATTTGCAGCTCGCTACTGAGAGTGTGTATCAAAACACTATCTGAACGATCTTAGACGGAAAAAAGTGCTGTCTCTATAGGGGATTTGAAGAATGAAAATATCACTTTTTCCGTTAAAAAAATTAACTAATATTTTCTGTCCCGGATAGTACACTTGACACTTGGAGTGCAAGTGAAGTTATAGTGTGCGTGCACTACAAATGCACTTGTAGAGCTGCAAATTTGCACGCGACAGGCCTATCTATGTATGTTTGTGTATGCATGTAGAATGTATGCATATAGACTAAGATATTTGTACAATATATAAATTGTGAATGCAAGTTGTATGTTTGTATGTATGTGTAAGCATATGTGTATGTATGTATAAGTTAGATGGATGGGTAGATAAATGGTTGTATGTGTGTGTTGTGTGCGTGTGTGTGTATGTGGGTGTGGTTGT
>CM065690.1:22783212-22810557 GCA_017654935.2 Phymorhynchus buccinoides | reverse complement strand
CATAAATTTTTCTTTGAGACAAATGTCTGCCAACCCCCATTAGAGAGCTCTATCTTTGAAAATTCTGACGTACAAAACCGATGCTTCTCCTCTCTATCGGGATAGTACCTTTGGCCTTATACGGCACGTAAGAGTCAGTGCGCATTCACTCTCTCAGTGGACTACCCACAGAGATCTATTCACTCGCAATTTGAGCCTTCAGGCCTTCTCCTACGTTTCTTTGTCACCATTCTTCCCGAAATTTCAAAAGGGCCAAGCACCCAACCAACCCCCCCCCCCATGGTGCATGTGGATTCTCCTTACCGATGAATCATTTCTAAGTTTGGCATAACCATCCTCTGTGATGATGAGATCGCATTCAAGAAGTTCATATACTGATCACCTGCTTCGCTGTCTTAGCGGCTTTACCTCCCCTCCACATTAAGCGCCCACGAGCCCTCTTTCAGCGGGCTCGAGGAGGCCGCCCACTACTCTCCTCTCAATACCCTAAGACCAGCAAATTATACTTAAAGGACAATTTCTAAAGCGTACTTATACTCTAGATGAGTTGGTTAAGCAGACTGCCTCATAAGCTTAGCGTACTCTAACTCTACCTTAACCATCTACTTCGCATATACAGTATCGAGCAACCCGTATATCACGCGCAGCATGAGGTTCGGGCCATTTTTAGCGCATGAAAGTGACCCCCCCCTAGCTGGCTTACTGGACTAGGGGCGTACCACAACTCACACACAAAGATCATTGGTTGCTGTACTAGCTAAGCTGAATCAGGTGATAATACAACCTTCCTGAGATTAATAGTCTCTGAGAGGTAGATGTTTCCGTGTCAAAGAGATCGAGTGCGCATGAAAATCTACAAGGTGCAGCCGAGTATAGGTACGAGGTTGTCGT
This sequence comes from Phymorhynchus buccinoides, assembly GCA_017654935.2. Lineage (NCBI taxonomy): Eukaryota > Metazoa > Mollusca > Gastropoda > Neogastropoda > Raphitomidae > Phymorhynchus > Phymorhynchus buccinoides. The sequence continues at coordinate 22,809,666 of CM065690.1, read as the reverse complement.
AAGCCCCACACCCCAATCCTCCTGGGGGAAAAGAGATTGGAGATATACATACTAGTGTCTTTATGCCTGATGTTGCACATTCGTTCATAGGAGTTTGTTAGATTCCTTGTGTTGACATGTACTAATTAATTTCAGCACTTACCTATCGCTCTCACCTTAGCTGGCTCCCAGCCCATCACCCACTTCCGCCGGTGTGTATTCTGCAATTGTTTTGAGTGTATGGACTACAGTATCGATGTTGATGGTATGCGCCCTCATGGCTTACATTTTTTCATTAATATCTATGCATCTAATTTTCACATAACTAACTACTTACCAAACACTCAAAACCAATACAAAGTCTCCCTCCCCAGCCCATTCACCAGGCCAAACCCTGATAGCCCCTAGTTGCAAAAGTAAGAGAATGATGGCTATTCCTGAGGGGGAGATACAGATAACCGACCGAAGGATCAGAGAGTATGTAGCCAAGGGGCGAGGTTATGCTACTTGCCCCATCTCGTGGTGCTGACCGTTACTCCGTTTTTGGGTGCTGTTTACTAGTGGTAACAGAGCGTTTTTACGTTGGAGTTCACTTAACAGCTTTAAATTAGTGTGATATGGCAATACAATTGACCTTTTGAGTTATGTGTTGGTAAGTTATATTAGTTGTATCGTGTAAATACTCTAACTCTCTCTCTCTCCCTCTCTCTACTCTTCTCCGCCCCACTCTCTATCTACTCTTATTTTGGTATATTAGACTCTGTCCTCCTTCCCTTATGTCGGATCTGGGATGCACGTCTTGTCTAAGCTAAGCTTGATGTAGTTAGTATGACAAAATTTTAAAGTTGCGAGGAGACCTTGGGGGGGGGTGTGTGTGTGTGTTTGTTGCTGTGACTTTTTTTTTTAGGACAGGCGAGAGACCTTATTATCCTAGAATATCTGAAGTGACATGCAATGGTTGGATAACTGACACAGGATATCCCCCCTTATACGATACCGGACCCACTAAATTACAATTACATTTATGACCTTCAATATTGCAGAGACTGGAGCAGATTATGGGACTGTGATTTGGTTATTTTCTTTGGTGTTCTCACAGTAAATTATTTTGTATGTTAGTTTGCTACTTTGTTAGGGTATAACTTCGCTACTCCGGTGATCTATTATAATTTACTAATGTTACTACATGTTTTAAATGCTGTCATTTGTTTCTTCTGTCCAATCCAGTCATCTGACTGATGGTGTCATCACCCAGAGTGTGTGGTGATCCTCAGCTCTTACCTGGTTTTGAACATGAGAAAACCGACACATAGGAAATTTATGTGGGGTGTAATCTAATAATAGTTGTTCTCTTTGCGCTCAGTATAATATATGTGATGGTTATGGAAAATGTGCCGACAAAAACCTTATTTGGGTTATAGATTTCCATCCTAGTTATCCTTTCTTTTTTTTTGCCATTTAATTAATGTACCAATACGTAGTACACTCTTATTAGATACACCTGCAAGTTATTTCGCAGAGGGGGGGGACACAGAAATGATACATTGGCTAACATATTGATCCCCAGTATATTTGCCGCCAGACACAGAAATATAGCTAAGTATGCTTGTAGCAGTTTGAGAGCAATCGCTAGAGACTGAGAGAGACTGCTTTTGCATACCTATTGTCCTTCTATTTTTGTCTATCCTTTCTATGCCTTCTGAGTGGACTTTCCCCCCCCAATGCATCGTATTTAAGGGGATAGAGTAAAAGAGAGAATAGGATAAGGTAGATGCAGGGGGCTTAGACCAAATATGCGACGCTATGAGCTATTGTTTTTTGGATAAAAGTCCGATGGGCGTAACGAGATAGAATCAGAGTGTGACCATTAGATCCAATACACCAAAAGGGACACAGTTATGATATCAAACGCATAGTTTGCGTGGTATTATTTGATGAATGTTTTTGTTGATGTTTTGACATGATTTATTTCATCTTAGGGATATGCGTGTTTTTACTGTAGCAACATGTTTTTGATGCCTCAGGAAATTGTAACATCACTGAACCCACAAAACAAATATCCTGCATGTTGTAATATATATTATTGACTGTGCCATACTGTCAAAACATTTGACAGGTTACTCTGTCTTTCAACATCTGATCAAGAAAGAGTCCAAACATGCCTGTGGAGATCACTTTGAAGTAACAGGATGAGGCCATTAACAGCGCTATTCAAATTGCCTTGCCTGATAAGTCTTTTAATTTTGATAAAATACTGTAGGATGAAAGCAAAATTGATGTGTTCAAATGAAATGCTGCGTCATACGAAAATGTGTATTGTTTTGTTACACTGGCGTATCAATAAATAATGTCCTGAAAGGGTGCCATACGCTTGTTTGTGTCCACACATGCATGCAAATTATATCATACTAAACTTCAGCTATTCTGTTTTTAACATGTCCTGCTGCATTGTTTTTAAGCTGACAGGGATTTTTGAAACTGGGAACACTGGCTTTAAAAAATATTAGCTAGAGATGACATTGTTGCCACTCAAAAACGAACGCACTTTTCTTTTGGTGAAAGGACTGGAAGCTCGAAATAAGCAATTCCATTGTGTTTTGTGTTTATAATACAGGTAGAGCCAAATGTTGTACTTACTATTATTGAATTAAATTGCCAGGATTCTGGAGAGATCCTCAATATTGCCCTGCACAAAAACAGTGAGGAACCCAGAAGATAGATACCCTACTTACTCCCTCTGAAGTGGAGCGAGCACAGGAGAAAAAGAGACTCGGGCCCCCCGTGCATAAATGCTTAAATACATTGTTACGCCAAATGGAATAGGCCCAGATGACTCAAGACGAGAAACATATTGCAGTACATTCTTTGTAGGTATTCCCTTCAAACCATAATACTATATCAGATGCTAGGTGTCTGTCTGAATTCCCAGATAATATTAATTTGTCTCTGCGGCAGAATTACTCGAGAACATGGAAGTGATTATTCTTCACTTATTTATTTTTTTTCTTTTTTTTTTTTTTTTTGAAATATTTTTTTTTTTATGAATAAGCACATAACCCTGGGCATACGCAAGACTATTCTGGCCACGACAAAGAATGCAATTACACACCCTGTCATATAAATATGTGGGAAGCCATTTTTCAAAAGCTTGACAAACTAATTCATTTTTTTTTTTTTTTTTTTTTTGCAGCCAGCGCTCAGTTAGTCGGCCACTAGTAAAACCTAAGCTTCTCCATGAAAATACTGGTCCCCTTCTTTTTTCTTTTCTTTGATGATTTCAATGCACGTACTAAGGGAGAGAATAGGAGTGAGAGAGGTGACAATATGGACGATGATGTATTTTGGAAAGTGGGGGACGAAGATCGTGTGACTTTCCATACACCAAAGGACACAGTTATAAACGATTGTTGGTAAATATTTGATGAATGTTTGTTGATGTTTTGATTTATTCATTTTGAATGGTGCTGTACAAATGTTGATCCTGGAAATTGTACATACTGCACAACATCCTGCATGATGTAATATATATTATTGACTGTGCCATACTGTCAAAACATTTGACAGGTTACTCTGTCTTTCAACATCTGATCAAGCAAAGAGTCCAAACATGCCATGTGCGAAGATCACTATTGAAGTAACAGGACGAAGGCCATTACAGCGCCGAGGTTTTTTTTTTTTTTTTTTTGGTTTCTCGGAATTCAAATTGCCTTAGCCTCTGCATTAAGTAACTATTTAAATTTTGATAAAATACTGTAGCGACTGCAAAGCAAAAATGTTTTCGATGTGTTCAAATGAAATGCTCGCACGCTCATACGAAAAATGTGTATTGTTTTGTTACACTAGCGTGTATCAATGAATAATCGTACACTGAAATTTTTTTTTTGACCCTGCCTATACGCACCTTGTTTGTGATGCCCTATGCCAATCATTCATATACATAATTTCAACTTTCAGCTATTACACCAATGTTTTTAACATTGTCCTTCGCCTAGCATATGCCCCTTTTAATGCGACAGACAGGGATTTTATGAAACTGCGAGAAACACTGGCTTTAAAAAATATATAGACTAGAGATGACATATGTTGCCACTCAAAAACGAACGACACTTTTCTTTTGGTGAAAGCGACTAGGAAGCAGCAATTCCATTTGTTTTTGTTTAAGAAGTAAAGAAGTATAAGAAGTAAGCCCAAATGTGCCCTCTATAATTATTTAATAAATTGCCAGGAATTCTGCTTTGAAACAACTCTTTGCCTCTAGAAAAACTTGACAGTAAAAAAGACAGATGCTCTCACTTCTTCAAGTCAGCCGAAGACATGAAAAAGCCGCGTGGAATAAATTGTTACAATAATTTCTCTCAAAGCCTAATAGCCGCCAGATGACTCAAGGACCCGAGAAAATAGTACATTTTTGCTGTGATATTCCTTCAAACCATATAATAAATCAGATGTAAGGTGTCTAGCCCTGATCCAGATAAATAATTTGCTACCTCCCCCTCATGCGGCAGAATTTACGAAGAACAGAGTTTTTTTTTTCTTTTTTTGAGTGATTTTCGTTCACTTTTTAGAATAGCCACTAACCCTAGCCACCGCCAGCATAATTCTTTTTTTTGCACGACAACGCATAGCAATCACTGGCCTTCCAGAAATATGGAGAAGCCCCCTATTTTCAAAAGACTGCACAAACACAATAATTCATGAGCAGCCCGCCATCAGTTGTCGAGCCACTTAGTAAACCCATGCTTCTCCATGCAAAATACTGGCTACCCCATCTTTTTTCATTTTTCTTCTGATGATAGTCAATGCACATGTACATAAAGGGAGAGAATAGCGAGTCTGAGAGACATGGCCTGCACAATATGGACGAATGATGCTATTTTGAACAGTGGGGAGACAGAGGATCGTAATCGTGGACTTTCCATAACATCACAAAGGACCACTAAGTTATAAACGATTGTGCCCTCCGCTAAATATTTGATGAATAAAGATTTGGCTTGATGCTTTTGCCATTTTTTGATTATCCATTTTGAATCGGTAACGCTGCTGCAAATAGATACTGATCCTGGAATTGTACATACCTCGCACAACATCCTGCCAATGATTGCTAATAAAAAACCAATATATATATTGCACTAGCTGCCATTACTGCATACAAAACATATGACAGTTATATACTCTGTCTTTCAACATCTGCATCAGAATAGAGATCCAACCCATATACCTGTCAGGAGAATAACACTTTGAAGTAACTAGGATGAGGCCATTAACAGCGCCCTAATTCAAATTAACAGCCTTGCCTGATAAGTCTTTTAATTTTGCCATAAAATTTCTGTAGGCACGGAACTGCAAAATTGAGTGCTGCTTCAAATGAAATGCTGCTGTTTCATTACGCAAAATGTGTTTGCCTTTTGTATACACTGGTGTATCACCTCCCCCCTCATGAATAATGATACCTGCCAAATAGGCTGCCATACGCTTTGTTGGTGATGCCATGCAAATTATATCATCATTATAACTTCCAGCTATTCTATCCCCCCCTAACTTTATTATGTCCTTTATGTTTTCTAAACATGTCCTCGCCTGCATTGTTTTTCAAGCGGACAGCACAAGGATTTTTATGAAACTGCGCCCCAGCAACACAAAAACAACCAAACCCTTAAAATCAATCCCCCCCCTTAATTTTCCACAAAATTTCAGTAAAACAAAAAAAAATAACCAAACAAAATTAAAAATTAACAAAAAACCCCTAAAAAAAAACACCCCCAATGGCTTTAAAAAAGCATTAGCTAAGAAGATGACATTGATGCCCACTCAAAATACGAACTGCCACTTTATCTTTTAGGGGAAAGGACTGGAAGCAGCAAATATCCATTATGTTTTCGGTTTAGAAAGTAAAGCCACCAAATCGACCTGTACTATATTATTTAATAAATTTGCCCTAAGGATTCGCTGCTAAGACAACTTTTAGCCTCATGATATGAAATGAGCATCAAAAGACAGATAACCCTATACTTCGACAAGTGGCAGACATGAAAAAGCGCAGTAGAGCCATAAATTGTTTAAATAATTGAATTCTCCAAAGTAATAGCGCAGATGACTCCCAAGAACGAGAAACATAGGTACATTTTATGTAGCCTAATTCCCTTCAAACCATATATATACAGCCATGTCAGGTGTCGTATGACATCCAGATAAATAATTTGTCCTAAGTATGTTTCTTGGGGGGTGGGGGGGGGTGGCACCACAACACAACAAACCAACAAACAACAACAAAACCCAACCCAAACCAAGGGGGGGGAATTTGGTTTTGTTGGTTTTTTTTTTGGTTTGTTTTTTTTTTTTCCGGGGGGGGGGGGAGAACAGGGATGAATGATTATTCTTCACCTTTTTAGCAAAAGCACTAACCTCTAAGCCATCGCCAGATATTATCACGACAAGAATAGCCCATATCTACTGGCGTCTCAAATATGCGACCCGGAAAGCCATGTTATTCCAAAAAGATAGACAAACTAAGTCATGAAGCAGCGCTCAGTTAGCTCGGACACTACCCCAACAAAACAAAATGTAAAAAAAAAAAAAAAAAAAAATCCTGCCTTCTCATGAAAATTACTGGTCCACTCTAAGGGTTAAAGGTCTACTAGTAGACACCCTATACCTGATAAGCCCAAGACATCCATAGTCCAACCCCCATTATACTTCCTTAGAAAGTAAGTTTAAATAAATACAATAATTTAAAAAATCTCTGTCCTCCGACGCTAACTTGACACCCCATGCCTTATATCTACTGGTGTTCTATGTTATATAAAGACAGAAGTTAAGCCCTAATACAAGAATATCCTCAGTTCTAATGCCCTGCCTAAATAGCGATTCACTAGATCGCACAACTTAACTTTGACTGATAAAGAGTTTACAAAAAGTACTTGAATCAAAGCCAAACGCATTAAAAATGTGTTGCGCTACTAATCCAGACCTGTGCGGACTAATTTATACAAATGGTAACGTACTTCATGCCCCACATCAACCTGTTTAGTTGTAGTTTATCAACTGTAAGGCACAATTATTCTATTGATGCCGCCCATGTACCCGACAAACACAATAGATAGCGACACAAAGAACCGCGTTGAAAATGTAAAGGAGCCGCCGTTTACTTACTGCCTAAGCCCAAAGTATAGAAAGGAAACTAACTTTGCTTGCAGAAAGATACAGTTAGATCATCAGATGCCAGGTAACAACAGTTCCACCAAGCTAGATTCCATCGCTTAATGCCTCTCCATACCGAACAACGTTTGTCTTTAACCACGAAAATAGAATTTAATTGACAAAATTTCCAAGTCGACCAAATGCTTGCAGCTTGAGTCAGAATCTTTTAACGGAACACTTTTTGCAGTTTATTTTTTTTTTTTTTTTTATCAACCAGTCAATATGACGGATCGTAAAGAAAATAATTTCTTTTTTTTTTTTTTTATAGCCATGCCCCCCCCCAGAAAGCCTGATAAATATTAGCCAACAGTTTTATCTACCTTTTACTTTATGCCCTTTGCGACGAAGTATATTAACCGGCCTCATAACTCAACATAATGCAATGAATCTCTTAATGCACTAGCACTTTTTTTTGGCTTCCGCATTGCTTTCTAAGCATGCTCTTCAAGTCATACCTCTTCTTAAACAGTCAAACCTCGACCCCTGGCAGCAGACTATAAAACATATTCGCACCCGACAGTTTCGATCCTAGCCAATATTCCCTCAGTATCTAAACTTCTCACGATGCGCATTGTTCTCTCCGCAAGAAAACCCTATCTAGCTCTATTTAGAGTCCACCAACCTTCTTGACCCTTTAAAATTCAGCCGCATCAGAAGCAATCACGTAGCTACAGAAGCCTGCCTTGCTTAGGTTGCCTACCTAAATGACTTGTTCTACAAGCCTTCTAACTATGGGTTGCTGTTACCAATGTTGTCGTCACTACGATTGTCGGTGTGCCTGTCGAACAACATGCCATCATGGTAGATATAATCCCAGCACTTATGGTTTCTCTCGGAGAATGCACCGATCTGCCAACTGGTTTTTTTTCCGCATTCTTAAACGTTCAAAACCGCACACAAGGTGTTCCTAAGTATAATTGGTAGTAAGTAATAGCATCTGCCAAATTCTATAGCTCAAATTCCGGTGTAAGCACCTTTGGTTAGCTTGGTGCTCGGGCTTCGGTCCAGGGGGGGGGGGGGAGGGTGGGGCCAGGGGACTACAAGTTCTTAGTTAAAATGTATCACCAGAAGCCCCATCAACTTTACTTATGCACAGTTAAGACACTCCACAGCTACCATTTCTTTGTATGACGACATTCAGCCAATTGTATTGCTTAAGTCTTAAGTACTTATCCTTACGAAATGTGAATTTATATTCGCTTAAGTTTCTAGTGCCTTTTATCTTGTCACAATGCTATTGCTGAAAAGTCCTTAAGTACTTTCGATCCTTTAAGCCAATGTGAATTCTATATTAGCCTTAAGACGTTATTAGCCTGCTTTTATCGTCCGTCACAATAGTAATTAGCTAAATGTCTTAATTGCTAATTTTATCTTCAGCCCATAGTGAATTGTAATATTGCCTTAAGGTTCATTTTTAGACTAGCCCTGAGGTCTATCTTGTCAAAGTATTAAGCTTAAAATAGTAGCTTAGTACTTTTATCCTTAGAAATCGTGAATTATATATTTGCTAATGCTGGGCCTTTTTTACTGTTTTGCTCCTATGACTTTTTATTGGATTATGCTTCTCTATTATTTACCTTACGACATCCGAGTGCCCCCTTACCTAGCCATGCTCTGTACCTCTCATCCCACCCCTCAGCCCTTATAGTCTCCTCTTCCCCCCCCCCCCTCTAAACTACTCTATCTCTCTCCCTGCCCCTCCGTCTTAAATTCATGTCAAAGTTAATGCCCCCCTGCTCCACCTTAGTACTCTCATCTCTTTGTGCTTTTGTCAGTTGCCCCCCCCCCCCCCCTCTACTCTCATATACTCTCCTCTCTACTACTCTACTCTCTATCTACTACTCTCTCCTACTCTACACCTCACCTACTCTATACAATCCATATTAGTAAAAAGCCAAGTTGGTCCGGTTATGCCCTGTGTAAGTGGACTCAGTACCTGAAACTTTTTTTCAAAACGGCCGCCCTTTATAACTTCCGCCCCGACTTTTTTGCCACCGCTAATCGCCCTATCAAATATAATGTATTGCTGTGAAGCCCCCTAACGGTCCCGGCAGATTCGCCGCAACGAAAAGCCCCAACCAAGGCGGCCGTGCTTCATTTGCCGCGGTTTAGCCCAAATAGCGTGAAACGCGTATCGACCCCTCAGCGCACTTCTTACGGAGCCGCCCGTATCTCGGCATTTCTGCCCGACCCTCCCCCCAAAACCCCCCCCCTAAACAAACCCCCCCCCCACACCACGCCATTACCGCCACTTCAAATGCCTAAGGCAGCACAACCACACAAAATCACAGTAGATAGACCGCGGACGTGAACTCATGCTTCGATAGTGCCCAAACCGGAAGCAAATCTCCAGCCTTTCAGAAACGACCCACGATGTAGCTATGCCGCCGCCTTCACTCTTTCCACGAATAACTCAGCCGTTCCTCTTCAATAGCACCGAATCGCTTCCAAATTTGCACTAGTAGTGACTATCAGCCCATATAGAACGCCCGCCGGCAAAATTGAAGAGAATCGCGGAGCTGCCAGAGCGTCACTCTCAGAGCAGCCGCCCTACGACCCCGCCGACCCTAACGGAAACGGGAGCCTATAACTAACTACCGCTCGGCTGTTTACTTAACCTGCAATCGCTTCAAATTTTGCATCTCTACTCAGACCGCCCTATCACAGACTTGGCGCTTACCGGTACTAGGCAGATCTAGCCTGCTATACAGCCGGAGCAAGCGCATCACTCTCAAGAGCCAGCGCCAACGGAAAACGCGGCCTCCATATAACTCCACCATACTTTTTAACACCCTCTGAATCGCTTCAAATTTGCTGCCTACCTCACAAGTTAACCAGTACTATGGGGTTACGCCGTACTTAGCGGAGAGCGCATCACTCTCAGAGCCAGCGCACAACGCCGCGAACGGGGACCCCTCCCCCCCCCCCCTCCCCCCCATTATCAACTCCAACTTTTCTGTAACAGCAATCGCCCTTCAAATTTCGCTGCCTACTCAGAGAAGGTGCCAGGGGGCGTATGCTAGACGGCATGAGCCATGAAGAAAGATAGCGAAGGAGGGAGAGAGACAAAAGCCCTAATAATAATATTTTGCGGACCCGACGTGAAACAGCTCAATCAGCGCCTTTCACCCCCTCCCCCATGCTACGCGTGCATTGACCAGCTACCTAGGCCCCGTCGCGCTAAGTGCTGTCATTAAATAATGTTACTATTATATTCCTATATCATTTAGCTAATGAACATGCCCCGTGTCGTACAATTCTGTTAACTAATTTTTCTATGATAAGGTTTGCATACAAGGTCTTCCGATAAAGACCTATGAGAGACTTAAGCTTTTAGCACATGCCATTTTATTTAATATATTTATTAATCTATTATATACTTTGTCTATAGAAGTAAAGCCAGGCATAGGCGAAAAATATTGATATGATTTCATATTGTTGTATGCTTTGTAGGGCCATACTGAGTTGCCTTCAACTAAGCTTCCATAAAACTCAATGCCTCTCGCTCTCTGCTCTCTCTACTCTCTCACTCATACTGCTTGTCATATTTACTCCTTCTTTTTTCTGTCAGTACAGTCTAGTCCTAGTCTGATATCTCTACTAAACTTCTCACTTCTCTCTCTGTCTCTCTAACTCTCTCTCTCTCATCTACTCTACACTGTGTACACTCTCTGCTGCCCCCCTCCTCTACCTATAAACTCTCTCTCTACTGCTCTTAATCTAAACTCTCTACTCTCTAATCTACCTCTCTCTTCTACTGTTCAGTCATCTACTGCTCATTTTGGTCAGTCAGTCTTAGTCCTGTTAGATTCTCTCTCTGTCTCTACTCGTCGCCTACTCTCATCATCATACACTCTACTCCTCTAAACTCTCTCTCTCTCTCGTACCTCTCTCTCTTCTCTCTCTCTCTCTCTCTCTGCTACCTTCATCTCTCACACACACACACACACACACACACACAACACAACACACACTCTCTTTCCATCTCCAATGACACCACACACGCTACATAGCAGTGCCGGCCACGCGCTATGCACACTTGGAGCCCAGCCACTACCAATTCGCCGCTATAAATTTACAATTCATAAAATGCAGCCACCCCTATTTCTTTTCTGATGTCAATCGCAGCTTATAGGTCGCCCTAAGACGGGCCGCCCTAGAAAAGCTCACATGCCGGCGGCGCATTTAGGAAGCTACATGCAAATTATACACTCCACGCCTGAAAATAAACAAATTATCCGCTCACAAAATACATTTGTTTTAAAAATTTTTCCTAGACGACCATGATACGAGCTGTCAATCGCTTTAGCCAGTTCGAATCTCATTGGGGCCCAAATTGACTGAAATTTGCCCTTTATTTCTCATGAGGATAATTTGGCATGCCACAGAGCTTCTACATACCCTCCCATGGGCTTTTTACCCCCTGTCTTACCCCCCGAGACTTTACAAACCAGTCTACGCCCAATCTCTATTCATTTTAAATTAAACGCGGATAATAACTAACTAAAACTCTTAACCGAAGTAACCATTGTTGGCCCTGCCACACTAACACAGTAAGCGTTTATAGCTCCTTACACAAACAATTTTTCAAAATCACACATGCCAAGGTTAAAAGCGCCGCCTGGAGCTGAAAACTGCCACGACAACCGGCACAGCTGCGCTATGCTAATCCCTTAAAGAGGCTGACGCACGCGACACGCGCACGCACACGCCCTCCTCCCCTCCCCTGAACAGCGGTTCCCAGTGCTCACAGAATCTTTTTTTTTTTTTTTTTTTATTTTTTTTTTTCTTTTTTTTTTTTTTTTTTTTTTTTTGTTTAGCATCAAACCCACCACCCTCAGTGCCTTCTTGCTTTGCGCGCAGCAGCTCAACCGCATTCCCACTAAGAGTGCCCAGAATTCTCCCCCATCCAAGAGCCTATTCCGCCATGATTATTATTCGATCCCATCGCCCCCGCTCATAGATTCAACATGGCCCAAACTTCTCAAGAGATCCAAGAAAATTTGCAAGCGATCTGGTTAAACATACAACTATAACTCACGGTAGACCGTTCTCTCCGCGCTTTTTTTTTTTTTTGTCTTCGTTATAACTCAGGCTCTAGAAGCGCTTGCTCTCTGCTGGCTTTTTTTGGGGGTTTCGGGGGCTTTTTTTCTTTGGATTTGTTCCAACGTCGAGAAAGCAGCGTGCACTTAAATTTAATTGATCAGGCAATATTCTTTGTATTAGGCACGACTCGAATCCACATTCTAAAAAGAATCTCCCCAGCAATGCTGTGACTATCAAACAAACAATTCCATTCACCAAAACTGCCTCTCTCGACTTTTCTCTGAGCAAACATAGCCATAGTTTCTTGCCCCATAAGGGTCTCGTCGCTCCTTCTCTGGAGCACTGGTGCTGGAGGAGTGCAGACTCCAGTTTTGCCAATGCAGAAACTTCGATGCTGCTATAAGGAAATATAAAGTGAAGACAGAGACCTTTTGAGCCGGCGGAGGGGATTAAAAATAGAAAGATGCGACAACTATTCGTTCTCGTTACTCGGGGCTTCTATGCGCCGACACCTCAAGTGAGGGGCAGCTTTCACTTGTGTCGCAGTTTTTCGAGACGTTCAGCTGCAGTTCTCCAGACACATCGCCCTCCAACCTACGCCATTGTACCGATGCTGAAAGGTCAGTTATAAGCAGAGAAACATGTCCTGCTGCTTGAGTACTATAATATACTCTGCCAGTCGATCTAATTGTTTTTCAATATGACTTAAAAAAAATCACCGTATTTACCCAGTGATATGCCACTGCCCAAAAGACACATAGATGCACACTCTCCTCGGGCCCACTTGAGCCTGCAGCGATGAAACCACCTGCAGAAAAAAGCATATGGCCTACATTCCCGATTTGGAACTTTCAAAACGGGGAGAGGAAAAAAAAACTGCATCTCTGCACGTCGGCACCCTAAGCCCACATAGAAGACATGAATAGGCTATAAAGAGAGAGAGATCGAGAGACGAGACGGCGCCGCAACGACGAAAATTTTAGTTTATTATAGATAATAAATAATAATAAATAAAGCTCCTATATAGGGCTCTTCGAATATAAACAAATTCCATATTATACAGAATAATGGGATAAGCATAAATACTTTTTTCTACATCTAGCCTGTGGCCCCCCCCGCCCTCAAGAAAAAAATACCAACAAATCAGCCCAAAATATTCAATGAAAGAAAAGAGCAACAACAAAAAACACACAAGCAAACAATGAAATATAAAAAGCGAAAACAACATCTATCACAGACGAGAGAGACAAAAAATCATTCTAAACAGAGGTAATGAGATACGCCATAAGTACTTCTTTTACACCAGCCCTGCAGCAAAAGAAAATAGTCTAATCGTAATAAATACCACAACAGCAGCAACTAGTCCAATGAAGAAGAAGAAAACCACACACACACAAGCAAACGATTAAACATAGCGAGGCCTAAAAAGCGAAAACAACATCAATTCAGCGATGAGAACAGAGATATTGAGTGACCACAAATTCTTGGTATGTCTCCAAGACTGAGGACATCCTCCGTGGCAGATTGAGTTGGCCCCAGCAGTCCAATCAAAGACAAATTGTTGTTCGCCTCGGTTGTTGGACTAATGCGCGCAGGCGGGGCATCCACATAGACACACGGGCCTCCGGCTCTCTCTCTCTCTCTCTCTCTATCTCTACTCTCTCTCTACTCCTCTCTCTATCTCTCTCTCCTCTCACACACACCACACACACACGGCCCACACACACACATAATGACACAAACATACACGCGCGCGCGTACTCACGCACGCATACACACACATACAGAGGCACACACACGCGCGCACAAACATGGCAGCCTAGTATGCAACGCACGCGCCCAACACACGCGAGCCACACACGCGCACACGCACGCCACGCGCACACGCACGCCACGCACACGCACGCACACACACACACACACCACACACACACACACACACACACACATCACACACACACACACTCATTCACAGACAGAGATGAGGAGAGCGAGAGAGAATACATTGAACACGACTCGATCGGTTTAATGTACATTGGCTTGAGCCACAAAGTGACATATGCGAGAAGCGAGCAACGAGAATGAAATAAACAAAATCAAATCCTTACGCCAAAAGGTAAAAGCAAAAGAAAATCAAACATATTATTCGCGTCATCCCATAAACGAGAGTGAGGACGGGAGAAGAGAGAGAGAGAGAGAGAGAGAGAGAGAGAGAGCAAACGAGATGAGAGAGAGACGCGGAGAGAGAGAGAGATGAGAGAGAGAGTATAATCGGTACGATACGAAGCTTCTCCTCCTCCTTCTCTTGAGGGCCCCACCCCCCCGGTCACTAGGTTGACCATTCATGACCCCTTGTTGATCGACTACTAGCCTCCTGCTCCAGTCAGGAGTCTGGGGCACGCACTGGAGCTGGTGTCCGTGAATGATATAGGCCTTCTCCAGTGTCTTTCTGCGCCTGGTCGCATGTAGGACATAGCATTTCTGGGGGTGGAAAGCCGGGTCTTCCCATGAGGCAAGTCTGTCAAGATCGTCCTGAAGTAGGTCTTGATCAGTGGAAGCTTGAATGTCCTGATGGCAGATGGTATCATCAGCAAACAGGCGTGCTGTAGATTGAAGACCCTCGGGCGAGTCATTGATATATAGGAGGAAAGGGGACGGACCCAACACGGACCCCTGGGGGACTCCTGACTGGACAGGAGTAGGAGTAGGATCAACAAGGGGGGTCAGAATGGTCAACCTATTGACCGTGGGCCCTCAAGAGAAGGAGGAGGAGAAGCTTCGTATCGTACCGATTATCTCTCTCTCTCTCTCTCTCTCTCTCTCTCTCTCTCTCTCTCTCTCTCTCTCTCTCTCTCTCTCTCTCTCTCTCTCTTCTCTCTCTCTCTCTCTCTCTCTCAGTTTACTGGGATGACGCATATAATATGTATTGATTTTCTTTTCTTTTACCTTTTGCGTGAAGGATTTGATTTTGTTTATTTCATTCTCGTTGCTCCTTATCCATGTCATTTGTGGCTCAAGGCCAATGTACATTAAACCATTCAGTCGTGTTCAGTGTATTCTCTCTCTCTCTCTCTGTCTGTGAATGAGTGTGTGTGTGTGTGAGTGTGTGTGTGTGTGTGTGTGTGTGTGTGTGTGTGTGTGTGTGTGTGTGCGTGTGTGCGTGTGCGTGCGTGCGTGTGTGCGCGTGCGTGCGTGTGCGCGTGTGTGTGTGCGCGCGTGTGTGTGCGCGTGCGTGCATATAGGCCCATGTTTGTGCGCCAGTGTGTGTGCCTCTGTATGTGTGTGTATGCGTGCGTGAGTACGCGCGCGCGTGTATGTTTGTGCATTATGTGTGTGTGTGTGCCGGTGTGTGTGTGTGTGTGTGTGAGAGAGAGAGAGAGAGAGAGAGAGAGAGAGAGAGAGAGAGAGAGAGAGAGAGAGAGAGAGAGAGAGAGAGAGAGCCGGAGCCCGTGTGTCTATGTGGATGCGCGCGCATTACAACAACCGAGCAACAACAATTGTCTTTGATTGACTGCTGCCAACTCAATCTGCCACGGGAGGATGTCCTCAGTCTTGTGAGACATACCAAGAATTTGTGGTCACTCAATATCTCTGTCTCTCTCTGAATTGATGTTGTTTTCGCTTTTTAGGCCTCGGCTATGTTTAATCGTTTGCTTGTGTGTGTGTGGTTTTTTCTTCTTCATTGACTAGTTTGCTGCTGTTGTTATTTATTCGATAGACTATTTTCTTTTGCTACAGGGCTGGGTGTAAAAAAGTACTTATGCTTATCTCATTACTCTGTGTAAATGATTTTTTGTTCTCTCTCTCTGTGAATAGATGTTGTTTTCGCTTTTTATATTTCATTGTTTGCTTGTGTGTTTTTTGTTGTTGCTCTTTTTCTTCATTGAATATTTTGCTGTTGTTGGTATTTTTTCTTTTGCCACAGGGCTAGATGTAAAAAAAAGTATTTATGCTTATCCCATTATTCTGTATAAATGATTTGTTTATTCGAAGAGCACTATATAAGCTTTATTTATTATTATTATTATTATAATAAATAAAATTTCGTTCGTTCGCTCTCTCTCTCTCTCTCTCTTCTTTATAGCCTATTCATGGCTTCTATTTGCTTAGGCCGACGTCAAGTGCAGTTTTTTTCTCTCCCCGTTTTAAGCCAAATTCGGGATGTAGGCCTATGCTTTTTTCTGACAGGTGGTTTCATCCTCAGGCTCAAGTGGCCGAGAGAGTGGGCACTATGTCTTTTGGGCATGGCATATCACTGTAAATACATTTTTTAAGTCATAGTTGAAAACAATAGATCGACTGGCATGTATAATTATAGTCATCAAGAAGCAACATGTTTTCTCTGCTTATACTGACCTTTCACATCGGTCATGGCGGTAGGTGGGAGCGATGTGTCTGGAGAATGCACTGAACGTCTCGAAAAACTGCGACAGAAAGCTCCTCACTTGAGTCGGCCACGAAGGCCCCGAGAACGAGAACGAATAGTTGTCCATCTTTCTATTTTATCCCCGCACTCGGTCTCTGGTCTTCACTTTTATTTCCTTATAGCAGATCGAAGTTCTGGCATCAAAACTGGGAGTCTCACCTCCTCCACACCCATGCTCACAGACCCGTTGCAAAGAAACATGCTATGTTTGCTAGAGAAAAGTCAGGAGGCAGTTTTGGTGATGGAATTGTTTTGATAGTCACACATTCTGGGAGTTCTTTTTAGTATGTATACGGTCGTGCCTGAATACAAAGAAGATTGCCTGATCATTAAATTAAGTGAATCCTGCTTTCTGACGCTTGGAACAAAGCACAAGAACAACCCTTCAAGGCCCGAGATAAAGAAGACAGAAAACGCGGAGAGAACCACAAGAGATAGGTTAACAGATGCTGCAAAATGTTCTTGGACTCTTAGAAGGTGGCCATGTTGAATCTATGACGGGGCATGGATCGATAAAATCATGGCGGAATGGCTCTTGGAGGGGGAGAATTCTGGCACTCTTTAGTGGGAATGCGCGAGCTGCCTGCGAAACAGAAGGCAGTGATGGTGGTGGGTTTATCGATCTGTGAGCACGGGAAACCCGTGTCACGTGCGCGTGTCCGTGCGTCAGCCTATAAGATAGCATAGCGCAGCTTGCCGGTTGTCGTGGCAACAGCTCCACGCGCTTTTAACCCAGTGTTTTGAAAAATTGTTTGTGAAGGAGAAACCACGTGTTTAGTGTCACCAACATGGTTACTCGGTTAGAGTTTTATTAGTTATTATCCGCGTAATTTAAAATGAAAGATGGCGTAGACTGGTTAAAGTAGGGGAAGACGGGGTAAAAAGCCCATGGGAGGGTAAGAAGCCCATGCCAATTATCTCATAAAATAAAGCAAATTTCAGTCAAATTTGCCCATGAGACGAATGCTAAACATTAACACTCGTATCATGGGCAAAATGTGACTGAAATTTGCTTTATTTCATGAGATAATTGGCATGAGCTTCTTACCCGCCCATGGACTTTTTACCCCGTCTTACCCTATAACTGCGATTGACGCTGCATTTATGTGTAAATTTATAGCAATTGGAGTGCTGGCAAAGTGTCATACGCGTGCGCACTCATGTGCGTGTGTGCATTGAGAGATAAAGAGAGTGTGAGTGTGTGTGTGTGTGTGTGTGTGTGTGTGTGTGTGTGTGAGAGAGAGAGAGAGAGAGAGAGAGAGAGAGAGAGAGAGAGAGAGAGAGAGAGAGAGAGAGAGAGAGAGAGAGAGAGAGAGAGAGAGAGAGAGAGAGAGGCACAGAGAGACAGAGAGAGAATCAGACAGACAGACTGACTGACAAAAAGACAGAGAGACAACAGAGAGAGAGAGAGAGGAGAGAGAGAGAGAGAGAGAGAGAGAGAGAGAGAGAGAGAGAGAGAGAGAGAGAGAGGGGCACAGAGAGAGACACAGAGAGAGAGAGAGAGAGAGAGAGAGAGAGAGAGAGAGAGAGAGAGAGAGAGAGAGAGAGAATCAGACAGACAGACTGACTGACAAAAAGACAACAGAGAGAGAGAGAGAGAGAGAGAGAGAGAGAGCATTGAGTTTTATTGAACTAGTTGAAGCAACTCAGTAGGCCTACAAAGCAACAACAATAAAATCATTCAATATTTTTCCCATCCCTTTATTCTATAGACAAGTAATAATAATAATAAATATAAAAAAAATCATGCTAAAAGCAAGCTCTCATAGCTTTACAAACATTGATCAAACCATATAAAAAATGTTAACAAATTGACACACCATGTTTCATAGCAATGATATAGAATTAAAGTAACATTATTTAATGACACACTAGCGCGACGCCTAGTACTGGCAATGCACCGTACTGGTAACGCTGAGTACTGGTTTCACCGGGTCCGCAAAATATTATTATTACTTTTGTCTCTCTCCCTCCTTCCATCTTCTTCACTCATCCCGTTCTACTACCCCCCGCACCTTACTGAGTACAGCAAATTTGAAGCGATTCGGTTAAGAAAAGGTGGAGTTATAAGGCCCCGTTTCCCGTTGGCGCTGCTCTGAGAGTGATGCGCTCTCCCTAGTAACGGTAACGCCAAGTACTGGTAACGCTGAGTACAGCAAATTTGAAGCGATTCGGTTAAAAAAAGGTGGAGTTATAAGGCCCCGTTTCCCGTTGGCGCTGCTCTGAGAGTGATGCGCTCTCCCTAGTAACGGCAACGCCTAGTAACGGTAACGCCAAGTACTGGTAACGCTGAGTACAGCAAATTTGAAGCGATTCGGTTAAGAAACAGCGGAGTTATAAGGCCCCGTTTCCCGTTGGCGCTGCTCTGAGAGTGACGCTCTCTCCCGATTCTCTTCAAATTTTCCCGGGCCATAGCAAGCCATACAGCAAATTTGAAGCGATTCGGCTAAGAAACGGCTGAGTTATTCGTGGAAAGGTGAAGCGGCGCATAGCACGCGCGTTTCTGAACCGATTTGCTTCCGGTTTGGCACACCGATAGTCACCGTCCCCGGTCATCTACCTGCCACATTTGAAGTGCGGTAATCGGTCCAGAAATGCCGGAGATACGGGCGCCGAGAGTCCAGCGAATACGCGTTTCACGCATTTGCCAAACCGCGCAAATGACACGGCCGCCTTGGTTGCCGTTGCCATCGCCCCGTTAGGGCTCACAGCAAATTTGAAGCGATTCGGTCAAAAAACGGCGGAGTTATAAGGCCCGTTTTGTGTTTCAGACAGCCAGACACACACACACGGACACTTGGCTTTTTTACTATATGATGAGAGAGAGAGAGAGAGAGAGAGAGAGAGAGAGAGAGAGAGAGAGAGAGAGAGAGAGAGAGAGAGGGGGGGGGGGGGCAGACTGACAAACACAAAGATGGAGACAAGTGGACAGGGCAAACTTTGACATGAATAAGACGGAGGCAGAGAAAGAGAGAGAGAGGGGGGGGGGGGGGGAGGGAGACAAGGGGAAGGGGGGGGAGAGAGGACAGACAGGCAGGTAAACACTCGGAGCGTAAGGAAATAAAGAGAACATAATCAATAAAAAGTCAAGACAAAAGCAGTAAAAAACCCACATTAAGCAATATAAATTCACATTTCTAAGATAAAAGTACTAAGACTTTAAGCAATACATTGTGACAGATAAAAGCACTAAAACCTTAAGCAATATAAATTCACATTTCTAAGATAAAAGTACTAAGACTTTAAGCAATACATTGTGACAGATAAAAGCACTAAAACCTTAAGCAATATAAATTCACATTTCTAAGATAAAAGTACTAAGACTTTAAGCAATACATTGTGACAGATAAAAGCACTAAAACCTTAAGCAATATAAATTCACATTTCTAAGATAAAAGTACTAAGACTTTAAGCAATACAAATTGCTGAGAGTCGTCAACAAAGAAATGGTACTGAGTGTTTAACTGTGCAATAAGAAAGTTGAGGGGCCTGGTATACATAGTAAAAAGAACAGGCCCGAGCACCAAGCCCTGGGGCACACCGAATTTGAGCTAAGAATTTGCAGATCTATACTTAACACCATTTATTAGGAAACCTTGTGTGCGGTTTTGAACATAAGAAGTGAACCAGTTCAGGACCATTCCCGAACAACCAAAGTGCTGGGATAATCTACCATGATCAATGGTGTCGAACGCCACCGACAAATCGAGTAACGACAACATTGTAACACAACCCATGTTAGAAGCTTGTAAAAGATCATTTACAACCCTAAGCAAGGCAGCTTCTGTACAGTGATGCTTCTGATCGGCTGAATTAAAGGGTTCAAGAAGGTTGGTGGACTCTAAATGAGCTAATAGCTGCGAGAGAACAATGCGCTCCAGAAGTTTAGAAAGGAATGGCAGGTTCGAAACTGGGCGATAGTTTTATAGCTGCTCAGGGTCGAGGTTTGACTGTTTAAGAAGAGGTATGACTGAAGCATGCTTAAAACAATGCGGAACTATGCCAGTGCTAAGAGATTCATTCATTATGTTGGTAATGACCGGTAAAACTTCGTCCAAACATGAAAGTAAAAGTGGAGATAAAACTGGGTCTAAATTACAGGCTTTCTTTGGCATGCTAAGAATTATTTTCTTTACATCGTCATATGTGACTGGTTGAAAATATGCAAAAAGGGTTCCGTTAAAAGATTCTGACTCAACTGCAACATTATCAGACTTGAAATTTTGTCAAATTAATTCTATTTTCGTGGTAAAGAACAAAATTTTCGGGTTAGGACATAACAGGAATCAAGCTTGGTAGAACTGGTTTACCTCATCTGATATCTAACTGATCTTTCTCAACAAAGTAGTTTCCTTCATACTTGGCTAGCAGAAAGTAAAGCCTCCTTTACATTTTCAACAGCTTTGTGTCCATCATTGTGTTTGTCGTGTACATGGGCCCATCAATAAATAATGTCCTTACAGTTGTAAAACAACAACTAAACGGTTGATATGCATGAAACGTTTACATTTGTATAAATTACCCTTCCTGGATAACCACACACATTTTTAAGCGTTTGGCTTTGATTCAAGTACTTTTTGAAACTCCTACAGAAAGAAGTTGTGGATCTGTGGAATCGCTATTTTTAGCAGGCATTAGAACTGAGGATATTCTTGTATTGCTAACTTCTGCTTTAATAACATGAACAACCAGAAAAAGCATGGGGTCAAGTTAGGTCCGGGAAGTAAATGGGGGAGGACTTGGATGTCTTGCTTATCAGGATAGGTCATAGTGACCTTGACCTTAAGTGGACCAGTATTTTCATGGAGAAGCAGGGTTTTACTAGTGCCGACAACTGAGCGCTGCTCATGAATTAGTTTGTCAGCTTTTGAAAAATGGCTTCCCCATATTTATGACCCAGTGATTGCATTCTTGTCGTGCAGAATATCTGCGATGGCAGGGTTAGTGCTATTCTAAAAAGTGAAGAAAATCACTCCCTGTTCTCGAAATTCTGCCACAGGACAAATTATTTATCTGGATCAACAGACACCTACATCTGATATAATGGTTTGAAGGGAATACCACAAAAATGTACCAATGTTTCTCGTCTTGAGTCATCTGGCCTATTACTTTGGAGAAAATTATTTAACAATTTATCCACCGCTTTTTCATGTCTCCACTTCAGAAGTAGAGCATCTGTCTTTTGACTCATTTTTCAGAGCAAAGAGTTGTCGCAGAATCCTGGCAATTTATTAAATAATATAGTACACATTTGGCTTACTTCTTAAACAAAAACAAATGGAATTGCTGCTTCCAGTCCTTTCACCAAAAGAAAAGTGCGTTCGTTTTTGAGTGGCAACAATGTCATCTCTAGCTAATATTTTTTAAAGCCAGTGTTCCCAGTTTCAAAAATCCCTGTCCGCTTAAAAACAATGCAGCAGGACATGTTAAAAACAGAATAGCTGAAGTTAAATATGATATAATTTGCATGCATCACAAACAAGCGTATGGCACCATTTCAGGACATTATTCATTGATACACCAGTGTAACAAAACAATACACATTTTCGTATGACGCAGCATTTCATTTGAACACATCAATTTTGCTTTCGTCCTACAGAATTTTATCAAAATTAAAAGACTTATCAGGCAAGGCAATTTGAATAGCGCTGTTAATGGCCTCATCCTGTTACTTCAAAGTGATCTCCACAGGCATGTTTGGACTCTTTCTTGATCAGATGTTGAAAGACAGAGTAACCTGTCAAATGTTTTGACAGTATGGCACAGTCAATAATATATATTACATCATGCAGGATGTTGTGCAGTATGTACAATTTCCAGGATCAACATTTGCACAGCACCATTCAAAATGAATAAATCAAAACATCAACAAACATTCATCAAATATTTACCAACAATCGTTTATAACTGTGTCCTTTGATGTATGGAAAGTCACACGATCCTCGTCCCCCACTTTCCAAAATACATCATCGTCCATATTGTCACCTCTCTCACTCCTATTCTCTCCCTTAGTACGTGCATTGAAATCATCAAAGAAAAGAAAAAAGAAGGGGACCAGTATTTTCATGGAGAAGCAGGGTTTTACTAGTGCCGACAACTGAGCGCTGCTCATGAATTAGTTTGTCAGCTTTTGAAAAATGGCTTCCCCATATTTATGACCCAGTGATTGCATTCTTGTCGTGCAGAATATCTGCGATGGCAGGGTTAGTGCTATTCTAAAAAGTGAAGAAAATCACTCCCTGTTCTCGAAATTCTGCCGCAGGACAAATTATTTATCTGGATCAACAGACACCTACATCTGATATAATGGTTTGAAGGGAATACCACAAAAATGTACCAATGTTTCTCGTCTTGAGTCATCTGGCCTATTACTTTGGAGAAAATTATTTAACAATTTATCCACCGCTTTTTCATGTCTCCACTTCAGAAGTAGAGCATCTGTCTTTTGACTCATTTTTCAGAGCAAAGAGTTGTCGCAGAATCCTGGCAATTTATTAAATAATATAGTACACATTTGGCTTACTTCTTAAACAAAAACAAATGGAATTGCTGCTTCCAGTCCTTTCACCAAAAGAAAAGTGCGTTCGTTTTTGAGTGGCAACAATGTCATCTCTAGCTAATATTTTTTAAAGCCAGTGTTCCCAGTTTCAAAAATCCCTGTCCGCTTAAAAACAATGCAGCAGGACATGTTAAAAACAGAATAGCTGAAGTTAAATATGATATAATTTGCATGCATCACAAACAAGCGTATGGCACCATTTCAGGACATTATTCATTGATACACCAGTGTAACAAAACAATACACATTTTCGTATGACGCAGCATTTCATTTGAACACATCAATTTTGCTTTCGTCCTACAGAATTTTATCAAAATTAAAAGACTTATCAGGCAAGGCAATTTGAATAGCGCTGTTAATGGCCTCATCCTGTTACTTCAAAGTGATCTCCACAGGCATGTTTGGACTCTTTCTTGATCAGATGTTGAAAGACAGAGTAACCTGTCAAATGTTTTGACAGTATGGCACAGTCAATAATATATATTACATCATGCAGGATGTTGTGCAGTATGTACAATTTCCAGGATCAACATTTGCACAGCACCATTCAAAATGAATAAATCAAAACATCAACAAACATTCATCAAATATTTACCAACAATCGTTTATAACTGTGTCCTTTGATGTATGGAAAGTCACACGATCCTCGTCCCCCACTTTCCAAAATACATCATCGTCCATATTGTCACCTCTCTCACTCCTATTCTCTCCCTTAGTACGTGCATTGAAATCATCAAAGAAAAGAAAAAAGAAGGGGACCAGTATTTTCATGGAGAAGCAGGGTTTTACTAGTGCCGACAACTGAGCGCTGCTCATGAATTAGTTTGTCAGCTTTTGAAAAATGGCTTCCCCATATTTATGACCAGTGATTGCATTCTTGTCGTGCAGAATATCTGCGATGGCAGGGTTAGTGCTATTCTAAAAAGTGAAGAAAATCACTCCCTGTTCTCGAAATTCTGCCGCAGGACAAATTATTTATCTGGATCAACAGACACCTACATCTGATATAATGGTTTGAAGGGAATACCACAAAAATGTACCAATGTTTCTCGTCTTGAGTCATCTGGCCTATTACTTTGGAGAAAATTATTTAACAATTTATCCACCGCTTTTTCATGTCTCCACTTCAGAAGTAGAGCATCTGTCTTTTGACTCATTTTTCAGAGCAAAGAGTTGTCGCAGAATCCTGGCAATTTATTAAATAATATAGTACACATTTGGCTTACTTCTTAAACAAAAACAAATGGAATTGCTGCTTCCAGTCCTTTCACCAAAAGAAAAGTGCGTTCGTTTTTGAGTGGCAACAATGTCATCTCTAGCTAATATTTTTTAAAGCCAGTGTTCCCAGTTTCAAAAATCCCTGTCCGCTTAAAAACAATGCAGCAGGACATGTTAAAAACAGAATAGCTGAAGTTTAGTATGATATAATTTGCATGCATGTGTGGACACAAACAAGCGTATGGCACCCTTTCAGGACATTATTTATTGATACGCCAGTGTAACAAAACAATACACATTTTCGTATGACGCAGCATTTCATTTGAACACATCAATTTTGCTTTCGTCCTACAGTATTTTATCAAAATTAAAAGACTTATCAGGCAAGGCAATTTGAATAGCGCTGTTAATGGCCTCATCCTGTTACTTCAAAGTGATCTCCACAGGCATGTTTGGACTCTTTCTTGATCAGATGTTGAAAGACAGAGTAACCTGTCAAATGTTTTGACAGTATGGCACAGTCAATAATATATATTACATCATGCAGGATGTTGTGCAGTATGTACAATTTCCAGGATCAACATTTGTACAGCACCATTCCAAATGAATAAATCAAAACATCAACAAACATTCATCAAATATTTACCAACAATCGTTTATATAACTGTGTCCTTTGGTGTATGGAAAGTCACACGATCTTCGTCCCCCACTTTCCAAAATACATCATCGTCCATATTGTCACCCCTCTCACTCCTATTCTCTCCCTTAGTACGTGCATTGAAATCATCAAAGAAAAGAAAAAAGAAGGCATATTATCAAAAGTCTCAGTCAGGTCTAAAATACATTGCTCCAAAACTGCAAAGCCAATAGATATTTCTGTGTCTCGCGAATACTGGGGATTAATAGGTGTAACGTATCAATTAATTAATGCATCTCTCAAAGGATACAGGTGAATCTATACCAACAAGGTTTTTGGACATTTTCATAACAATCACAATATTATACTGACTCAAAGGACATTTATTAGATTAGCCCACATAATTTGCTAGTTCGTTTTCAACCAGAAGAGCTAGATCACCACACACTCTGGGTGTGACACCATCAGATGACTGGATGGCAGAAACAAATGACAGATTTAAAATTAGAACATAAATTATATAGAAACCGAGTAGCGAAGATCCTAACAAGTAAACTAACATCAAAATAATTACTGTAAAAACGAAGAAAATAACCAAACACAGTCATATTGCAGTTCTGCAAAATTGAAGGTCATAAATGTAATTGTACTGTCATGGGTCCGGTCGTATCCCTTTGCAGTGTCAGATTTGGAACCATTAATGTCACTTCAGCATTCTAGGATTAAGGTCTCTCGCCTTTTGTCATACTAATACATCAAGCACTTAGAAAGAGAGCATCCCAATCCATAGAGTCAAATATAAAACATATTCTCTCTCCTTATATAGGGTTATAAACAAAAGTTAAGGAATGAACTGACTAAATCCAGTACCGTATACATCTTTTGTCACATTCAAAAGTATACTAAGCATTTTGTAAAAGGAAATGTAGTTTACATAGGGCAGAAAAGACAAAAAAACAAAAGTTAGCGATCGATTAGCGAAGTGAAACAGAGCAACGGTGAAAGAAGAATAAGCTTCTCTCGACCTTTCACACAATAACCCACGGATAACATATTGTTGCATAATATTAATGAGGTGTAAGACACCCTTTAACATCCATACTCTAAACAACAGTATTAGTCCATTATGCACTGCCGTTCAAACAATTTCTGGCGCACTGTTTTGTGCCTCATCTATAAATTTTTGGCTACTGAACTTCAACGACAGCTTCCATTGTCAGACCGACAAAAGTGAAGCAACATTTTTTCTTTCAATAATCTAATGGCTTGAAAACAAAAACATTTTGGGCCTACATGGTCATACACTTTACAATGGAAAAAAGTACTTTCGTCATCACTCCCTGTTTTTTGCAATTAAAGGGAATGGTGATCTAATCGGAATATGTTTTGAAA
>CM065690.1:22740581-22782712 GCA_017654935.2 Phymorhynchus buccinoides | reverse complement strand
CAAACTTTCTCCTTATAAGTTATAATGTGAAGCACTTTGCAATACGCAAAATACTGTAATCTAAAGGGGTGAAAACAAAGTGATAAAAAAAGCTGCTGTGTTATTATCTGTGTTATTATATACAGAAACGGACAGGCAAACATCAAACAGAAAAAGCTCCAACCTTGTCCAACACGACCATAGCCCTGATCCGAATGGGAGACGCCTGCGATGGATCCAGCACCAGATCTACGACTTTGTCCACCAGGCCCGTGTCCTGGGCCACTCCGCAGCCCTGGCTCACAGCCAACAGGCGCTCCACAGTCCTCAGGCAGGCCTCCTTCACCGCAGCGTGCTCACTCACCAGGAAATCCATCATCTGCAAAACATTTCTTCTTCTTCCCATTCGGATTCCGGGGATGTTTATCAGGCATCAGAATTGTCAGAGGATCAGAGGATTAAGAATTTCTGACAGAGGATTGGCTTCTCTTGTGAGAGGTTCTGGCTTTTGATTCAGTGTTATCTTTTCTGTTAAATGGCATTTTAAAGTGATTTCTCACATTATTAAGCCTTTTTGGTGATGTTCAGGACTCATTTCAGTGTTGTCCCTCTTCAGTCTGGGGCCTTGATGTCCCTTTTACCGTGATTTTCAGAGGACTGGACTTCAGACCATTCTGATGCCTGTTTATCCTGTCCCACACCCAAAGCCTTCATTTAGTGCACTGAGTCTTCATTGGTGCACAGGATGCATGCTATGTGGCCATAATAGGTAATAATGGGCAAGTTACGTATGTGGTCGGTCTTCAATAGGGCATTTGCCACGTGAGGACAACCTTGAAATTCACTGAGTTGAATTTAGAGAGTTGAATAAGAAAGGTCAGCGCAGCTCGGGCAGAACGAGTGCGGGCAAATTAGTAGTCTAGTATAGAGAACGAACACTTGTGGCATTTTTATGGGGGATTCCATCCCAGACAGCAGCTGTGGCTTGAACAGGTCTGCCCACCCTACCCCATGTCCTAAAAAGAGCACCCACATTGTTGTGGCGTGGAGATACAACTACGGAGTTCATTCTCAAGTTACGGACGCACTGAGGTACTCTAAGTGACAGATCTTCACAAGGCATCACTGTGTCATCCACCTCAATAGCACTAACTACATGGCCTTCTCGTTCACTCGCGTGCGTGCACGTATGTGCGTGTGTGTCTGTTGTGTGTGTGCGAGTGTTTCAATACTGATTGTAAAGCGCAGCGCTTTGTGCTCGATAAAAAGTGTCCGTTTATTATTATTATTACTATTATTATATAATATTAATAAACAGTAGAATGAGCTGTAATGTGTGCGCAAGATTTTGTGCATGCAATTCGCACACCGACACGGCACCTCAGTTTTAATTTAGGTCTCATCCAGTTGTAGCCATATTTAGCACAAACGACATCTCCAGGCTATCCATCCAAAAGACAAGAAAGTTTTTGAAGGGAGAAAGATTACAACAGATAGGAAGCCGATCAAACATGGTTTAGTTTGAATGTGATAAGGAGAAGCAAAAAGAGAGCTGGGTAGACTTGCATAATACACCAGGGACGGTATTCACGTTGAGATAGCATGAGACTTAGCATGATGCTAACTTAGAAGCTCTTCCAATGTCCTATAGGATTTAATAGGACTTTTGGAAGAGCTTCTAAGTTAGCATCATGCTAAGTCTCATGCTATCTCGACATGAATACCGTCCCAGGTGTACATGAGCAGCATACACATGCCTTGGTTAAAATTACATAGGAATATCCCTAAAAAATAATAAACATTCAAAGAAAACTTTGGGTATTAATGGTAATACAAACAAATTACTTCTGTAAGTAATCGCAAATCTTTTTTTTTGTGTACACGTGTGAACGGCAAGACCCACAATCAGTAGATGTTACAAGGTTGTGCTGAAATGGCAAAAGAAAGTGTCACACACTGTGTTCAAAGAAAGAAGCAGAAACATAAATTAAGATAAAAATATTGCTTTAATAATTTTTCATATCAGAATTCAGAGAGGACACACACACACACACACACACACACACACACACACACATGCACACACACACACACACACACACATACACACACACACACCACATGCAACCCCCCCCCCCCCCCCCCCCCCCCCCCCCACACACACACACTTTTTCCAACAAAGTAAACAAATCAAGCTTGACAGATAAAATTTAAAAAATGTTGGCTATGAGGGTGTCTAAAGTGCAACTTTGCAAAACCACTACGATTTATCCCTCTGTTCCCTTTCTGCCTCCTTCCTATTTCTCTCCTTGTTTTCTCTTTCTACCTATGTCTTTAGTCTCTGATCTCCTCCTCCCCCTATCTCTCAGTGGCATCAATGATCAATCCAAAAAAAAATCAATCTTCTTCTTCTGCGTTCCCAGGCCACATGGCCATAATGGGTAAGGCTTTCAGTTTTCACTGGTCTCCCCGCTGCACACAGCCGACACATTCCGATTTCGGAGGAGCTCAAATGAGAGAAATATTACTTGGAAGTTTTTTTTGCAAAAATGCAGGAGAATGGGCCAATAAGTCGGAAAGATAGTAGATGATAGAAAGCAAAGGGAAAAGGCAGAGTCAAAGAGAGTGACAGATTAGAGAAAGTTACAAGCACAGAACTTTCAAAAGGTGGGGGAACTATTTTTACAAAACATCCACCCGGTATCCCCACGGGGAATACAATCAATCGACCTGGTTAACATGCTGTCCGGTGATGGTGTCAGGGGGGGTGAACCCGGAGGCCAAGCGGAGCAGGGTGGCGCCGGTGGCAGGCGCGGAGGGTCGCTGGTGGAGGCGCAACATCACCGACAGCAGCTGCTCCAGGGTCAGGCCTGACCGACGGCAATGGCAGTTGTACAATTACCGGTATTTTAACACTTTCACTGCCAATGTCGCATTTATTCGCCACAATGGCTTAACCCTTTAGCCGCCAACGTCGCATTTATGCACCACAATGGTTTAACCCTTTAGCCGCCAAAGTCACATTTAATAGCACCACAATGGTTTAACCCTTTAACCGCCAAAGTCGCATTTATGCACCACAATGGTTTAACCCTTTAGCCGCCAAAGTTGCATTTTAGCACCACAGTGATTTTTTAACACCTATGTCACTAAAAGGCATCAAATTGGGGTCTATTATTCAAACACCTTATTGTCTTAGTTTTGGGATGCAAGGATAGACCCTGTTTTATATAATTATGTCACTGAAGAATCCCCAATACTGCAGATGGATTTTGTTCTCTACCCATGTAAATATAATGGACATTTTTGGCTGAAATATGGCTGGCGGTGAAAGGGCTAACTCCCATTTTGCTAAAAGACATCAAATCAGGGCCTGTTATCCGAAGAGCCTATTTTCTTATTTTTGGGGAGGCGAGGATAGGCCTAATGCCATACATGTCACAGAGGAATTCCTAATATTGCAGATCATTTTTTTTTCTTTACCCAGACAAGTTTAATTATATTTTTGGGCTGAAAAATGGCAGGCGGTGAAAGGGTTAAGGCCACTCCCAAATCTTTGCATATATAACACAATTCTAAGTGTGTGTGTTGTGTGTGTGTGTGCTTCGCCCTGTAACTCATGAACTGGTGGACATAATCGCCTCAAATTCCGTGTGGTGCGTATCATGGTACACAGATGGTCCCACAGAAGATTAGAACAAGTGTGGCCGTGCTGACCTTGACCTTGAAGTTTCACCTTGAAAACCAATCAGTACATGTACTAACAAAATAGTAGCAATTAGGGAATGACTCGCTGAACTGGCTTGCAATGGTTACTTCCCTTCCCTTGGACCGTAAACCTGAGTGAATGAGAGGGAAATAGAGGGCAGGGGGGTGGAGGTGGGGGTGAGAAAGAGAGAGAGAGAGAGAGAGAGAGAGAGAGAGAGAGAGAGAGAGAGTGTGTGTGTGTGTGTGTGTGTGTGTGTGTGTGTGTGTGTGTGTGTGTGTGTGCGTAAAGCGTAGCAAACAGGTTTCCTAGTTTAAAAAATTATGATTGTCTGTTACTTACTTATAGTTACTATAATATTCTACACACACACACACACACACACACACACACAAAACATGCACTCACACATTTATGCATTCACGCAGACACACAGACACACGCATGCGTATGCATGCATGTGCATACACGCACACACACACACACACACTGTTTCCTTCCACTAGGTACATGTAATATTAAATTAAAGAGCCGTCCATGGAAACAGAACTGATACCCCTGGTACTTCCTGATAATGCATGTAGGAAGGCAGCAGTGCCATATTTTTCAGACTATAAGGCGCACCTTACTCACCCCACAAATTGTACACCAAAATCAGATTTTGTTATTATATTCTCTTACTATATTATCAATCATATTATAAGGCGCAGGGGTTTCAATCTGAGAAAAAAGTATCGCCTTAGAGGCCGAATAATAGGGTACTCTTAAAAAGAGTGTTACCATGGTAAAAACAAGCATCGCAAAACAGTACAAGTACATGCACAAAAGAATACTAAGATACATTGGATTATTTTGCATGTTAGCATATTAAATATGTTACATTTGTTTACACGGAGATCTTTATATTGCTAGAGTATACATAACTCAAGCGCCACAACCAACCGTTTCTAACACCCTTCTCCACCTCCATCAAACGCAAATTATCACTTTCGCTGTCTGTGAGAAAGACCATTGTTCTCATGATTCTCCTCTTGATAGTATACACTAGCAAAGATTTACGATAGGAACGCCTTTGGTTAAAGCAATTTCACGTGCAGCTATTGGGACTGAAACTTCCGGCTGCTATTTGCTTCTCATGTGAAGAGCGACGTTGCTTGGAACGGAAATGAAATGAACTTTGAATCAATTTTTCTTTGGTCAAAATTTTAAAAACGGTGCTGCCTGGTATCCGAGGCAAGGTTGCATCCATGTAACTGAGAGCTTCATGTCCATTTTAAAGCCATAGTTGTTAAGCACAAGGTACATAAACGCAAGTCTCAGAACATTTTGCATGCACACTGAAAATATCTAAATAATATACCAGGCACATAATTATGTAGGTGCAAGATGCATACCCATGAAGACACACACACACACACACAGTGAATATACCAGGCACATAATTATGTAGGTGCAAGATGCATACCCATGAAGACACACACACACACACACAGTGACACACACACACACACACACAGTGACACACACACACACACACACAGTGACACACACACACACGCACACACACAAACACAGTGTCACACACACACACACAGTGACACACACACACACACACACACACACACACAGTGACACACACACACACACGCACACACAGTGACACACACACACACATACACACACACAGTGACACACACACACACTAAAGTACACATCCACCATATCGCAGATACACGCCAACAACATGCATACATTAATACACAATCAAAAACACACACACAGAACAAACCCATCTTACTCCGATACACCCACATGCCCACAACACCCACCCCCCCCCACCGCCCAACCACACCCCATACGCCCCACCGCCCAACCACACACACCCTCCTTCCCCACCCCCTTACCTTCATCATCGCTATCATAACCACAGCCACCATCCTCCTCACCATCACCATCGCCATCACCTTCATCAGAAGATTCAGAAAGACCTCCTGCACTAATGACCCTGGGAGAGTCCCCTCCCAACCCTGGAGGCCTGGGGTAAGATCTGGAGCAAGTACAGGCCGTACAGATCACCACAGCGGTCCATGTCTTCACCGTCACAGCACTGGCATTGCTCCAGGTGGAATGCCTCATAGTAGTCGTGGTCGTAGCGCCAGAGGGGGGTTTCGCTCCCAAGACTGCGACACTGGATTCCTGGTGGTCTCTGAAAGCGAAATCGGCTATTACAGTGGAACCTCTCTTATAAGACCTCCCATTATAGACTCCCTCCCACATAAGATCTATTTCTCAGAGACATTGCCCTTCTTTGTAAGTATTAAAATTACATCCCTCATAAGAATCCTCCCTTACAAGACCTCATTTTGGATGATTTTTGGAGGTCTTATAATGGATGCATATTTGCATGTGTGTGAGCTATTAATAAAATTATTATAATTATATTATGTATTTGTTGAACTTCGTTTTTAAAATTTTAAGCGCATATTTAGGTCACGCGCTGCGCGGTGTTTGGGTTCGTGGTTGAGCCTTCCACTGTATTTATAGCCACATTTTCTCCCGTAAGGGAGATCATTTGATTCTCTTCCCTTATGGGCAAATAAGCGGATTTTGCCGAAAAAGTATGGTGGAGGTTTTGGTCAAGATGTCAATACAGTATTCATTTATCCGTGAGATTGGGTTAGAGATGGATGTTTTTATAGGGACTAAATTTAGGAAATAAATGTCCTTAATTCCTAGCATCCAGCACCACACACTAGTAGTAGGTGTTTCCCCTATAACACCTCTAATCCTATGCACATAATTATGAAGAGAGAGAGAGAGAGAGAGAGAGAGAGAGAGAGAGAGAGAGAGAGAGAGAGAGAGAGAGAGAGAGAGAGAGAGAGAGAGAGAGAGAGAGAGAGAGAGAGAGAGAGAGAGAGAGAGAGAGAGAGAGAGAGAGAGAGAGAGAGAGAGAGAGAGAGAGAGAGAGAGAGAGAGAGAGAGAGAGAGAGAGAGAGAGAGAGAGAGAGAGAGAGAGAGAGAGAGAGAGAGAGAGAGAGAGAGAGAGAGAGAGAGAGAGAGAGAGAGAGAGAGAGAGAGAGAGAGAGAATTATATTAGTCGTACTTACTGAATTAAACAAACAGAAGTGTGGAGTGTATATATCAACAATACACACTCATCCCTCACGCATACGCAATTTGAACTCAGTATCACTATCACACATACCTCAACTTTTCACTGATCAACCCATCCCCTTCTACTGCAATTTCGCGGGGTGTCAAGTGACGTGACAGTCCATTGGCATGTGGCAGCAACGACGTTTGCCTCAGCCGTTTGAAGTACTCCAAGGCTTTCTCTCTGTCCATGGCTGGTGCTGTTTATTTAGAGATGTCTATGTCGTGTGTCAGCGCATTGTTGTCGGATACAGATTGGTAGCTTTAGTGAGAAAAAAAGACATAAGATCAATGTTTTACAAGATATTGTGTGAGTGTGTGTGTGTGTGTGTGTGTGTGTGTGTGTGTGTGTGTGTGTGTGTGTGTGTGTGTGTGTGTGTGTGTGTATGTGTGTGTGTGTGTGTATGTGTGTGTGTGTGTGTGTGTGTGTGTGTGTGTGTGTGTGTGTGTGTGTGTGTGTGTGTGTGTGTGTGTGTGTGTGTGTGTTCCGTTCTTTAATTTAACATCTATCCACCTTACAGTGAGCTTAGACAAAATGCCTGTGTGGAGTGTTGATGGCCACCTCTCCATGGTGGAAATTAAAGGCAGCCAACCAAAAACAAAACCTGCGTGTACAATGTGTGTATGTATGTTTGTGAGTGTGTGTGTGTGTGTGTGTGTGTGTGTGTGTGTGTGTTGTGTGTGTGTGTGTGTGTGTGTGTGTGTGTGTGTGTGTGTGTGTGTGTGTGTGTGTGTGTGTGTGTGTGTGTGTGTGTGTGTGTGTGCGTTTGGTTGGTAGCAAGCGAGGCAGCACAAATGTTTATGTGCATCCTGATATGAATCACCCAATCAATGCATTGATTACCCAACTGCAGTGGCCTCCACTCAAAGACAGGAGAAGATCAGCAAGGTTGGCCACCTTCTTTAAATTCCACCAAGGATAGGTGGCCATCAACACTCCACACAGGCCCGTCCCTCAACCACCCTCCAGACTGACAAGACAGACTCACACTGCAGCCTGCTTGCTTTCTGCCTGCAGAACCAACTACAGGAAGTACTCATTCTTCCCGAGGGCAACAAAAAGGGGTGGGTGGGGGTAGTAGTGTTTTTAGTCAGTGAACTTCAGCGCATTTGAGATGAAGGAGCTGAGCGTGGGGGACTGGACTGTTTCTGATGGTAGGGAGTTCCAGTCGCGGACGGTTCGGGAGAAGAAAAAGTTGTTGTGGTAGTCGGTTCTAGCAGGGATGCTTTGGAACTGCTTGTTGTGGTTCTGTCTTCTGCTGCTGGGGGGCATGGGTTTGAGGGCGCTACATTTCACACTGGACAGTCCATTTGTGATCTTGTAAATAATGGATAGCCTGGAAGCGCGGCGGCGCTCAGCCAGAGATGGCCATTGTAGCTGGTGGAGCATGGTGCTGACACTAGATGTATTTCTGTGTCTGTTTAGCACGTATCTTGCCGCCCTGCGTTGGACCTTCTCTAGGTCAGAGATCTGCCTGTCGGTGTGTGGGTCCCATACTGCGCTTGCATATTCAAGAATGGGCCTGACCATGGCTTTGTAGGCTAACTCCTTGGTAGCCGTGGAACACACCTTCAGGTTTCTTCTTAAGAAGCCTAGAGCTCTGTTGGCTTTGGCGCAGGTGGCTGTGATATGGGCTCCCCATGAAAGATCGGATTGCAGTGTGACCCCGAGGTATTTTGTTGAGGGCACTCTTTCAAGGGTGTGGTTGTGGAGACTGTAGCTGGTGGAGGCATTCAGCTGCTTCTTGCTTCTCATCAAAGGCAGCTGGCTGCATTTGGCGGGATGGAACACCATGTCCCATTCTCCTCTTCTTCTTCTTCAAGTCAATCAGTCAACTTCAACGAGTTGATGATGACTGCCGATATAATGGGGGGGGGGAAGAAAACGAAGGTCACCACGCAGCACTGAGACACAGAAATAGATCATAGATGAATGAAATAATGAATAAATAAATTATTAATAATTAAATAAATAACAAATACTTTTTTTTTTAAAGAGAGAGAGAGAGAGAGAGAGAGAGAGAGAGAGAGAGAGAGAGAGAGAGAGAGAGAGAGAGAGAGAGAGAGAGAGAGAGAGAGAGGGGGGGGGGGGGGGATTGTTTCAGTGTTCCTACTTCTGATATGCCCAGCATTAGTGGAGCTGCCGGACAGGCGTAATGCTTTTCAGCCCCCAGCAAGCTGGGGACCTAGTCCAGCCCCAACCTAGCCTAATGGTCGTTGATGTAGGTCAGAAAGAGGAAGGGTCCTAGGACTGTCCCCTGAGGCACACCGGATTTCACCTCCACGTAGCCAGACTGAGCTCCGTCAACTACCACAGCTTGAAATCGGTCCCTGAGGAAGCTTGCAATCCAGCTGTTGACATTTCCTCTGACCCCGTAGTGGTTTAGCTTGTGGAGTAGCAAGCTGTGAATCACCTTGTCGAACGCCTTCTCAAACTAAGTCCATAGTGATTATGTCAGTCGCAGTGCCGCTCTCCATGGCTGCAGAGACTTTGTTGAATTCGAGGAGCTGTCTCGCAGGAGCAGCACTTTCAGAATCCGTGACGGAATTCGATTCAAGGTATTGCATGATGCTGCTTGTGAGTATCTGTTCAAGGACTTTGGCACTCGTGAGGGAGATAAGCCTATAATTAGAGGCCTTATAGTGCTCACCTTTTTTTAACACTGGGGTCACCAGCGCCTCTCCAGTCCATAGGTACCTCTCCCGAGTTCACTGAAGACTGAAAGATGGTTGCAAGGATAGGGGCGACTTCTTTGGACAGCTCTCAGCACGCGTGGGGTGATGCCATCTGGACCAGCTGCTTTGATGAGGTTCAGGTTGGCCAGGAGCTTTTTCAAGCCCGTGGTACTGATAGTGATGTTGTCCATGGTGGGGAGGTCGTCGCGTGAGTCGGGCATCGTACATCTACTTCTAAATTCTGCCGCCGAGAAAGTGTTGCCCTCGCTGAAGGCTTTGTAAAATTGGCTGTTTTAGTGTTTAATTCTTCCGCTTTCAGCTTGGGGTCAGCAATAATAATGAGCTTTCCAGCTGACTTGAGGGCTGGTATTCCAGTTGTTGTGGTCCTTCATGTATGTATGTCCAGAAGTGTTTTGAGCCTACCCAATTGCTGATCATCTGCGCCGATCTGGGCAGCAAAAATTTTCTTCTTCTTCTTCTTCTCCTTAGGCAGCCAACTTCAATACATACATACATAGGAATACATAGGATGATGTCCGACTGCAGGCCACCCTAGGCCTTGTGGCGTGCAAATCTGTCGCTCATGCAAATCTGTAGCTCGCTACCTATGAGTCTGTATTTGCGGCATTTTGCGACATTGAGCATGAACCACAAATTTCACTTTTTCCGTGGGTTAGGGATAGGGTTAGGGTTAGGGTTAGGGTTAGGTAAATGGTTCAAGTACGGAAAAAGTGAAATTTCTGAATGTCGCAAATACACACTCTCATAGTAGCGAGCGCCAGATTTGCACGAGCGACAGATTTGCACACGACAGGCCTCTTCTGTCGGCTCCGAGGTATAGTGGTTACTTTGATAGTTTGATCGTGGTCGGCATTGTATCTGAAGGGTTCGTCCCTCCACAGTTTATCCAGGTGTGCTTCAAAAGATTGAACTGATGGCGCATTCACTACGTTGGCTGGCAGATTATTCCACACATCTACACTACGGCAGACAAAAGAGTTAGGTCAGGTCAGGTCAGGTCAGGTATTTGGACGACCAGGCCTTGCAGCCTCTCAATGCGTCCTTCCTTTTGGTTAGTTTGGCAATTGCTGTGGCGGTTTTTAGCATCCATTTTGATGCACTAATCATGGATGTACTTTAACAGGGCAATTTTTGGATCACTGTCTAGGAGGTTTTTGAATTTGTTAGTATCTGAGGCCAGTTTAGTATGTGCAGGGAGGTTGTTCCAATATTGGGTGACTCTGTTAGAAAAAAAGTTTTTTCTAATGTTAGTTCTGCTGTACCTGGTTAGGATCTTAAGTTCACTATTACGGGTTCTAATTTCGTTAGACA
The DNA here is from genome assembly GCA_017654935.2 of Phymorhynchus buccinoides. NCBI lineage: Eukaryota > Metazoa > Mollusca > Gastropoda > Neogastropoda > Raphitomidae > Phymorhynchus > Phymorhynchus buccinoides. The sequence goes on along the minus strand of CM065690.1, from coordinate 22,771,866 downwards.
AGTGAAACAAGCCTTTGTTAGTATTGTCAGTGCCTTGAAGAATCTTGTAAGCATTTATCAAATCTCCCCTTAGTCTTCTGTATTTTAAAGATGGCAAGTCTAATTTACTTAGCCTGTCCTCATAATCCAAATTTTTCATGGATTTTATCAGTTTGGTTGCTCTCCTCTGTACCTTCTCAATTGCACTGGACTGTCGTTTAAGAAAGGGATTCCAAATTATATTGCCATACTCAAGATGAGGCCGTATTAAACATTTGTAAAGATTTATGAACACCTCTTTATTTAAGTTTTTAAAACTCCTTCTGATCAAGCCCAGCATCCTACTGGCTTTATTTATCGCTGTTGTGATGTGCTTATCAAATTTGAGTTTTGAATCAAATATAACCCCTAGGTCCTTCTCCTCTGTACAAGTATCTAAAACATGCTTAGATGAGCCATGAGTAATTTCATATGCTTTACTTGGATTATTGTACCCCGCGTGCATAACCTTGCATTTTCCTGCGTTAAAATATAAATTCCACTTCTCTGACCATTCTATGAGTCTGTTAATATCGTTTTGCAGTACATCTGAATTTTGGGAACGATTATACACCTTAGTATCATCTGCAAATATCTTACATGCACTTTGTATGTCTTCTGGGAGATCATTTATAAAAACTGTAAAAAGTACTGGGCCCAGGATGCTACCCTGGGGAATACCACTTAAAACATCGGTGTTAGAAGACTGTTTTGTTCCCACCCGCACTCTTTGAGATCTTCCCTTCAGAAAGTTTTTAACCCACGTTAATATGTTTCCTGTTATCCCGTAAGCTTCCAGTTTAAGAAGTAGCCTTTCGTGCGGCACAGAATCAAAGGCCTTTCTAAAATCTAAGTAAATAATATCAAATGCCTCTTTGTCCTCTAAAAGTTGGGTTAAATCGTCCATCACATCTAACAATTAACTGGGTCATACAAGAACGCCCTGTCCTGAACCCATGTTGACATTCTGTGAACAGATTAAAATCTACCATATGTTTAACAACAGTGTCCCGTACAAACTGTTCTAAAATCTTACATAATATGCACGTCAGGCTCACTGGTCTATAGTTACCTGGGTCAGTTCTTGTACCCTTTTTGAAGATTGCAATGACCTCTGCTGTTTTCCAATCTGATGGGAGTTCCCCAAATTCTAAACTTTTATTATATAAAATTGTTAGAGGAATTGCTAGTTCCTGATGTAGCTCTTTGAGCACTCTGGCTGGGATCTTGTCTGGCCCCTGAGCCTTGTTCACATCCACATTTTTCAGTTTATTCTTCACAGCTTCTACTGTTATAACAATGTCTGCACTATATGCAGGGGCCTCATTAGCAGTTTGTGGTAAGTTGTCTGTATTTTCCTTTGTAAATACGCTAGCAAAAAACTCGTTCAAAACATTAGCTTTGTGCTGATCATCGGTGACAATATTATCTTGCTTATCCTTCAGAGAGCTAACCCCAGAACACAGTTTGAGTTTAGAGTTTATATATTTCCAAAACATCTTCGGATTTAGCTTACAGTTTTTGGCTATTTCTCTTTCATGTTCCTTTGTTTCACTCCTCAGTTTTTTACAGCAATGATTTCTTGCTTCTATATAGTCCCTGTAACGTTTACCAGCTTTTAATTTCCCATTCTCTAAATATTTTCTATATAATCTTTCTTTCTTTTTCACCTTTCCTCTTAATGTTAGTGACATCCAGTAAGGTCTATGTTTTTTCTTCATATTATTAATACCTCTACTCTTTGTTATGTTTTTATCCATTGAGAGGTGTATTTTCCCTTTAATGTCCTGCCTGTCGTATGAAAATATTCCTCGACACATTTCTTTCTTAGATTTAAATTTATCCGGTGTTTTGCCACTTTGTATTGATGACCAGCTGAATCTTCAACACGCTGAATCTCTTCGACCCCCCCCCCCCCCCCCCTAAAGTATATAGCATCAAAATCGTCAAAATGATGACGGCAGATGCTGAGAGAAAGAAGAAGAACATTGTACACATTACAATATCCAGTCGGCAGTTGTTCAACTGTTCACATTTTCTCAGTTCTGCCTGAAAAAAAAAAAAAAAGACAGAAAATGTTGTAGAGGTAGCGAAACTCCTTGGTCACAAGTTTGTAACGGTTGTGCTTAATACTAATAATAGCAATGAACAAATGAACTCACCTTCCAGTTCCAAAGAAGTTCAGTGTTCACTGTTGTAAAATTTGTAAACGTGATTTCCGTGCAAAGCGTCGTCACGTTCGCCATTTGTAAACAGCTGTTAGAATAGCCTCCCCTGAACACTCACCCAAGGCACCAAAACCAAAGTGTGTGTCACTGTGTGTGTGCGCGCGCGCGCACGTGTGTGTCTTGTGAAATAAAATTAGTGTGAGAGAGAGAGTAACAGAACCATCAAAAAGATGGTTTTGCTCTATGAAAGAAGAAGAAGAGAGAGAGACAGAGAGAGAGATTCCAAACTTTGTGGGCAGAGGCTTTTTTCTTTGTTTTTCTTTTTCTTTGTTATTGTTTTGTGCAGTTGTTTGTTGTTATAAATTGTTCATTCTCATAATTTCAACAGTTCTATGTTGACATGCACAGTTGAGAGGTTTTCAATGGATGTCTCTAGAATGAGAGATCAGCAGCTCATGCTTACATCCAAGAGTAAAACCTGGACAAAATGAAAATCAGGAAAGCCTGAGTTCTGGCAGGCCACCTTTGTGGGTCAAGGAGCGGAGCTGCTTGCGAGGATCGGGATACGAAGCCCCTGAAGCTGAAGGCCGTTTTTGAGACACTTTAACTAATAAAATCACAGCATGATTTAGAGACTTAACTTTCATCTTTTTAAAACAGTAAAATGAGCCTTTTTTCCCCCTCATTGTTGTTGTTGCCTGTCTTGTCATTTCCGACAATGACTGCCAGATAGCAGAGGGGGCTGCTGGGCTACAATTTGTTTATAGTGGAGAAGCCTTGCCCAGGGTACATCCCCACTCTCTCGGTCAAAGGGATTTGAGGACAAGAGTTGGCATTGGGGAATGTCCCCAAAGGCCAACCAATCCCATTGGCTGCAGCACTAGACCCAGTGCAAAAAAAGTTAGAGAGGCAGTCTTCCATGAAAGACTAAGATAAGACCATGATATTCCAGTACTATAGACAATCATATATACATAGTACAGCTCTCATTTACTATTTTCCCCTCGTTCCAGTATAATTATTTGTCAAAAAAGAAATGGCATTTTCAGATTTTTTTGAAAGACAACAAAGCCAAATTCAGGATCCCTGTTTTTACTGACATGCAGTTTGACATGCAGTTTCATCCAAATACAGTATGTGCAATCCACTCAGTAGGCTAGATGGGGGTGAAAGGGGAGTGTCAGTAAGCCAGAGAATAGGGGAAATGGATCGAGGAAAGTTGGAGCGAGGATGGGAGGCCGGGGGGTGGGGGTGAGAGTTGAGGGTAGATCCAGCCCGATCTATGACTCCTTTGTGAATAAAAAGAAGAATGTCCAGTTTAAAACGAAATGCACTGTGAAATGCAATCTTTCTCTCCCACACTGTCACACACACACACACACTTGCCCACTTTTGGTATCATAATGTTGAGCTGTACATTATTCAACAGTGCACAGGACTGAACAATTGACTACTAAATTTGCTGATGTGCGTTACCATATTTTTCGGACTATAAGGTGATATGTTTTACCCAGAGTGAGAAGACACTTATAATGTGACTACCATGGGTGCTCCTGGGAACTTAAAAAAATTCTGCCTACCCCCTGGGACAACCCCTCCTGGGGGTTCTGGGGGGCAATTCCCCCTGGAAGCTGAATGGAAACAACAGTTTCCAATGTAATTGACAGGCTCTTGTTGCACTTTCACTTCTGGTAACTGCATGACCTCTATAACCAGCAAAATGCATCTTCTCAAATTCTCATAATCCGGCGATGCTGGCTCCAGGCAATACAAAAATCCTGAACTTCAGGACATTTTGAATGCAGGAGCATCCATGGACTACTAAAAAATAATATAGTAAGAAAATATAACAAAATCTTATTTTTGTGTAAAATTTAGGGTCTGCGCCTTATAAGGTGTGCCATATAGTCAGAAAAATATGGTATGTTTCATTGAGGATTTTTGACGGATAAAAGATAGTGCCAGTAAAATTCAGAATCATTATAAGTTTGATATTCCTTCCCAGGAAAAAAATTGCCACTGGTTAATAATTTTCTTGTTTGGTCCCGTCTGCTGGGCCTTGTAATGGAATTACTTCCATGCTGCTCATTATGAATGCCTAATTCATAGCCACACCCTGGCCTGTCTGGTCACAGACACTGAAACTAGCAGCTGTTAGGGAGCAGTCAATCTTAGGCCAACAAGAGTCAACCCACCCAAGGTGACTCTGCACTGCTGCTGATTCATTTCAGTGTTCAGACCCCACAGTATTACTCTGGTATGAATTTGTGTATGCATATTACAAGCAGAAGTACGCAAACACACAGCAGAGACACAGAGAGGTTTCAAAATCAACTACCAAACCAACAAGAAAAATAGTTCCGTTATACTTTTAATACATTTGTGCTTTGCACGCGCGCACACACTCACATGCATTGTAGCAAGATTCAAAACTGGATTGAAAGTTAATAGGTAAGATCACCAAACACTACATGACTATAATCCTACTCTAGTCTACTGATGAGTAATGCCATAGATTAGTATTTACACAGGTAACCAAAACAAAATCCAAAATAAATAATCCGTCAGAAAGATATCTACTTCTTCAAACACACACGCACACATAGCCTAGGTTGAAAATAACTAATAACTAAACTGCAATTGAATTCATAAAAATATATATTGTAACGAGAAATTTGACATCACAATTGGGGTTTCCTCAAGACATTTTATTTTATTTTTTAGATGACTCATATTTTCTTACCGCATCACCTACAACATGCAAAGTCAATCACGAAATAAAACAATTCTACGCATGTACAGTGGTACCTCCCTATTATGACCATGAAAAATCAGCTCCAAAAAGGTCTTAATAGGGAGGGGTCTTAATAGGGAGGGGTCTTAATAGGGAAGAGGACAGACGAAGAGAAGTAACTTGAAAAACATGATTTGGATTGACAACAAAAAAAAGGAATCAGATAGGGTTTTATACTCCGAAATTTCTGTTCCGAGAATCCTCGGAATTAGGCACTCACTGGCGTTCCCGAGTCCAGAATGAGATAATAGGGAGGTTCCACTATATCAGGATAACCACATGTAACTGAATAGATGTCCTGCTTTCTCTCACACCATCTCCCATCCTGCTTAAACAAAACAAGCAACTCATATACGACAGTGATCCTACCAACATGGGTGCAACTACCGCAACACAAAATGAAAAAACCCTGAAAGGCTGGGGTCCAGGGGTAATGTCCCCCTGCAGCTGAGTTAGTTAGTCTGTTATAGTCCCGTCAACAGCTATGGTTATCTCAGGACTGTCACCGCATAAAGTTCTACCACGTATAGCAAAATACAAATCCATGAATCTTAACAACGTACAAAACCTGCAAACAAAAAATGTACAATTCATAACACGACACCTCCATCATTGCACCCTATAGCACATAAGTCCACACAGTGCTGGAAACGTGGAGCCACGCTACTCTCATTTATCGGATCCAGGTTAAAAAAAACAGTAAAAAAGGATAACAAATACATACTAGTAAGCTAAAATACATTAAAAAAAAGGCTATATAAGCAAATATGCACTGCAGAATGGACAACAGGTGCCCACTCAAGTGCGCAATTAGTACGCGTGGACGCCAGTGTACAATAAAAAACAAGAACTGGCATGTCATAAATTGTAAAAAGGAAAAACGTGGAAGGGTTTTATAGAAAAAATGCAGGTGAAAAAAGCAGAAAAAAAGTAGACGCCAGAAAGCAAAAATAAGAGAAAAGGCAGAGTCAAAGAGAGTGACAGAGTAGGGGAAGTTACTAGCATAGAACTTCCAGAAGAAGGGGGAACTATTTCTGCTGAAAGACCCCCCGCTATCCCCACGGGAGGGCCCTAACCACATAAGCCAGCCTAAGCCGTTGCCCGCCTCCTACGACGAGGACGTGTGGTTGGACTTTAGGAGGCTGCTGGGCTACTCTCCGTAAGCCCCCCCCCCCCCCCCCCCCCACCATGATAGGTGGAAGCCCGCCCCTGCAGCTGAAGCAAAAATTGATTTATGAAAGTATTTTAGTTTGCTTTTTCCACAAATTACACAAATGCTTATTTTAAAGTGTTTGAAAAATACAGTAGACGCACAAAGATCTTGTTTGACAAACATTAAAAAAAGGAAATTTTATTACTGGTAAAATTCAAAAACAGGAAATCCTTGTATACCATGAAAAGTTGCACCCATGTACCGATACCATAACTATTTTCAACAGCATCATTATTTCAAACAATAGCACTCTCTAAAGCTTGTTATCCCTCGTTATGTGTGGAAGGCCATTTGAATATTCATGTGTAGATTAACTTCCTTCTTTAAGTCTGTGTGTAGACTCCAGAACTCTTGCACGCACAAGTTTGGATCGATGTCTCTCATTTCTCATTAAAACCAAGGACTAAAAATAACCAAAGCATGCAACCCTAGAATTTTTTTTTTTTAAATTGCCAAGAACCCAGTAAGAAAGAATTGTGAACATCACAAACTGAAAACATGTGAATTTGATGAGTAAAGTATTTCATACTCTCCAAACAAGAAAGTTTGTTTTACACACACCATTTCAAAGGTCAAATCTATTTAATGTTCACATAATTATGTATTTTATGTTTTATCTGAATATAACATCTTGTAAATTAATAATGTATCTGCTTGACTGACAGAAGGCCATTCTCCATCAGGTGGTTTTTTCCATAGATAATATTCAGTACAGAGCGAATTATTAGGGCAGTCTGCCTTCTGCATTATACTGCATAAACAAAAATAAATACACTAAAAAAATGAAAAAAATTGATAAAAAGCATTTTTAAAATATGAAATCAACAAGTTAATTCACAGGATTTAATCCTGTAACCCTGAACACGAATATAACTACACTCTATAGGTTTCATTATTTAGAAATCTGACATTACTGGAACAATAACATCCACAAAATCTTAACATGAAATGTACAATACACTTCACACATTCAAATCTTTCACCCATTTAAAATTAATGACTTGGTAAAAATCAATATTCAAAGGCTACTAGGTTTCCGTTTACTTTCTGACAAAAGTTTCGCTCAGATTATCTTTTCATGTTGATCAATAAGCAGATCAGATAAAGGGATAGTTAGGCCCAAGTTTGTTTACAATACAAAATACCAAGCAATCAGTTTAAGTATTGACGCAATGAAAAATTTCTTTTATTTTAAATTTAACGAGTTTGTGACCAACTTCCTGAGAAGTATGACAATATTTCTCTCTCGTAGGATTTGGCAAAAGTAAAACTAAAGGAAACAAAAGCATCAGGCTGTTCTGTTTATTTGGCACACCTTTCATAGCTATGCCTTTCTGTAAAGACAGTTAATACAAATTTTTAGAATGTGTGACTGGGATGTGTTACTAAAAAATCTTCTTTTTCTATATTGTTTGAAAAATTCCAGTAAATCACCATCATATTGAAAATAGAAAGCAAAGCTTTCAACATAAAAAAAAAGAAATAAAACATACAAAATAAATCCATCAATATCATATTTCTATCTAGTTAACCCCACAATTCTCAAAATGAGAAGATTTTTTTATGCTCTTATGTACAAACTATTTACACAAGAATAGAAACAAAATTGGTCCACAAAATGTTTACTGCATCTTCCCAGAATGGTTTTCAAAGTTTGCGTAGAAGAAATCAATCTTGCAGGAAAACCTTGTTAACGCATTGCACAATGTATGTATCACACATGGATATCAATATCAATATTTACATGACAATCATGATCGTCAAAGCTGATCACACGCACAAATTAATAATAAAAAAAATAAAAAATCTACATCTAATCCAATAAATTATGCATGCCACATGCACAAAATGTGCAATGAAAGTTAAACAATGTACCTGACGCACACGAAAACGGCTTCTTGTGGCGTGTATCTTCTGCCCTGTGTGTACAAATGGATTTCATTTCAATGGGATGGAATAATAACAGCACTCTCTGCCATCTTATTGTAATCTACCTTTCATTTTCCTTAAAACAGTGCAAATGCAGCGCAAACTCTCTCTCTCAGCATTAAACTTTACTGATTATATATAACAAAACCAACAAGAAATTTGATCTTGTTTCAAAGCTGTACAAGCTATTTCATCCAGCAAATTACTTCAGCCCATAAGGCTTATCCTGAAAATAAAAAGAATCAAATCTATAAAATTAGGTATGCTTGCTCAAAACAAACAAACAAACAAACAAAGAACAAACATTCCCATGGGAATGGATAGGTTAGATCCGTTTTGTTTCCTCTCATTTTTTCTTCTGATTTTGTTGGGGGGGGGGGGGGGGGGTTCACATCCATGTGGCTTGTTAAATTATATGAATTTTAAATCTATTTGCATGCCAATACTGTGACTATTATGGATTTTTGGTAAGGCACCAAACATATTCAGTTTCACTCACATGAATGACTATGCCACGAAGCATAACGTTATGAACAAGATAATCACTGCCCTATGGCTTCGACTGATAACTTTCTATGAAGTATCTCGCTTCATGTCTTTGTGAACTTTGAGCCTTTCCCTGCGAACATCAACCAGGTCATTCTTATTTATTGTATATCAATGAATGAGTAAACTCAACATGAGTTTACAAGAAACGATACATTGATTTATTACCTAAGAAGTGTTGCAAACGGTGCATTTCCCACCAATAAGCTACGAAGTTACTCATCATGCTCTTGAGACAATGAAGATAATCACTTTTTTTTAAATCCTCATGCAAATATAATACAGTGCAATTTGTTGAGATTGTGCACAAATAAAAAGATTGGGTTAAATGATTTTTTTTTTAAATGAAGAAACAATATCAAATCATATGGCCAAGTCTGGAAATCATACAGATACTGGTCTCTTTTGTACAAAGTAAGAAATAGAAGGGTCTTGAACTTTGAATTTTTAAAACGGCAACCCCTTTGTGCTAAATCAGTAAATGTAAAGATTTCTGAGAAAGCCAGGTCATTTCAATCTTGTTAACCTTAACTCATTCAAGTCATTCCGGCCATATATGTCCGGAATTAATAGATAGCTGTCAATCTGATGCATTTGCTTCAAGGGAAGTAAATCTGTGTGCACACTATACCTTGGTCACTTCTAAACTCGCTTCACTCTCTTAGACCACAATTTTGCCTCTGACTTTGCTTGTGTAGAGGTTTGTTGTGAGCAAACCAATCGGTGTAGAGAGGTTTTTTTATATAACGTCTATATATAAAAAAGCCTGAAGTAAAAACCCTTTCATTTCTTCATTTGTTTATGATTGCTTTGTTTGTGTGTATGGCTGGAGTGATTTGTGAGGTTTTTTTAATAATTCAAAATCGTTGCAATGCGAATGAGTTAATCCATAAATGCAGGACTCATCCCATACAATAATACACACATTTAACACTTGTAACCCCGATTAAAATGATGACTCTACTCCCTGTAACCACCAAATTAATGTTGGTAAACTGGGCCCGAAATGGGGTACTTTGCTTAAAAATATATTAAAAAATAACTACTTGATGGATTGACTTCAAATGTTCAGGGTTTGTGTATAAATGAAGAATGTTTAACTTGCAATGTTTTTTTTGTTATGTGATATTTTTGATTTTTTGATATTGCAATTTTAACTCCAAAATACATAACGAAGTGGGTGTACGGGGGCGGTTTTAGACGGCTTGGTAGGAGAAAGTAATGGATGTCATGGGTGGAATCAGGCTATAAGGGGCTTAAAACGTTAAAAGAAAAAAACGTTTTTTGTTGGGGGGGTGTACAATTATACGTACTATGAATTTTGTTCTTGGGTGATGTGCACTCATTAATCTCACGTAATGTTATAGAAAAAAGGATCAAAAGTTTCTTCTTGGTGTCGTCTTTTGTGTACTCATGCATCATGCCTGCAAACTGACAATCAAATGTTTTTACAAGAAAACAACATTCATCCCAAAGATTCCACACACCGGTGCGCGAAAAATCACAGTAAACATAACATATGGGTCAGATTTTTTTTTAAACACAAAAAAACAATAACAGAACCACTGAACTGTTAAGAGAGTGTGACACTATCGTCACTTTCATCGCACTGCGGCAATCGAGGCCTTTTTTTAAATTGTAAAATGGCTACAAGCTAGTTATAGAAATCACTAAAAAAACAAATCTCACATCAATGCACAAACGTAACAAAATGTAACAAATGCACTAATCAAGATGCAACAACACACACAGAGCAACAAAGCGATATTAAAATGAAAATGGCAATCACAGCAAGAAAAGAAGCACGTAGCTTAAGAAGGAACAAAGTCAACATGTCATTACAGAAAGAATATGAGCACAACGAAAAGAATTAAAAGAGAATCGATTATCACTAAATTAAAATCAACAACAAACAATGGGTCAAATGCAAATTGATGAGATATTATGCAACTCAACACAGTGATTAAACAAATTGACTTTTACACACCAAATCAAAAGAATCGAAGGATTTTTTCTTGTTTTTTTAACTATCATCACATTACAAAAACATGAACAATGTCAATGTTGAAAGAAAAAAAAAGCACTTAAGATATGGGTCTTACTTGTGAAACCAAATGCTGCTATGGTATATTCACATCATCTGCATCACACATCTCTCTCTCAAGGAACAAACAAACAAAAAAGTAAAGAAAAAGAAAAACATCTTGATTAAGATAACTCCCATTTATTATTGCTGTTTAAGAAAGAAGGATAAAAGTATACACATATAGGGGAAATTCGGACACGTGCGCAAATCTTTTCCCTTCTTTGTTTCACTTATTTATGGATTGCGCGGGTTTCCACATGGAATATCCGCTTATGTGTGTACACGGCCTAGAACATACAGTCTGAAAATCTAATTTCACTTCCATAAAGATAGTCGGATGTCTGAAGTTTGTTTGTTTGTTTGTTGTTGGGTGTTTTTTTACTGAATAGGCCTTCCTTCCTTCCTGTAAGTGACCACAGTCAAACTTGACTATTCTGTCACTGTAGAAATTGGGGATCTGCGGAAGAGCGCCTTAATACAGGGGGGGGGGGGGGGGTGGAGGGAATTGGGGAGGAGCGGGGGGAATTGGGGGGAGGGGGGGGGTTGCTGGATAATTATTTGGAGACCATCGACACAAAGGTGCCGATGGTCTTGGCCTGCACAGCTTCCTGGGGCAGCTCGTTCCAGTCCCGGATTGTATGTGGCAGGAAGCTGGCCATGCTTTCATAAAGATAGAGAGATAGGAAGGGGAAAAGGAATAGGGAAGGAAGGGAGGAGAGAAAACGGGGAGGAGAGAGAGAGAGCAAGGTAGAGACAAAGGGGTCGGGTATGGGGAGCGATAATGAATGTTTTTCAGCAAAAAGAATGTGCTACATACGTTTACTCTGAATTTATTCTAATGTCATCTTACATGGCATGAACGTAGAATATCATATACGTGTATATGAGCTACATACGTGTAGATCTATGTTCTGCAAGCAATTATACCACACATTTGCTGCCATTATCACATTATATATAATGGGTTTTTTTCTACTTTACTGTAGTGTTAGTATTGGCTCTGAATCGGTGTTTTCATAGAAAATTATTATGAATAAGCCTGCGAAAAATCTTATGAATCATGACTATACCAAACAAAAATGGTAGAAGACCTAACCTGGTATTTGATACTTTATAGGCACAAAGACATCTCTGTGAAATTCGGGTTGCTCACACCTGGAGAGTGCGTCGCAGCCAGAGGCGTGCCACAATTTTTTAATTTTTTATTTGCATGTAATTTTTGTGTGACTGATGAGGAAGGAAAGGGGTGGTGGGGTAAATTTCGACTAAATGACAACTTTTTCGTTGCCACTGGGTTTAACGTATGCTAAGTGCATGGGCACATGGGACCTCGGTTTATCCGAAAGACTCCATGTTTAGACCATAAGGCCTAGTGCAGAGTGAGAGGGAAAATCCCCTCTACCCAGGTTCGAACTCGAGTTTATTGTATACGAGGCGAACGCGTTGCCTCTGAGCCACTCTACATCTATACCACTTGAGATTTATTTACATGTACATCACAGACACAAGAATGGAATGCAAGAATTATGGAATGGAACACATAGAAAATAAACTATGGCATAATTGTAAGTTCTTAATCTAGAACACTGAATGCATAAAATTAAACATTCACGTTGCAAAATATTGGACACATAGTCCTCATGTTTTGAGAATGAGTGTCACTAAGCTGTTACATACCCTATTTTGGGGACTATAAAGCGATACCATTTTCGCCAGATTGAGGCTCCTGCTCTTATAGTATTAACACAACAGTAAGAAAATATAACAACTCACTCTCAATTTTGTGTGAAATTTTGAGCGCCTAAGAAAATAATGTGCGCCTAAGGCTTTGTACACAGTTCATGCAGGAAATCCCATGCGCAATCCGTAAATAAGTGGGAGAAGGAAGGGTAAAAATGTACGCAGACCTGTTTACCCTTATAATGAAAAACCCGGAATTTGCCACAAAAAAACCCGGATTTTGAGAACAAAAACCGGAATTCACATGATCTGTACACGACTCGCGATAAAGCGGTTTCTTGTTCTTCTCCTTTCCGCGAAAATCGGCGTCGATTTTCAATATTGTGATGATTTCTTGGCTCAATTTTGCCAGAAAAGTTTTATTAGTAAATTCAGTCGCTAATTCTTAGTCAATTTTAGTATAAAATAAGCTGGAAAAAGCAAAATACCTGGAAATGTCCACGATGGGACAGAGAAAAATCACTCGGCCGCGGATCGGCGGATGCCAAGTTGCAACTTGGCGCCATCGCAATCAATTTTGACTTCATTTTCCGTTGAAAACTTCAAAATTCTCACATCATCGTATTTTCCAGTGATAATATAATCTAAATTGACTCATTTCAAGCCCTAATTACAATCTCTACCATTAAAAAACTGCCTGGAAAGCTCTTCGAATCGACAGTACAAGTCTGGCCGCCATTTGCTCAGTCCCTAATAGATCGACCAAAATAAAAACATTATTTCGCCCCTTTAACCAATGAAAATGCAGCATTTAATGCATGTGACGTCAAGCACAACCCCTTTTCTGATGACGTGGCGTGTTAGGAACACGTTTTGGTCAACCCTTGCGTCTTTTCCTATGAACGGAAACAAATAATAGTTTTTTTCAAAATCCCGGAATTTTCAGCGTTCACCCGGAATTTACTATTTTACCCGGAATTTTAGCAAATTTCCGGAATAATTCCGGCTAAACCGGAATGGTAAACAGGTCTGTGTACGGCTTAGGGGAAAGTTGTACACAGACGCAAATCTTTTCCTTGTCTTTCCTTTACTTATTTGCGGATTGTGCACGGGTTTCCGCATGGAATCTCCACATGTACGTGTACGTACGCTTATAGTCCGAAAAATATGGTACATTCCTTCCCTATAAATCATTTTCCCTTACCCCTCTCTCCCACAGTCAACCAAGTCTCCACGAACATTTTGCCCAAATCCATTGACAAATGTTTCTGAATAAAATTATTTGCAAAATTAGCAACACATTAAGGCATAAACATGAACCCAAATGATGGAAAACATTGTTCTAAAACGATGACGCTCGTTTCACGTTTATGCCCACTAGCGTGCACCTCAAACCAATTCATGTTTCAAAGGCAAAGGTTCTGAAAGCAACATGACTTAAATGAAGGTTAATATGCTTTAAAAACAGAGGTAGGTTATCAAATACAATAAATGTACATGCTATCAAATTGTTCAAACACACAAATGGTCATTATTTGAACAAAAGGAGGTGAGTAGTCAACAAAGTGTGACAATAAAATAGCTAACTAGGTAAAAACAAAAAACAAAAACAAAAAAATTGAAGTCAACAAAACTGAAATGACAGAAAAAAACCGTACAGAGTCAGCTTATTTATTATCATTAAATAAGGTAATGCGCAGAAACAAGATGTACGCCAACAAATATATATATCGTCGCCCGCATGCAAAAGAGACGTAAGTCGAATGACGTCACTTCACATGAGGAATGGTAAATTCAACATTTTGGTCATTTCAGGCCACATACCGTCATTTTTTGTTCATTTAGCGTCACCATCGGTGTTTTATCTTTGCAAATTGTTGTTGTACAGCTGTGTTAGATGATGCGGCTTGTCTAGATCAACTGGTAAGTGCAACACATCGAAGATGACCAATTTTGAGTTACGTCTCTTCTGCATGCGGACAGCGATATAGCAACGCAACAAAGCATAAAACACGTATGTTTGTAGGATAAAGACATCAACAGGTGCATAATATAAAATAATGCTTGTACTACAGCGCGATACGAGAGAGCAAGACTGAGCACAGACATGGCTTATCCAACAAAAAGGAATGAACGCATGGCAGTGACAAAATTCTTGTGGCAACAAAAGTGTTTGAGCAAAAACCAAACAAACAAAAAATGCATATGGAACAAAAACGTGTTCTCTTTCATTCATGAGAGAGAGAGAGAGAGAGAGAGAGAGAGAGAGAGAGAGAGAGAGAGAGAGAAATGGAAAATGTTTATGTTCCGTCTCATAAATTTTAAATTGTGTAATGTGTACGGGCACGATATAAGCCAAAGGCTTGTTGCTGCCCTTTATTCTCATATTGATTATTTTGTTACGTTATAAGGAAGAAATAAAGAAGTTTAAACCAGAGAGAGAGAGAGAGAGAGAGAGTGACTGAAGACATACAGAGAAAGCAAAGCAGATATAAGACAAAGAGAAAGAGAGAGAGAGAGAGAGAGAGAGAGAGAGAGAGAGAGAGAGAGAGAGAGAGAGAGAGAGAGAGAGAGAGAGAGAGAGAGAGAGTGAAGACATACAGAGAAAGCAAAGCAGATATAAGACAAAGAGAAAGAGAGAGAGAGAAAGAGAGAGAGAGAGAGAGAGAGAGAGAGAGAGTGAAGACATACAGAGAAAGCAAAGCAGATATAAGACAAAGAGAAAGAGAGAGAGAGAAAGAGAGAGAGAGAGAGAGAGAGAGAGAGAGAGAGTGAAGACATACAGAGAAAGCAAAGCAGATATACGACGTACAGAGATAAAGAGAGAGACAGACATACAGACTGAGATAGAGAGAGACTAGAGAGAGAACAGAGACAAAGACAAGAGAGAGACGGAGACACAGGAACAGAGATGGATTTTGAGGGTAAGGGCACAAACAAAGATGGGGGATGTAGAATGGGTGCAAGCAGAAAACAAACCAGGGACGGTATTCATGTCGAGATAGCATGAGACTTAGCATGATGCTAACTTAGAAGCTCTTCCAATGTCCTATAGGATTTAATAGGACTTTTGGAAGAGCTTCTAAGTTAGCATCATGCTAAGTCTCATGCTATCTCGACATGAATACCGTCCCAGGACAAATCCAATGTTTACACAATGCTGTTGTAGTTCCCAAATCTGTGTTTTTTGTAAACATTTTGCTTTTAACAAAAATCAAGTAAAAAAAAATTATCTAAAAAAATGTCATTTCAAAATCATTTACTTCGATGGGCAGTGACTTGGTATGTGAACCGAAAAAGGTGGACCACAAAAATATTGATGTTGAAGCCAAACCTCATTTATCATTTTTGAAACGATTAAGAGAGGATGTATGGTTTCTTATTTTTCGTGCATTTGCGTAGTTTAAGATATTTTGTTGAACAGTTATACAATGTATTTGTTCATTATTAATATTATTAAATAATTGTGATTTTTTATACTCGTAGTTATAGTGTAATTGTTCGTATTTTGTTCGATTCATGTGACGCTGCTACAGTCGGATTTAGCTTTCCTTGAGTTGGCCATTTTAGGAACAATATTACGTGCATTTAGCGAGGACATCTGCACAATCCGTTATCAAAAGTTAAGATGAGCATAATATTATTTTGAAACATCAATCTGCAAAGTATGTTTTTGCTGACGAATCAAGTCTACTCAACACATAAAATATATCCTAAATGATCTTTTCTTTCAATAGAATCTTCCATTCCATTCATAAACCAAGATATCACTTTAAAAAGAGTAGATTTTCTAGGTCCTAAAGTACCAGATATGATGTTTTCTTTTTTTAAAGTGTTTCATCTCTTACTTACAACATACTGTTTCCCAAACTTCCTGCTCACTTGCTTCACTTATCAACATTTTGCTTCTTAGTTTACCCCCCCGTGGGGATACCGGGGGGGTCTTTTGCATAAATAGAGTTCCCCGACCTTCTGGAAGTTCTGTGCTTGTAACTTCCTCTAATATGTCACTCTCTTTGAGTCTGCCTTTTCCCTTTGCTTGCTGTCATCTACTACCTTTCTGCCTTTCTGATCCATTCTCTTGCCTTTTTTCAAGAAACGCTTTCATAAACATTTCCATTTCCTCCAGCCGAAGTCGGACATGCTGGGCCTAATTATTTCTTACTCTTAGGCGCATAAAGGCAGCATGATGCATCTGCGCTCATAATTGACAGGAAACTGTCTGAGCTATCGAAGAAGAAGAAGAAGAAGCTTCTTAGCTTGCTTTTATTGATTGCACATGTTTTTTTGGCTAATCATACATTTCACACACACACCTTTGTCCCCAATAAACAGATGCATAAGCAGTGACAAAATCCTGTTCCTCAAAATAGCTTGACCCTTTCGCCACCAGCCATTTTTCAGCCAAAATATACAATTATACTTAACTGGGTAGAGAGAGAAAAATGTATCTGCAATATTGGGAATTCCTCTGTGACATATATAACATTAGGCCTATCTTTACCTCCCCAAATTAAGAAAACAGGGTCTTCAGATAACAGGCCCTGAATTTATGCCTTTCAGTGACATGGGTGGTAAACCATTGTGGTGCATAAATGAAACATTGGCGGTAAAAGGGTTAATCAGGAAAGCAGCATTGTTTATGTAGTACTAGTAGGTTATTTTTAAAAAAACGAAAAACATACCATGCAACTGTTCAAATCCATATAGAGCACATTCTTGTGATGAAAGAGAGATCCTTATCTCAACGACTCAGCCATTCCTATTTCTAGGTTATGACATGAATTATAGTGAAAAACAATAAGTACAGTACAGAGTAAAAAATTAAAAAAAGCAAAAACAAAACCATCAAATATTTCATAACGTGGACAAAGTATTGTAGCAAAATGAAATATTTGAGCTAAAAGTAAAAAGAAAACAACAACAAAATGCAGTTTGGTGTCATATTTCTCATAAAAAGAAAACAGAAAAAAAGACATACAAAATAATATGATTGTAGAGATTTAGCAGATGGGGTGGCAAGTTGCAACAAAAAAAAGTAGTTGTTGCTACTGACTGGGGTCAAAGTGTTGATGCTTGGAGATCAGCTTACAGCACACAAACGTCGAGACTGTTCATTCTTCTGGGACAGGCAGTCACAACAATTTCACACCCACAACATTCTCTTCCTATTGTTCTACAAACAAGCCAAACCCGCTCATTAAATCCCAGGACTAGACACACAGTACTAAACATACAATCGATTTTTAAAAAATCAGATCCATTTCTTGAGAATCCACACCCAACACCCGTCTGCCGAGTCTAAAGCGCAACACCATCCTCTCGAATCGTTGCATCGAGTTAAATCTACATTTAGCAACATACCCCTGAAACAAAGCTAAGCAGCATTCCCAGATTTATGTACACGTTCTCTCTCTCAGCGCCTTTCAATGCAAACATAAGATTTAAATGCAGCAACCCCCCCCTCCTTGCACATTCACCTTGTTCTGAGGCATACCTAACTCACACACAAATCCCAAGCCACCATCTTGCAGAAACAAGCTGTATATCAGGAAGACCGGAGGCTCCAGTGGCATTGCGAAAAAGACCAGCAGGTTGATCGTGCGCAGAGCGGACTGGAGAGCAGTGTTGACACACGTGGAACAGCACGCGGGGTATAAGTAGGGGGAGGAACAGGAACAGGTGGATTCTCTGGGCACTATCGGAAATTCTCCTCGTCGCTGTCGCGCTGTCGAGGTAGGGTGGTCATGGTGGTTTCTTCTGTATCGGATCTGGGGAGGGGGAAAAGAGTGCAGTTTTGAATTACAAGTGACTGGAGACTTTATAAGGAATAGTTCTTCGTCTTTTCAATATTCAGCAATATTAAAAACACACACACAGACACACACACACACACACACACACACAGAGTATTTTAAGCTATTAGTAGACAAATCTTTTTGTGTAAAGCCAAAAACTCTTCTTTGATTTTTCTAATAACAGAAAAAAGTCATTAACAAAGCTGGGTTGGATTGAATAGTTCAGCCAGTTGTGATTATGATGACATACAGATTTTAAGTTTATATCTCCACAGGCAATGTGTAATCAACTTACAACATAATAATAGAGCAGTTACGATATATGCAATAAAAATTTAAAAAAAGGGAGTTTCTTCCTTTGGAATTAACAGTGCTTTTAATTTAATTCCTAAACAGTTCTTTGAAACATTATAGAAAACACAAGTTTGTGTATAAATGACAACTATTGTATCTTATAAACAATGAGAATTCTCTGCCCCTGTCTCGTGCATTGAGATGCGTGCGCCATCTACAAAAGATTATCGTCCTTGCCTGTCATGAAGTAGTAGTTCATCGCCACAGAAAATTATCTGCTCCTGACTCGTCATTAGGTAGCATAGGCAGTTCAGGCCTAAAATTATTGCCCTTAGTATAAGAATTACCGGTAGCATAAAGCCCCATTCAATCTGATCATCAACTGTCAAAAAGTGATTTTTTAGTTTGGCTGTTGGTATGACTTCTTTGCATGTAAACTGCTTTTAAAAATGGAACAAGCGAGCATAAAGCTTAATAAAATGGTTTCTTAATGAATGAATGACCTTGAACATGAGTTAGGAGTGCTCTGAATGGTAGCTAGCAAATTATACACCCAGATAGGTAGCAATCCACTGTATAACTGAAAGCATGGATTGTAAAATGTGATTGTACATGCATTGTTGCAATGTGAGTCACCCGCTGTGTGCCAGTGTGTCTGCTGCAGACCGCCCGAGTGAACAGTCGTACAAAGTAAGAGCAATCAAAAAATAGCTAGGTTGTAGCCCAATGTTAGGCTAGATTAGATTCCTGATCAAAAGATCAGCAACAGGCCTTGTCGCCTACATAAGCTGCTCAACTATACCATGGTTGCAACTACACAAAATGAAAAAAAATGAAAGGCCGGGGTCTAGGGGTAATGTCCCCCTGCAGCTAAAGAAAAAAATGATTTATGAAGGTATTTTTAGTTTCCTTTTTCCACAATTTATACAAATGCTTATTTTAAAAGTGTTTGAAAAATACAGGAGACACACAAAGATCTTGTTTGACAAATTCAAAAAAAAAAGGAAATTCCTTTTCTGGTCAAATTCTTCCTTGTATACCAGGAAAAGTTGCACCCATGCTATGCTACAATGCTTGGTCTTTGACTTGGGGTGGGCACTGAGAAAGCATCAATTGCAACTGCAAAAGCAACAACAACACTGTGACTAATGGTGACAACAATAATAATAACAACGATAAAGATACTATGAACTCATATAACCAGTGATAACTTACGAGTAATGAACTTCTTCATCTGAATCATTCAGCATAGACAGAGCAGGGTTGTCTTTGAAATGAGATTCTGCACACATTCAGACATAAAACAATGTTGATCTGTATACATGACCGACAGGAATACTTTTTGTACACTCTTTTGCAAGAAACAATTTCAATCAACACTGTATATGAGCAACAAACTACCGTAATCTTCGGGTTACAAGGCGATATTTTTTCTCCAATTTTGACCTATGAGCCTAATAAACGAGGGCGCCCTATAAGTGAACAAAATCGTGAGAAGAGAGGCAACGATTGCCGTGCTGAGTTCAGTCTACTCTGAGTCAGACATTGAAAGTGGTCATGAGTCACTGATATGACGAATACTCACGTTAAAATGCTTCAAAATCGCTATTATCGTCCGAGATACCGTCCAAACAGATGCCATAACCCTTCATTGGATGTAAAAAGCATCATTGTAGAGCTTAAAATGCCATAATTCTACCAGTTTTCGCAAAGAATTATCCAAACACAACAACAGGAAGAATCTTCCTTCATATGAATCATTTTTTTATTCAAACTAATGAACTCTCTCGAACTCTCTCTCTCTCTCTCTCTTTCTCGTTTTTTCCCTAGATCTTTCTTCCTCCTTAACTCTTTAACCTGTGTTGTGGGGGTAAACAAATTGACTTTTTCAAACTCAAAAGAAACCGCATTGTTAACTTAAAAAGTCAAAAGAATCTCAATGCTAAAGATAGTCTACTGCCCATTTACCAAACGCAAAAAGAGTTGAAGGAATAAAAGTAGACATTGCCCCCCTACCCCCCTTCCCCCACCACCACACACTGTTCCCCACAAACACTGTGCTTAATAATCTGAGTGTTAATTTTGACACACAGATAAGAGTCCCTGACGCTAAAAGTATCAAATTTTTTGTGTGTTTTTATGTTACACATTTATAAAATGAAAGACCCACTAAAAGTCAAGAGACATATTTAGTGACCCTCATTGAGTGATTGACCCTCTTATTTTCTCACCCCGATTTAAAAAATGGAATTACCATATTTTTCGGACTATAAGGCGATACTTTTTTCCCAGACTAAGACGCACACACACACACCCACACCCCACCGCTTTATATAATAACAAAATGTAATAACAACATTTCAATTTTGTGAAAAATTTGGGGGGTGCGCTTTATAACAAGATGTTTCTTATAGTCTGAAACATATGTTAACACTGCATCCCCACTGACTGACTGTAGAATACCCGCCTTCACTTTAAAGCAGTGTCAGACCAATTGACATAGGCTAGAACACCAAGGCTACATCAAAATGTTGTTATGCTGTGCATAGTTATGCGGGGATTGTCTTTAACCATGACAAGCTCCTAGCAGAACATCATCAGTCTCCAAAATCCCCCCAAAGACGGAATGTGGCTGCCCACGCGGCGCGGCGGGATAATAAAAAAACGGTCACACGTAATGTTCTCATTCCAAGTTGACGCACTTGTACCACAGCGTTCAAATGGCTCCCGGCAGTTGGGATGATCCCTGGAGTCTTTTAGCAGGGGTAAACAAACATGACTGACCGTAGAGAGCGTTGGAGGAAGGAGAGTAGACGAAGGCCATGGTGAAGAGATAGAAGTTGAGGAGGCCGTAGAAGGCCACAAACTCGGCCGAGTTCTGGTAGTTGGTGGACAGCTCGGCCACAAAGTTGTCCTGGAACACCCCGCCCCCGAAGCGCAGGGTGATGATGGCCGCCGTGATGCCGATCACGATCACGATCAGCGCCGTCATGAACTTCAGACGCAGATCTTATGGGGGAGAGAGAGAGACAAAATGACAAATGACAACTTTTATTGATAATGACTTACAGCCTTTATGTCAAGGGGGTGAATACGGGATCAGAGAGAGAGAGAGAGAGAGAGAGAGAGAGAGAGAGAGAGAGAGAGAGAGAGAGAGAGAGAGAGAGAGAGAGAGAGAGGGGAGAGAGAGAGAGAGAGAGAGAGAGAGAGAGAGAGAGAGAGAGAGAGAGAGAGAGAGAGAGAGAGAGAGAGAGAGAGAGAGAGAACGAAAATGAAAATGAAAACGAAATTTTATTTAACCAGGGAATATGAGATAAGCAAGTTACATGCTTTTTTCCACCCAGCCCTGGGGAAAAATAAAATAAATCAAACAAAAAAGCTAAATAATATATGTACATGCAGAAATGAGAATAAAAGGGAGGGAGGATGGGGGGAAGAGGCACACAGAGAGATAAGGATGGGGAAATTTTGGAATTTAAAGTACAGGAAAAAAAGAAGAAAAAAAAGTCACAGAGAGAGAGAGAGAGAGAGAGAGAGAGAGAGAGAGAGAGAGAGAGAGAGAGAGAGAGAGAAGGAAGAAAGATACATTTGACTGAGATGGAAAAAAATGCAATGCAGGCTAGCGCGCACGCACACACATACACAGAGGCATGCAAACACGTATACATACACACACACAATCACGATCACAATCAGCACCATCATGAACTTCAGC
Organism: Phymorhynchus buccinoides; assembly: GCA_017654935.2. Taxonomy (NCBI): domain Eukaryota; kingdom Metazoa; phylum Mollusca; class Gastropoda; order Neogastropoda; family Raphitomidae; genus Phymorhynchus; species Phymorhynchus buccinoides. Next base: position 22,749,625 of record CM065690.1, on the reverse strand, counting down.
CGCAAATCTTGGAGGGAGAGGAAAAAAAAGAAGGAAAGATATGTTTGACTTGGGTGAAAAAAATACAACACTCGCATGCATGCATATGCAAGCTCGCACGTACACAAACACACATACACAGACGCATACAAACATGCACACACACACACACACACACAGACAGACAGACACACACACACACACACTATCACGATGAGTGCCGTCATGAACTTCAGACGCAAATCTTGGGGGAGAGAGAGAAAAAATACAACACATTCATGTATGCACACGCAGGCTCGCGTGCGCACTCACACACACACATACACACAGGCATGCAAACACACACATACACACACACATAGCATACTCCACAATTGTAACTAAGTAGAAACACAAACTGACAAAGACACGCAACATTTATGGCATAATCCATGATCAGATGTACCTGACTCTGTTAAGCAATTTTTCCATTCTTTCATTGGTGGTTGTTGTTGTTGTTTTAATTAATAAAAGTTAACAAAAGGAAAATTTATATTCAGCATAAAACAGATCTCCAAGCTCTGATGGCTTGAATGTTGAAGCACAGTCAGTTGTAACAACATTCACATAAATGTCAACATCAAAACAACTGAACAATCACCAAACAAACAAACACACACACACAACAGAGAGTTAGACAGAAAAGTGAACAAGGCTTACCAAAGTAGGGCATCTGGCGCAGCTCTGCATAGGCCCGTATCAAGAGATAGATGAGGTACAGGAGGTAAATGCCTCCCAACACAAAGAAGAAAATCTTGAAACCCTGTGACAATCAGAAGCAACACCGGGTGTTTAGCAGCACATATATGCAGATTATGCTAAGTGGAAAGACACAAAGAAAGAAATCTTGAAACCCTGTCACGATCAGAGGCAGTAGCTAGCAACGTGTCTGCAAATTATTCAACAATCGGTGCCGATTTCAACTACAGACAAACCTCTATTTTAAGACTTCCAAAATGTCCGGAAAAATCGGTCGTAAATTGGAGGGGTCGTATGACGGAGGTTTTCACTGGCAGCCGTAGAAAGAAAAAGTTCAGCACAGTTCATACTCTCTTCTTCATGCACACATACAATGACATATTAAAACTGGATTTGGGTCTTTCCAACTCCATAGGATTGTGCAATCGATATTACAGTTTCACTTTGCCGACTTCTTTTAATCACCTCCACTCTCGTCCAAAGTCAGTGGTTTTCTTTTTCAAAGTCAGTGGTTTTCGTGCTTTTCCTACGCTCTCCGCCATCTTTTCTACAACAAGAGAAGCGACTCCGCTTTCAGGCCCTTGACCGTGGTTGTTTCCCTTTGCTCGAAGTCTATGCAGACGACAGCAACGGTCGTAAAAACCAACAAAATGGCGGTCGTAAGTCGCGTTTTAGAGGAAGTCGTTTAAGAGAGGTCGTTTACATAGTAAAATGCATCTGTGCCAACAAATCCGGTCTCAAATGAGAGGTGGTCGCTTAACAGACGGTCGTAAAATAGGGGTTTGTCTGTACTAGGTTGAATTTTGAGAGAAACCCACCTTTCATAATATTCTTCGTGATATTTCCATGAGCTATTTGATAAAAAATTATCTTCAACATGACTTTATTAGTCAGTGGGCGAACTCAGCACTCATTCTGACATGCCGAAACAGTAAGTCAGCACTTTTGCTTTGTTGTTTTTGCTTCTTTTTTTTTCGAACAACAAAACATACACGGACAACAAAATGCATAGTATCAAAGCTTTCCTCAATCATTTCTTCATTAATATTCCAATAATGCACACAGCACAAAGAGAAAATTACAGCATTTTAAATGAGGTGGGTGTAGGCGTTTCTCACTGCCTCAAAAAGAATGCAGTGGCAGAGTGCGGAACATCAGAAAAAATGCAGTGTGCTAAAGGTTAACAGCGTACTTGATCATCAGAAAATCATATCAGATACAATTGTATCATGCCTAACACAGTAACAGGCATCTTGGCATCGCAGACATCTTAGTAATCACAACAGTTTTATTCAGTCTCTTTACAAATTTATTACCAAAATAATCTCTAGTACAGAGCTTCAGATTGCCAGCGGGCCCGGGTCATTGGCCCGTATTGACGGTGATTTGATCCCTCATTTTGTGCAGCCAGGGGTCATCTGACCCATGGAGTTGGCAATAAAATTTAAGTTTAATACTACTGTGACACATAATTGGCCAACTATTTCATAAATAGGACATTTGCCACGAGTGTTCGTTCTCTATACTAGACTACTAATTTGCCTGCGCTCGTTCTACCCGAGTTACGCTGACCTTTCTAATTCAACTCTCTAAATTCAACTCAATGAAATTCAAGGTCGCCCGCTCGTGACAAATGCCCTATTGACTCGTTTTCTGTAATCAGGGGTCCTATGACCCATGGATTCTGAAAACAATCTGCAAGTATACCGACCACCTTACAATTACGGACAGTTTTGGCCAGTCAGTTGGACGGTCGGGATACAGAAGTTGGACAATAAAGTTGTTCAGCACAAGATCTAGTCAGGCATGGTAGTGGGGGCAAAGTGGTTTTCAAGGAAAATGGCCGGAGGTTCAGGGGGCCGAAGAAAATTCAATAAATGAGTGAAATTTTCACTTTTTCATGCCATTTCAATGCATTTTTTAATAATTTTGTTTCAAACTGTTTCGCGGATTTTCCGCGATTCGCGGAGGTCTACCATGCCTGTCTAGTGTACCCACCATAAAGTTGGCGGTGTCCAGTCGGTAGTAGTAGGTGGGGTCGTGCAGCTCATTGTACTCCTGCCAGGAGGCCAAGGTCACGGCCACGATCCACAGCAGACCCACCAGCAGCACTTTGGGCAGGTAGAACCGAGCGAAGCGGCGGTTGGTCTGCACACAGGCCACACCACTGTATTGTAGTTAGTGCCTCACATAACAGTAATGCCTCACATAACAGTAGTGCCTCACATAACAGTAGTGCCTCACATAACAGTCTATTCTTAGCCAGTGGTCTCGCTAGGAGTTTTGAAAACCAGTCCCATCAGTGACAATAGGAAATGCTCACAAATAGCCAAGGGACATAACTTTCACGGTTTGCGAGAGTGACCTTTCATTAATTGGTAGGACAAACGCCTTGTGTTTGTCCTTACTTTTTCATGGGGGACAATCCGATTTTGTGGTAAAAGGACACATTCTATTTTTTTTTTTAAAACGTCCATTTCCCCAATAGTCAGTGTCAAAAGCAGTCCCAGAGTTGGAAACAAAAACCAGTGAAAAACTACAGAAAACAACAATATCCGAGTTTCTATTAAAACCATTTATCAGTCCTAGCAAAAATGTAGGCATTGGGTACTTTATAGTACTGAAAATGTCATCAGTCCCTGGGACTGACAGGTCAATTTCTTTTCTTCTGTAATTTGGTTTTGCAATCAGTATTTGACCGACAATTTCCAGTTAATGCGATCAATGTTCTTAGTCCTCACCATCAGCATTGCTCAATCCAGACTCTTGTATCCCCTCTCTATTGCTTTAGTTTAACCTTTACCGGATGTTGCTTGTGATTATACTTCTCCAGATGATGGGGGTCTCCCAGTACCCACAGATTTTTACATGCATTTTAACAGTGTTTATCCCTGTCCAGATGATGGGGGTCCTCCAGGACCCCTACTTGTCAAAGAGTCACCATGTGTTTATACTTGTCCAGATGGCGCGGGTCTCCCACGACCCCTACTCAATGCACTGCAGTGACATATTTCTGCTCTTTAAAGTAGGGGTCGTAGGACACCCGCGCCATCTGGACAAGTATGTTAAAATGACACGTCATATTACGTCATTCATATTTTATACACATTAATGAAATTTAACACACTTAAAGCCATTTACGTTTTTGACAAAGTCATGAAATTTCATGAAGATTGCTTAAATAGTTTTAGAGATATAACATTTTTTTTGTGTTAATGGGTCGTGGGCGACCCCGGAAGTCTGGTAAAGGTTAATCTTCCTTTGCTCTAACCACTCCTGTTTGGAACTCTACTTGCCAATGTAAAAGGAAAGCAATTGAGACTCGTGGCGAGTTTTAGCATAAATAGTGACAGTGCGAAGCCTCAGATGAATTTAATTATGAAGAAAATTTAAAAAGAGACAGAATGTAGGGGATGTGTGTCGTGTGCTGGCCATGATTTTGAGATTCAGTAATTTCTGATTACTTCCACTCGCAAGGATGAGGAAAGCATCTTAGTCACGCTTTCAGTCATAGGTCAAAAAGTGCTAACTAAATATTTTTTTGCATTCATTATCACACTGCAGGCTGCTCTACCCTAGTAAAGCCAAAATCACTGCTGCTTGTCAGGGTCCCCAGTTATTTTTCTACTACATAATTACATTGTTAATATTCATTTTTTATCAGTCACTCATATACTCTTTCTTCTTGTCCTTTTTTTTTTTTGGTGCTTAAAGTTTAAACACGATGTCTACACACACAAAAAAGAACAAAAAGAAACCATTGGTGTGCAAAGTTTAAATGGCTGTCATTCCTTCTCAAGAGCACAAAATGGTCTAGTCTTCCTATCATTAGTTCCTCATCATATAAATAATTCATTAATCTTTCTACTACAACCCTTCTTCTATTAATTTTTTTTCTTTTCTGAGCTTTCATTCTCAAATATTGTCAGATGAAAACCCTGTGATAAGCATGTCGCAAACATGCTGAGATACACTGGACTTTGATTGTGTTGTATTGATGAACACCAAAAATTGCTATAAATGAAGCGAAAATGAAGATTTTCTAGAATTGCCTTTATATTTTAATAAAGTCAATGTCGCAAAACTTAAACTTTCCGGCAGCTATGACACCCCTGGGCACCGAAGGCTCCAATGTAAAAATAGTCTTGCAGGAAATGACGAAAACGAAAGAACGCGTTAGGGGTCCATCAAAGAAAAAGCCTCGATATTGTGCTTCAGTTCAGTTGGATGTTCTAAACAACAAAGAGTTGAAACGAATTACACATTTCACTAGTTTCCCCACCAATATACTGTTCGCCTGTAAAAATGGCCCGGTAGCCAATATTTTTTTTAAACACAAATGACAAGAGACAGTATACTAGGTGAAGCCATTAGTTAGATCTAGTCTAGATGTTCTCCACTAAGATTTGAAGATTTAAAAATTAATCAATTAATGGGCAGACTGATCTAGAGGCGAGTCATTGAACGTGTAAGTGAAAGAAGAAAATCAGGAAGTTAATGCAATATTAAAAGGCACAGTTAGGACGTTAAAAACAATATGTACACCTTGTTTCAGGGGAGGTAATTGTCATTCCAATAATACATTTATTTAGTTCGTTTTATTTGCTTTTTTGTATCACATGGCAATTTGGGATGATATTGTTATCAACAAATAAAGTTTGTGTATCTAGATAACGTATAAATTAAGTTAACTGGAAATATCTCATTTGTATTGTTTTATAATAACTATTTTCTGTTCAGGTAATATTCATAACGTTATCATAGAGTAAAATGTTATTCATAGTCTATACACTTAGGCGAGCGCGCGCACGCAGAGCTTAAAATCTAATAAAAAAATCGGGACTTTACTGGTTTCGTACTGCCTCCGGGCATTGCCTCCAGTATTGTTCCCACCATATTTGTATTTACAAATGTCCCATATGTGTCTGATTCAGACCAAGAGGACGTAAAACACCATTTTCGTCGCGCGCGCACGCAGTTTAATTATAAAAAAAAATCGGGACTTTACTGGTTTTGCACTGCCTCCGGGCATTGCCTCCAGTATTGTTCCCACCATATTTGTATTTACAAATGTCCCATATGTGTCTGATTCAGACCAAGAGGACGTAAAACTCCATTTTCTCTCTCTCTCTCTCGCGCGCACGCAGTTTACGATGCTCTAGAGAGTCATCTTATCACTTGTAGCGGTGCCATAGCCGATGAGGTTTAACCGAGGCGTGGTTACCGCTACACCTATCTGTATTGATAAAAAAAAATCGGGACTTTACTGATTTCGTACTGCCTCCGGGCATTGCCTCCAGTGTTGTTCCCACCATATTTGTATTTACAAATGTCCCATATGAGCGTTTTTCAAAAAAGGCCGAATTACAGAACTCGCAAATGATAAAAAAACGAAGTTTGTCAATTACACATTTTTACACTGTCTTATAATTTTACAGACCCTGAAATACCTTAAAGTGGATTATGCCGTTTTTTAGACATGCTTCTTAGCAGTTATGAATTTGTAACGAATTAAATCTTTTAAAAAAAGTAATTCGTGCAACAAGTTTCTTTCTTTTTTTTTTGTAAGGAAAGGAAAGGTTGTTCATTCGTTTAAAATATATTTTATTTCGCAGTAGACACTGCTCTTTTAAATACCAACTGCGAATTTATTTCTTGATGAAAAACATGTCCGTTTTTCTAACAGAAATAACGAAACTTTTGAAAAAAAATGTGTTTTAGTAGGAATCAACACCTATGAAAAATAAATGCGTAGCACTATATTTACAAAAGATTTTTTACAGGTAACGTGGACAAATATGAAGTCAATCCAAACATAGAACGCATGACTTATAGAGTGTTTTGGGCGAAATATCTGATTTAGTTTCATTGCATCGTGACATTCTATTCTACGTCACTGACGCTTATCGCGTCAAGATATTAAGTGAGTAAGGCGAAACATCTCAGATGTTAACAATTAGCAAAACTTCCTTTTGCCGTTTTACATGAATTTTATATTATAGCACAAAGTTTTCAAACGTTTCCTATGAAACAGATCTAAATGGGCATAATACAAACGGCATGTTGTAGTACTATAGAATACCTGTCACATGTTGTTACACTGACGTTCTTCGGATCTATTCAAGACGGGCGTTGACTTATTTTGCGGCTCTTTGGTCTGTACACTCCTTTTATTTGTTTTCTTTCTTTCTTTCCTTATGAGGAAATGGGTTGTAATATGCACACGTGCGTGCTGAGAGAGAGAGAGAGAGAGAGAGAGAGAGAGAGAGAGAGAGAGAGAGAGAGAGAGAGAGAGAGAGAGAGAGAGAGTTGAATGAAAAACTCAAATGTTTTAATGGGGATTAACAGTAGATATAAAACATCACACACACACACACACACACATACACGCGCGCGCGCGCACACACACACGCGCGCGCGCACGCACTGTGACGTAAGTGTCCCACGCGACCCGCTTTCTTTATTTCTTATCTACACCCCCCCCCCCTTCCTCCCCTCCCCACCCCCCCCCCCCTCTCTCCTTTTCATTTCTCGACCAACCGCCACGTTAATTGCCCGGCTGCTTCAAACGAACGCCGATTAAGGCAGTTATCTCTTTGAACCCCGATCTCCATTACCCATCACAAGAAAGTGACAACCACGGTCGGGCCCCTTTGAACCCTTCCTTTCCGAGCACGAGAAGGATTTGAATGTCGGCACGTGATAAGGATGTAACTGGCGCGTGATTATTCGGTACTAGTATGCATAAAATTATAGCATCATCTTGTGACGTGTCAATTGCAATAAACCAATGACAGGCTTTCATTGTTTGAAAGTGAAGGCTATAATTGGCGTAGTGAGAAAAAGTTTTTCACACAAGACGCTGAAACCTAGCTAGAGCAACATTGCAGACTCAACCCCTCTCCCAGCCAGTTACAATAGCCCATCTAGTGAGTATTATTGATTGCTGGTGATTGAGACTGGTTGTTTGTTTGATCCTATTTTTGATCTAGATCCTATGTTCAATGATGAATAAGGAGTAGCTAGATATGTTATTGAAAAGAAGTGGTAAACATTCTGTTCTATAACAAAGAAAAAAGTTAAGCACCCCTTAGCTATTACAAGGCTACCATTATTCCGTTATAAGCAGGTTGAAGCAGTCATCCAGGCACAGGGAGGAAACACACGCTACTGATCTATTTTGGATCCTCATGACGCACTGATGAAATTATTGATAATTAAACATGGTGTGAAAATCAGTGCATTTGTAAAACCATGCATTAAATTATGAATAGTGGTAAACATTTTGTTCTATTTATGTGCACTGATTATTTGTGTGTGTGTGTTTTGACTTTAACTCTTTTGGTACCAGAACCGGAGTTTATGCCTACTAACCCTTTTGTCTATTTTTAGTAGGAAACCTATGGGCCGCAATCTTGCACTTTATGATACCATTCCTTTCCAGGTGTTGGATGGAGAGTGATGTTGTCTTGATCACCTTTTATGTTTTACTGATCTCAGTTTGTTAACTGAAATTCAGTTTATTTATTAACTAGTGCTATTGTACAAGGGAAGCCTTCTAGCCGGTTGGGATTCACTAATGCCCTGCCGACTGAAGCCCCTTGTCTCTAAGCCATAGAGATCTACATCCACCTTCTCCTGTGATTATCAGCAGGGCATCGTGGGCAGGAAGATCATCCCTGACTCACAAGCACCAAGACGGGACCGCCGCCAAGACGCCCCGCACCCAGAATCCGCGAGGAGACCACGCTTGAACCGTGCCATCCCGCGAAGCCGTAACCGGAACGACTGGGAGCTACTCTCATCTGACGAGCAAGCCCAGCCACCCCAGCACTCGCCGATCCCTACGGAGGAACTTCAGCACAGCCATGAGTTAAGTCCCCACGACAGTGCCAAAAATCATTTGAACTTTCCTCCGGACACTGAAAATAAGTGACCCTTCCTGCTTGGGGCTAACCTTCTAGAAAGACAAAAGTCTTGTAAATCCTTTCGGATTCCATTGTTTTTCATTCACATTTTGTTTTGGCGCCATTGAGCTGCTTTATTATTATTGTTGCATAATCTTATGCAGATTTTGGGAGTAAATAAAATACAAGTGTCAAATAATCCTGAACCCTTTGGTCAGACTGATGAGAGTGGGAGTCTTGTAATTTCATGTAAAACCCTACTTCTCTCTGTCTGCCATTTAGAGCAATTCAACCACTTGTATTTCTTACAACCATACGAGCCAGAACCCGGGCACAAATATAAATTTATTAGATGAAAAGGGGCCGGGAAAGTTGCTCATCTCCCATACCCTAGAGAAGTGGGTTAAAGGCAAATTTTCT
>CM065690.1:22665581-22738081 GCA_017654935.2 Phymorhynchus buccinoides | reverse complement strand
TTTTTATATGAAAATGATCAATTCTAGAATTTTTTGTTAAAATTCCGATATCAAAATGCCTTTGGCACCAAAATGGTTAAAGGCTGAATTGAAGATATCCCTCTGTCAGAAATGGATAAACACAAGGTAAGGAACCTCCATGCCCAGTTTTATGCTTGTTACATGAAAATGCCCACCACTATAAACAAAAAAATCAAATAAATGCCTTTGGCACTGAAGGGGCTAAAGCCTGAATTGCAAATGTCCCTACATCAGAAATTGATAAACATACCATAAGAAACAATCATAGCCAATTCCATGCTTATTACATGAAAATACACAACACTAGAATTTTTTTTAAATTAGAACTGCCCGTGATCAAAAGGTTCTTGGCATTGAAGGGTTAAAGGCTAAATATAAAATGTCCCTCTGTCAGAAATAGACAAACATGCCATAAGAACCTAGCATGTCAAATTTCATGAAAATGCATACCACTAAAAAAACTTTGAAATGTATTTTTGTGCCCCCAAAATACCCTTGGCACTGAAAGGGTTAAAGGCTGATTTGCAAATGTCTCTATGTCAGGAATTGATAAACACACCATAAGATCATAGATAACATCATGCCAAATGTTATGCTTGTTGCATGAAAATGCACAATTCTGCCATTCGGTCTTCCACTATAATTATACTGACATTCACTGCTGTGACGTGTTGTTTTGAATAAAGATCGTTTTATAAAAATGAAAAAAACTAAATAGGCAGCATTTTGATAATTATTTTATGTTTTATCGATATTTTTATGGTAAGAACAGGCCCCCTAACTTTCCTACTTTCCACTATCGTTCTCTACGCCATACGGCCTGTTGACGTTTTATTGACTTATGTGTCATATTAATAATTGACGTCATTTTCTTCAAAGATTAGAACAGTGGGCATCAGGTGTGTTCATTTTGGTGTTCTGAAGTCATGTTAGAAACAAAACTGATAACACGGTAAGCCTAAGATCTGTGAAGAAGCTTCATAGTCCATGAATTCGCCATTGTTTTGCTTTCACTTTCGGTGCCCAGGGGTGTGTCATGACTCAATTTTGTCTCGTTTTTTTCACGCTTTCATCTCGTACGCGATATACTGCCGCAAACCTCCCGCTTGAAAGTAAAAAATCAAGTCGTTTTCGACTCAGGGGACTTGGATATAAAAAATACTATAGCCAAGGCGGTTCAGAAAGGCAATTTTTCAAATAAATACTTAATATAAAGCTGTTTAATACAGATAAGCAATCAAAAACAGAAAATTAATTTTGGGGGTGCGCCTTATATAAAGGTGTGCCTTATGGTCCGGAAAATGGTACATAAGGCAAGACTTAAACTGGTACTTGGGAGCTCTTGCAAACAGATCCTCTCTTAATGAAAGGCTTGCGACTGTTCAAAAGAACTTTAAGGGGAATGGGGGCAGTATCAATTCTGGGAGCAAAGAAACAAAAAAATGTATGGTGTCAATGACATTTGTAGGTGTCAATGATTTTTTTACAAACCATTTCACGATTTTCAGACAATTTTCAATGACTTTGAAAGACTTGAATTTGAAAATGGCACTCCATTTCTTAAAGACTGTGCGAACCCTGTTATTTAGACCCATAGGGAAAACATGGAGTCCCACTGACCTGTCTGACCCCGTGGTAGACGCAGAGCCAGAAGAGCAGCAGAGCACACAGGAAGGAGGCCTGGAACATGCCGTCAAACATGCCCGGGATCCAGCTGTTCACCAGGAACGTCAGGGGGAACAGGGGATCTGGAAATCAGACAATGGGAGCAGCCATGACAGACACCATCAGTCCGGAAGTATTCAGGGCCGGCCTCGGTGGCATCACCACCAGCCACCGGGCCTTTTTCTGCTAAAAATCCATGCAGAAATGTAAATAGTTTTAACGCAAGACTTTTAGTGCAGTAGTACTGCACTGTTTTAAAATCCTGTTTTAATGCCGCCTGCCTAATGTGACCAGTTAGTTGGACTTCAAACGTCCGCGATAGGGCCCTGTCCAGTAATTGGAAGAAGAAGAAGAAAAAGAAAAATAATACATAAAAAGTTAAGCTACTGGTTGATAAAAGTGTCAGAGGAAACAAGGGATTTGTCACACAGACAATCGGGAGGGGAAAAAAAACGAGACAAAAAAGTTAAGCTGCTTGTTGCTCGAAATAGGAAACTATGCAACAAGTACTGTATTTTTAAGACTATAACTAAGGCGCACCTTTGTATAAGGCGCACACCCCAAATTTTACCCACATTTCAGATTTTGTTATATTTTCTTACTATTTTATTAGTTACATTATAAGGGGCGGGGGTCTCAGTCTTGGAAAAAAGTATCGCCTTATAGTACGTAAAATATTGTAAGTCAGAAAGGCACAGCACAACACAATGAACACACACACATGCACACACACACACACACACACACACACACACACACACAATTACGGCTGTCAAGAAACTTTGGCAATAATATAAAAAGACGCAAAAAGAAAATATACATTGATGCAAACAGGAGATCCGCAACAAAATAGAGAGAGAGAAAGAGAGCGAACAATGAACAATGAAGAAATCTTTTAATTTCTACAGGCCACCAGCCCTTAGAAAGATCAAGGTCATGTGTAGCAAAAACATTTACATAATTCTATCAAGCATCGAATCATCAAAACAAATAATCAAATAACCAAATACTTGGTGAATCATAATTCATAGATCGAGGTTAATGTAATGATAATAGCATCATACATATAAAAAGCCACATTATTCATGTGGTATGACTGGACATAATAATAACACTAGCCTTCATCATTACTGTTTTGTCTTTTTCTAATGGCATAAAATAAGTACATAGAAAGGTTTTTTATCATTGCAATAGATCAATTTTCTAAAAGGTTGGTATATTGACAACATACTCCATCTAAGTATTTGTTTCTGATATCTGAATATAGAGGGCATATAAAAATAAAATGATGTTCGTCTTCTACTACACCACACACTGGGCACATCTTGTTAAGAGTTTCACTAAATGTTCTTCTAAGCAATGAACCGTTGATTGGAAATACTTAAACACGTAATTTCACTAAACAATCACGGAAACATCTGAAGGGGGGGGGGAGGAGAGAGAGAGAGAGAGAGAGAGAGAGAGAGAGAGAGAGAGAGAGAGAGAGAGAGAGAGAGAGAGAGAGAGAGAGAGAGAGAGAGAGATTATCAAGAAACTCACCATCATACAGTAAAAGCAGTGGTAGAAGAATGGACATCCACTTCTGCTCAATGGACCAGTCCCGCACTGAAAACTTCCGCAGTGAATGGGCAAACATGCACTGCAACAGTAATAAAAATGACACGAAAGGTGGACTTTTCACTTCAAGGACAGAAACAGTTTCTCTTATAAAAGAAATGTACAATAAATGTGTTTGTCATGTGCAGCTACAATATAAACCCCTAGTAGCGGAAGAGATAAAGAAACTATACACACACTCAACAGAAGCACAATGGCAGAAATTTGCACTGTGGAAAAGTTTTCTTCTTCTTCTTCTTTGATAACTGTTTCCTGTCAATGATGGGTGCAGATGCGTCATGCTGCCATTATGCGCCCAAGTAAAAAATAATTAGGCCTAGCATGTCCGACTTCGGCTAGAGGAAATCTTTTTGAAAGTGTTTCTTGAAAAAAGGCAGGAGAACGGACCAGAGAGGCAGAAAGATAGTAAATGACAGCAAGCAAAGGGAAAAAGCAGAGTCAAAGAGAAAAGGCAGAGTCAAAGAGAGCAACAGATTAGAGGAAGTTACAAACACAGAACTTCCAGAAGGTGGGGCAACTATTTATACAAAAGACACCCCCCCCCCCCCTTTATCCCCACAGGGAGGAAAAGCTTTCTAATCCTCAAACTGAAATTAGTTTGCACTCTTAAACAAACGCAAAAAGAAGTAAAATCAACCATGACAGTGGTTATACTTACAGTGGCAAAAAAGGTCATGATGAGAAACACAAATCGGATCCAAATCTCAATCTGGGTGAAGGATGTGTTGTAACTCTTGAACTGAAACAAACGACAGTACTACATTCATCGCTACGTTATAAATGTTGTTACAATAAGACATCTCTCTACTCTTTTCAACCTTTACCCTGCATAATATCCCTAGAGTGTAATTACACTGCTCTCTATTCAACTGACAATTTTGTCTCCAAACAACTGACCAGACTAACAAAAAATACTTCATCAAGCATTTCTAAAAATGAAAAAAAGTGCCTTTCTAAAAACACCTTTGTGAAACAAAAGTCTAAAATGGTATAGTTTGTCAGGGCTCCCATGGACCCCCATCTGGGGTTCTATGAAGCACTACAATTCTAAAGGACCCTCTAAAAGAATGTGCAGGGGGTCCCAGGGATGCACTAGAAAAATTATTTTTAGCATTCGCTATGCCACTGGGACCCTCTATCCCGCCTCTAGGACCCTCTATACTGTAAGTGAAGGAGTTCCTGGGACCCCTTGTGACGATTGGGAGCCCTGTTTGTAGTGATTTTTTTTCTCAAAAACTCACCCGAAATAGTTTCATTACAATATGATTAGTATCTAAATAATTAAAATGACACAAGCTTCAAACTTCAAATCCTGTAGGCTAATTTTAAGTCAAACATCTTACGCTTCAAATATTTCAGCTTTCATTGTTCTGTTTTCATGCCCCTTTTGGAACCTTTTTTTTTTTTTAACAATGGAAAGCACCGAATAGATAGAAATAATCATGCACTTAGAAAGCGCATTGCTTTATCAGTAATTACAAAAAGAACGTTCCTAACACTTTATAAACGCTTATAAACCACAGTGCTTCTTTTCTTTAACAATGGAAAGCACCGAATAGATAGAAATAATCATGCACTTAGAAAGCGCATTGCTTTATCAGTAATTACAAAAAGAACATTCTTAACACTTTATAAACGCTTATAAACCACAGTGCTTCTTTTCTTTAACAATGGAAAGCACCGAATAGATAGAAATAATCATGCACTTAGAAAGCGCATTGCTTTATCAGTAATTACAAAAAGAACGTTCCTAACACTTTATAAACGCTTAGAAACCACAGCGCTTCTTTTCTTTAACAATGGAAAGCACCGAATAGAGAGAAATAATCATGCACTTAGAAAGCGCATTGCTTTATCAGTATTTACAAAAAGAACGTTCCTAACACTTTATAAACGCTTAGAAACCAAAGTGCTACTTTTTTTTTACAATGGAAAGACCCGAATAGAGATAAATAATCATGCACTTAGAAAGCACATTGCTTTATCAGTACTTACAAAAAGAATGTGCCTAACTCAATACTGCAGGGATATACAGCCAACAGGACTCACATCGAAGGTGATGCTGCGGATGTTGAACTTGGTCTCCTCCAGGTCGTAGAAGCGGATGGTGATGAAGTAGTAGGAAAAGTCCAGGTAGCCCAGGTGCATCAGAATCAAGTCTTCACAGGTCTGCGCATGCATACACACAAGACAGACATATATGCAAACACACACACACAAACACATACCGTGAAATGCTGACTATAAGCCGCTACTTTTTTCCTCAACTTTGGCCTATGCAGTTTATAGACTGATGCGGCTTATCTGTGGATTTTTTTCCATTCTACATTTATCAGTATGATTAAATCTGTTTTGGGCCACATTCTTCAGCTTAAGTATGATTAAATCTGTTTTGGGCCACATTCTTCAGCCTATTTTTAGCTTCTTTAGACTCAAAACTGGTTTGGGTAATCAATAGATTCAAATCTCATGCTTAAAGTGTCTGAGAACATTAAATACTTATGCTCTGATAGCAGAATATCTATATTTATGTTGGTTTGTGCACATACAATTTTCTTTGCAGCTCATAAACTGGTGCGGCTTATATGTGAATAAATACCTAATATTCTGTCAATTTAAGGGATGCGGCTTATATACAGGTGTGTCTTATAGTCCAGTTTTTACGATACACATATATACACATGACCACATACACACACACACACATACACGCATACATACACACGCACAAACACACGTATACATACATGCACACAAACACACACACAATATCGGATGGAATGTTTCTCTGGAAGGAAGACCTTTAAAGTTGAACAACAAATCAGCAGTTTTAGTTTTACTGTATAGTTGCTAGATTTTCGTTGATTCAATTCCCCCCAAAAAATGTGATACCTTTTTTTTTGGGGGGAGGGGTTTATTATTTCTGTTAAGTGTCATTCTTTTTCAACAATGGTCAACAATTAATTGGCGTCATATGCTTTTAAAAAATACGTAAATCAGTAACATATGAACAAATTTCTTAGCGATCCACTCATGCACTCCTTATAGTTATACTCATAGGTAAGTCTCGACTGACATGCAACTGGGTGGCAGTGAGAAAAAAGCACAGGACCAATATAAATAAACTCTTGAGAGAACTAGATAACACAACAGAGAGCCTGCCGAGAAGATATCCCCTCTAAAGCCGGCGACAGACTATGTGACTGCCTCACATGACGCAATCACGTCGTGACATAGATCAAATTTTGTTTCCCGCACAGAAGACGTCACAAGCCATCTGACTCGATCAGACTCGATCAGTGAAATTTAGAACCCGCCCTATTCGGCCCTGTCACCTGACTGGGCCCGACTGAGTCAGACTGATCGAGTTAGATGGTATGCAAATGAGGTGAAACGTCACGACCTGATCGAGTCACATGAGGCAGCCACATAGTCTGTCGCCGCCTTAATACACACACCTTACTACAGCGCAGTTTGCGAGTTCTGTTGTGCATCTCGGTGCTGAGCTCTGGGTTCTCCGACTTGACCAGCGTCTGAGCGTCACCGTTCACTCCCCGTATCAGGATCCCCATGCGGAAGTCTTGCTCAAACGACGTCCCTGGACATACACAAGAGCCATTTTCTTATGACATTTTTGTATGGAAAGCATTTTCTTTTAGGAACCTAACCTCGAAAGTTATTTTTAAGACACACACACAAATTCAATAAAAATAAAAACTTTGTGGGTGGGTGGTTTTTTTTATTGCCTAGCTATTTCCTAGCTATTTTCTTTCAATGATCTCAGGCCTAGAATCTATTTATAAACATTTTTTTAAAAACAATCCTACTTTCTAGAGTGAAATGGCATTTCTGTGCACTGTTTCTTTCTTATTCTTCTTTTCAAAGAGTTTTGTTTGATTCATTTTTATTTTGTTTTGATTAACGGACCATTAGGCGAATAGGGCAATTTTCAAGAAAAATCTGGAAAAAAATAAAGAAAAAGGCGCCCTTGTTAAAAAGGCAATACGCACCTCGCAAAAGAAAGTAAAACTTTGAAGCCCATAAGCATCCGGTAAACACTTGCCGACCGCCATTACTGCTGTCATAAACGAGAGTTGGCTCCCCTTTTAAATCATGGAAGTTCCGTTTGTGCGACTTCCTGATGTTGTGTTTCCATTTTTCTTCGCAAAAACTGGTAGAATTATGGCATTTTAAGCTTTACAACGATGTTTTTTACATCCAATGAAGGATTAAGGCATCTGTTGGACGGTATCTCGGACGACAAAAGGGATTTTGAAGCATTTGAACGTGAGTATTCGTCGCATCAGAGACTTGTGACAACTTTTGATGGCTAGACTGTACTGAGCACGGCAATCGTTGCCTCTGTCTTCTCATGATTTGTTCACTAATACTAATAGGACGCCCTCATTTATTAGGCGCATAGGTCGAAATTGGAGACCAAAATATTGCCTTATACTATAGTCCAAAAATTACGGCATACGAAAGTTTTCAAATCTACTCTGTCTTCTGTAAGTTACGTCTTTGTTGCATCTAGGCCTTACCCTCCTTGCTGTCGGTGTTGATGTGAGCGATGAGCCACAGCTGCTGGTGGAAGGTGGACATGGGAGGGGACTGCAGCATGTATGGTCCAGTCTGATAGAGAAAATAAAGGTAGAGCAATGAAAGACTAATTTATCAGCTTTTCATGGGTGCAACTACACAAAATGAAAAAACCCTGAAAGGCCGGGGTCCAGGAGTAATGTCCCCCTGCAGCTGAAGCAAAAATTGATTTTTGATAGTATTTTAGTTTGTTTTTCCCCACAATTTATACAAAAACTTATTTTAAAGTGTTTGAAAAATACAGTAGACACACAAAGATCTTGTTTAACAAATAAAAAAAAGGAACTTCCTTTTCTGGTCAAATTCAAAAACAGGAAATCCTTGTACACCAGGAAAATGGAAGTTCAGTTTAACGTCGCGTATCGGCTTTCGCCATGTACGACGGGCTGAACAAACCAACCAGGGTATAAACAAAAATTTATGTATCCTGAATCACTGTCTTAGCCAAAAGGCCGAGAAGCGATCAGAATTCTCTAAAGAAAAAGTTGCACCCATGGTTTTTGAATACCAAGCCAAATGATTCAGCAAGGGCAGCAGCCCGGAAACAATGTGTTTAGGGACTAAAAATGTTCAAACAAAAAGTAAATGCCACAACTTCTTTGAGTCAACAGAAGATTCCTTTCTCATTTTCCGTATGATTTACGACTATACAATTTTAAAGTTACACAGGAATTTTTTTTAAAACTCAATCACATACATACATACATGCGTTGAAAGAACTTCCCTTTCCAACCTCAAAGTCAACAGATCAGAACTTCACAGAGCTTTACTTAAAGCTGAAGAAAGAGGGAATCACATATATTACAATCAATATTAAGATCTAATGTACTAAACACACACACACAAATTACACCATTACTTCCTACAAATTGGTTTGGAAATAAAATCAAGTTTAATTTAATAAGGTTACTGCTTGAACAAGGTTGCTCATCTATAAACAATAAACTGTCCTCTCAGACTCATTGAATAAGTTTATTTATTTATTTAATTAAATTTATATAGCGCTTCACCTTTAAGCTCTAAGCGCTTTACAATTGCCCTAAAATTATTCATATTAAAAACAACTGCTTACATACCTCCACACTATCCTTCACATTCTTACACACACACACATACACATGCGCACACAAAGAAATATGTACACATTAAACTAAATATAAATAAAATACATATACATAATAAAATAACAATTTACAATTAGATTACATTAAAAAAATCAATTTTCAATTTACATAAACAAGTTACACATTCAGATTCTTTTTTAAAGACACCCCACGTCACGTGTCACATTCCCTCTTATGCTAGGAAGATTTCTTAAGATTTCTTACCAGCTATAAGAGGGAAAACATGTGAAAACCGTGATTTGACACGCGATGTGGTGGGTCTTTAAAGTACTCGACATAGCTCAGAAACCATACTGTACATGAGTACATATATATTATCGATACATTAGTAAGCAGGGTACATTAAAGGCCTACCTTCAAATTACTGGTGGTGAGCACTTTCCGCGATGACCCATTGACGGTCACTGTGTCAATAATTGGTGGACCTGAAATGTTTTAATAAAACAGAACCAATCTAAATTTGTGACATTTAAAGCTTCGTAACTTAATGTAAGTCATAAGTTTCTTTATTGTCCATTAGCATTGTACAACGAACTTGTCTTCCGCCGTGTAAAATAAAAATACTAAATAAAAGTATGAAACATAAATTTATATTTTAATAATAATAATTAACATTCATAGAGCGCCCTTTCTCTCATGAGCTCACGGCGCTTCACAATTATTAAATAAATACATAGATCATAAGCTACTACAATATTAATTATCAAAAACATGCACATAGCCACAACATGCACAAACACACACATGCACACACTCACGCGCGCGCACACACCCACACACAAATATGTAACTCTCACACCACACCCAATCATTCATCCGCTCTCCGCTATCTTGCTCACTCATCATGCAACCCACCACCACTTCCACCTTCATTTTTAACCCTTTTTCTTTTTTTCTTCCTTTCCTGCTTTTTTCCTGGTTCCTTTTCTCTTTTTTTTCCCTTTTCCCCCTTTCTTCTCTTTTTATTTTTTGTAGGTAAGACTTTTTCCCGCTCTTTTTCATCCTATTGTCAGTGTGGCTGACTAAGATGGACATTTCCAAGAGCCTTAAGTGTTGTTATTTGAAACAAAAATGTCTGGGTTTCTGTGTGACCTAGTGTTTTAAAGAAAGATAAAACATTTTAAATTGATTTGGATTCAGCTTAGTCCAAGTATTTTTCTTTAAAGCTTTATTTTTTGTAATTTATGTACGGTAGTCAATCAATACCAAATTGTTAACAAAAACTCAAAGTTTATTTAACATATATATTTTTAATAGATTGTTTTCAAATCACACAACAACAACAAAAAATATTTACCTGCCACTCCAACCAGCAGACTAATGCCAAAACATGTGAAGAAGGCAAAGAAAACCAGCACAAACTTGCGTTTGTTGAGAGAATAAAGCCGCATCTGAACTGATCTGCAAATCAAAAACAAAATTTATTGTTAATAATGTTATCAGCCACTGTACTACTGTGATGCAATGCTAGTAATACAGGCTGGATGCTGGGATGATCAGTTTGTTTCTCATCAAAAGCAAAGATTTTAATGTAAAACTAAGCGTTTGGCTCAGACTGGCCCTGCCCTTGCATCTTTACAGTTGAGTTATTCCAAAATAAAATGATAAATGGTCTCAATAAAAGCACTGCAACCACACGATGGACTTCATGCTTTTGTGCTTCTAGCCTCAAATTTCATGACCAACATAGCAGGTGCATGAATCTCTCAGTCTGCTGACGTTGAAAGGAAGCATGATTAAGAACACCTCTGGTAGTATGCATACATGAAGCCTCCGACTCCTAACCAAGATTGAACTCCAGTCGTATTCATGTCATATTCTGACCTCAATACAGATCATTTCAAATTCAAGGAAAGGTCATGACAACACAGCTTGCATCATGATAATATAATCAAAATGTGACATTGTGTTTTATAATAATGAATGTGCACACTGGCTCAGATTCTTGCACAAAATACTGTGGTAGTGCATTGTATTCCTAATTTTAAGCAGCGACTCTGTGAGTGACTAATGAGCAAACCCTTGTCTCCAAACCAAATTACAGAAACATGGCTGCTCCTGGGAAATTTCAAAAATCCAGCAAGGGGGCGGCCCCAGCGGAGTGCAGGAGAAGCGCACACACAAACATTTATTGCTCTTTTTTCACCCCTCTAGACTTGTACAACTCACTAGTACAAGTGCTACATAAAAGTACATTCCTTTGAATTTAGGCCCTTTCTATTGCACAAGTTTGTATGTGTCACATTGTGTGTGTAAGAAAATCGTTGTTTCTCAAGTTCTCATAATCCGGCGACGCCGGCTCTAGGCAATTTAAAAATCCTGCAATTCAGGACATCCTGAAACTAGTGAAAGAAGGAGCATCCATGCACTAAGAGCACACACGCACACACGAAAAGTGACACACAAACCACATGCACACTGAAACTTGTGAGATTGGATGAAAAAGATGAGGCAGAGGGGACATAATAAAAGTAGTCAAGGAAGGAAATGCTTAAGCATAAATTTATTTTAATAAAATGAGAGAAATATGCAGAACACCACTGGTGTGTGTGTGTGTGTGTGCGTGCGTGCATGCGTGTGTGTGTGTGTGTGTGTGTGTGTGTGTGTGTGTGAGAGACTCTCTGTGTGTTGTGTGTGAGAGAGACAGAGAGAGTGTGTGTGTGTGTGAGAAAGAGAGGGAGAGACAGAGAGAGAGAGAGAGAGAGAGATTGTGTGTGTGTGTGTCACATCACTCTGTGTGTGTGTGTGTGTGTGTGTGTGTGTGTGTGTGTGTGTGTGTGTGTGTGTGTGTGTGTGTGTGTGTGTGTGTGTGTGTGTGTGTGTGTGTGTGTGTGTGTGTGTGTGTGTGAATGAGAGAGAGAGAGAGAGAGAGAGAGTATGTGCCAGTTATTTGTGTTTGACCATGACTTCAAAATAGCAAATGAGGAGACAGCTATTCTGGAGGGCAGTGAAGAACTAGACTAGTCTATTGCAGTGAACAAGTGAAGGACTAAACTTCATAATAAAATGTGTATACAGACTAAAGTATATATTGAAAGTTTAATTAACTTATACCTTTACGCTGTTTATAATGTTACAAAGATAGTGCATAAAAGTATTAACATTGACTGTGATTGACAGTTTAATATGACAAAGACACTGAGTGACTTGACAAGTCTAAAGACTAAACTACTATACTAACTACTTTCTAGGTCTAGTCTATTAGTATTAGTATAAAGATAGAAAGAAACTAGAAATTAGAAATATGCAAACATCAAGCAAATCGACGATTCAACAAAGAACTAGTATCATTGCATAACTGAAACTATCGCAATATTGCAAAATAATCCCAAAACTTCCTTGCTCACAAACGTACTCAATTTCCCTTGCCATGGTGGCAAAAAAAAGGGACGTCAAATCGATTGATCAGCTAAGATACCGGATTTTGTCTGCTCCTTTCCAGTTCGTGTGCTACAACGCATGCGCACAAGGGGTACACGAAGTTGTCCTTTCCGTTGACACTAAATTTTGCTTTGAGATTAAGGCCCCCTTTATGGACATACAGTATCTTCAAAAGATCATATTGCTCGACCAACAATATTATATGAAGGATATTATACTTTTTAGTATATTATGCTTTTCTTACAAAGGAAAGAAAACAAAGTCGGAATTTACCGCTGACACCCCCACCCCCCCCACCCCCCACCCCTGTACATAGATAGATTTTTCTTTTAGTGTATTATTTCTAGTCACAAAGACACATCTCTGTGAAATTCGGGCTGCAAGTCGCCGCAGTGGATGGAAATCTCAGTGTTTACGTCCTCCGGTCTGGACAGACACATAGGCCTATGGGACACTAGTAGATATAAAGGTGGTGGGAACGATCCTGGAGGCAATGCCCGGAGGCAGTGCAACTCCAGGAAAGTCCCGATTTTTTCTAATCAATTTAGATTTTTTAAATTATATTGTAAGTTGCCGCAGTGCGCAGTGCCATCCACTTTTTATACGCCCGCTTCACAGAGTGAAATGGGCGTATATTGTTTCGCAGCTGTCTGTCTGCCGTGTTTGTTTGTCTGTCTAAAGTCGATTTTTATCAAAAAATACTTGATGGATCTCAACGATGTAGGAAGATGGAGTCCGCCAAGCGTGAGCGTGAGTTCGAATAAGGAGTTAATCGGCGTTGTTATATTTGTTGTGTAAGCAATTTTGTTTTTAACATAAGTCAAAGAGGACACAGCTAGACCACGCCCAGGCTAGCTGTCAATCATTTTAACCGGCGCCACACACGCAAAAAATCGGTATGGGGATGCGATGCGATTGGGTCACGTGAGTCACGATTCACGTGAAATACTTCTGTCTATAAAGAATTCTGCCATTTTCTGTCCCACCAAGCTACACTGCTCAATATAGAAATTCATTTTTCGTAAGAACTGCACGTGGATAGGAATCAGCCGACCCGGACGCCTCCATCACAGCAGTCCCGCCAGCGCAGCATCATCATGCACGTTTTTTTGTTGTTGTTGTTTTTTAAACCATTACAATTATATCCAATTGAACAAACTTATCTAGCACCATCGTGGTGACATTTGGGGACCGTAAATTCTGCAGTTTCATAATGATTGGTTCAGTAGTTCATTGTAGGTTCTAACGCGTGGACACTGACACACGCACGCGCACGCGCACACACGCACGCGCACGCGCACACACGCACGCGCACACACGCACGCGCACGCGCACACGCACGCACACACACACGCGCGCGCGCGCGCGCGCGCGCGCACGCACGCACATACACACATGCATGCGCGCACACGGCGTTTTTCAAATTTTTGTTTTTCTTCTTCTTCTTCTTCTTCTCCTTAGGCAGCCAACTTCAACACGCTGAAGGTTCTGCTGCACTTTAGGGGGTAGTTTTTAGAGAAAAATAGCAAAAGATAGAGTACGAAGCGAAATGATAACATTATGGGGAAATAGAAAGAAAGAAATGATTGCAAGACAGTCAGGAAATAACTGAGTATTCACAGATACACAGTTTACCATGTAGAAAGAATTAATGAAATTTAAAACCGGAAAAAAAGAGTTAAATATGTGAGGATTTGATTTGGGAAGGGGGGATGGAGGGGGGTTGGGGTGGGTGGGTGTGAATGAAATTTGGAATTTTACGTCCATGGGTGGGTGTGATAGAGGGAAAGACGAGTTAAAGGTCATGCCCGACCGTTAAATGTACCCAGACTGGCCAGGGACACCCGGGCCCCACATGATGCATGTAGAGTGTCATGCACGACCGCCGGCTTAGTCCCCCCAGATCAACCAGGGAAACACGGGCCCCACATGATGCATGCACAGGAGTATTTGTATTTAGGGGACAATACATGCATGCAAAAAAAAAAAGGGGGGGGGGGATCTGTTTTTTGTGGTGGGGGTTTTAGGCATGGGGATGCAGGGGTTGGAGGTGGGGAGGGGAAGGCAGAGGAATGGTTGTTTAGTAGAGGTGCTTTTGGAGGCCCCTCTTGAAGGCCTCCAAGGACTGGATGGAGGCAACTTCCTCAGGGAGGCCGTTCCACTGCGGGATAGTGCGAGGAAAGAAAGTGGACTGTCTGTATTGAGTCCTATGGCTAGGGATGTCGTATGAAGCTGAGTGAGATTGACGGAGACTTTTCTTCTGCAGGGTATTTGTTGAAAGAAAGTAGTCAGACGGGCTTCAGTTCGACGGGTCTGTAGAAGGGGCCATTTCAAGTTTTTCAGGGGGTCTGCCGATCTTGTTGCCTGACGGTAGTCTCGGGCCACCCATCTTGCAGCTCGGCTCTGGACTTTTTCGATGGCGTCAATGCTGCTCTTGTTGTGGGGGTCCCAGACTGGACTGGCGTATTCCAGGAGGGGGCGCACCATAGCTTTGAAGGCCTGTTCCTTGACTTTTTTGTTGTTCACTTTCAAGGCCCTCCTCAGGAATCCCAGACTTTTGTTTGCCCTGCTGACCATGTCATTCACTTGAGTGTCCCACCTAAGATCAGTAGAAATCGTGACACCCAAGTACTTTGCATGGGGCACGCACTGGAGCTGGTGTCCGTGAATGATATAGGCCTTCTCCAGTGTCTTTCTGCGCCTGGTCGCATGTAGGACAGAGCATTTCTGGGGGTGGAAAGCCGGGTCTTCCCATGAGGCAAGTCTGTCAAGATCGTCCTGAAGTAGGTCTTGATCAGTGGAAGCTTGAATGTCCTGATGGCAGATGGTATCATCAGCAAACAGGCGTGCTGTAGATTGAAGACCCTCGGGCGAGTCATTGATATATAGGAGGAAAGGGGACGGACCCAACACGGACCCCTGGGGGACTCCTGACTGGACAGGAGTAGGAGTAGGATCAACAAGGGGGGTCAGAATGGTCAACCTATTGACCGTGGGCCCTCAAGAGAAGGAGGAGGAGAAGCTTCGTATCGTACCGATTATCTCTCTCTCTCTCTCTCTCTCTCTCTCAGTCTTCTCTCTTCTCGCATATAATATGTATTGATTTTCTTTTCTTTTACCTTTTGCGTGGGATGGATTTGATTTTGTTTATTTCATTCTCGTGAAGGATTTGATTTTCCTTGCTCCTTATCCATGTCATTTGTGGCTCAAGGCCAATGTACATTAAACCATTCAGTCGTGTTCAGTGTATTCTCTCTCTCTCTCTGTCTGTGAGTGTGAATGTGTGTGTGTGTGTGTGTGTGTGTGTGTGTGTGTGTGTGTGTGTGTGTGTGTGTGTGTGCGTGCGTGTGCGTGCGTGCGTGTGCGCGTGCGTGCGTGTGCGCGTGTGTGCGCGCGTGTGTGTGCGCGTGCGTGCATATAGGCCCATGTTTGTGCGCCAGTGTGTGTGCCTCTGTATGTGTGTGTGTGAGTACGCGCGCGCGTGTATGTTTGTGCATTATGTGTGTGTGTGTGCCGGTGTGTGTGTGTGTGTGTGAGAGAGAGAGAGAGAGAGAGAGAGAGAGAGAGAGAGAGAGAGAGAGAGAGAGAGAGAGAGAGAGCCGGAGCCCGTGTGTCTATGTGGATGCGCGCGCATTACAACAACCGAGCAACAACAATTGTCTTTGATTGACTGCTGCCAACTCAATCTGCCACGGGAGGATGTCCTCAGTCTTGTGAGACATACCAAGAATTTGTGGTCACTCAATATCTCTGTCTCTCTCTGAATTGATGTTGTTTTCGCTTTTTAGGCCTCGGCTATGTTTAATCGTTTGCTTGTGTGTGTGTGGTTTTTTCTTCTTCATTGACTAGTTTGCTGCTGTTGTTATTTATTCGATAGACTATTTTCTTTTGCTACAGGGCTGGGTGTAAAAAAGTACTTATGCTTATCTCATTACTCTGTGTAAATGATTTTTTGTTCTCTCTCTCTGTGAATAGATGTTGTTTTCGCTTTTTATATTTCATTGTTTGCTTGTGTGTTTTTTGTTGTTGCTCTTTTTCTTCATTGAATATTTTGCTGTTGTTGGTATTTTTTCTTTTGCCACAGGGCTAGATGTAAAAAAAAGTATTTATGCTTATCCCATTATTCTGTATAAATGATTTGTTTATTCGAAGAGCACTATATAAGCTTTATTTATTATTATTATTATTATAATAAATAAAATTTCGTTCGTTCGCTCTCTCTCTCTCTTCTTTATAGCCTATTCATGGCTTCTATTTGCTTAGGCCGACGTCAAGTGCAGTTTTTTTCTCTCCCCGTTTTAAGCCAAATTCGGGATGTAGGCCTATGCTTTTTTCTGACAGGTGGTTTCATCCTCAGGCTCAAGTGGCCGAGAGAGTGGGCACTATGTCTTTTGGGCATGGCATATCACTGTAAATACATTTTTTAAGTCATAGTTGAAAACAATAGATCGACTGGCATGTATAATTATAGTCATCAAGAAGCAACATGTTTTCTCTGCTTATACTGACCTTTCACATCGGTCATGGCGGTAGGTGGGAGCGATGTGTCTGGAGAATGCACTGAACGTCTCGAAAAACTGCGACAGAAAGCTCCTCACTTGAGTCGGCCACGAAGGCCCCGAGAACGAGAACGAATAGTTGTCCATCTTTCTATTTTATCCCCGCACTCGGTCTCTGGCCTTCACTTTTATTTCCTTATAGCAGATCGAAGTTCTGGCATCAAAACTGGGAGTCTCACCTCCTCCACACCCATGCTCACAGACCCGTTGCAAAGAAACATGCTATGTTTGCTAGAGAAAAGTCAGGAGGCAGTTTTGGTGATGGAATTGTTTTGATAGTCACACATTCTGGGAGTTCTTTTTAGTATGTATACGGTCGTGCCTGAATACAAAGAAGATTGCCTGATCATTAAATTAAGTGAATCCTGCTTTCTGACGCTTGGAACAAAGCACAAGAACAACCCTTCAAGGCCCGAGATAAAGAAGACAGAAAACGCGGAGAGAACCACAAGAGATAGGTTAACAGATGCTGCAAAATGTTCTTGGACTCTTAGAAGGTGGCCATGTTGAATCTATGACGGGGCATGGATCGATAAAATCATGGCGGAATGGCTCTTGGAGGGGGAGAATTCTGGCACTCTTTAGTGGGAATGCGCGAGCTGCCTGCGAAACAGAAGGCAGTGATGGTGGTGGGTTTATCGATCTGTGAGCACGGGAAACCCGTGTCACGTGCGCGTGTCCGTGCGTCAGCCTATAAGATAGCATAGCGCAGCTTGCCGGTTGTCGTGGCAACAGCTCCACGCGCTTTTAACCCAGTGTTTTGAAAAATTGTTTGTGAAGGAGAAACCACGTGTTTAGTGTCACCAACATGGTTACTCGGTTAGAGTTTTATTAGTTATTATCCGCGTAATTTAAAATGAAAGATGGCGTAGACTGGTTAAAGTAGGGGAAGACGGGGTAAAAAGCCCATGGGAGGGTAAGAAGCCCATGCCAATTATCTCATAAAATAAAGCAAATTTCAGTCAAATTTGCCCATGAGACGAATGCTAAACATTAACACTCGTATCATGGGCAAAATGTGACTGAAATTTGTTTATTTCACGAGATAATTGGCATGAGCTTCTTACCCGCCCATGGATTTTTTACCCCGTCTTACCCTATAACTGCGATTGACGCTGCATTTATGTGTAAATTTATAGCAATTGGAGTGCTGGCAAAGTGTCATACGCGTGCGCACTCATGAGAGGCACAGAGAGAGAGAGAATCAGACAGACAGACTGACTGACAAAAAGACAGAGAGACAACACAGAGAGAGAGAGAGAGAGAGAGAGAGAGAGAGAGAGAGAGAGAGAGAGAGAGAGAGAGAGAGAGAGAGAGAGACAGAGAGACACAGAGAGAGAGAGAGAGAGAGAGAGAGAGAGACAGACAGACTGACAAAAAGACAGACAGAGAGAGAGAGAGAGAGAGAGAGAGAGAGAGAGAGAGAGAGCATTGAGTTTTATTGAACTAGTTGAAGCAACTCAGTAGGCCTACAAAGCAACAACAATAAAATCATTCAATATTTTTCCCATCCCTTTATTCTATTAGCCGTTTTAGGTGGGGTTGTTACTTCCCTTGGTTTTGTGGCTCACTGATACAGTCCCTTTGTTTGCTATAACTTCCGGTGGCGAGTTGGGCAGCTACCGTAGATAGTAGATCGACTTTCCTGTTTCTGTTTGCGTCGCAGACGCCACTTCTGACGATAAATCGCGATGTTGATACGAACATGAATGTTTTGCTGTCCCTATACGTGATTACGCGAGTTTTACTACTCCTTATTTGCTTCAATAACATTTACTTTGTCACCATCTTTACCCTGCGCTTTTTGTTTTGTTTCTTTTCATGGTAGGCCTATGTGTTTACTGTTTACCACATCTGTGTAAATAATTACGGTGTGGCGAGAGCGCCGTATGCTTTGGTTTGTTCGATAATTCCTTTGATGGTTTTACAACAAATAAAATAATCTGAGTTTGAATTTTGATATGGTTGAGGGGAAAGGGGGCATGCAAGCAAACGGGGGGATTATACCAGAGGGTGGGTGGGTCGTGGATGAAGGATTTTCACTATGATTTGGGAATGGGTAGAACCATAGCCAGTGTATATACTAGATACACAGGCTCTGGGTAGAACTAGAAGGGTGGGAGTAAAGTGGGGCGGATGGGGGAAGGGGCTCGCACAGTGACACACACACACGCACACATGTACAGAGAGATATATATATATATAGTTTTACATCAGTTTAAAGAGGCAATGCTATGGTATAGCAGGCACCTTTCTAGAATGGGTTAACCAGTGACATAATTATAAGCCTTTTACTACTTGCCTTATATGCAAATTCCTTGATGTTGACTAACTCTACTTTTAAGTTGCGATGGAGGAAGCCAAGGGTCTTACTGACTTTGCTGCGCACATTTGAGATGTGGGTGTCCCATCTAAGGTCTTGTGATATTGTAAAGCCCAGACATTTATTTTCATCTTTATCCAATCCAGGTCCTGGCCATATAGTTGGTAGTTCTTTATCAGGGGATTTTTCTTCCTGATCACATGGAGGCTCTTGCATTTGTCGGGATGGAAGGACATCCATTTGTTTTCCCATGATGCTAATTCATTTAGGTCTGGTTGGAGATCATTGAGGTCTCTGGGAGGGTCCACAGCTCGGTGACAGAGTCGTCCACAAAGAGAAAGGAAGTTGGAAGATAGTTGCCTCGAAAGACCATTGATGCCAACAGGAAAAGGGTCGGCCCAAGCACAGATCCTTGGGGGACTCCTGATTCTACAGGGATAGCTTCGGATGCAGCTCAATCAACAACTATTTTTTCCTGCCTGCCTGCAAAGAAGCTCTCAATTAATCTATTGACTGAACTTCTGATCCCATAGTGGCGAAATTATTCATAAGGAGATAGTGATAAATCTTATCAAAGGCCTTTTTAAAATCCACGACTAGGACGTTGGTCCTTCCAGATACAAATTTAAAAATAAGCGACAAAAATGTGCTTGATAGTGGTGGTGAGAAATACTGGGTCACCAACTCACTCACACACACCACAACTCACACACACACGCACGCGCACACGCACACACAGAGGCGCGTGAAGGTCGAGAGGGTATACAGTCTATATTGTAAAGACAAACAATCTATCATGTGTGTGTGAGTGTGTGTCACTGACTGAGTCAGTTGTGTCTGACTATAACCTTTTCATAGCAGATAAAGCGACTGCTATTCTACTTCTACAGGGCTGGACTGAAATTTGTTTTCATTGGTGGTAGGTGATAGAAGCTGTGAAGCAGTGACCGACACCTAGGCATCTATATAAAAAAAAAGACAAACAATGTATCGTGTGTGTGTCACAGTGTGTGTGTGTGTGTGTGTGTGTGTCACTGACTGAGTCAGCTGACTATGACTTTCACATAGCAGATAAAGCTACTGCTATTCTACTTAGAACTACAGGGCTGGACTGAAATTTGTTTTCAGTGGTGGTAGGTGATAGAAGCTGTAAAACAGTGACAGACACTTAGGCATCCATTGTTTCAGAAGGCGTAAAATCTCTATTTTTCTCTCTAGGCATCCATAAAATAAGTTTTTAAAAAAGGACCTAGAATACTACCTTGAGGAACACTACTGCTAACATGTGCAGCCTACAGACTGATTTCACATCTTTACTATTACAATACTGAGTTCTGTTACATGAAAAGTCTTCTATCCATATTAAGTAAATTGTTGTGGATTCCATAACCATGTAATTTAATTGTATGTTGTAGGCCTACTTACAACAGTTGTGTTGTAATGGAAAGAGTGACTTGTTTTGGGCTTAAAAGCTGATTAAGTTCTTTTAAAACATTATTTATTATTTATTTTGTTATTATTTGTTTTTAAATAAATAGATCTAGCGCAGGCCAAACAATGTCTTAGCATGTACTATTTCACTTCTGAGTACTGGGTGCACTATCCCAGGTTGTTGGGGTGATGGCTTATGCACAGTTTCTTATTTCAAGCACTGGGAGAGGGGTGGAAGTAAAGTACATTTTCTTACTACACATTTCATAATTTGCACACCATTTCAACGCCCCAGGAGAAACATCAGTATGCAGTACACTTTCTTGTTACAAACTTGCTGTTTGTATACCCTTTGAAAATCCAAAATAACCCTCTTTTTTTTAAAAAAGCGTGAATAGCAAATTTCTCCTTTACATCCTGCAGTCCTAAAGATTACAGGCACATGGGAGGGAACATGAGAATCAGTGAATAATTGACATCATTGGTAGTGCAACATACTGGGAATGAGATTGAATCATACAAGGAGAGGATTTGTGGGGATACCCGGATAGTGTTGGTTAAAATAATGTGAATACGTCTTACTTTGTTGTGTCAGTGTATTTGTATTTAATGCTGTTATAAAGCAAAGTACACCTGTGCATGCGCATTAATTTTGAATAAAATCATACCAGCCCCGAAAGTCTCAAAACCTTTTCGTACGAACCTCCCCCCTTCCTCACTACTAGGCAAACGTGTTTTGAATAGGCAAACGTGTATGTAATTTTTTTGGGCGTGGTTTCATGATCACAATAGCAGGCAAATGTATTTCACTTTTACCAAAACCGTTTTGAAAAACAAAAATATATCGAAGCCTACCTAACTGCCCCCTTCCCTCCCCTTTTTGTGGGGAAGATTACTAACTATCCTGGGATAAACACTGATTTTAAGCACTGAGAGAAAGAGCATCATCACCCTAAGCTAAGTGACCCAGCCAGTCAGGATCCTTTCAGCGGGCACCCAACGTGATGCTGAATGGAGCAGCTACCTTCACTCTAAGCTAAGTGACCCAGCCAGTCAGGTCCCGATCAGCGGACACCCAACATTATGAAACATAATAGAAAAGGAACCGCCTAAGCTAATGAAAAAAGTTATGTTCTGTGGCTTTTTCGTGCAAGACAGTATGAGTTTGCTCAGTTGCAGGGTTTGTGATCGAATAAATAATCACAACTGAGCCAAACAAATAAGATCGTGATCTGTTATGAGAAACACACAGTGTTGTGTAAAAGTAGAGCTGATTAATTAAAAAAAATCAGTGACAAAATTGTGTGTCAGAGATTCAATGCGAGATCTGCAAGCTGCACGCACATCTTTGGTTGTTCTTTGCCCATTACTTGTCGTCAGGCAAACTTTCAGCCCCATCGGCTCGGAAGTGAGTAGATCACTTTTCGCGACTCCGCGCGCTAGAGATAAACAAGCGCATTCACTCTTGCAAACCGGCTTCGATAAAACGGCTAATAGACAAGTAATAATAATAATAATAATAATAAATATAAAAAAATCATGCTAAAAGCAAGCTCTCATAGCTTTACAAACATTGATCAAACCATATAAAAAATGTTAACAAATTGACACACCATGTTTCATAGCAATGATATAGAATTAAAGTAACATTATTTAATGACACACTAGCGCGACGCCTAGTACTGGCAATGCACCGTACTGGTAACGCTGAGTACTGGTTTCACCGGGTCCGCAAAATATTATTATTACTTTTGTCTCTCTCCCTCCTTCCATCTTCTTCACTCATCCCGTTCTACTACCCCCCGCACCTTACTGAGTACAGCAAATTTGAAGCGATTCGGTTAAGAAAAGGTGGAGTTATAAGGCCCCGTTTCCCGTTGGCGCTGCTCTGAGAGTGATGCTCTCTCCCTAGTAACGGTAACTTCAAGTACTGGTAACGCTGAGTACAGCAAATTTGAAGCGATTCGGTTAAAAAAAGTGGAGTTATAAGGCCCCGTTTCCCGTTGGCGCTGCTCTGAGAGTGATGCGCTCTCCCTAGTAACGGCAACGCCTAGTAACGGTAACGCCAAGTACTGGTAACGCTGAGTACAGCAAATTTGAAGCGATTCGGTTAAGAAACAGCGGAGTTATAAGGCCCCGTTTCCCGTTGGCGCTGCTCTGAGAGTGACGCTCTCTCCCGATTCTCTTCAAATTTTCCCGGGCCATAGCAAGCCATACAGCAAATTTGAAGCGATTCGGTTAAGAAACGGCTGAGTTATTCGTGGAAAGGTGAAGCGGCGCATAGCACGCGCGTTTCTGAACCGATTTGCTTCCGGTTTGGCACACCGATAGTCACCGTCCCCGGTCATCTACCTGCCACATTTGAAGTGCAATCGGTCCAGAAATGCCGGAGATACGGGCGCCGAGAGTCCAGGCGAATACGCGTTTCACGCATTTGCCAAACCGCGCAAATGACACGGCCGCCTTGGTTGCCGTTGCCATCGCCCCGTTAGGGCTCACAGCAAATTTGAAGCGATTCGGTCAAAAAACGGCGGAGTTATAAGGCCCGTTTTGAGTTTCAGACAGCCAGACACACACACGGACACTTGGCTTTTTACTATATGATGAGAGAGAGAGAGAGAGGGGGGGGGGGGGGGCAGACTGACAAACACAAAGATGGAGACAAGTGGACAGGGCAAACTTTGACATGAATAAGACGGAGGCAGAGAGAGAAAGAGAGAGAGGGGGGGGGGGGAGGGAGACAAAGGGGAAGGGGGGGGGGAGAGAGGACAGACAGGCAGGTAAACACTCGGAGCGTAAGGAAATAAAGAGAACATAATCAATAAAAAGTCAAGACAAAAGCAGTAAAAAAAAAACCACATTAAGCAATATAAATTCACATTTCTAAGATAAAAGTACTAAGACTTTAAGCAATACATTGTGACAGATAAAAGCACTAAAACCTTAAGCAATATAAATTCACATTTCTAAGATAAAAGTACTAAGACTTTAAGCAATACATTGTGACAGATAAAAGCACTAAAACCTTAAGCAATATAAATTCACATTTCTAAGATAAAAGTACTAAGACTTTAAGCAATACATTGTGACAGATAAAAGCACTAAAACATTAAGCAATATAAATTCACATTTCTAAGATAAAAGTACTAAGACTTTAAGCAATACAAATTGCTGAGAGTCGTCAACAAAGAAATGGTACTGAGTGTTTAACTGTGCAATAAGAAAGTTGAGGGGCCTGGTATACATAGTAAAAAGAACAGGCCCGAGCACCAAGCCCTGGGGCACACCGAATTTGAGCTAAGAATTTGCAGATCTATACTTAACACCATTTATTAGGAAACCTTGTGTGCGGTTTTGAACATAAGAAGTGAACCAGTTCAGGACCGTTCCCGAACAACCAAAGTGCTGGGATAATCTACCATGATCAATGGTGTTGAACGCCACCGACAAATCGAGTAACGACAACATTGTAACACAACCCATGTTAGAAGCTTGTAAAAGATCATTTACAACCCTAAGCAAGGCAGCTTCTGTACAGTGATGCTTCCGATCGGCTGAATTAAAGGGTTCAAGAAGGTTGGTGGACTCTAAATGAGCTAATAGCTGCGAGAGAACAATGCGCTCCAGAAGTTTAGAAAGGAATGGCAGGTTCGAAACTGGGCGATAGTTTTATAGCTGCTCAGGGTCGAGGTTTGACTGTTTAAGAAGAGGTATGACTAAAGCATGCTTAAAACAATGCGGAACTATACCAGTGCTAAGAGATTCATTCATTATGTTGGTAATGACCGGTAAAACTTCGTCCAAACATGAAAGTAAAAGTGGAGATGAAACTGGGTCTAAATCACAGGCTTTCTGTGGCATGCTAAGAATTATTTTCTTTACGTCGTCATATGTGACTGGTTGAAAATATGCAAAAAGGGTTCCGTTAAAAGATTCTGACTCAACTGCAACATTATCAGACTTGAAATTTTGTCGAATGAATTCTATTTTCGTGGTAAAGAACAAAATTTTCCGGTTAGGACATAACAGGAATCAAGCTTGGTAGAACTGGTTTACCTCATCTGATATCTAACTGATCTTTCCCAACTAAGTAGTTTCCTTCATACTTGGCTAGCAGAAAGTAAAGCCTCCTTTACATTTTCAACAGCTTTGTGTCCATCATTGTGTTTGTCGTGTACATGGGCCCATCAATAAATAATGTCCTTACAGTTGTAAAACAACTAAACGGTTGATATGCATGAAACGTTTACATTTGTATAAATTACCCTTCCTGGATAACCACACACATTTTTAAGCGTTTGGCTTTGATTCAAGTACTTTTTGAAACTCCTACAGAAAGAAGTTGTGGATCTGTGGAATCGCTATTTTTAGCAGGCATTAGAACTGAGAATATTCTTGCATTGCTAACTTCTGCTTTAATAAACATGAACAACCAGAAAAAGCATGGGGTCAAGTTAGGTCCAGGAAGTAAATGGGGAAGGACTTGGATGTCTTGCTTATCAGGATAGGTCATAGTGACCTTGACCTTAAGTGGACCAGTATTTTCATGGAGAAGCAGGGTTTTACTAGTGCCGACAACTGAGCGCTGCTCATGAATTAGTTTGTCAGCTCATGAAAAATGGCTTCCCCATATTTATGACCCAGTGATTGCATTCTTGTCGTGCAGAATATCTGCGATGGCAGGGTCAGTGCTATTCTAAAAAGTGAAGAAAATCACTCCCTGTTCTCGAAATTCTGCCGCAGGACAAATTATTTATCTGGATCAACAGACACCTACATCTGATATAATGGTTTGAAGGGAATACCACAAAAATGTACCAATGTTTTTCGTCTGGAGTCATCTGGCCTATTACTTTGGAGAAAATTATTTAACAATTTATCCACCGCTTTTTCATGTCTCCACTTCAGAAGTAGAGCATCTGTCTTTTGACTCATTTTTCAGAGCAAAGAGTTGTCGCAGAATCCTGGCAATTTATTAAATAATATAGTACACATTTGGCTTACTTCTTAAACAAAAACAAATGGAATTGCTGCTTCCAGTCCTTTCACCAAAAGAAAAGTGCGTTCGTTTTTGAGTGGCAACAATGTCATCTCTAGCTAATATTTTTTAAGGCCAGTGTTCCCAGTTTCAAAAATCCCTGTCAGCTTAAAAACAATGCAGCAGGACATGTTAAAAACAGAATAGCTGAAGTTTAGTATGATATAATTTGCATGCATGTGTGGACACAAACAAGCGTATGGCACCCTTTCGGAACATTATTTATTGATACACCAGTGTAACAAAACAATACACATTTTCGTATGACGCAGCATTTCATTTGAACACATCAATTTTGCTTTCATCCTACAGAATTTTATCAAAATTAAAAGACTTATCAGGCAAGGCAATTTGAATAGCGCTGTTAATGGCCTCGTCCTGTTACTTCAAAGTGATCTCCACAGGCATGTTTGGACTTTCTTGATCAGATGTTGAAAGACAGAGTAACCTGTCAAATGTTTTGACAGTATGGCACAGTCAATAATATATATTACAACATGCAGGATGTTGTGCAGTATGTACAATTTCCAGGATCAACATTTGCACAGCACCATTCAAAATGAATAAATCAAAACATCAACAAACATTCATCAAATATTTACCAACAATCGTTTATAACTGTGTCCTTTGGTGTATGGAAAGTCACACGATCTTCGTCCCCCACTTTCCAAAATACATCATCGTCCATATTGTCACCCCTCTCACTCCTATTCTCTCCCTTAGTACGTGCATTGAAATCATCAAAGAAAAGAAAAAAGAAGGCATATTATCAAAAGTCTCAGTCAGGTCTAAAATACATTGCTCCAAAACTGCAAAGCCAATAGATATTTCTGTGTCTCGCGAATACTGGGGATT
Organism: Phymorhynchus buccinoides; assembly: GCA_017654935.2. NCBI lineage: Eukaryota > Metazoa > Mollusca > Gastropoda > Neogastropoda > Raphitomidae > Phymorhynchus > Phymorhynchus buccinoides. Next base: position 22,711,468 of record CM065690.1, on the reverse strand, counting down.
AATAGGTGTAACGTATCAATTAATTAATGCATCTCTCAAAGGATACAGGTGAATCTATACCAACAAGGTTTTTGGACATTTTCATAACAATCACAATATTATAACCACACACATTTTTAAGCGTTTGGCTTTGATTCAAGTACTTTTTGAAACTCCTACAGAAAGAAGTTGTGGATCTGTGGAATCGCTATTTTTAGCAGGCATTAGAACTGAGAATATTCTTGTATTGCTAACTTCTGCTTTAATAACATGAACAACCAGAGAAAGCATGGGGTCAAGTTAGGTCCAGGAAGTAAATGGGGAAGGACTTGGATGTCTTGCTTATCAGGATAGGTCATAGTGACCTTGACCTTAAGTGGACCAGTATTTTCATGGAGAAGCAGGGTTTTACTAGTGCCGACAACTGAGCGCTGCTCATGAATTAGTTTGTCAGCTCATGAAAAATGGCTTCCCCATATTTATGACCAGTGATTGCATTCTTGTCGTGCAGAATATCTGCGATGGCAGGGTCAGTGCTATTCTAAAAAGTGAAGAAAATCACTCCCTGTTCTCGAAATTCTGCCACAGGACAAATTATTTATCTGGATCAACAGACACCTACATCTGATATAATGGTTTGAAGGGAATACCACAATAATGTACCAATGTTTCTCGTCTTGAGTCATCTGGCCTATTACTTTGGAGAAAATTATTTAACAATTTATCCACCGCTTTTTCATGTCTCCACTTCAGAAGTAGAGCATCTGTCTTTTGACTCGTTTTTCAGAGCAAAGAGTTGTCGCAGAATCCTGGCAATTTATTAAATAATATAGTACACATTTGGCTTACTTCTTAAACAAAAACAAATGGAATTGCTGCTTCCAGTCCTTTCACCAAAAGAAAAGTGCGTTCGTTTTTGAGTGGCAACAATGTCATCTCTAGCTAATATTTTTTAAAGCCAGTGTTTCCAGTTTCAAAAATCCCTGTCCGCTTAAAAACAATGCAGCAGGACATGTTAAAAACAGAATAGCTGAAGTTTAGTATGATATAATTTGCATGCATGTGTGGACACAAACAAGCGTATGGCACCCTTTCAGGACATTATTTATTGATACACCAGTGTAACAAAACAATACACATTTTCGTATGACGCAGCATTTCATTTGAACACATCAATTTTGCTTTCGTCCTACAGTATTTTATCAAAATTAAAAGACTTATCAGGCAAGGCAATTTGAATAGCGCTGTTAATGGCCTCATCCTGTTACTTCAAAGTGATCTCCACAGGCATGTTTGGACTTTCTTGATCAGATGTTGAAAGACAGAGTAACCTGTCAAATGTTTTGACAGTATGGCACAGTCAATAATATATATTACATCATGCAGGATGTTGTGCAGTATGTACAATTTCCAGGATCAACATTTGTACAGCACCATTCAAAATGAATAAATCAAAACATCAACAAACATTCATCAAATATTTACCAACAATCGTTTATAACTGTGTCCTTTGGTGTATGGAAAGTCACACGATCTTCGTCCCCCACTTTCCAAAATACATCATTGTCCATATTGTCACCCCTCTCACTCCTATTCTCTCCCTTAGTACGTGCATTGAAATCATCAAAGAAAAGAAAAAAGAAGGCATACAGACAAACCTCTATTTTAAGACTTCCAAAATGTCCGAAAAAATCGGTCGTAAATTGGAGGGGTCATATGACGGAGGTTTTCACTGGCAGCCGTAGAAAGAAAAAGTTCAGCACAGTTCATACTCTCTTCTTCATGCACACATACAATGACATATTAAAACTGGATTTGGGTCTTTCCAATTCCATAGGATTGTGCAATCAATGTACTACAGTTTCACTTCGCCGACTTCTGTTAATCACCTCCACTCTCGTCCAAAGTCAGTGGTTTTCTTTTTCAAAGTCAGTGGTTTTCGTGCTTTTCCTACGCTTTCCGCCATCTTTTCTACAACAAGGGAAGCGACTCCGCTTTCAGGCCCTTGACCGTGGTTGTTTCCCTTCGCTCGAAGTCTATGCAGACGACAACAACGGTCGTAAAAACCAACAAAATGGCGGTCGTAAGTCGCGTTTTAGAGGAAGTCATTTAAGAGAGGTCGTTTACATAGTAAAATGCATCCGTGCCAACAAATCCGGTCTCAAATGAGAGGTGGTCGCTTAACAGAGGGTCGTAAAATAGGGGTTTGTTTGTATTATCAAAAGTCTCAGTCAGGTCTAAAATACATTGCTCCAAAACTGCAAAGCCAATAGATATTTCTGTGTCTCGCGAATACTGGGGATTAATAGGTGTAACGTATCAATTAATTAATGCATCACTCAAAGGATACAGGTGAATCTATACCAACAAGGTCTTTGGACATTTTCATAACAATCACAATACTATACTGAGGGTTCCCAGGTTTGGGGCTCGAGTCAAAAAAAGGGTAAAGGTCAAGATGTGCCACCCCCCCTACATTTCTCGGTTAATTGTATTTTTCCGTTTTTGCCTTTCTTACCATACATAAAGCTGTATTTTAGGAGCCTTTTTAGCTAATAACCTTTTTGGAATACTAACCCTATCCCTAAACCTATAAGACGGAAAAACGTAACGAGCCACAACTGTGACAAATCGCTGTGTACCGCAGTACATAGTGGGGGGTAGGGTTAGGTTTAGGGCTAGGGTTAGGGTTAGTATTCCAAAAAGATAATTAGCTGAAAATGTTCCTAAAATACAGCTTTATGTTTGGTAAGAAAGGCAAAAATACAATTAACCGAGAAATCTTTACCTTTACCAAAAACTTGCACAACAGAGCTGTTTACCCTCTGATTTAGTTGACAGTTAACTCAAGCTTTCCTGTCATTCATTTTTAGTAGCATATATATATATCAGTAATCATCTTCATTAATGATCAGGTTCAGAACAGATTCATTAGTCACCTTTTTAATGATTTCCAATTTTGAAGCCATGTATTTGAATCCTTGAAATTATACTTTATTAATTAAAATATAGGAGAGAAAAGAAAACAGAGTAGAGGGAGAGAGTTCACAAGTTGCTACAGAGGTTGGGAAAGACACCGGTTAGTGTGTGTGTGTGTGTGTGTGTGTGTGTGTGTGTGTGTGTAGATGGTCCCAAACAAACTGGCCTTTGATCAATGAAAGGAGAGAGATGCGGTGATAATAAAGTAGTCACTGCACCACCCACTCACCATGACCCTATAATAACCCTTTCTTTTACTAAACTTTTTCCTTAGAAGTTGGAGTGTGGCTGCTCACGTGGCGGGGTAATAAAAAACATTCATACACGTAATGTTCTCATCCCTAGCTAGTGGAGTTGTAGTAACTTGTACTGCAGTGTTCAAGTGCTTCGGCTGTTTGGATGATCCCTAGTTTTTAAGCCAGGGTAAGACAACAAACAAACTCACGGTACTCCACTTTTTGAGTCAAGTTTCCCTCCTCTCTCATCCAGTCTCCATGCTGCCGTATTTACCACTTTCAGAGGAATAGGAATGGGGAGTGGTAGGGGATGGAAAGGGTGAAGGTGAAAACATCACTGTTAATAGAAGTCATGTCTTCAGTGGGAGAATTCAACCAGAGGTCAAGAGGTCACTGACCACCTGCCAGCCTGGCTTTTTTTTTTTGCCCACTGGAATTTTCCATCTTTGAAAGATCGTCTGCTACACTTCATGACATCAGTAGCTTTGCAGACTGCTGAGTTTAGTTGTTTTTTTGTCAGAAATGATTTCATTACCCTTCCCAGTTTCTTTCTCAAACCTTTTCCTAATACAACAGGACTCAACAGTACCCTTCAAAAATTAAAAGGACCTCATGATGAATTAAAAGGACCTACTTGCTGAATCAAAGCACTTAAAAGGCCTTTTGACCAAAAGTCAATTCACAAGGACTTAAAAGGCCCCTACGAACCCTGTACTCAAAGGACATTTATTAGATTAGCCCACATAATTTGCTAGTTCGTTTTCAACCAGAAGAGCTAGACCACCACACACTCTGGGTGTGACACCATCAGATGACTGGATAGCAGAAACAAATGACAGATTTAAAATTAGAACATAAATTATATAGAAACCGAGTAGCGAAGATCCTAACAAGTAAACTAACATCAAAATAATTACTGTAAAAACGAAGAAAATAACCAAACACAGTCATATTGCAGTTCTGCAATATTGAAGGTCATAAATGTAATTGTACTAATGTCATGGGTCCGGTCGTATCCCTGTGCAGTGTCAGATTTGGAACCATCAATGTCACTTCAGCATTCTAGGATTGAGGTCTCTCGCCTTTTGTCATACTAATACATCAAGCACATAGAAGGGGTGGGGGGGGTGGGGGGGTGGAGATGGGGGGACAGAGAGAGAGAGAGCATCCCAATCCATAGAGTCAAATATAAAAAATAAGAGAGAGAGAGAGAGAGAGAGAGAGAGAGAGAGAGAGAAAGAGACACTTGACACTTGACGTTTTTATTGTCATTACCTGAAAGGGTCTAATGACAAGGGGGGTAATCATAACATATTTCTCTCTCTCTTATATAGGGTTATAAACAAAGTTAAGGAATGAACATGACTAAATCCAGTACCGTATACATCTTTTGTCACATTCAAGTATACTAAAGCATTTGTAAAAGGAAAATGTAGTTTACATAGGCAGAAAAAGGACAAACAAAAACAAAAGTTAGCGATCGATTAGCAAAGTGAAACAAGAAGCAACGAGTGAAAGAGAAGATAAGCTTCTCTCGACCTTTCACACAATAACCCACGGATAACATATTGTTGCATAATATTTAAATGAGGTGTAGACACCCTTTAACATCCATAATCTAAACAACAGTATTAGTAGCATTATGCACTGCCGTCAAACATTTCTGGCGCACTGTTTGTGCCTCAGCTATAAATTTTGCTACTGACTTCAACACAGCTTCATTGTCAGACGACAAAAGTGAAGCAACATTTTTTCTTTCAATAATATATGGATTGAAAACAAAACATTTTTGCCTAACATTGTCATACACTTTACAATGGAATAAAAAGTGACTTTCGTCATCCACTCCTGTTTTGCATAAAGGGCATGGTGATTCTATATCTGAATATGTTTGAAACCATCTCTTGTTAGCGTTGAAGCCTAATGTTCGTAGTCGAAATCTAGTTAAGCTTATTCTATGCCATCTGTCTGTGATTCTTTCAAGATATTGTTCAGGTTGAAAAACATTTTTAAATGAAAAGAACCATTTGTATTTGTCTTTCGATTCCATGTCTGCATACCAATTCTGCTTGAATGAACACACAAGTCTATCTTTACAGTCTTCTATAAAACATTTTTCATTTCCAACTCCTTGTGATAGCCATACAATACCGAATGAGAGAGAAAGAGAGAGAGAGTGAGAGAGAGAGAAAGAGAGAGAGAGAGAGAGAGCAAGTATCTCCATCTCTGAAGACACATTACTCATAAGAGTGAGTGAGAGAGAGAGAGAGAGAGAGAGAGAGAGAGAGAGAGAGAGAGAGAGAGAGAGAGAGAGAGAGAGAGAGAGAGAGAGAGAGAGAGTCTCCATTTTAAATCTTACACAATACAAACTAAGCAAGTTAATTAAATTAAGAATAGGCAAAGGGCAAAAAATTATCATTAAACAAAAAGAGAGAGAGAGAAAGAGAGAGAGAAAGAGAGAGAGAGAGAGAGAGAGCAAGTATCTCCATCTCTGAAGACACATTACTCATAAGAGTGAGCGAGAGAGAGAGAGAGAGAGAGAGAAAGAGAGTCTCCATTTTAAATCTTACACAATACAAACTAAGCAAGTTAAATAAATTAAGAATAGGCAAAGGGCAAAAATTATCATTAAACAAAAAGTAAAGAAAAAAGAAGAAAGGAAGGAAAAAAACACCAAAAAGTCAACAACAAAGTATTTCTAGGCAGTTGAAGAAAGTAACTATTTTACTAGAAAGTAAAAGTGACAATGCTGAAACCAATTCATCACTGGATCATTGATGTTGCATGGTGAATGCGAGGTTATTCCTCCTTGGGAATGATCTTCACTCCCATTTCCTCCCCGTCAATATTCTGGGGGACCGGTCCTGGAGCTGGCATTGGTCCGACCCCAACTGAAACGACAAAGAGCGCCATGTACAAGCTTTCAGATTGTGCCCGTTTGCTTTTGTGGATGTTGCGGCTATATAAACACTGTTTCTAAAAAACAATTGATAATAAATTGTGGCGGTACCATAGCCGATGAGGTTTAACTGAGGAGTGGCTACCACTACACCTATCTGTATTGTTAAAAACTCGGGACTTTACTGGTGTTGCACTGCCTCCGGGCATTGCAGCCAGTATTGTTCCCACCATCTTTGTATTTACAAATGTCCTATATGTATCTATGACTGAGAGGACGTAAAACACCATTTTTCATTCGTTTCTCAAAAGATTTCGTTTAAACCAAAGCTAAATAATCCCAGACATAATATGACATACTCTCCCCAATTGCAAGACAAAAGTGTGAAATTGTGCCCCAAAATAATGTCTTCAGAAAAACGTGTTTCATTGTGAATAATAATAGTGTAGCGAGATAAAAGCCATATGGTATTACACACAGCCTTTTTTAAAAATTCATTAGCGCAACGCCGAGTACCGGCAACGCCTAGTAACGGTAACGCCTAGTAACGGTAACGCCTAGTACTGGTAATGCTGAGTACAGCAAATTTGAAGCGATTCGGTTAAGAAAAGGCGGAGTTATAAGGCCCTGTTTCCCGTTGGCGCTGCTATGAGAGTGATGCGCTCTCCCTAGTAACGGTAACGCCAAGTAGTGGTAACGCTGAGTACAGCAAATTTGAAGCGATTCGGTAAAGAAACGGCGGAGTTATAAGGCCCCGTTTCCCGTTGGTGCTGCTCTGAGAGTGACACGCTCTCCCGATTCTCTTCAAATTTTCAAAAAAAGCCCGACAGCAAATTTGAAGCGATTCGGTTAAGAAACGGCGGAGTTATTTGTAAAAAGGTGAAGCGGCGTATATCGTGCACGTTTATGAATCGATTCGTTATGGTTTGGCACACAGATAGTCACCGTCCCCGGTCATCTACCTTCCAAATTCGAAGGCAATCCGTCCAGAAATACTGGAGATACGGGCGCCGAGAGGCCGGTAAACCACGCAAATGACACGGCCGCCTCGGTTGCCGTCGCCATCGCCCCATTAGGGCTCATAGCAAATTTGAAGCGATTCGGTCGAAAAACGGCGGAGTTATAAGGCCCGTTTTGTGTTTCACACAGACAGACAGACACACACACACACACTTGCCTTTTTATTATATGATTTTGTCAAAGTGCCATCTGGCTTTTAGCCTAGACCTTGAATAATTCAATTTAATTATTCTAGTGTGCGTTACGAGCGCATGTGTGAGTTTTAAGACGTGTGGTGGGCAGGAAAACAAGAAATATATGAAAAATAGAAAAAGAAGGCATTCATAATTATGTTTTTACACTGACATAGATAATATATGATAACACATAGCTTGTTAGATAGAGAAAAAAAGAAAAGGCGTGCACATGCATACTAACTGCTGTATTTCAATGTAATCGACAGGTACAGCCTTAATGCACATGCATACTAACTGCTGTATTTCAATGTAATCGACAGGTACAGCCTTAATGCACATGCATACTAACTGCTGTATTTCAATGTAATCGACAGGTAAAGCCTTAATTTTAGAACACTCAGCTTCATGATAATAATTATGTATTAACCTTTTATTTCTACCAACTCGAATGTTCAAACTGACACTCTGGTATTTGTTACACGAAATGACAGCTTTCAGAGCCACGTTCAATATGATGTTATTATTGTCGTACTTCACAAAAATAATAGATCTAGAAAACAGGTTATTCAGTAGACAAAACTCAACCGAATGATTTATATTTTTCGTCACCTACCATCTAGTTATTACTTACCATGCCCAAATCTCTCTCTCTCTCTCTCTTCTCTCGCGCGCGCTCTCTCTCTCTCTCTCTCTCTCTCTCTCTCTCGCGCGCTCTCTCTCTCTCTCTCTCTCTCTCTCTCTCTCAGGCTAGTTTTTAATTTACTTGGCTATATCCACATTTTCGTGTTATGCACAAGAAAAAAAAGTTTGTCGGGTGGAATACAGAAAGTACTGCCAAGAAACGTTTGTCGGGTGGAATACAGAAAGTACTGCCAAGAAACGTTTGTCGGGTGGAATACAGAAAGTACTGCCAAGAAACGTTTGTCGGGTGGAATACAGAAAGTACTACCAAGAAAAGTTTGTCGGGTGGAATACAGAAAGTACTGCCAAGAAACGTTTGTCGGGTGGAATACAGAAAGTACTACCAAGAAAAGTTTGTCGGGTGGAATACAGAAAGTACTGCCAAGAAAAGTTTGTCGGGTGGAATACAGAAAGTACTGCCAAGAAACGTTTGTCGGGTGGAATACAGAAAGTACTACCAAGAAAAGTTTGTCGGGTGGAATACAGAAAGTACTGCCAAGAAAAGTTTGTCGGGTGGAATACAGAAAGTACTGCCAAGAAACGTTTGTCGGGTGGAATACAGAAAGTACTGCCAAGAAACGTTTGTCGGGTGGAATACAGAAAGTACTGCCAAGAAAAGTTTGTCGGGTGGAATACAGAAAGTACTGCCAAGAAAAGTTTGTCGGGTGGAATACAGAAAGTACTGCCAAGAAACGTTTGTCGGGTGGAATACAGAAAGTACTGCCAAGAAAAGTTTGTCGGGTGGAATACAGAAAGTACTGCCAAGAAACGTTTGTCGGGTGGAATACAGAAAGTACTGCCAAGAAACGTTTGTCGGGTGGAATACAGAAAGTACTGCCAAGAAAAGTTTGTCGGGTGGAATACAGAAAGTACTGCCAAGAAAAGTTTGTCGGGTGGAATACAGAAAGTACTGCCAAGAAACGTTTGTCGGGTGGAATACAGAAAGTACTGCCAAGAAAAGTTTGTCGGGTGGAATACAGAAAGTACTGCCAAGAAAAGTTTGTCGGGTGGAATACAGAAAGTACTGCCAAGAAAAGTTTGTCGGGTGGAATACAGAAAGTACTGCCAAGAAACGTTTGTCGGGTGGAATACAGAAAGTACTGCCAAGAAACGTTTGTCGGGTGGAATACAGAAAGTACTGCCAAGAAATGTTTGTCGGGTGGAATACAGAAAGTACTGCCAAGAAATGTTTGTCGGGTGGAATACAGAAAGTACTGCCAAGAAAAGTTTGTCGGGTGGAATACAGAAAGTACTGCCAAGAAATGTTTGTCGGGTGGAATACAGAAAGTACTGCCAAGAAAAGTTTGTCGGGTGGAATACAGAAAGTACTGCCAAGAAAAGTTTGTCGGGTGGAATACAGAAAGTACTGCCAAGAAAAGTTTGTCGGGTGGAATACAGAAAGTACTGCCAAGAAAAGTTTGTCGGGTGGAATACAGAAAGTACTGCCACAAAGGCAATAAAGAAGGCTGAGAAGAAAGCTTGACAGGCTGCTCTTTCTGTCAAGATTGAAAATGTGGATTTTGACATTAATTGGCTCACGTCGGTTTTTTTAAAACAAAGTGAGTCTATTGTATCGTACATGTTCGGTTGTGTGTGTGTGTGTGTGTGTGTGTGTGTGTGTGTGTGTGTGTGTGTGTGTGTGTGTGTGTCTGTGTGTGTGTGTGTGTGTGTGTGTGGCGTCCGTGGCCCCGACCTTTAACCTTGACTCAAACCGTAACGTTATCATTTTATCTAAACATATAAGGCGTTAGAGGGTTAAAGTTAGCAGGATACTTGATTTTGACATGAGCCTTCAAGTCATGACGATCAAAGTAGTCAGATACATCGATAAGGAACAAAAGAAAGAAAATCATTTGTTGCAGAGATTACTGTTGTGTTGTACCAAGTAGGAGATACTGGAAGAAGACTCTCCATTAGATATACAAAAACGCTCTTTAAAAAGAAACTCAAGACTTCAGGTGTGCACAAATAGGTACATTTTAACGTCGTTAACTTATATTTTCTGTAACAAATGGATGTACCGAGTGTGTGCGTTGACGGCCCGGTTGTTTAGTTTTATTTGCGCCTTAGAGTTTGACAACGGTTGTTCGTGTTCATTCGCACATCATCTCTGCGCATGCAATACTTAGCCTATCGGCGTATCGCACTTCCAGCAACAAGGCCTAGGCCTAGAGAATAAGAGATCACACCTTACCTCATAATCAAGACGACGTACCTAACATTTAGCCCACATTCATTTCACTCTTGAAGAAAAAAAATACGGAAAATCCAGTGTTCGTCGATTTCACTGCCTTCGATGTACGAATCCTTTGTTAGGCCTAGACGATTGATCACCATGTGCAAAGACTGTACAGGGGAAGATAAACATGGATGAGCTTGCTGGCTGTGACCTTGACCTTTGCTTTGTGGCAGAGGGGGGGGGGGGAAATTAACGAAACGAAAATAAAATATTAGGACTAATATAAAATATCTTACAGAAATGTAAATGATGTGGAACAAGTTTTCATCGCATGAACAATCAGTTTAAAACAGTAACAGATCAGGAGTATGGCCTTACGAATTACGCAACTTCAATTATTAATTTTCTAAGAGTAAGAGGCTTAGACCTACAGGCAAAGACTGTAGGCCTACTACAGGTGTCCGTAGACCCCCCTTACCCCGGCGGGGGGGGGGGGGGGGGGGGGGGGGGGGGGGGGGGGGGGGTCACTATGTTTTTTTCTGAAAGCTTGGTCAATATGCTTTTCAATTTTACTTGTTTGCCAAAAATAAAAATAGGGCTCCACTATGTTACATGCGCATAATATATAAACATACATATACAGACCTGCCACATTCTGAGAATAAAAAGAGAGCGAGAATCTAGGGGCTGGCACTGGCCCCCCAGTAAAATCCATTGCCACTTCGAAATGTGCGGCCTTCTCTTTTGTTCTTCAAACATGCAGTCGTTTTTGTCAGTTTGAGATCCATTTTAGAGTAAGAAATATTGACCATTGTCAATTTGAGATCCATTTTAGAGAAAGAAATATTGACCAATCTACAATATTTGTTGGTCATTTAGCCTGAGATAGGCCTATGCTTCGTGTAGCCCCTCACTGTCTCATGCTGACCCTTAGATGTCCATTAGCTGGTGCTTTGAATGCATGCTCTTTGTTGTGAAATTGAGTGGAAAATGTATACAAGACAGATTTTAAAATATAGGAGCTGGGGAGGTTGCAAGAGGAGCTAGGAGCAATGCTCAACATATCTGAGCTGCTCCTCTGAAATCGGAACAAGTGGCAGGTCTGCATATAATTAAATTTCAAAGAAAGGGGTAGGGGTAATTTAATGCACAGAAATAATTTAATTTACACAGTAAAATAAAAATTAATTCTGTTTTCAGATGCACAAGTGTCTACATAACAGTATTCTCTCTATACAGGCATGGGGATTCCCATGCCTGCTATAGTAATACAAAATCAGACGTGAGCCTTGAAGGCTTTGCCTCATTTTTTTTATAACATGCTAAAACATTAGGTCATAAGGACACCAAAGAAATGACTGAGAACCCATTAATATTCCTAAGCTAAGGGGTTAAGGCTTTTCAAAATCAGGAAGTGAAAATTAGGGCAAGCTGTAAGCTTATGTGGTGTCATATTTACCTGGATAAACAAAGTACGGACCCTTTATCTGGGAAAAACAATGGGGAGGAAAGTTATTTTTTAATGAGGGTACAAATAGAACTAATGGGGAGATAATTTTAGTTTCAAAACATTTTGAAGGGGATGTAGTGATAGAACTTGCTTTTCCAAGAATATTGGTAGTATCGGTAAAAAATGAGTATTATGATTTCAAACTGGGAAATGTATATGCCCCCAACGATCGATTGGAAAAAATAGCGTTTTTTGTACAACTGCAAGACATATTTAGTGACTTTATTGAAGAAAACTTCGTCTTGTGCGGGGATTTTAACTGTGTCATGAATAATGACCTGGATATTATATCAGGCAATTTTCATCATAAACGAGAGATTAGAACACTAAATGATACAGCAAATATTCTTAATTTAGCCGATATTTGGAGAGCCTTGCATGAGTCAGAAAAGGATTTTTCTTGGTGTAGAAATAGCCCTTTTATCGCACGCAGACTAGACTATTGTTTTGGAACGGAAGAAATGCTATCATACGTGGTGTCATGCGAGCTCACACACGTAGCTCAGACAGATCATAAAGCAGTTATCATAGAACTAAACACTAGTGATTTTGTCAGAGGTCCAGGGTATTGGAAGTTTAACAATAGTTTTTTGAAAGATAATGTTTTCGTTCAGCAGATGAATGATCTATTAGAAAGACAATTAAACGTTAATACCGAGACATCATTCATTAATAAATGGGAGTATTGTAAAATCGAAATTCGTAGCTGTTGTTCTGAATATGGTAAGTTAGTAGCATGCAAAAAGAAAAACAAAGCACTTCATTTAAAAGAACAACTTTTAGAACACGAGAAAAAGATGATAAAAAGTCCCTTGAAGCAGGAGGTGCAAAAAGAATATCTTAACCTAAAACAAAAAATAGAGCTTTCAGAATTAGAAAAGACCAAGGGAGCGCAGGTAAGATCAAGGATTAAATGGATAGAGGAAGGAGAAAGAAACACAAAGTATTTCTGTAGCCTTGAAAAGGCTAGAGGTAAAAAGAAAGTGATAACTAGATTAGTTTCAGACACAGGTGAGATAATTAACAATCAACGGGGAATCATGAACGAACAAGTTGCTTTTTACAAAAAAATATATAATCAAAAAAATGAAGAGGAAGATGTTGGAAATGCAGTAGGTACTTTCTTAGAAAATGAAACCTTCCCAGTTCTTGATAGTGAGGAGGCTGATTCTTGTGAGGGGCTAATAACAGTTGATGAAGCATCTAGCGCTTTAAAATACATGAAAAATGGCTCTGCCCCAGAAAATGATGGGATAACGATAGAGTTTCTAAAGTTTTTTTGGCCTAAAATATGCAATACACTGACACAATCATTCAATGAGTCCTTTCATCTTGGTAAATTATCGTTTTCTCAAAGATATGGAACAATCACCCTTTTACATAAAGGCAAAGATTTAGAGAGAGAGAGGCTATCCAATTGGAGACCTATTACACTAACCAACAGTGACTACAAGATTTTAGCTAAAGTATTAGCAACAAGGCTATGAGGTGTTATTCACAAGTTAGTGAAGATCAAGTTGGGTACATTAGAGGAAGAAATATAGCCACAGTCCTTAGATCAATAGACGATGTAATACATTACCTAAATAAAACACGTAAATCGGGTTATTTGTTAGCAATTGACTTTGAAAAGCCTTTGATTCCATCTCCCAAAAATATTTCCTGAAGGTTTTTGATGTTTTCGGGTTTGGTTCAGATTTTAAACAGTGGGTGTCTGTTTTAACTAACAGCAACATTACTTCTATTAACCATGGAGGATGGATTTCCGAGTACTTTGAAGTTGAATGTGGCATAAGACAGGGATGTCCATTTTCGCCATTGGCTTTTGTGCTTGCCGTTGAGCTTTTGGCTATTAAAATTAGAAATAGCTCGGTAGCTGGAATTGAAATACCAACTTGCTTGGCCAAAGAAAAAGAGAATATTAAAATTAAACAGATGGCAGACGACTCTATTTTTGAAAGATCGTGATGATATTTTTAAGTCATTAGAAATTTTGTCATCATTTGAAATAATATCTGGTTTGAAAATGAATGCTCGGAAAACAAAAGTATTACGAATGGGGGCTATGAGAAATGACCGTGACATTCCTTTCACAGTGGTTGACAAAATAAAGATATTGGGTATTTATTTTGAGAAAGACAAGATGGCAAAATACCTAGAAAATAACTGGAAAGAAAAAGTTATTAAAGTCATAAGCATAATAAAAACATGGGAAAGGAGAGATCTATCTATACAAGGCAAAATTGTTATCATCAAAACGTTTCTACTTAGTCAGTTTGTATATGTAATGCAGGCAGTTGGACTTCCTGACGAAGTTCTTCAAAAAATAAACACGATATTATTTAAATTTCTATGGAAAAAAAAGTTCAATAATAAGAAAGCGTTTGAAAAAGTAAAAAGAAAAGTCATGGAACAAGATATTGAAGAAGGTGGCCTGAGAATGGTTAATATGATTCATTTTCAGAAGCTTCTTAACTTGAAGTGGATGGGGAAATTGTTCAACGCAGGGGAAAACGAAAATTGGAAACATATTCCACTCTGGCATATGAATAAATTAGGACAAGACCATTCTTTTTTTGACATTAACACAAGGGCTACTAATGTGAAAGGTTTGGAAAGAATCGATAACAACTTCTGGAAGGGGGTATATCTAAGTTACATAGAAAACAAAACAGTTGATGGCATGCATGATATAAATAATAGCAATTTTCAATCACAAAATGTTTTTAACAATCCCTTAATACAGTACAGAGGTAATGTATTATTCTTTTCACGTTGGGTCGACGCAGGTTTAGTGAAAATTAAGGATATAATTTGCACAGATGAAAATAGAATTTTATCTTTAGAAGAAGTTCGAAATTTGATCGGCCAGAATAGGGCAACTACTCTTTTTGAATACAATGCCCTGGTTAATTCTATCCCTAGAAATTGGGTACTTTGGATTCAGAGAGGTGATTCGGAAACCAACACCAGAGATTCGGACGCAGGAATGTTCAACACTAGTCCAAAATATATCAATAAAATAATTTCAAAAAATAGAGTTTCCGGTCCTGGCGTCAGCTCATCACTTTTGGGTAAGAAAGTTTGGTTACAGTTTAGATAAAGAAACGTGGTCTAGGGCGCTAAAATGCACAATAGAAACAAGACTTAGAGTGCTCCATTGGAAAATTCTTCATAATATATATCCAACAAATATATTGCTTCACAAGATGAAAATAAAAGAAAACAACAAATGTTCTTGTTGTGTTGATGAAGTGGACATTTTTTCTTCCTTTGTCCTCCGGTAAAACAATTTTGGAATTATATTGAACAAAAAATCTTTTTAGAGACCAACATAAGACTACACTTATCTGCTTGTGATGTTTTGTTCGGTGTGTGTAAGACGAGATGTACACAGGTAATGTTTTAAATACATAAACCTTATTGTTCTAGTTGGAAAAATGTCCATCAGCATATTTAAAAAGACTCAGTCCACCTTTCCTCTTCAAGCTATCTTCGATAGACAATTTTTTCTAAGATCTTGATTAACTTTTATAATTTATTTGTAATAGATTCGAAGATGTGTCTAGCTACCCTTTCACTTTAACTTCTCCCTTTGTGGATCCTTTTGTGTTAACTTAGGCGCACAAAATCCCCACACTGATTCAGTAATGTTTTATTTGCTATTTGACAGATTATTTAAACCACAATCATTGAATGTTGAAATGTTTATTTGCTCAGCGCCTATTTTGTTTACATCATGATAACATTGCAACGAACACAATATCTAAAATAAACTAGGGAGTGAAATTCTTTGTTTGTTTGCTGCTGCGTTGTTTATTTACGTTTTGCAGGCTTGGTCCACGGACTATTCCTGCACGAGCCCCTGAGGGACTCATCCAATCCTGTTCAGCACTTGCGTGTCCTGCCTGTTGAGGCTGGATGGTCCCTCTAGCAAAGCATCACGCGCAACGGTCCATAGCTATCCACCTCGTAGCTTATGTATAGCCATCCATATTAATATATGCTCTGGTATATCTATTGATTTTTGTATTTCGACCATTATTGTTAGTTTGGTATATATCCTTTGTGGTGTTAAGGTGGTTTTTTTAAAGGGTGTGTTGGATTGTTATGTGCATGTATTGATAGAACGAAATAAGAAGGAAGTATTGGATGGATTTCTTACTGGGAAATAGGTTTTGCAGACATATGTTATGTTAACATTTGTCCTCTCCATTTAATTGATAATTGTAAGAAGAAGGTACAAAAGCATAACACACGTGCATGTAGACACATGTTATTACACACAGACCACGCACACACACGCGCGCGCGCACACGCGCATACACACACACGCACGCGCACACACACACACACACAAACACACATCATAGTACACACACACACACACACACACTGGCGTCCCTACATCAGCTATCTCTTCACTTAGAGTCCTTCTAGTCTCCTTTGTAGTGTTTATTTCACTATAAGGGTTGACACCGGGGGGATCCTCTGACGGAGGAGATTGCGGATTCTTTCTTTTTCCCTTGTTGTTGTTATGAGTGATTTTTTCCCCTTGTTTGTTTTATTTCCTTCTCTGCTTGGCCTTGTCCATGTAATTTTCGATTTTCGGGACAAGGGGAGTTAAAATGGAAGGACGAGCAGTATGTATTTAAAGTATACATTTTTTTGGTCTTTATCGGTACATATTGTCATACTTATTCTGAACACGCCGACACACGTATTCACATTCATAAACAGCACATCAAACGGAATGAATGAGTCAATAAACCACACACTAGGTCAGACAGAAACCCTGACATTTTTGTATCAAATATAACACTAAACGTTCGCCACAAAATATTGTCCATTGTAGTCGTTCACACACATACAAATGTAAGAGAGAGAGGGAGAGAGAGAGAGAGGGAGGGAGAGAGAGAGAGAGAGAGAGAGAGAGAGAGAGAGAGAGAGAGAGAGAGAGAGAGAGAGAGAGAGTATGTTGGAAGAAAAAAAAAGATGAGCCGCCTCAACAACAAAAAAACAAAAAATCATTAAAAAAGAACAAAAGAAATGAAAAGAAAGGCGGGGACAGTGGTGGGTTAAAAATAAAATAAAAAAAATAAATAAAAAAGTACGGACCCATGTAAGCCACGCGAGCCATTCTTTCTCTCTCCCTCTTGTTCCTTTCCATCTTTAGGTCGACATCCCCCCTCTCCTCCACCGCAGAAAAAGGGATCATGGCTGCAACAATCGCAAGAAGAACATTTCAAATATTTAATTAACAATTTCCGGTGGCACATCTTGACCTTTACCCAATTTTCAATCATTCCCTAATAAGTAGGCCTAGTTTAAAGTTTCTCAGTTGTTAAGATGGCAAGATATTGCCAATTAATAAAACGTGTTTCTGGCTAAGCGTTTGGTATGAGTTCAAGATTGCACCTGCATTTTGGAAACAAAGAATAGTAAAGGGCCAGCCACACGTCCACTAAAATCGCACGACTGTACGAGACTGTACGAGATCACATGATCGAATCGTATCGTACAGTCGTGCAATTTTAGTGGACATGTGGCTGGCCGATGCGCCAATCACATTTGTTCTTGGAGATCACGTGATCGATTCGCATTGTACAGTCGTGCGATTTTAGTGGACATGTGGCTGGCCCTTAAGTGACACTAGACTAAAAATCCACATCAATTATTAAGGTTCTACTGGGAAGAATTTGATGTGCCCCCGTCTCTATTTGTCACCGTGTCTGTGTGCCACCCTCATTATGTCCCCGTCTCTATGTGCCCCCGTCAATATGTGTCCCTGTCTCGGTGTGTTCCCTCCGGTTAGGGATATGATTAGGGTTAGGGGATAAGATTAGGGTTAGGGGATAGGGTTAGTGAATAGGATTAGGGTTAGGGGATAGGATTTGGATTTCAGGTTAGGTTCAGAGATAGGAATAGGTTTTCATTTTTGATTTAGGGTTTCGATTAAGGTGAGGTTCTCGTGTCACATACAGACGGATAGATATATGACAGGGACATATAGATACAACATAGAGACGGGAACACAGGCATAGAGACCAATTTGGTGACACATAGAGACGGTAGCACAATGCTACGTAAACGGTTCAGCGACAGTTAAAAATTCCAGGCAAAACGAAAAGATTCAAGATTACATATTATTTTGTGCTTAATCAATGATTATGTACCCTTCAAACGTGTCCAGCTATAATTATCCGATAACAGAGAGAACGGCAAGCACTATTCTGGGCTTGAATTTTTTTTATAGTAGGAGATTTGCCCTGTGCACATCCCAGGGCCGGATCTAGGGGGGGTCCTGGTTCCCCCCCCCCCCCCCCAGCCCCAAGCATGTACCTTATACAAGGGTGAAAAGAAAGAAAATGTCTCGATTTTTGCCTTAATAATCACTAAATCGCAAAACTGTCTGGGGGCTTTGCCCTCTGGGCCCTCAAAAGGGCATTGCTTGCCCCGTAACCCGAAACCTATGCAGCTCCCTGGACCCCCGGCGGAAACCCCCCTTACGAATCACTTGGTCCAGCATCCTCACCCTCACGGCTAAGAGGAATTGAGGACAACGTTGGAGAGGGTGGCCCGAAAGTCAACTAATCTCTGTGGCTGCAGCACAAAGAGGCACTGCGAATGCTTCATAAAACACAAAGCTGTAGGCCTAAAATGATTCTCATTTACTCCTTAGAAAACCAAAAACAACCACAACACTCATTTATCAGACGGCTGCCACTCTCATTTTTTTTATGATCAGCCCGAGCTTTGGGCTGATTTGAACAAACGGTAAAAGCCACTATTTTTTCAGAGTAAAGAGCCTGTACGGAAATTCTGCTTAACGTCCTCCGGTCTGGAACAGACACATATGGGACATTAGCAGATATAAAGATGGTGGGAACGATCCTGGAGTCAATGCCCGGAGGCAGTGCAACACCAGGAAAGTACCGAATTTTTAACAATACAGATGTACTATTATGCGGTAAATGGCCTGTATAAGCTTAACACATATAAAATACAAAGAAGAAAAAAATAACTGACGGTGACCAATGATAGGAGGCCTCATCGTTGCCACGTCAATGTCGTGGTCGTCGACCTGGCGACTCTCTTGTCCATGGGGTGGAAAATCTGAAACAAGAAATCAAACCCCTTTCAGTGCCAATCGTGGACAGTTATAATTCAACAACTATTATTGCATTAAAACTATTAATACAAAGTATGCATAACATAACCTATATGCTTTTTGGGAAAGTAATTTAATGGATAGACTATTTGTTGAAAGTGGTCTTATTAAAAAAAAACTCATAGATTTCTATCTGAAATTTTACTATCCGGACTAAATCTGTACCATGAAGCCGCAACAAAAGGGCTGGTGAAAATTATGTTTTACGTCCTCTCGGTCATACTCATAGACACATATGGGACATTTGTAAATACAAAGATGCTGGGAACAAGACTGGCTGCAATGCCTGGAGGCAGTGCAACACCAGTAAAGTCCCGAGTTTTTAACAATATAGATAGGTGTAGCGGTAACCACGTCTCGGTTAAACCTCATCAGCTATGGTACTGCCACATTGTCTACTTTTCCTTCCGCAACTAAAGGGCTGCAGACCTGCTTACCCCTTACACAAGTCTTGAGTAGTCTGGATAGCTGAAATGAGTAGTTTTGTGCAAAATGTGTAGTTTTATTCATTAAAACCATCAAACAATGTTCACTGAAAATGAGTAGTAATCAAGAATTAAAGAGCATTATTTTCTGTTTTGAAGAGTAGTAGAGGTCCAAATTGAGTAGAATACTACTCGAAAAGAGTAGAGTAAACAGGTCTGGGGCTGGTATACAAATGCGCCATTACCCCCCCTTTTATCACTCTCAAGTTATTAAAAAAAAAGGCAAGACTGGAAAAAAAACGCTAAGTACCAAGACTTTCAGGGGGGGGGGGGGGAGAATCTGTATCTAAGCCAAAATAAATATTAAACGAATGTTTGGTTTTTACTAAAAACAATGACTACATTAATGTGTTACACAACCTCGCTTTTGGATTACTCCATCAACAAGAACTGAAACCAAAGCCCACCAGGGGCAACAATGGTGGCAGAAGGCACCGACACAGTAAAAACAAAAAGGCCTAGTTGAAATATAAAAAAGGGTTGGGGGTTAGTAATGTGTGTGTGTGTGTGTGTGTGTGTGTGTGTGAGAGAGAGAGAGAGAGAGAGAGAGAGAGAGTGTACATGAGAGAGAGAGAGAGAGAGAGAGAGAGAGAGAGAGAGAGAGAGAGAGAGAGAGAGAGAGATAATTCTATCCAACAGTATTGTAACAAGTATCACGAATGAGACACATTACCTTCAAAAGCCAAAGAAACAAAGGCTGCTTATATTATGATCCAATTCAAAAACGTGTGTAGTCAACAATTTAAATTAAGCTATTCACAGAAAATCATCCACTTTACCTGTCCTTTCATGGACATCAACATCAGACATTAGGGCATCTTGCCACTGTGACGTCTCCAACACTGGAAGCCTGAGTCCTGACATTGCAGCAAGACCTGGACAATAACAAGAACAATAATAGGTGTATCGCCGAGACACAGATAAGTTTCCGAGCTTAATAGGGGTAGGATCAGCCTAGTGTTGTTGGCATAAAAGTGGATGCATCAAACTAACTTTAATGAATGTCTAAAGAATGCGTGGTTGTAAATGACTGGTTACAGATGGTCCTATTGGCAGACTATAACCGTTGTGACCTTGGCCTTTCTTGTTCTTAATATTCGGATTTACTATAAGCCAATGCATCATATGCACACCAAATTGAACATTGTAAGTTCAACGATATTAAAGATATGGCCACAGGAAGAAATACGTATTCAAGGTCAAACTTCAAGGTCAAGGTCAACATGGTTATTATTTTTGTAAGGGACCTTTTGTGCACGGTGATGCACCACCACACTAAATTTGAAGCGATTCCATGCCACAGTTCTTGAGATACAGCCTTGGGGTTCGCACGCGCGCACAAATGCACTGGCAAATTAATGATTATAATGTTATAGCCATTTTTTTCAGAAAACGTGGGGGGGAAAAGCATTGAAAGATATGTGCAAAACTTTGCGATATATTAGCGATTAAGTGTTTTGGGGGTTTGAACTCCTTAATCAACATGACCTTGACCTTGAAATAAAATTAAAAGCAATCAGTCGATAGGTAGGTACCTAATTTCCTCTAAAACTTCCTCTGAAATAGACTGCATGGTTTTCAAGAAAACACGCCCGTATAAAAGCTTGGTGATACCACATTTAGAATATGGGAATCAAATTTGGAACCCATATCTCAAAAGACAGTCTGTGTCAATTGAAAGATGCCAGAGGAGAGCTACTAAACTGATAAAATCTCTTAAAAATAAAGACTATGGTGAAAGGCTGCGCAAGCTGGATTTGCCATCCTTGAAATACAGGAGGCTGCGAGGAGACCTGATAAATGTTTATACATTTTTTAACAATACTGACTTTACTAACACAAGATTGTTTCAGCTCTCGAACTATTCGAAAACTAGAAACTGTGAATTAAAAATACTAATACAATACAGCAGAACTAACATTAGAAAACATTTTTTGGCTAACACTAGTAACAGAGTTGCCAAGTATTGGAATAACCTCTCTGCACAAATCAAGCTTGCACCAAACCTTAACCAGTTTAAAAACCTCCTGGACAAAGACCCTAAATTGACAGAATTGAGATACCAACATGAGTCATGACTGATTCAGTCATCAAAAACCGTCACAGCCGTGCCCAATACTACAAAAACTAAATTGAAAGGGCACTTCAGAGGCCGCAAGTCCTAGTTACCCTCATTACCCTGACCTGACCTGACACAAATACATGCAGATACATACAGAAACACATAGACACACTGATTGCAGTGGTCTTACCTGATTTTATGAAGAAAATTGCAATCAAATAGGGCTGTCGCAAATGGACACGCCAAGTTTTTTGGCTGTCGCAAAAGCACACACCAGAAAACTTGGTGTGTCCATTTGCGACAGTAACGTCAGTTATTTATTATTTTTAAAATGTGCATCAAAACATCATTTTAAAACTTTTAAAATCTCTTTTAATAAAAGCTGAACAATGAACTAAGTTATAGTAACCCAAAAATAGCATTGCAAAGCACACACTGTAAAATTATACTTCACACTGATCCAATACAATGAAGTAGTGTGTTTCCTGTGTGCAGCAGACGACACATGTTTAGACCACGGACTTCTATACATAGAATCTACATATAGAATCATAGAATCTATATAGAACTTAGAAGGCCGTGATTAGAAAGTAACACAGTGGCGTGCAAAGCCAGTCCTGTACAAAAACAGTACGAGGCTTTCGGTCATTTTGATTGGTTTAAAGAAATGCATATTCATTAGCCCACAGAAAGCACTTTAGAGCAACTGTGTTCGCCCAGAAGTATTGAAGATACAGTGTGTTGAAAGTGAAAGTTCGGAACGGGTGTCGCAAATGCCGACACTAACCCCCTAAGAAATGCGATGTTCGTGGATCCAAACATTAAACAATCCTGAATCACAATGACTCAATTTGAATTGAGTTTTTCTAAGCAACATTTTTAACATATTCATACGTTTAACATCATAAATATCATTTGGTGAATTGAAATATAGTTGTAACTTACCTTTCTGTGAAGTTTGTAGCTTTCATGACACACAATTCATGCTAATAATGTTGAATTTAATTCAAGTAAGTATGTAAGTGAATACTCGGAATAGGACTCGGCCGCCATTTTTGATATTTGTATTTTCACTTCCGGTGGTTGGGAGACCCAAATTCAAAATGCCCCCAACCGCAGCTAACAGATCAACTTTTTTTTTATCTGACCAAATTTAAAAAATACGGAATTTCCGTCTCAGCAGAAAACTTAATTTACGGATTTCCGTTTATAAGGAAGGTAGTAGCTAGAGTTGAGAACCGGTTCAAAAATCCGACCCGGTTTTAAACTGGTTTTCCATGTGCGAACCGATTTTTATAACCAGTACTCGCATCACTAGTTTCATCTATGCAAACACATATTTATTTGTCAGAATATTCACACACACACGCGCACACACATACACACACACAATAAAGAAACTTATGACTAATGACACACACACACACACACACACACACACACACACACACACACACACACACACACACACACTCAACTCAACACTCAGTCAAAGTCCGAAAGCCATACACCACCACAAACTAGAGTGACTTCTAAGTGCACGCATGTGCACACGGCCGGGCACACGCGCACACACACGCGAGCACACACAGGCACGCACGCACGCACACACGTGCGCGCACGCGCGCGCCCACGCACACACAAATGGTATGAGTGTATCAGTACACCAAACACTAAGTCACACATAAACCCAGACACTTATGTATCAGACAAGAACACTAAGTACTTCCCCCCCAAAATGTCCATAATAGTTCATCACACAGACAAATGAATGAGAGTAGCGAGGGAAAAACAACAAAAACAAAACAATCTGCGCTGAGAATCAGTGTTGTTTTTCGAAAAGAATGTGTTATTCTAAGAAAAATGTACTTTCAGTTTGCAGTTTAAAAACCAGTTCACAGCAACTCGAACCGGTTTTTCCAACCGCGAAAGTTTAGCACAGGTTTTTGCGCTGAGAATCAGTGTTGTTTTTCGAAAAGAATGCGTTATTCTAAGACAAATGTACTTTCAGTTTGCAGTTTAAAAACCAGTTCACAGCAACTCGAACCGGTTTTTCCAACCGCGAAAGTTTAGCACAGGTTTTTCGGTTCAAACCGGTTTCCGCCCACACCTCTAGTACTCGGTAGCACCCTGTCATTTTTCGTACTTTTCACCCTTCTATAACGTACAGTTTGGGCTTCTTTCCGTAGGTGAAAGTAAATTGAAAGGAAAAGAAAGGTGACCTGCCATTGTTAATGCGTGAATGACCCCGGGTTAAAATCACGGCCACGCCCTTTTTTGTTAGGCTTCAATGTCAGGTCTTTTTCAGTTCACAGTTAACGTGACAAAAGCTTACATAGGGATCCTTGATAATGGAGCCGCCGGCATTTGTTTAGGCATCTAATATCGGATCTTTTTAACAATAAAGATAACTAATATGTAGGCTAAATATTTTAATACACAAAGGCCTATTTTTGATTTTTACCTTATATACATCGTTTTTAACTTGTCACGGCCCTGAAAATTTTAATCCGGGAGGATGCAAAGCCCAAAATTTACAATTACGGTCGAGGCATGGATAACATAGGATTTTATAACGAAATAAAAACATCATCTACAAATTTCGTAATACTATTTTATTTTAAGACAATTATCTTAACTAACTTCAACTTAGATTTTATTTACCGTTTTTACAACTAAAGTTTTTTGAATTAATGTAGGCTACACGTCCCATATGGACTTTTGAGGACGTGAAACAATATTCTCAGCCACGCCCTTGTGTGTGTGTGCTGTGCTGTGTGATTCGAGTATATTCCAAATATTCTCAGCTTCGGGGGAGGGGGGGGGGGGGGGGACGGGGGGGGGAGGGGGGGGGGAGGGGGGGGGCTATGCCCCTGTAAACTGCACCTACTACATTGCTGTTCTCTAGAAATGGAGAACTGGAATTACGTTTATATGACTTGCTATCTTGTCAATTACTTGAATGACGATTGTATGTCGAGTGCCGGTGTGAAGATGATATCCTACCTCTATCAAATAAGTACCCCTAGCCAATCAGAATGTTTGTTTGTCCGCCATTGTGAATTGTACGAAACTAAGTGCATGGCTTTGTACATCGATTTCTCGGCAAATATGTAGATTTACACCCTCCTGCTCTATTTCTTGGTTCTTTCCGTGGTTAGGGATAGGGTTAGGGTTAGATTGTTATTGTTCGTATGCGATAGGTAGATATTTCACGACAGGTACTTATTTATCATGACACCTGTTTCGGATTCATCTCAAATCCAACTCAACATTTCTACCTACTAGGCCTAGATCTACATACACGTAGAATGATTACGATCAATCCAGTCTGTTCTGCTTTGGTGACAGACAAATCACTGGCCAATTTCAAACCCACTCACCCTAAGCTATAATTAATAATAATGAGAATTTATATAGCGCTTATTCTCCTTACGGGGCTCTAAGCGCTTCACAAAGAAGTAAAAAATCTGAGCAAAAACATTAACAAAACAACGCACTTAATGATCACTCCCTAATGTATCTTCTTCTGTCATCCAACTAGCCTTTACTGATAAATCAGGCGATATTAACGTTAAATCGATGGAAGTTGGCCTGTGGCTTGAAACATCAGGCACTCTAGTTATGCTGCCATCATTCATTAAAACTAATTTAGAATCTACAATGTTTTCAACTAAGCGATTACAGGTCGTAATCGAGCAATCTGGTTCCCAAAATGGAGAATGCGCATTCAAATCACCCAATATGACCCAGTTTTTATCTGAAGAAGGAAGGTGTCTTATCCAATCTGAATTATCTGCATTTGGGCCATTTGGATAATATACAGAAACTATATTTATATCAAAATCTTTGCTAACTTTTAACGATAACGCAGTAACAAAAAATGCTTCTGCATCTTGAGTGTATGGATTAATGTCTAACTTTAAAGATCTATAATTAAGGCTTGATCTAACATATATTGCAGTCTGAACCCTTTTAGTTGTTATATTGCAGTTATATAGAGGGGGGTAATAGAATCTAGAGTTGAGAACCGGTTCAAATTTTCGAACCGGTTTTAAACCGGTTTTTCATCTCTGAACCGGTCTTTTCGAACCGGTTTTTAACCAGTACTCGCATCAGTAGTTTCACCTATGCAAACATATTTATTTTTCAGAATATTCACACACGCGCGCGCACACATACACACACACTTGACTTGACACAACTAAAAACTCAGCTCAACTCCAACAAACATTTTATTGACGGGGCCATCTGCCCGTGTCAAAGGAAGGTGAGGGTAGGGGTGTAGTTGAAAAATGTAATAATCATAGGGAAAATAATTAAACCAAAGCAAAAACAATACGTCATATGGCGGTTGGAGTGTGAAGGATGGTGGCACATTCACAACGCAATGAACCAGCTTTGAGAATAATCAGATATGTAGCGGGATGATAAGGAATACACAAAAGTATAATAATCTTAATTATGTACTTGAACAGAATGATAAACCAAATGAGAAGAGAAAATCTTTCAAAATGGAAGGAAAAAATATCACACACGCGCGCTGTGCGCGCTTACACACGCACATGCACGCACACACGTACATTCTCTCTCTGTCCCAGGGCTAGGTGGAGAAAAGCTGTTATTGCTAATCTCATGTTCCCTGGTTGAATAATATTTCGTTTTCGCTCTCGCTCTCTCTCTCTCTCTCTCTCTCTCTCTCTCTCTCTCTCTCTCTCTCTCTCTCAGTCTCTCTCTAGTCTCTCTGTCTCTCTCTCTGTCTGTCGGTCTGTCTCTCTCTCTCTCTCTCTCTCTCTCTCTCTCTCTCTCTCATTCTTACAACAGTAATCAGTAACACATTCTGCATTTAGACAATATCCTCAGTAAGCGCATTAATTTTAATCGACCAATAACTACTGAATGTACATTAAGCAGCTTATGAAGCTGCTCCTAATCCCAGTCAACAATGAACACTCCCTACCCCTCCTCCAACACCCCCCGCAAAACAAATCAAATTTTAGACAAAACCGTACATCGTTTGGATTTTTTTAGGTCAGTACATAGAGAGACGGGTGATGGGGAGGGAGAGCGAGAGAGAGAGAGAGAGAGAGAGAGAGAGAGAGAGAGAGAGAGAGAGAGAGAGAGAGAGAGAGAGAGAGAGAGAGAGAGAGAGAGAGAGAGAGAGAGAGAGAGAGAGAGAGAGAGAGACAGACAGAGAGACAGAGAGAGAGAGAGACAGAGAGAGAGACAGAGAGTGTATACACATTTACGTATGAATAAGGTCACATCCGTTTATTGATCAGAAAGAGCTTGTGTGTGTGTGTGTGTGTGTGTGTGTGTGTGTGTGTGCGTGTGCGCGCGCGCGTGTGTGTGTGTGTGTGTGCGCGCGCGCGCCTCTGTGTGTGCGTGTTAGAGAGAGAGAGAGAGAGAAAGAGAGAAAGAGTGTGTGCCGTTTGTTTGTTGTTGTTGTTGTGTGTGTGTGTGTGTTGTTCTTTAATTTAACGTCTTTTCACTTAGAAGTGATATTAGACATATTAGTAGTTATATTAGTAGTTAGTGTGTGTGTGTGTGTGTGTGTGTGTGTGTGTGTGTGTGTGTGTGTGTGTGTGTGTGTGTGTGTGTGTGTGTGTGTGTGTGTGTGCGTGTGTGTGCGCGCGTGTGTGTGTGTGTAGATCAAAATCTTTTTGAACATATTTTCTCATAATCTTAGCATAAGAATTTATAGAAATGAAAGTAAATAAACTTAAAAAGACATTGTTGTTCCATTCAGTTCTCTTGGTGATTAGTCATGTCTGTTGTTCCACTAGCCCGATTGATCGCACTGCCACATTGCAAGCACAAAGCAATAGGCCTACTTTCTACAGTCACTCCATCACTCCAAATGTTCGTTACTGTAGTGTAGGCCTAATCATTGGCCATACTTGCTCCTTACAACTAGAAACAGCTACTCTTGGTTTACAAACACCCTATTTGCGCTGAGATTCAGTGTTGTTCTTCGAAAAGAATGCGTCATTCTAAGAGAAAGTTACTTTCAGTTAGCCGGTTAAAAAACCGGTTCACAGCAACTCGAACCGGTTTTTCGCACCGCGGAATTTGAGGACCGGTTTTTCGGTTCAAACCGGTTTTTCCCCCCACCTCTAATAGAATCCTCGAAATTGAGGTAGTTTAGATGGTTCAACATTTAAAGACTGCAAAGCCAAAAGAAAGAAATTATTTGAATAAATATGATTTTCAAAATGCAACAAGTTCTTTACAATAGATCTGCAATTCCATTGCAGAATAGACACATAATTATCAATAATGTTCATGAAAATCTAAAAATATCACTGTTTATATAACACAAGAAACTTGGGGCAAAGTCACCAGGAAACATGAGGGTGGCGGAAGAAAGGGTCCCACAGATGAGGACGCCAGGGGAACGCAGCTCTGGGGTCGCCTGCAGGCCTGTAGTTTCCGGTAGGCCTGTAGTTCCTGCTGCCTGGACCACGTTGACCACCACTGGCGCCACGTCCGCTGGTAGGGTGCTGGGTGCGTCTCCTTCGTGGCCTTTCCCAAAAGAGGCGGTGGACGTGACGACCCAGGTTGCCAGCAAGGATGCTGGTGCCCCTCTCTGATGGGTGGATGGTGTCCCTCATCAGTCTGTTGTTATGAGCATCAAGGTTTTCATGGGACAGGATGGAGACCTGATGACGGGGCAGTTCAGACAGTAGCAGAGCATTGAACAGTTCACGCTTGTTTTGTAGATGGTGATCCTTGACAGGGGCCACTCTGCTTACGACTATTTGTGCTTTTGGCTGGCAAGCTTTTGCTTTCTTGACAACCTCCGACATTTCTGTCACAACTGCTTTGCTGATGCGAGTACTGGTTAATAAAACCGGTTCGAAAATACCGGTTCTGAGAGAAAACCCCGGTTTAACGGTTCGAAAATTTGAACCGGTTCTCAACTCATTCACACTCCCCTAGAATCCAAACCATTACAAATAGTGTTTTCCACGCAAAAGGTATTTTCTCACACTACCCCCCTCTCCCCTCCCGCATTCACCATCCCCCTTCATAGACCTCAAGCTGACCTACTTTCATAGATCTCCCAGCACGCACGCATGCATGCACACACACGCGCGCGCGCGCGTATGTGCAGAGGGACAAATACCCCCAACACGGACGCACGCATGCACGCACGCGCACACGCACACACACACACACACACACACACACAGACGAACGCACGCGCACACGCACACAGCTCGTCCTGAAGACACAAAATGTAGCGTTTCCAGCATAACTATAATTTTTTATAACGACTGGATACAAGACAGGGTGTTTATCTGAGCTGAAAGAGATGGGTTTTTTCCAGAGTAGATCTTGAGGAGAAGCCTGAAGGTGTGCTCCACTGCTACCAAGGAGCTTGCATGCAAGGCCATGGTCAGACCAGTCATGGAATATGCGAGCTCAGTTTGGGACCCTCACTCCGACAGGCTGATCATTGATCTTGAAAAAGTGCAGCGCAGAGCGGCAAGATACGTCCTGAATAGGCGCAGGAACACATCTAGCGTCAACGCAATGCTCCACCATCTGCAGTGGTCTACCTTGGCCGAACGCCGACTTGCAAACAGCCTTGGCACATTCTACAAAATGATGAATGGACAAGCCTGCATCAGGTGCAGCTCCCTTCAACCTCTACCTCCTAGCAGCACAAGATACAACCACAACCTACAATTTCAAAGAATCCCCTCAAGAACTGACTACAGAAACAACTCCATCTTCCCCAAAACCATCCGAGACTGGAACTAGCTGACCCCAGAAATCATCTCGAGGGTGCTGAAGTAGTCTGCATAAGCTCACACCGACACCACCACCCTCACCCTCCCCTCCATCTCCTCCCCTCCCTCACGGCTCCCTGCCAAATTTGAAGGCAATCCGTCCAGAAATACCGGAGATACGGGCGCCGAGAGGCCGGTGGATACGCGTTTCGCGCATTTACCAAACCGCGCAAATGACACGGCCGCCTCGGTTGCCGTTGCCATCGCCCCGTTAGGGCTCATAGCAAATTTGAAGCGATTCGGTCGAAAAACTGTGACGGCGGAGTTATAAGGCCCGTTCTGTGTTCCACACGGACGGACAGTTGGCTTTTTATAATGTGATGTCACTTAGTCGTGTCTGGTTGAGACAGGTCTTCATGTCGATGGCTCAATATATATTTCTCATTGTCGTTTGTCACATTTGTAGCACAACTGGTCCCGCAAACCAATGGTTGATTGTTTGGTTTCTTTATGAAAGTAATAGGCCTGTCGTAGACAATAACAGAAACCACCAGTGTGCAAATGACCTCGATAAAGTCACCCAGTAAAAAAACACAGAATAGTAGCCAGTGGGTGACTCCAGTCACCCACTGTGCGAGCTACTAGGCCTAGGGCCGACAGGGCCTACCGGCGCAGACTTCTGGCAGGTCAGGCAGGCTGATCAGTTTCAGTGCACGCACTGACAGTCTGAGGCGGTCATACCTGCCGACAGTAGGCCTAATGCCCGTCTCTATTATTAAAAAAATAGGGACTTTACTGGTGTTGCACTGCCTCCGGGCATTGCTTCCAGTATCGTTCCCACCATCTTTGTATCTACAAATGTCCACCATTTTTCATTCATTCATTCGGGCGCGCCGCATTTGACCCACAGCTGGCGAGAGAGACGGTTCGCCTTTCTTTGTTCCCTGTTGTGCCAGCCACCGCGAAGCAGAGCTTGTCTGGTGAAAAAGACCCAATCCCTAGGATCGGGTGTTTTCCCTTTAAACAGGACATTATCGGCCTGCAGCCTTGTACTTAAAACTTCGAACAGGAAAAATGGCAGCAATGTGTGTGGGTGGGTGGTCGGATATGTGTGTGAGTACATGTGCATGGCTTGTGTGTGTGTGTGTGTGTGTGTGTGCGCGCGTGCGTGTGTATGTGTTTAAAAGGAAATGATTTTTCTTAGTTATGTGATATATTTCTTGTGATATGATACTATCTTCTGCTGTCGCCTGTTGTGATTTGCTCATGTGACTGGGATGAAGCTGTGACTGGGATGAAGTAAAAAGAATCGAAACGATCTGCTGTTTTGGGGTGGGTTTTTTTTGTACATATTCTTTTAGGAGTTTGACAAGTTTGCATACAATTTTACTACCATCATTGCATTGTCTTCACAACTTGTTCTCTCCAATTTTTGGCCTTCTCTCTTTATATCTTTCTCAGTCTTTCCGTTTTTTTCTCTCTGTGGCTTTTGAATGTTCTCTTCTTGGTGTAAAGAATATCATAGAGTAACAGAAAGTACTTCTCTATTTGCTACAACTCCCCGGCGGGCTTCCACCTATCATGGCTTACGGAGAGTAGCCCAGCAGCCTCCTAAAGTCCAACCACACGTCCTCGTCGTAGGAGGTGGACAACGGCTTAGGCTGGCTTATGTGGTTATGGCCTTCCGTGGGGATACCGGGAGGTCTTTCAGCAGAAATAGTTCCCCCTTCTTCTGGAAGTTCTATGCTAGTAGCTTCCTCTACTCTATCACTCTCTTTGACTCTGCCTTTTCTCTTCTTTTTGCTTTCTGGCGTCTACTTTTTTCTGCCTTATTGGTCCATTCACCTGCATTTTTTCTATAAAACCCTTCCACGTTTTTCCTTTTTACAATTCATGACATGCCAGGGTTGTTTTTTTTTGTTTTTTTTATTGTACACTGGCATCCACACGTGATACTTGCGCACTTGAGTGGGCACCTGTTGTCCATTCTGCAGTGCATATTTGCTTATATAGCCTTTTTTATGTATTTTAGCTTACTAGTATGTATTTGTTATCCTTTTTTACTGTTTTTTTAAACCTGGATTTGATAAATGAGAGTAGCGTGGCTCCACGTTTCCAGCACTGTGTGGACTTATGTGCTATAGGGTATAATAATGGAAGTGTCATGTTATGAATTGTACTACATTTTTTGTTTTCAGGTTTTGTACATTGTTAAGATTCATAATGGATTTGTTTTGCTATAACTTGAACTTTACGCGGTGACAGTCCTGAGATAACCATAGCTGTTGACGGGATTATAATAGACTAACTAACTAACTAACTAACTTGCTACAAGTTATAATAATAGAGAAGGACAACTAACACCATTCGTGTATTACTAAATGTACCTGAAAATGTTTATCCAGGGGCCAAAACTCTTGAGCAGGTATTGTACATATAAATAGTTATGACATTGTTTTTTAGTCTTTTTGTTTGTTTTTTCCATTGATAATTTTGATTGTCCAGTTCTATTATATATGTTTCCTTCAATGTGATATTACATCCCTGCCTTTTCATTGCCTTTTAAAATATAAAAAAACCCATCTTGCCTGTTTCTCAGAACATGCACATTTATTCTAAAATATAACTGATTCGCCTTGGCATGAGGCTGTGTCAGGCCAGTTGACATAAGCTAGAACACCAAGGCTACATTAAAATGTTACGTTCTGTATGGTTGTGCGGGGATTGTCTTAAGCCATGACAAGCTCCTAGCATAACATCATCAGTCTAAAATCCTCCAAAGTCGGAGTGTGGCTGCCCAAGAGGTGGGGCAATAAAAAAAAACGGTCACACAAGTAATGTTCTACTGGTACATTTGTAGTGTTCAAGTGCTTCGGCTGTTTGGATGATCCCTGGAGTCTTTAAGCCAGGGTAAGACAACATACAAACAAAGACAACAAACAAATATAACTGATGATAATACTTTTTTTTAAAGACTGTTTGCTTGACCTTGAAGAGGGGAAGTATTGTTTTGTTTTCTGTGTTTGAAAAAGACATATTTCTTCAAATATTGCATGCTTTGCTTTGTCTTGTCAATAAAATAATGTCACTTTGCACTTGTGTAGTTGTTTGTACGGTTTGATGATAATACGGCTATTGTACTGCTTTGATCCTTCCTGACATGTGCCTATTTTTTTTAATAATTATAATTTAGTATCTTGAGCAAAAACTTGCCTTCAAAGGTGAAAACAAATCTCTTAATCTTTTTTAAGTTAAAGTGGTACTGTATTCCTACACAATATTTTAAAATGTTTATTTTTTTAAAGACCCCCCACGTCATGTGTCACATTCCCTCTTATGCTAAGAAGATTTCTTACCAGCTATAAGACTAAGAGGGAAAACCGTGATTTTGACACGTGACATGGTGGGTCTTTAAAGTTTAATTGCAAGGGACAAACACACAACAGAAAAAAAGCATCATGGCCAAGGTAATAATAACCAGATCTCCAATGGAACGATGGAGATGAGAATTAATTGTCTTTTTCTGAGGCGAATGCAATCCTAAAACCTTGGTACACTTTTTCAGAAATTTTCTGTTCATTTTTGCCTAGCCTGACATGCTCAGCTTTCGTTTGTTTCCATCAGACTGAAAATATCTGTTTCTCATGAAACCAAATTTGGTTCCCCTGAATGTTTACAAAAACTGTTTGACCAGCTGAGAGGTCCCCAACACGTCTACTTTGTCTCTATATAGTGTATGGTTTCCTCACAGGCAAGAAATGAATTTCGGGGAAAACCAGAAAGCACTTCGGATGGAGAGCACAGACCTACTACACCAAACCAGTTCTATATCTCATATGTGTATATATATAAATACATCCAACACAGGCAAGAAATGAATTTCGGGAAAAACCAGAAAGCACTTCGGATGGAGAGCACAGACCTACTACACCAAACCAGTTCAAGTAATTAAGCTTAACTGCATCCTCATTCCTATAGTACACAAGGGGGAAAACCTAGGCACAGTGGATCTGTACAGCTTCGAGGGGTGATTTCCCCTGCATTCTTTCATACACATACATGATGTACACATCAAAATGATATGAATAGTTACACCCCCTGAATCATATGGGAGGGGGGGGGGGGGGGGGGGAGAGAGAGAGAGAGAGAGAGAGAGAGAGAGCAAGAAACAGAGAAAGGCAACACACAAACACACGAGACTCAGAGGGATAGCAAACAAAGCTTGTGAGAGACATAGATAGACAGACAGAAAGAAAAAGAAAAACATAAAGTGATCATTATGGCAAACAGATATTTTATTTTATTTTTACATTGCTTATAGTCCCGTCAACAGCAATGGTTTTCTAAGCAATAGAATGTACAAGTATTAAGAAATACTAACCAAACTGATAAAATACGTCTCAAGTTTGATTTGCATATTTATTGACCAATACAGCATAATTTATGCACAGTGGATCAAGGTACTAGTTTATATTACAAACATGTACAATGCAGTTCTCATTTTTGTTCACCTGCAAGTACCTGTGTACCAAAGGAAAGAATGAGAAAATTAAAAATCCTCTTTCATTGTTTCACACACAAAAACACTCAACAAAAGCAGCAAGAAAGGATCAGTACTAATACTATCAAATCAACCTTGACGATTAAGTGAAAAACAGAACATAATGATAATGAACATGTACAACAGAGTCCAATCTATAAATTTTAAAAAAAAGTGAAAGAATGCACCTTTCTTCAGCTGTTCACTATGTTTTTATCATATTCATCGTAAAACCACCTTCAAGAATTTTTTTTTTTTTTAATAAAGTACAAATTATGAAAGGTTTCCTACTGTGTGACTGTGGGTTTGCCAAGGATCTTCATAATTAAAGGATATCTTCCCTACATTTTCATAATGCTCTTTCAAGATTTTTATCAATAGCATAGAGAGAATCACATAAATTTAACACCCCCAAAAGTGCCAGAATTGAGATCAAATCAATACATGGGTAAATTATTTAAAACTTTCTCGCAATCCTGAAATGACATTTCAATGTTCTCTTAATCTTCCCAGTCCTCCAATCCTGAAATGGTGACCACAATAAAAAATAATGTCCAATGTGTGTGTGTCTGTTTATACAGAATGGATAGGGATAGTGTTAGAATCGCATATATCTATCATCTTGATTTAGTCCGTCGTCAATTTTGGCAGAAATGTTTGATTTGATAAGACTATTTTGATCAGCTTTTTAATCTGGATTTTAGGAGCATGCCTGGACTACTGTCACCCATGCCAATATGTTGCACTAATCATTGGATGAATACTACAAACCATCTTAATGGTGGACCCTGACGGATGAGTTTCTTGCAAGAAACACGTCGAGGTCACCAGAAAGACAGCCTTTTCAAGGATCGGAACACTCACCTTGCTCTGGTTTCCTAGAAATCAAACCGTCAAAACGTCGATTCCTCCTAGCGGAGATGCCGGAGAGTAGCCATTTTGGATGGGGTGGGTGGAGGCTACTCCCATTGTGGTCGAAGCTTTTTCTTTTTTTGCAGTGCAGTAAAAACAA
This sequence comes from Phymorhynchus buccinoides, assembly GCA_017654935.2. NCBI lineage: Eukaryota > Metazoa > Mollusca > Gastropoda > Neogastropoda > Raphitomidae > Phymorhynchus > Phymorhynchus buccinoides. The sequence goes on along the minus strand of CM065690.1, from coordinate 22,676,800 downwards.
ATTGGAGCTATTTCCATTTTGTGAGCGAAACTCCTTTAGATAAACTGTATAAAATTTATTTTAAAAAAGGCTTGTATTGCGAAAATTTCGTGCAAACGATTTGGTCTAAACTCAGGCGGCCATTAGAAAAGAAACGGCACACACCTTCTCTTTAGGTGAAAGAATTTGACTTCCAAGGAGGAATCGCCAATTTGACGGTTTGATTTTTAGGAAACCAGAGCAAAGTGAGTTGCAATCTCTGTAAAGGGGGTTTTCCTGGTGAACTCAACATGTTTCTTACAAAAACTAATTCGTCAGGGTGCCCCTTTAATAATATTAACTAAGTAACATGCAAATCAATTGCAACTCTTTTTTGACTGTCTTTCAGTGAAAGTTTCATGTAGGTTAATTTTCAGTTTTAAAGGGATGGTATTTTATCACATTGGACAGCGTAACACTAACAGTCCCCTTAAAATAACCCTTCCTGTAAAATCATTATCATTTTATCGTAAAGAAACACACAGGTAAAGACTGTAATATTAGAGGGACAAACCTTATGTCCCAAACTCAAAAGTCTATATGTGTAAATGTCCAGCTTACAGGCTCTACACTACATCAATCCAACAAAGCTCTCAGATGACAGTTATTTATATTACTACAACAGCTTTTGCTATAGGCATCATTTTATTTTATAGTCTTATCAACAACATCAAATCAGAGAGTGGGTTAGAAACTTTATAACGACAGAATGTGGTGGTGGTGGTTTTCTTTGTTTTTTTGCACACAAAAAGTCACTCACAATCTCACTCAAAACAAAGCAGTCATTTTTAAGAAAGACAAAAAAAAACTATTAAAAAAAGTATAAACCTTTTTCACTCTGTTTTTGTTTAATCTAAATCTAAAGAAGCAACATATAATTTTTATTTTGAATACTGCCCCACACCAATCAAATCACAATAACAGACATAAATATTCTGCATAGAATAATATTAATAAACACCAATGATTGCTTTTAGTTTCAAGTGTCACTTATGTTCCAAAATCACAAGTATTGCACTTGGTAAAAACATCAGGAAAGCAAAATATATATTGAACATTATATAATTTAGTCATAATTTTCATAACTCCAGTCCATAATGACACTGACAGAAGAAGGAAGAGGGGTGGGTCAGAACTGTATCTATTTTTTTTAATACATTATAAATTCATATTTTTCATTTTCATTGTGTTCAAACTTCTCAGTGTATTAATTGGATGAAAAATTTCCAGTTTTCTTTTTCAGTTTATCAGACATTGTCATATTTTTTGTACCAATCAAACAGCTTAAATACTATGTTCCCGTAAGTGAGTGAGAGAGAGAGTGTGTGTGTGTGTGTGCGTGTGTGTGTGTGTGTGTGCATATGTGTGTGTGGGCATATGTGTGTGTGTGTGTGTGTGTGTGTGTGCATGCATGCGTGCACATGTGTGTCCAAAAGCGCCTGTCCACATTACAGTTGAATGCATGCCAAATATCGGATTCAATCATGATAACAGCCCTGTACTCAAAAAGCCATTTAATTTAACCCCTTCACTGCCAAAGAAAAATTGAAAGATCATCTTTAAAAAAAATTTAGAAAATAGAAAAGAAACCTATTAGTATTACACTCAATTTAACAAAATCATTTAGAGATATATTCCTGCTTACTGTTTTAGAATTTAAAAAAAAGAGCATTCCAGAGTTGTGACATAAAAAGTTATGGCATCATTAATGACACCATATTGTCCGTAATAGACATGATCTGGCAGGGAAGGGGTTGTTAACCAAAAGGAGACAAGTTTCCCTTTATAGTTTAAATTCACCCTTCTCCAAAGTCAAATCAGATTAGCTTCTAAAGGGAAAGCAAATAAAAGTATGTGCAAAAAATCTTATGTACAGGACCTAAAGGACACACAAAAGTTCATTTCTTCTTCTTGAGCGCCTCAAACCTGCGCGTCAGATCGTCAAAATCGACATCCTCCCCTCCGGCCGACGTTCCCCCGACCGTCCGAGTGTCGGTCAAGCTGGTGCTCGGCACGGTGGGCAGCTCGGGAAAGTCGTCCAGCTTAGGCGGAGGGCCGGGCGGGGTAGGGCAGTCGCGGAAACCCGGCGCCGGAGGGGGCATTGACGGTCTGGGGGCGTTGTTGTCATACAGGTCATTGAAGTTTGGAGGCGGAGCTGGTTTGTCGTCGGCGGGAGGGTTTGGGTAGGGGGAGGGGCCCGGGTAGGTGAAGGGTGTGGTGGTGGGTGGGGCGGGGCCTGGCGCTGCCCCTGCCGGGGGATAGGGAGCCTGCAATATTATTGGTCACGTGTCAGTTTGGTTCGTGAATGTGAAACGGCAAACAGTAAGAAACACTTTTCATACCTGCCATGAACCAAGCTAATTGCATCACTAATTGCAGTTCATAACTGCCTAAACGTTGTTCTGTGATATTTTTTACTCAAAGCCCAACGTTACAAACTATACTGGCTATTTCCAAAGAGTTTAGTTACTTGAAATATTTTAGTTTTTCATAAAACTAAGTTAATTACATCACAAAAGTCAGTTTGTAACTGCCTTATAAACTAAGTTACAAAACATTACAAAAAACATTCTCTATTTCTGACCAGTCAAAACATTTTAGGTCTTCATAAAACCAGAAATATCTGTTTTAATTAATTTATTAGGGATGGTTTTTTGTTTTGTTTTTGTTGCTGCCCCATCTTCTGGGCCATACAATGGCGTTGCTCCCACACCGCTCATTCTGAGTCCCAATTCGCAGCCACACCTCCGCACGTTCAGGTCGCAGAATCCGAGACCAGCAGTCCAAGAGGAACGAATCTATGTTATTAAATTATTAGGCCGTCAGGAGGCAACCAACCGAGGAGACTGCAGTGCTGCTGAGTCACTTTGGTGGAGTTCAGTAGAGCCTGTTCAGGACACCACCTACTATTACTAAGCCCCCTACTGACGACACTATTCTCTTACATCACTAGTGTCAGCTTGTAACTGTCTTAAACTAAGTTACAAAACAAAAAATATTATCTATTTCTGTTGAGTTAAAACATTTTAGGTCTTCATAAAACCAGAAATATCTTTGCTTTAATTAATTTATTAAAGTGGTTTTTTTATTCCACTTCATAAAAAAACATGAAGACTTTTTAGTGCAACATTATTATTAGTGTTTTCCTTTAAGGAAACTGGTAATAGAATAAACAAAAATAATGATTAAAAAAACACCAACTAATGGAGTAATGGTCGTCCGATGATTATATAAATGTGTACACTTTTTATCCCTTCCATCGCCACTGTTGCCTCTTGGCACCACAATGATTTAACACCCATGTTACCTAAAGGCATCAAATGAGGGTCTGGTATACACTGACCTTATGTTCTTCATTGTGGCAGGTAAGGATAGGCCCTATTTTATGCATGTCACAGATGAATCCCCAATATTGCAGATGGAATCTATTGCCTACCTGGGTAAGCTTACTGGTAAATTTTGGCTGACGAATGGCTAGCGTTGAAAGGGATAAGGAAACTGGTAATAGAATAAACAAAAATGATTTTTTAATTTTTAAACTAATGGAGTAATGGTCGTCCGATGATTACGTAAATGCGTACACTTTTTAAAGCAACAAAACACTGCCAGAGACAGAGAGAATCTATGATCTGTCGCTTCCTCCTACACTCAGTCTCACCTGGGGGGCTGCAGGCTGCATGGCGCCCATGCCTCCACCTGGACCCCCGCTGCCTCTCCCGTTCCCAGGCCTGCCCTTCTGGTCGGCGTCAAAGTCGATGAGCAGGTTCTCCGCCATCATGATCTCGTCCTGGGCCACGACGGAGGCGTCCGGCTCGAAGGGGATGTTGTACGACTTGGCAATCTCCACCATGTAACGCTCCACCAGCGTCTTGGGCGGCGCCTGCACCGACAGCTTGTGGATCACCTTGTCGCTGACATTGCTGTTCTCGTTGGAGCGGCAGGCCAAGGCAAACTCTTTGCCGTACTTGGCCGCCAGCTCGTCGTGGATGGCCTTGAACTCCATGACGTCAGCCTGCAGCCGGGGTGTGGCCCAGATCAGGGTGGCGATGGCTTCTTCCAGACCCGGGTCCAGTTCCCTGCGTTAGGCAGAATTTATAAACATGATACAGTGGAGAACTCAAAACTGGGTAACTGCTAACATGAAATATTCGTTAACGTACAAAAATCTGTTTGAACTGACGAAATCCCACTTTATTATACTATAGTTTAATGCTTCCAAAACACAAAATACTGGTTAACACACACACAAAAAATGTGTCCCCTGAATTTTGTGTTAAGCGTACTCCACTGTGTAGGTTAAGAGTTTGTTTTGAATTATATGATGTTACTTCAAAGTTGTATTGAATTTATCTAGCTAAAAATCTGTTTCATTGTTGAGATGTGACAATTACATTGACCGTACCACACACGTGAGACCGTTTAAAAACAACAACTAAAAAAATGAAATTGTTAATAATGCGTATACTATGGATTCCTGCTAACTAAGAAAAACTAGACTGCCAACAAATAATGACTTTGAGATTGAGGGTCGTAAACATGGCAGCTCTAAAAGCAGGTCTAAAAGCGGAAGTTGATCAATTTAACATTGGCATGAGAGACAAACGCTCTACGCAATGAGCTATCAAGCCTTTCACTGTTGATGATTTTCTTAACTCATGTTGCCTGTTGAATACTCTCTAACCCACTAATCTAAAATGTTATCTGTTTATTATCTGTTTACAGTGTTGTTTTAAGTATTTAATTATTCAAATCAATATTTGTTTGAAAGCTTGCATATAAAATGCAAAGTTCGATTGATGAACGCCTTCTAGTTCCCGAGATAAAGCCAACATTAAAGTTACTACAGACAGACACACACACAGACAGACAGACAAACAGACACCCGAAGAAGCATGAGAACAAAGACTCACTTTCGTGTCGTTGACACGAGTGAGCCAATAAAAATTGGCAGAGTAGTCGTCTCATCTCATAGCAATGAATAATGTCCATTGCGTTGTTTGACCAAAATATCCAATTTGAAGAAATGAAACAAACAAAAAGCTTGGTTTGACTGTTGTAAACAAATTAAGGATAAACTTCAAATCTGTACACGTTCAACAGACTTCCTCCAAACGCATTCATGAATCTATGTGTGTGTGTGTGTGTGTGTGTGTGTGTGTGTGTGTGTGTGTGTGTGTGTGTGTGTGTGTGTTGCACAATGGCAAATGTGTGTGTGTCAGTGTGATTGTGGCATGTGTGTGTGTGTGCGCGCACTGTGATTGTTGCACAATGGCAAATGTGTGTGTGTCAGTGTGATTGTGGCAAATGTGTAATTTGTGTGTATGTGTGTCACTGTGATTGTGCATGCATGGGAACCAGCATCTTCATCACAGTGCATGTCTTAATAATAATAATAACTCTTATATAGCGCCGTTCTCCTGGCGCAGCAGGACTCACAGCGCTTTACAAAAAACATACATACAATAATCATGAAGAAAAACAACATAATTATACAAAAGTGGAAACACAACCATACAAAAATCCATGAAAAAAACAATTAGCCCATTATCGCACTGCGCGCACACATAGTCCAACTCAACAAAAACTCACAGAGGGTGAACTGAAGGGGAGAAGACACAGGAGATCAACAGAGGTATTTATTTTAAGAGAACAGTTTTCAGGCCAGTTTTGAAAGAAGACAAAGATGGAGAGCTGCGGAAAGAGGAAGGGAGGTTGTTCCAGATATGTGGTGCTTGGAAACGGAAAGCTCTGTTTCCAACTGTTTTGTATTTGGTGACAGGTGTGCAAAGAAGTTTGACGCTACTTGATCTGAGGTTGCGTTCTGGTGTGTAGGCAGAGAGAAGAGAGGAGAGGTAGTCTGGAAGAGAGCCTTCGAAGTAGCGATAGGCAAGAGTGGCCACTTTGTACTCTACTCTAGCGTCAACAGGGAGCCAGTGCAGCTGTCTCAGCAGGGGTGTCGCTGAATCAGCCTTAGGCAGACAACTTCATCACGCAATAGGAGGAAGTTTTCATTTTTGCACCGAGTCGCTAATCACTGGAATAACCTGGTCTACTAACATTAAATTTACATATAATATTAACAATTTCAAGAACCTTTTGGATGAAATTCCAAAATATAGAGATCTTTTTTATGACTTTGATTGATGATATGAAATTGCTTATACATTAGTGATGTATGCAAATCAGACACCATACATAAAGATTGTACCAATGATGGGACGATTTATAGGCCGCGAGGCCTAGGCCATGATGCCTGTCCCTACCACTACTACTACGTTGATTGAAGGGAGAGCGCATGTGCGAGAGATAGGTCGCACCAGAACAACCAGGTGCTAAAAATCAAATATTTAGTGGTTTCATTCGATCTTATTTGGTTCATTCATATCAAAATTCAAAGCTAATGATATGAATTGTTGAAAACATGCTGTGAAATTGAAAGAGTCTAGAAAAGACACTACAAGGCTTAACAGAAAAGTGAACTCTGTAACCCTAAGAATCCGCCATTTTGATTGCCATCATATCGTACGCCGGCGAAAATGTAAACAAACGACATTGAACATTGTGGTGCAGATAATTTAGACTATGGCTGTGATGTGTTGGAGCCTGATTCTTCTGGCCGTATTCTACAATCATGTGAATTCAACTTCAGCAAGTTCTTCCAGCCGAACTCCAGCAACTTTCGCTTCAAGATGCAAGAGTATCAGAAAATCTCTACCCCTACCCCAAACCCATCGAAGACAGGTCAGTGTGTTCCTTTTGTTGTCGCTCATGCTAGCAGGAGATATGCATTCGAATCCGGGGCCTCATCGCCAGATCAGTACATACCCTTGTGGTATGTGCGACAGGAATGTTTCATGGACAGATTGTGTTGCATGTGATGACTGTAATGTTTGGTATCACAGGTCCTGCCTCGAATTGTGTACAGCAGACTTCAAGCACTTACAAAGTTCAACCGCAACTTGGATATGCCACAAATGTGATAGCATAAACTGTGACTCATTTACATTCCATAGCTACAGTTTTGAATCCTCAAATTACAACCAACCCCTGGCTGACCTTTCTGTTGATTCATTTAGTTCTTCAAACCCCTTTAGTCCACTGAAAACTAGTAGTCCCATATCACAGAAGAATGGCACCCCTGAGAGTGAACACAAAGCAACTAAAATTGAACCCCGCAAGAACATTGCCCAGCAGTGTAGCACTAGAAAGAGCTCTTCCTTCCTTGGTGTTATCTTTGACTGTGACCTACACCTAGCTTAATAGGTGGCATTCTACGAACTCGTTTAGCGGCTTCAATAACAGATGAAACGCCAGGAAGATTCGCTCGTTGAAATCGTTCAGCTGCCATGTTTGTTTGACTACATGTAGGGGCCTAGGCCTATCGTCTTATTCAAATTCACGGGTCACTGCCCTGCCAAGGCCACAAACTTGTCGCTGAAGCCATGTACCAATCAGAAATCGCGATAGAAAAACTATATCTCGATAGGGTTATTTTGTGGAAACCCTATCTAGCTGTTCGACAGAGTTTTAAAACTCTATCGAACAGCTAGATAGGGTTTTCAAACTCTATCGAACTGATAGATACAGTTTAGAAACTCTATCGAACAGCTAGATAGAGTTTTGTATCTTTGGCGCGCCATACTATGTGACGTACAGGAAGGACAGGGGCACACTCGCAAGAGGGGTGTTTATCCTCGTACACAAGTCCCTAGTATCCTCAGCTGTCCCAGACCTCGATGGAGAATGTGAAATGGTCTGGGCAAAGATACATCTCACAGGGAAAAAGGATCTACTACTAGGGTGCTTCCACATGCCACACAGGTCTCACAGAGATGTAGCCGAGCTAAGCAAGACACTACAAAAGGCCACTGAAAGACAACCACATCAACAAATCCTACTGGCTGGTGATTTTAACTGCCCAGACATAGACTGGGACATACCAGCAGTCGCTCGAAATGCATCAGATCGTTCAGTCCAGCAGGAACTTATACTAGATATATCCACTCAAGCCCAGCTCACCCAAATCCATGATAAGCCAACCAGAGATGAATGGAAGCTCCAATCTACCCTGGGTAAACCGTGCCATCAAAAGGAAAGTCAGGAAGAAAGCAAGAATACACAACCAGGCTAAAAGATCAGGGAACTGGAAAAACTACTACTACTTCCAAAAGGAGTGCAGAAGAGACATGAGGAAGGCCGAATGGACCGTAATCAACTCTACCATCGAAAAGGGCTTCAAGGAGAACAACTCAAAACCCTTCTGGCGCTACGTCAGTCAAAACGTCAAGATAACGTAGGTGTCACACCCCTGAAGGATGGACTGAACTTAGTAATAGCCACGCCAAAGCCAAGGCCCTGCTAAACCAGTTTCGCTCTGTATTCACCAAAGACAATAACTCACCACCCCCGGATATACCTAGATCTCCTTGCCCAGACCTTGATTTCCTCCGTATTGATGTTAACGGAGTGGAAAAACTACTACGGAACCTAAACCCTTCTAAGGCCTCAGGACCAGACATGATACCAAGCAAGATTCTGAAAACCTACTCTCAAGCTATCGCCCCAATTCTAACCTGCATCTACAATCGCTCTATTCAATCAGGACAGCTTCCTAGGGATTGGCTTACGGCAAACATTTCTGCGGTCTTCAAAAAGGGAGTCAGAAACAGAGCAGAAAACTACCGACCAGTCTCTTTGACCTCTGTTGCCTGCAAAGTCCTAGAACATATTATATCCCACCATCTCCGAAATCATCTAGAAAAACACAACATCCTGACAAACAAAAACCATGGGTTCAGGTCAGGCTTTTCCTGTGAGTGTGAAACCCAGCTTCTGACCACGGTAAACGACCTCCTCAAATCCTTTGACACCTAGAAACAAGTAGATGTAGCGATCCTTGACCTCAGCAAGGCGTTTGATACGGTGCCCCATGGCAAGTTGCTACACAAACTGGACCACTATGGTGTTCTCTTTTTGATTATTTAACTCGCGAACACACACAGACAGAGTTCTGTTCTTTGTTCAGATTGGTGTGCAGTTTTGAGGCAACATGTTTTTTTACAATCGTTGCGCCCACCACTTCCAGGTCTCGGTGTATCCGCTGAGAAAAGTTTGTTTCCTTGGTTTTGCAGCCTTCTAATGGAACTTTTTCAACGTCATCCTCTTCGCTATCAGTCTCATGGGGTCGTTTTCTCGCGGGCGGCGGCATTTTACTAGGCTAACCGATGCAGTACCGTTCACTCGCAAAAATGGCCTTCAAAGTGGTAGACGCACGCGCAAACCAAGTACAGTAGGAGTATAACTCGCGATCCGCGAAACTCATCTTTAAACAGGAAAATAGAGAAGACAAACAATAATTTTGGAGCCGCTGCTGCCGATTTTCATATTTTTGTTGCTCTGAGCATATTTTCACTAATTTCAGATTTTGCATTCAAAATTAGGAAAATATGCCAAACAATCTTATGTAGACAGGTCTGAATTAACATCATGAAAAGACATGCATTATGTAATTCTTGCGGCTTCAAAGTAAGATCTTGCCACACAGAACAGTACAAGAACTCCTTCTTCGTAAGGACAGTAGTGGAGTGGAATCAGCAAACCGACGCCTCCATTGCAGCAGGCCCCGCCAGAAGCAGCATCAGGCCTGCTCCAAAGAAAGACTAAGTTAGGGAGTAGGGGCCATAGATCAGAGTAGTGGTAAATGAAGGGCAAGAGTTGTGCTGGTCGGGGCTTGTCCTCGGTGAGCGCTACGCTAGCCGGAGAGGTCTTGCCTAGACTAGATGCCGCAAAAGAAAGGTCTATGGCCCGTACTCACTGCCATACCACCAGGACAGTATTTTAATGCACTGTCATACCATCAGGACAGTACAAGTAATTAAACTCGCAAAGCACTTGACGCAGCCAAAACAGTCGCTCAGTCAAATAAATTGCCCGGCTACTATGAGAGTGTGTACTTGTGACATTTTGCAACATTGAGCATGAACCACAAATTTCACTTTTTTTTAGGGTTAAGGATAGGGTTAGGGTTAGGGAAATGGTTCAAGTACAGAAAAAGTGAAATTTCTGGTTGTCGCAAATACACACTCTCATAGTACTTAGTAACGGGCGATTTATTTGACTGAGCGACTTTTTTGACTGCGACAGCGCTTTCCCCTTTCCGTTGAGTAATAGCCTTCATTAAGTTCATAGGCTCTTTCAACGTATCAAATAGAGACAGATACAGATTTATATAAATTTTAAGATACACACACACACACATGCTTGTGTGTATACATAGACACACACACAGGATGAAAAAAAGCTGTCTTGAAAGCTTACTCCTTTATCCTCAATAAAGATCATTTTGACTTGGGAAGTGCTTATCCCCACGACAGTCGTGCCCATAAGCTTTTCGTTCCGTTTTCCTCATTCCCACAACTGTCATGCCGATAATGGAAAGAGGCTGTGGACATTATGGGCACGACCGTTGCACATGGGCAAAAGAGCCGGAAGGAAACCCTCGATCACGTGACATTAACAAAATAGCGGGAAAGCAAAGTTTGGGAAGGAACGTGCGTCCACTGACAGACAAAGAGAAAGTTAAGCAGAGACAGTGAGCCGCGAGGTCAAATAAAGAGGAAAGTCCAGTCTACACTTAGACTTCTTTCTATTTTTAGCTTCGTTTTTCACCGGAAATGGAAAGTAGCGGCTCTGTAGCCTGCATTCTATAGAGCCACTGGCGGCTATTTAGCGAAGGCCTTTGAAAAACTGGGCAAAGGACAAAAACGGCAAGAAAATAGGCCTACCGGAAATTGAAATAATAACGGAAGCAAAGCAAAAATAATAAAATAAAAATAAAAATGGCGTGCAGGTACGTCTTTCGTGGCGATAAGGTTTTTCACCCGTTTTCATTATCCCCACGACTGTCGTGGCCATAAGGTTTTCATTATCCCCACGACTGTCGTGGCGATAAGTTTTTTTCACCCATTTTCATTATCCCCACGACTGTCATGGCCATAAGGTTTTCATTATCCCCACGACTGTCGTGGCGATAAGGTTTTTCACCCGTTTTCATTATCCCCACGACTGTCGTGGCCATAAGGTTGGCCTTTGAGTTGACTTGACTTGACTTGACATGCCACAATCACACTGACACAGTCACACATTTGCCATTGTGCAACAATCACAAGGCATTGAATACAGGGTTGAATCAATTATTAATG
>CM065690.1:22653081-22660581 GCA_017654935.2 Phymorhynchus buccinoides | reverse complement strand
CAGCTATAAGAGGGAAAACACGTGAAACCCGTGATTTTGACACGTGATCTGGTGGGTCTTTAACACCTTCCAATCTTTGACAGATCAGATTACTGGCCATTGGCGTGTTAATAGCACGCCCGTCACATTTTCTCCCATGACTGCTCGTGATGTTCTGATTACTTTCTTGTTGACCGCGCGCGCACCGCGTGAAAGTTGCAAGGCTCATTACGCTGTAATATTACAACTGTTTTTAGTTTGTCTTTTGTCTTCTTATTCCACAGTATTTCCTTTTTTCGCCGTTGTATTCGTGTGTGTGTGTTTTTTTTATACAGTATCAACTCGCCCCAAAAGTGTAGGGCCTATAGATACGATACATATATATGGGGCTCAAACGTGATGGCTTTAATATAACAACAACAACAACATACAGTATTTATACGGCGCTGAATCTTGATAGAAATCAAATCAAAGCGCACACACACGTTAGCATTCAAAGCGCATTCAAACACAAACGCAATACAACGCGAACACACACAGATAACATAAATGGAATATAGCAGAAACAGACCTAATGGCAAGAGAGAGAAGATAAAGAGAGAGGAGCTTTAATGACGGGGGAACAGGTGGGTTTTGAGGTTAGCTTTGAAAGCAGAGAGAGTCGGTCGCTGACGGAGGGAGAGCGGAAGTTTGTTCCAGGAGGTCGGTCCTGAGACAGCAAAAGAGCGCCGACCAACAGTTGAAAGCTTATACCTAGGGATCTGGAGAGAAAGAGGGTCAGAAACTGAACGTAAAGTGCGAGCTGGCGTATAGATGGAAATATTGTCACAGAGGTAAGATGGAGCAGCTTTATGAATAGATTTATAGCAAAGTGTGTTTAATTTATACTCAATTCTGTCTGCGACAGGAAGCCAGTGCAAAGAACGCAGAAGAGGGCTAACATGATCGAACTTTTTCTTCCTAAGGACAAGACGAGCAGCTGTGTTTTGAATACGCTGGAGACAAGATAGAGAAGAGACTGATAGGCCAGAAAGGAGAGCATTACAGTAGTCAATACGAGATAGGATGAGGGAAGTAACAAGCTTTGCTGTGGCTTCATCTGAGAGGTATTTACGAATATAGCCAATGCAACGAATTTGATAGTAGCAGGACTGACAGGTCTGAGTCAGGAAACTCTGCATGGAAAGAGTATTGTCCAAAGTGACACCTAAGTTTTTGACTGAGTCTGAGAGGGGAATGATATTGTTACCCAGTTGGATTGACTCTATGGAAACAGAGGCTAGTTTGTTTTTTTGTCCCTACAAGCATTGCTTCGGTTTTTTCACCATTTAATTGAAGTTTATTTTGAACCATCCAATTTTGAATATCAATATAGCAGTTGTTACTTTCTGTAAGAATGGAATCTAGATCTTCAGGGGTTGTACTGTTTTGGAGTTGTGAGTCATCTGCATAGAAGTGATGTTTCATGTTGTGCTGATCGATGACATTGGCAAGAGGTGACGTATACAAAGTAAACAAGACAGGACCAAGCACAGACCCCTGGGGGACTCCACAAGAAAGCCTAACCTGTTCAGACTGACGACCATTGACCAGAACTGATTGAAAACGATCAGAAAGGTAAGAGGAAAACCAAGAAAGAGCAGGGCCCTTAATTCCAAAAGTATGTTCAAGACGAGACAGAAGAATGGAGTGGTCTATGGTATCAAAGGCAGCAGAGAGATCAAGAAGTGTCAAAAGAGAGATTTGACCAGCATCAGAAGCAAGTAAGAGGTCATTGACGATTTGAACAAGGGCTGTTTCTGTACTGTGGTTGGTTCTATAGGCAGACTGATAAGGATGATGAAGATTGTTTGAGGATAGATGATCGTTAAGTTGTTTCAGGACAGTCTTCTCAAGGAGTTTGGAGAGAAAAGGGAGGTTAGATACAGGTCTGTAGTTTTTCAGATTATTAGGATCCAGATTGTTCTTCTTGAGAAGGGGCCTTACCATTTAAGTAGTTAAATGGACTTTCTTATTCCAGTTAACTAGTTAACTGATATCATCAATTTCCGCTTCCGGTCAGTTAACTGCTTAAGTGACATTCTATCATGAAAACCAACTAGTTAATTGGTTTTTGTAACACGAAATCCCATTGGATACTGCAGATCAGCAATCTGTTCCCAGAAATTGCTCCAAATACGTTTTAGTAGCTGAAATAAGCCCCAAATAGCATCAACAAATATATATTTATCATTGCCCGTTTCTTATGAGTTAGTGAATAGAATGAAAAGTAGTGTTTTACGTCCTCTCGACCCGGGAAGGCACATATGGGACATAGTTAGTGAATAGATTATATCCGTCAGGTTGACGACGAAAATGAGGTTTTACGTCCTCTTGGTCTGAATCAGACACATATGGGACATTTGTAAATACAAATATGGTGAGAACAATACTGGAGGCAATGCCCGGAGGCAGTACGAAACCAGTAATGTCCCGATTTTAAAAAATTAATACAGATAGCTGTAGCGGTGACCACGCCTCGGTTAAACCTCATCGGCTATGGTCCGTCAGGTCGAATTTCAACAGATGGTTTTTATTTTATGTTATTTTATTTATTTATTTATTTTTACTAGTTTGTGGTTAAAATATGGTCTCTGAAAAACGTAAACGCAGCTGCAAAACAGCACATATGGGATGAACCATCAACCAACCATCATTCAAAGCTCTGAGCAGATCCTGGAGGTACTGCAGGTCCGATCCGTGATAAAAATATTGCTTAGGGGAAGACGGGGTAAAAAGCGCATGGGCGGGTAAGAAGCCCACCCCAATTATCTCATGAAATAAAGACAATTTCGAGCATTCGTCTCTTGGGCAAATTTGACTGAAATTTGCTTCATTTCATGAGATAATTGGGGTGGGCTTCTTACCCGCCCATGCGCTTTTTACCCCGTCTTCCCCTATAACAAAAAATGATATTGAAGGTATGTAACTCTTTCACAGTGTAAATGGGAAAAAAATGATGATCTGCAGTACATCCAATGGGATTTCGTGTTACAAAAAACAGTAAAGGAGTTGGTTTTCCTGACAAAAGCGGAAGCGGAAGTTGATTATATCAGTTAACTAGTTAACTGGAATAAGACAGTCCACTTAACTATTTAACTGGTATATTAAAGCCAGTTAAGTAGTTAACTGGCATTTTATCACGTTTGAGCCCCATAGATATATGGCCTCTTTAAAAAAAACAAAAAAAACCAACAACCTACGATCATATTTTCTAGACAGACAGACACTGGCAGACAGACGGACACACACACACGCGCGCACGCACGCACGCACACGCACGCGCGCACACACACACACACACACACGTCACGCACACGCACACGCACACTCACACACACACACACACACACACACACACACACACACACACACACATGCACGCACACCGTGACAAACACGCGCAAACTCGCACACGCATACATGATTATATGTTATGTGCTTTTATTTGTAAAGCTTTAACATAGTTCTGGATTTATTGTGGATTTGCATCCATACTTGGATCCTACCAACGTACCTTATCAAGATCAAGAAATAATTGTTAAAGCCTAATGTTCCATTGATGTACTCTCCCAAAATCGATTATAACAGACACAACTATAAAAAAGGGGCAATAGCTTTCAGCAAGACAAAGTAGTGAAGGTCTATATACACGTGAACATTTGTCACTCTTTCCCCATGGCAGCAGTGATCTGTAAGTCATAATATTATGACTGGCCTACCATTGTGTTACAATGGGGAAAGAGTGAAAACTTTTCACGTGTATTGAGACCTTTGCGGATGATCTGGCCCTTCTCTCACACCCCCAACCACAGATGCAGGAAAAGACCAGTATTCGTTGCAGAGAACTCTGCCAAGCTGGGCCTGAGCATTCACCTGGGAAAGAGCAAGGTCCTGAAGGTGAACGCTGCCAGTGCAACTCCCATCACGCTCGAAGGCGAAGCGCTAGAAGAGGTAGAGAGCTTCACCTACCTTGGCAGCATCGTCGACAAGCAGGGAGGGACAGATGCTGATGTGAAGATCAGAATCACACAAGGCCAGGGCTGCTTTCTTCCAACTTAGGAACGTATGGGCTTCCAGAGACCTGTCGGTCAACACCAAGATCAGGCTCTTCAATACCAATGTGAAGTCCGTTCTGCTGTGGCCGAGACGTAGATGACCACGGTAACAACAAAAAAGAAGATCCAGACCTTCATCAACAACTGTCTGAGGAAAATCCTACGAGTGCGCTGGCCTGACACCATCAGCAACGAAAGAACTGTGGCAACGAACACAGCAACAGCCAGCACGGGTCTAGATGGATTGGCCACACTCTCCGCAAGCCAGCCACCAGCACAACAAAGCAAGCTCTTAGGTGGAATCCACAGGGGAAAGCCAAGGAACACCTTGCGACGCGACCTGGAGGCTGACGCCAAGAAGATGGACCTCACCTGGGGACAGCTGGAGAGAATTGTCCAGGACATAAGCAGATGGAGGGGTCTTGTTGGCGACCTATGCCCTAGGAGGGACGACAGGCGAAACTGAACTGACTGAGACCTTTAATGTCTGTATCAAACTCTGGAAGGCTTTGCGGGACTGGAACAATCATGCATGTCCATGCTATCTGCTTGGAAGCCAACACCCCCAGCCATGAAAACCTGAAAAAAGGTCTTCACCCGAACCAGATTAGCTGATCCAGGGGGAACTATTATTACCACAGGATCCTCAACAGCATCCACCAACTCCATCGTCGCCGCCTTCTCAGAATATGGGCTCTAATATGATTTTCCATTGCTATCGAAATTGGTTGGTTATATCAATCTCACTCCGATTTTATTGTCACAGTTAGCCCCAAATTAACAACTAATGTCAACCAATAGAGGCAGATGAAGCCAAAGACAAGCCTTGGATAACTCAATTTACAAGATTTCCTTGGGAAGAAATGGGTGGGGATGAAAATGGTTGCTACACTATAGCCTAATAAAGTGATATGAAACGATGATGATTTGTCTATGTCATGGATAAATCATGCCCTCAACTCTGAAATTTGAAGGTGGGGTGATCGTAACTGTCGAGGCAACGTTAAAGGATAGGGGGCCTAGTCAATAACTGAAGAAGTCTCTAAAACTGGCTAACATTTAAACAACATTGTTTTGTACTTGGTTCGATTTGATTGTATACAATACTTATGCCAATACGCTGAATTTGTGTGTAAATTACAAGGTTCTCCAATTTGAGAAATACTATTATGAAGAAACGACACTTCAACAGCTATGCATTTTGAGGACAGAATATAACACACGCGCAGCACATGTAGGATAGTAGGTCTACACCTATGACAACGTCATCATCATAATCAATGTTCATAAGTAGGATTGACAGTCTGGACATTTTCCATTTGTGTAACATTATGTGAACAATCAGCGATTTAAAATGCTTTATATAATTTGGTGGCCTTGCGTCATCATTCTTATTAATTAAAAGATTCTGAATACATGAAAGGCAGACCCAAAAGAAAACATTTTTTGTACTCTTGATTAACTATCGTGGTTGATTTGTCTTAAGCTTACTGATTTTAAAACAAATGAATCCCGTCTGGAGTGTGGCTGCTCACGTGGCGGGGTAATCAAAAACGGTCATACACGTAATGTTCTCATCCCTAGCTGATGCATTTGTACCATAATGTTCGGGTGCTTCTGCTGTTGGGATGATCCCTGGAGTCTTTTAGCCAGGGTACGTCAACAACAACAACAAAACAAATAAAAAATGGGAAACAAATCCCACCCCAGTTTGCACATACTGATCATTGTGGGATGCACAGCAATTCAGACAGTGAACAAAGTGTAACATGTGTCATATAGTGTAAGCTACAGAAATGGCTGGAATTAATGCTGCGGTGCCAGTAGTTTTGAGGTGATAAGAATGATTGACACGATGCTTTCTTTCGTCAAGAGATAAAAAAAAAGAAGGGTCATTTGAGTTACCACCAAGGGTAAAACAAAAAATGAAGGTACGCTTCGAGCATTTTAATCTGAGGTTAGTCTTGCATTTGTTAAAAGTTGGGGAGGAGATTATGAAAAATAATTTAAAATAAAAGTTCCATTCCTGACTTTTACAGTAAGACAAGTTTTGCTAAATAACATAAAAATAGTATAAAAAGTGTCATATGAATGACATTGATAACGTTGTTCACAGACACATCGTGAAGCTGATAACCAAATATAGTGAAGTCAGCTATATACTTATCTATATTGATTTTAAAAAAGTCGGGACTTTCCTGGTGTTGCACTGCCTCCGGGTATTGCCTCCAGGATCGTTCCCACCATCTTTATACATACGTGTGTCTGTTCCAGACCGGAGGACATTAAACAGAATTCCATCCTTAAACAAAGTATAAGAATGTATAAGAACCCATATACATATCTGCATTGTTACAAATTCGGGACTTTACTGGTGTTGCACTGCCTCCGGGCATTGCCTCCAGGATCGTTCCCACCATCTTTATATCTACTAGTGTCCCTCCAAACCGGAGGACGTTACACAGTTTTTCATCTTGAACAAAGTCAAAAACATAATCTCAGTGTCAGGGGATAAGAGTATTACTTTGATAGTCAAGCATGCTAAAGATTACAAAACGGTTTATAACGCATGCCCGCCTGCATTGGGTCTACATAATGAGCGTGTGGTAGCTGTCCTGAACGCTGCAAGAATGGCGGCCAGTCTCCTCCTGAACCTCGCTCACTGCACGGAGAGGCAGGGTGAGGTACAGAGAGCTATCCCCTTCAGTGTCAGGAATAGCGGCAAACCCCCTACAAACCCCAAGCTCACCTTCACCCAGCTCCCCTCTCTCATCCTCCTCGTCATCATCATCATCATCATCATCATCATTCTCGCCCTCACAGCGTCTCACCGGAGACTCGCGATTGGACGAGGAAGCAAAATGATCGTTGGTGAACCCTAAACTGTACATCCTATGCCTCTGAAGGAAGTTCTGACGCCGCATCCTCGATGCACGCGCATCATCTTCTCTTTCTTCTCCTCCACCTCCTCCTTCTTCGGCCGCTTCAGCTTCGCGCTGAGCCGAGGCGAAGGAGGTGGATTCCACCAAAGGCAGAGCCGCGGAGTAGACGGACCTGGCGAGGGCGTCCACGCTGAGCATGTCGAAGTAGATGACGCTGCAGAAGATGGGTGTGGTGACGGGGTGGCTCCAGGCCACGATCATGCACAGGCGGTAGGCCTGGGGAGGCCGGGTGTAGTGCACGTCCAGCAGGGTGAGGATGAAGAGCGGGTACCAGAAGAGCAGGAAGGACAGCACCATCAGCAGCATCACCAGCACCCGGCGGAGACACAGCTTCATCTGACGCGTGGCCGTCTGGTCCACGCCTTCCGCGAATTCGTAGTGAAGCTGTGTGTGTGGGAAGGAATGAAAGAGAAGCAGAAATAGAGAATAGATTAGTTACATTAATTATATACAACTGTATTGCTAAATAATTCGTTTCCTGT
>CM065690.1:22648081-22650581 GCA_017654935.2 Phymorhynchus buccinoides | reverse complement strand
GAACAGATCTATGGACACAGAGAATCTCATAGAGAGACAGAAAAACAGATTTAGAAGGGGAAAAAAAAAAATCGAATAAACCAACGAGCGAAAGCAAATCACACACACACACACACACACACACACACACACACACACACACACACACACACAACACACACACACACACACACACACACACACACACACACACACACACACACACACACACACACACACACCCACCTTGTGCTCATGAATTTTTTTTAAATTCCCGGGTATAATTTAAAATTGTAATTTCCCCTAGGAAATGCTTTACATTTCCTTATAACAGATTAAATATTCCCCGACTTAAAAATTAATTACCCCCAAAATCAGTTTTCACGGGCTTAATAAAAAAACAAAAAACAACTAACTGCTATATATATGACCATGCACGTACGTACCGACTTGAGCGAGTCCAGCAGGCAGTGGTGGGACAGGAAGGCGCAGGACGTGGTGCGGTACCTCCCGCTGACCAGAGGGGCGCCCAGCACCAGCAGGTTGCCCACGCCCCCCACCACGGCCACTGTCAGCAGCACGGCCCCCTCCAGGTGGGCACTCAGGTCCCTGTACACCGTGGCGTTACGGGGGTCCGAGGACTCGTCGTCTTCTTCTGAGCCCGTTGGGCTGGAGTAGAAGGACAGAGCTTGGCTCGCCTTCATTTTGTTTTTTTGTTTTTCTGTCTCAGCGGTTGAGATGCGTTTATCTGAAACAAGAGGATCAACTTCAAACTTCAAATACTCTATTTTTACAAGGATAAGAATTTAGGCTGGGTCTAGTCTTCCATTCTGTCCTTGGTTCTAAGCATGCAACGTGTGACTATTTTACAAGGATAAGAATTTAGGCTGGGCCTAGTCTTCCATTCTGTCCTTGGTTCTAAGCATGCAACATGTGACTATTTTACAAGGATAAGAATTTAGACTGGGCCTAGTCTTCCATTCTGTTCTTGCATGGTTCTAAGCATGCAACATGTGACTATTTTACAAGGATAAGAATTTAGGCTGGGCCTAGTCTTCCATTCTGTCCTTGGTTCTAAGCATGCAACATGTGACTATTTTACAAGGATAAGAATTTAGGCTGGGCCTAGTCTTCCATTCTGTCCTTGGTTCTAAGCATGCAACATGTGACTATTTTACAAGGATAAGAATTTAGGCTGGGCCTAGTCTTCCATTCTGTGCAACATGTGACTTTTTACAAGGATAAGAATTTAGGGGCCTTCTTCCATTCTGTCCCTTGGTTCTAAGCATGCAACATGTGACTATTTTACAAGGATAAGAATTTAGACTGGGCCTAGTCTTCCATTCTGTCCTTGCATTCTAAGCATGCAACATGTGACTATTTTACAAGGATAAGAATTTAGGCTGGGCCTAGTCTTCCATTCTGTCCTTGGTTCTAAGCATGCAACATGTGACTATTTTACAAGGATAAAACTTTAGGCTAGGCCTAGTCTTCCATTCTGTCCTTGGTTCTAAGCATGCAACATGTGACTATTTTACAAGGATAAGAATTTGGGCTGGGCCTAGTGCGGTTCCATTCTGTCCTTGCATAGTTTTAAGCATGCAACATGTGACTATTGCTATAAACGAACATTGAACCGTATAATGAGCATGTTTCTTGAAGAACGTTGGGTGTTTGTTCTTCCCACCTGTTTGTGTTTATATTCAGAAGTATTTACTATTATGAGGAAGTTTCATTCTGGTAAAATTTGAAGCTTTGTTTTGTATGTGTCAATCACCCCAAAGCACAGATTTGCAAAGGAAGAGTACTGGGACCATGCAACGATCTTTTTTTAGATACACCACGTGACAAACCCCCCCCCCCCCCCCCCCCCCCTCCCCTTGCTACCATTTCATCGTATTTTTAGTTGCTGGTACCATAATTAGGTAGTTTCCAGTAGTACAATTCTGCGATGTATTTGTGTTTTCTAGTTTATTATTTTAAAAGCCAAATTCATTTGTACTCGTTCTGTGCGAAGGATTCATCAGTAGTGTAACATAAATGGTAGGCTAGCTGTTCTTTATGGCATTTGGAACAGAGGCTTTAAAAAAACACAATAAAAAGGAAAACTATCTAAAGTTTTAACAAAGTATTACCAGACTCCTTTAAATAGCCTAAAAAAATCTCGTCAGACTAATATTCTAAAAACGGCTTGCGCCTCTAAAAATATATTCCCCCCAACATTATTTCTGTTCATGTCCCTGTCCCCGTAACGTTTTTATATTTTGTCCTGTCCCTCAATCTAATCCAAGTAAAAATGTCTCATATGTGCCCTTATGGGCCGAGAGGACGTAAAAACCTAAGTTTCTTCTTCCCAACAGACAACGGAATTATACTACTTGTGGCGGTGCCATAGCCGATGAGGTTTAACCGAGGCGTGGTCACCGCTACAGCTATCTGTATTAATAATTTAAAAAATCGGGACTTTACTGGTTTCGTACTGCCTCCGGGCATTGCCTCCAGTATTGTTCCCACAATATTT
>CM065690.1:22638081-22640581 GCA_017654935.2 Phymorhynchus buccinoides | reverse complement strand
TTTAACAGGCTAATTTATTGCTTACATGTTTTGCCAAATCCTAGACTCCTTCACAACCAAGAGTGGTCAGTCGAATCGATCTCCATTTTTACCTTACGTACAAACCATGCAAGAATTCTAACTCTCCACCCTCCGTGACAACACTTCTGAGGCAGGAGCATAAAACCCGATTCATTTAGCCTAGTCTGTAGTGGTGATGAGAAGGCTTGAAGTGAGCCAGTGGCCAAAGGATGCTGAACAGTAGCTGGGGAAATATGAAAGGCGTAGGCTACAGACAGCTTCACCACGGTATTGATGGAATTACAGTGACAAGGGGAGGGGGGGGGGGGGGGATCTCCCAAGTCCCAGGACGTGCATTAAAAACTGACTGTGAATTGGAAACGTGCATAATCAGAAAGAAACCAGACCAGGCGTACAGCGCATGAAAAGAAAGAACTTCGGAGAAGAATAGGAATGGCGTGTTTCCGCATTCGGCACAACTTCCTCCTATTAATTAATACTGAGAAGAGAAGGAAAACGAAGTTGGCAGCACATAAAAGTACAACCAACAGCTTACAACATTATTGCACAAAAACACGCCAACGCTACACAATGAACTAAAATAACACGACACTTTCAAACAAACAAAGCAAAACAAACGAAAATAAAACAAACATGCATACCCTTATTCTGGTGGCGTAGTTTTCAAAGGGAGCCTGCCTTCAACTGGGGGTACATGTATATGGCCTCAGAGGGAGAACCAGCGATGTTAGAATATTATTGGGTGAAATTACATCAATCTGAAACGGCTGGCGAAAGATGGAATCCCCCCTGGAAGAAGATGACCGAATAATGCCGGGGATCAGGCAGAATAAAGACAGACACAGACCACCATTATTGTAATGGCGATCCCAGCTCAAGTCATAGCACTCTGTCTGTCAAAATGATCCTTCTCTCACTTTCCTGAAGACATTATGTTTTACCCGTTATCATTTAGGCCTAATCATGTCTTCTTTCGTCCGGTTACTTTTTGCATTCATTCGTAAGGTAATGCGCAATAGATAAGACAGAATGCCGTTTTCTACATCCTCTCCCAGATTTTAGCTGTCACTGATAGTCGTAAGAAAATGGATACATGTGAATCCCCTCAGATATGTACTCTTCCAGTTTCATTCTCATGCTACATCAGTCAAAAAGGCAGGAGATAGTGGGTCCGAAGGTTTGTTTTTTGTTGTTGTTGTTGTGGGTTTTTTTGGGGGATGGCAGTTTAAATTCTTGCATGCTGCTTTTTATTTTATGTGTGTTTTTTTTCCAAGAAAAAAGTCCCCATTTTGTTGTTGTTTCTTTTCTTTACTAAATGACACTTTACTCCGGCCATTAATGTAGGCCTAATTCAAGTGCACAGAATTCGGACGAAATAATTATGATAAAGATACCACGTTTTCCTTTGCTTGTATTTATTTTGTTTGTTTGTTTGATTTGTCGTGTTTCGAATCGTTTATATTTGTTTTGTTTCTTTTTTCTTTTTTTTTGTGTGTGAAAAAAACCAACCCGACAAAATGTCACCGAGAGAAAGACGAAACGGCAAAACGGCACTGTTTGCATTGGGCAGCACGAACAAACAAGAAAAAGTTCACCAAAACTGCAACAAAAACCCCCGCGAAAAAGCACAAAATGAAAAATAAATGAGAAACTGGCATAGACTACTATCCTGTCCATTTTGGGGTTTTTCTTTAAATCGCAGTCTGCCACATCAATTTTTGGCACGTTTATTACAACTTTCAACGTTCATCAAAAGGGGAGGTAGAGAGAGAGAGAGAGAGAGGGGGGGGGGGGGGGGAGGGAGGGAGGGAGGAGAGAGAGAGAGAGAGAGAGAGAGAGAGAGAGAGAGAGAGAGAGAGAGAGAGAGAGAGAGAGAGAGAGAGAGAGAGAGAGAGAGAGAGAGAGAGAGAGAGAGAGAGAGAGAGAGAGAGAGAAACTTGAAATACTGAAATACTTTAGGCTTTGGGCACATAAACATTGTTAAATAGTAATACAGAAAAATAAAAAAATAAAAAAGGATTGCACGTTCTTGGCAATTACTTTCGATATGTACATAGAATAGACAATTAACTGGTTCAACACAAACACTAATAATACTTAACAATCAAAATCATTTCTTAATATAGAGTTGAACATTAATGTTTAGCCTTCCAAAAATCGCTGTCTTTGTCTCATATATATACTTGGAAGATATACTTGGAAACTAAAATAGAAAGTGTTTTACATTCTCCGTCAAGTAGTCTCTCCATTGGAACATTGATTCCATTTGCAAAATATCTATTTCTAAGCTCTGAATACAAAGGGCAATGATACAAAAAGTGCAGTTCATCCTCTAACATGTTTTTACACTTCGAACAATACGATTGTGTTACATCTATACCATATCTGTTTATATTTTTGTTAATTGGTAATACACCACATCTAATCTGAGTTAAAGCCACACGGAAGCAAAAAATATCAATTTCATTTAAGTATGTAC
>CM065690.1:22475581-22633081 GCA_017654935.2 Phymorhynchus buccinoides | reverse complement strand
CCGCCCCGCTTACTCTTGTTCTGCGATCTTCCTCAGCGGATTGCAGCAGTTCCCTGCTTCGCTTCATACAGGGCAAAATGTCGCAACGATGTAAAATGTGATAATGGTTTTCTTTCTGTATTTTTATTTTTATTTTCTTCTTCTTTGTCAAACGTAGTACATTTTAACACAAACAATTAAAACGTCAACATAAATTGACTATGAAAGGGCAGAGCTGGAAATGTCTGTGATTGAAAATGTATGACACTAGCGGTGTGGGGTGTGGGCGGGTTGGGGAGGTGGTTATGTTTGCCCTTAAGAGCAAACATTGGAAGAATACCCCTCCACCCTCCCCTACCACTTTCAGCTGGTACCTAGGCACTTCTATGTACTGAAAGTCTTGCAACATAACTCTTCAGTTCATACGTTCAAATATCAACACAGTCTCTATTCTGTAACGCAGTTCTACAGCAAATCAAATGTGAAATTGTGGTCATTTTGGTTCAAATTCGCATTAGACGTAGCCAATTCCTTAAATCTAGCAAATTAAACGTACTACAATAATGTCATACAAAGCTTCTGCAAATTTCAGCAAAGTATGAGTGAAAACAAGAAAACATTGAATGTCATGTTTACTTCGATGATTTGGCACAATTTTATCTACGTAAATCTGAATAACTGCCAAACCAGTAAATATATCATCAATAAACTCCAATGAGACTTGCGCCAAGGTAAGGGCAACATATTTTTGTGGCATCATTTCCGGTTTCTGCCATTCTGTGAGCCTACTCAAAACTAACTGACCTTTTCCCGGGTACTTCTGGTTGGCACATCCAGTTTAATTGCACATTATCAGTGGTATAGTTTCACTGTGTAGCTAGGTTATGAATTATGAACACACTCTATCCACCCGTTTCAGAATGACTGTATTTAAGACTACAATTTGACTGAATTTGGCCTTTTGGGGCCATCTTCTGACCAAACTTCAGCCATTATGAGCTTAAGAATATTGTCCTGCACACATTCTACAAATTTCAGCGAAATCGGCCCACAAACAAGAAATCCTAAGAATGTTAATCAATGGATGAGACACAACCTAATTTACACAAATGTTAATACTTGCCAAGCTATATAAAACCATATCGCCAAACTATAATTTTAAAAAATATGTCACCAAATTCCTTCCTAACCTGGACCAGGATAAGGGCAAGATAATTTTAAAAAAGAAGTCACTTTTGTGATGCAAAATAGTTAGTGTGACACAGGTCTGTAAAAACCTTAGTCCATACCCTAACCCTTACCCAATCAGAGCTTCAGATTATTTTTAAACTTCATGGGTCATATGACCCCTAGTTGCAGAACATGATGGGTAATTTCCAAAATAATGGGTCAGTAATGTGTCACTGTAGTATAAGACTTATATTTTATTGAAGACTTCGTGGGTCAGATGACCCTGGCTGAACAAAATGAGGGGTCAAATCATCATCACAATGGGTCAATGACCCGAGCCCGATGACAATCTGAAGCTCTGCCCAATGTGATACAGATCTGTAAAAGCCCTAATCCAAACCTTAAGCCTTACACATAGTGTGATACAGGTATGTAAAAACCTAGTCTTAACCCTAAGCCTTACTCATAGTGTGCTACAGGTCTGTAACAATTCCCCTAACCCTAACACTTACCCTTACACATACTGTGACGCAGGTGTGTAAATCCCTAACCCAAACTCTAACAACTTACCCTAACTCTCGAAGGCAGAGTCAGGGAGAAACTTGTCGCAAGCAACAACACTCAATGACTGCAATATGTCAGTGTCCTGTCGCAAAATAGTGTCACAAAATGAGCTGCGACAGTATTTTATGCACAGCAGCCGTATTTTATAGGACAGTGTTCGTGAAAAGGTGTTGCGCAACTACTTTTGTTAGATAATAATGTTGCTGCGACAGTAGTTCACAGGAAGTACTATATCGCTGCGACACAATTTCACGGCGACAGTATCTCACGACACCGGCAAGCAAAAATAGAGAAAAAGAAAGACATTTCTTATCTTCTTCACTTCCATGCTGAATGATGGCTGTCCCCAGATGCCATCTTTTTTCCCCTTCAGTTCTAGCCCCATCTCTCTCTCTCTCTTTCTTTATATATCTTTCTCTGCCTGTGCGTGTGTGTGTGTGCGCGTGTGCGCGTACGTGTGCATGCAAGTGTAAGCAAACTGTCTGATGTAGGCCTGCTCAAGTGTTGCTTTGTTCAAAGTCGTTTGTAGCTGTTCAAAATCAAGTGGCTGTCTGTAAGAGACTGCAACTTTTGCAAAAGTTTTTTTCCCCCCTTTTGGGTTGCACTCTTGTGTTCCGCCACTTTGATTGAAAACTGGTCGTTGTAAAAGCGTCCAACTGAAAGATGACTTTTTGTTTTGTTTTTAGAAGGAGAAGTCGAAAAAGAAGAAGAAAAAGGAAAGAGAAGAAAGGGAGGAACATGAACAGGAAAACGACAAGAAGAAGGAAAAAAGAACAAAAATAAAATAAAGGTGAAAAGACAAAGTTGAAGATGAACAAGAAAATTGTTTCGTTTAGTCTTGTTCTTTTCCATTTGGTAAATTGGGATGTGTTTTCCTCGTCTCTCTCTCTCTCTCTCTCTCTCTCTCTCTCTCTCTCTCTCTCTCTCTCTCTCTTCTCTCTTATTCTCTCTCTCTGTGTGTGCGCGCGCGCGCGTGTGTGAGACATATAGAATGAATAAATGAACGAGGTTTAATGAATGAATGAATGAATGAGAGAGAGAACGAACTAACGAACGAAATTTTCTTTATTCAGGGTCATGAGATAAGCTAATTGCAAGCTTTTTCTAGAAATGATATAAGTTTTTAACCAGTGGGTCCGCCACTTCCAGTCAACGTATCTGTGTATTGGGGTCTGCAACGAACACCTTTTGCAAGAGTGAATGCCCTTGGAGGGTGGGGGAAGATGGTTCAGTACTGACCAGACAGGGGGATAACTCTCGCCAATAACCCCTATTTGATGCCACTAAATGGCTGCCTTTCGCAAGAGTGAATGCCCTTGTCAGTACTGACCAGCAAGAGCAATTACTCTCACTGTCAAGGGCGTTGAGGCATATAAAGGTCATCTAGTTATCACCTAAAGGACTTCGCTCTACAGGGAGTGATTAATTAATGAAAGGCTCTCTTTCCAGGCCCCCTCTTCTTGGAATAGACTCCCTTTACCTCTCCGTTCTGCCAACTCCATTTCTTCATTTAAGTCTTCTCTCAAAACTATTTTCAAATCATAGCCTGCTATATTTCTTTTCAAAGTACTGTGCCCCTTCTATCCGCGTGTGTGCATGCGTGTTGTTTGTGCGTGTGTGTTGCGTATGCGTGCGCGCGCGCGCGTGTGTGTGTGTGCGCGTGTGGTGTGTGCGTGTGTGTGTGTCTGTTTAGTGCGTGCGTCTGTGTTTAGTGCATGTGTGTGCGTGCGCGCGCGTGTGTGTATAGTATATTTTTGTCGTTTCCTTATTTATATTGCTTGCTTGTTTATTCATTTATTATTGTAAGCGCTTAGGGCTTTTTTAAGATTAGGCGCTATAAATGCTAATTATTATTATTATTATTAAGGCGGGAATCTATAGCAATGGTGAGGTAGAAATTGTCCCGTGAGAGTGGATTACTGGGTGACTGGGGTCGGTAATGGCAGGACGTGATAGCTGCGCAATGATAAACCACCCATTATGTCACTGCCAGAAAAATAGGTCTTTGCTGTAATGCGAAACGGGTTGCTTAAAACGTGGCGTTTTCTGGCGTTTGAACTGCGGCAATGGAAGTTCAGTTTAACGTCGCGTATCGGCTGTCGCCATGTACGACGGGCTGAACGAACCAACCACGGTATAAACAAAAAATTATGTTCCTGAATCACTGTCTTAGCCAAAAGGCCGAGAAGCGATCAGTATTCGTCGGGCTGCGGCAAACCGGACAGGCTGTTGTTTTTGACGCGTCTCATCTCAGAGCGCTTTGTAACGTTTCTCAGACGTTGTTCACTGTGAGCAGCAAGATGGCAATGGTCGTAGCAGGACTATGTAGATGGTTAAGGCTTTCGTTTTGTTCCTGTCAATCTGTCGATCCGCACGGTAGCTTATGAATCACTGATCAGAAGCACTACATAACATTTTTTAATTATATTTGTATTGAGTTTGTATTGAGGGCTGTTTTAGTTGCCCTGGTGCCTTGCCCGTTGAAGGTTTAAGAATAAACCGAAATATCGCGATTTTATCAGTGTTTTTATTTTATTTTATATTGTTATGTTTGTCTTGAGGGATATTAAGCTTACCTGAACCTGTTGTGTCAAGTAACTTCAGGTAGGGCTCGATCAGTCGATCATCAATCGGCATCGTGAGACATCCAGCGTTGACATGTCTTAGCTGCAGTAGCCCCCGATCAAGGACAGGCGACGATCTGCGAGACTGGCCACCTTCTTCAAGTTCCATCATGGAGTCATGGAGAGGTGGCCATCAACACTCCTCATAGGCCAGTCCCCCATCTACCAACTCGACAACCAAGACAAAATGTTAATGCTTGCCGCGGCCTACCTTCTACCATCATGCAAGACAAACTATGTGAAGTTTTCGTTCTTCCCAAGGGCTGTTGGGTCTTACCCTCCCCCCCCCCCCCCCCCCTGTTCCAAACCCAACCCATTCTTCCCTGCTTTATCTCCCCCCCTCCCCCATTCGCTCTTCCCCCACCTCCCTATGGCCACATTGGAGCTGACCATCTGGGCAAACATTTCATTTTAATTGTATATTCAACGGAAGCCCCTAATTACTTATTAAAGTACCGGTATCATAATCTTCAAAATGATGGGGGGGGGGGGGGGGGGGGGGGGGGACTCAATGAAGGAAGAAGCCGACTTTGGGTTGTGGGTAGGGCAAATTATATGGAAGATTTGTTGTCTTTCTTATGCCCGCGGTTTGCAAGCAAATTTGATGGTGAGTTGGCGATTTTTGATCACTAGTACACATGCAATGTAAAACTAAAGCTTTTTTTCTCAATCTTATTAAAGCTTTAGTTATAATAAAATCAAAATCAAACGGAAACTTAAAAAAACAACTTCACTAGCTGGTTTTGACAAAGTTTAGAAGGCTCTCCAATATAATCCTTGCTTCAATGGCGCGCTTTGGTTTGGTGCTTAGTTCGCGCAAAGCACTACACCTGAGCAACTATTGACCAAGCTGCTAAATCGGCCATGCAGTGGAGGCATTAGATCCATATTGATCTTTCAGTAGGATATAATGGGTTTATGTATTTTTCTTGTCTCTGTTAGCTAGTCTGTCTTTCTGCTTGACTATCCAGTATGCAAGTTTGTTTCTGTCTTTTAGCTTCTCAGTCACATTGTCTGTCTCTTCTCGGACTTTATGCTTAGGAATACACTTTCATTGAATGAGAGAGATTAATTCCACTGCCTTTGAAAATCTACCCCCACCCCCTCCTCTCTCCCTCTGATGTAGAGTATCCTCAACTGGATGACATTTCTTGACTAAAAGCGAGTTTCTTTTCAATCTTTAAGAAATTGTTATGGGTAAGCTATTTGTATGTGTTCTTGTTTAAGGATAAAAACCCCGTTCTGATGTACAATATCTAACAGGGGTGGGATCAGGTGATCATAGTAACTTTTCACATGTATTTTTTTCTTTGACCTTGTGAAGATCTGCACAAGAACCTGTGTCTCTATGGCCATCTGTCATGTTTAATGTTTTTGTTTTTCCTTCACCTAGATGAAGAAAATGCATCCTGGAATCGATCCTTGAGATAGACGGAGTGCCTTCCATGGTTGCGGTTTGCCCATAACTGGGGATCCGGTTTGTGGGGATCCACATGCTGATGGGCCGGCATGCCACACGGCTAGGGGCCAGATCTCCCCCCGAGAATGAGACCCTTGTAGTTCAGCCTGTGGCTGCGAGGTATCCAGTTGACGTATGCGAACGAACGAAACTTTCCTCCGACCTGTGACAGGCACATATGGGACATTTGTAGATATAAAGATGGTGGGTAGATC
Source organism: Phymorhynchus buccinoides (assembly GCA_017654935.2). Taxonomy (NCBI): domain Eukaryota; kingdom Metazoa; phylum Mollusca; class Gastropoda; order Neogastropoda; family Raphitomidae; genus Phymorhynchus; species Phymorhynchus buccinoides. The sequence goes on along the minus strand of CM065690.1, from coordinate 22,627,070 downwards.
CTGGAGGTACTGCAATACCAGGAAAGACCCCATATGTGAAGTTGACGTATGCCACCACGGGGAGGCATTTATACATAGGGCTTGCTTTGCATGGGCTCTGTTCTGACAGACATTTATACATAGGGCTTGCTTTGCATGGGCTGTTATACATAGGGCTTGCTTTGTGGCATGGGCTCTGTTCTGACAGGCATTTATACATAGGGCTTGCTTTGGATGGGCTCTTTTCTGACAGAAGCATTTATACACAGGGCTTGCTTTGCATGGGCTCTGTTCTGACAGAGGCATAAATAGGGCTTGCTTTGCATGGGCTGTTCTGACAGGCATTTATACATAGGGCTTGCTTTGCATGGGCTCTGTTCTGACAGAAGCATTTATACACAGGGCTTGCTTTGCATGGGCTCTGTTCTGACAGAAGCATTTATACATAGGGCTTGCTTTGCATGGGCTCTGTTCTGACAGAAGCATTTATACATAGGGCTTGCTTTGCATGAGCTCTGTTATACATAGGGCATGCTTTGCATGGGCTGTTATGACAGAGGCATCTATACATAGGGCTTGCTTTGCATGGGCTCTGTTCTGACAGAGGCATTTATACATAGGGCTTGCTTTGTAGCATGGGCTCTGTTCTGACAGGCATTTATACATAGGGCTTGCTTTGCTTGGGCTGTTATACATGGGGCTTGCTTTGCTTGGGCTGTTATACATGGGACTTGCTTTGCTCGTTATACATAGGGCTTGCTTTGCATGGGCTCTGATCTGACAGGCACTTATACATAGGGCTTGCTTTGCATGGGCTCTGTTCTGACAGGCATTTATACACAGGGCTTGCTTTGCATGGGCTCTGTTCTGACAGAGGCATTTATACACAGGGCTTGCTTTGCATGGGCTCTGTTCTGACAGAGGCACTTATACACAGGGCTTGCTTTGCATGGGCTCTGTTCTGACAGAGGCATTTATACACAGGGCTTGCTTTGCATGAACTCTGTTCTGACAAAGAAAGGATTAGACACTCGGCTCTCACGAATGCTGTCAGACAATGTGCCAGGCAGCGGTCAACAATCACACTAGATACACGCAACAGCCAGAGACTTGTGAACCAATGCGAGCTCCTGCTGGTGTGTCCGTTTGCTTGGTGTGATGATCCAAAAGGTGTTTATTATATCAATTTATTTTGCTTCACTATCCAAGTGTATGCGGCATTCAGTAAAATTTTACTCAAATACTATTCATTTCAACCTCTAACACTCTAACACTCAGCCACGCCTCAACAGTGTCGTCAAAATCAGCCATCAGGACAGGGAACAATGCGACATTGTCAGGTGGCAACGCATGGGAGGAGACACTGCACGGCAGCCGAGTCACTTTAGTGCACCTTTGTTGGAGCCTGTCTTGATCTAACCTTTAAAAGAACCCGCCCACTAAGAACCAATAAACGATATTTGCTCATGTCTGGAGCCAGCGCAAGTTAGGTCATGCTTCAAAACTAGTGCAAATACACTAGTGCAAGTGCACAAAAAGTGCAAGTTAGGTCAAGCTTCACAATGCCTTTCTTTCCAAGAATACTAGTCCTTCATCTGAAAGTACAAAGAGCAGTGGTAGAGTGGCTCCGAGGTGATGCATTCACCGTGCGAACAACTGTGCCTAGGTTCGACACGCAGCAATTGCAGTTTTCCTGCCTGCCCTCTACTAGACGTTCTGGTTTAAATGGTCAGGTCAGGTAGGACGACTAGGCCTCGCAGCCTCTCAAGTGTCCTTTCTCTTGATTGGGATTCCCCCCCCCCCCACTCAGTTGGCACAGGTTTTAGTAGACTAGCAGTCATACTGGTATTTTAATTTACTAAAGTTTGGGTCTTTGTCCAGGGAGGTTTTTAAATGTGTTAATATCGGGTGCAAGTTTTGCTTGAGCAGGAAGTGCATTCCAATAGTTAGTTACGTTAGTTACTCTGTTACTGAAAAAAGTGTCTCCTAATATTAGTGGTCAACAATCACACTAGATGCACGCAACAGCCGGAGACAGACGTTGTGAACCAATGTGCTAAGTCTCTTGGAAGAAACAACAACAAAAACGAGTTTCCGCATGCTCATGCAAATTTGCACATATTAAAGAACCCAGTGGCCACAAAGGATTTGTCAACTGGTCTCCCCCCCGCCCAATGTAGTCACACAAACACAGAACGCCATAAACATAAAATATGGGTGGTGCTGCAGTAGCTGCAATGTGCTCTTCAGGTGATGAGGGTCACATGGATTTCACAGGAATGGTTATGTGCCAAAAAGAAGACAACACAAAACAATACACTACACTACAATAAATGCAAAACAGTACAATTGAAAAACCAAAATCTGAACACCTTCAACTGTAGCTGAGATTGTTGTCTTGGGTTTTTATTTGACTTTTCAGAAAATACATCAATAAATCAACCACAACTTTGTTTGGATGAAGATAATTATGGCTTGGCGATTTGAATGAGAATGCTGTTACTTTATGATCACCAACTGTCATCATCACACTGTACCCATTCCTGGAGAAGTCACTTTAAACTATGCACAGCTCACACATCTCTCTTTCAGTTAACACATATATCTACAACTTTCTAACCTGGTGTTGTCTTTTACACTCTCAATGCATCCCAACACTGGAAAGGAATCAGTAACGCCACATTTCACTGGAACATTCCAGGGTTTATTCTCTATTCCAGTGTTCTGCATTTAAAGGGTTAATCTTTCAGAACTTTGTGTGCCCAACTTTGAATCCTTCACCAAAACATTAAAAAAATCAAAATAATTATTGATAAACACATATACACGATAAACGCCAGTTTGTTCCCTTTAATACAGAACTATAATAAAAGCATTTGCTCTGTCTACACATTGCATAATATGATCTGACATGAAGGGCTAGGGTTGTAAGGGTGGTTGTCAGCCTTGACGCACACTGCCAAGCCATACATAGCAATATGTCAATGACCAAATAGTTTGAACAATCAATAACATAATATACCACTGCTAGGGACTAAACGTCTACACAAATTCGGGCCAAACAAATCTGGAACATGTGGCAATATCCTATTTCAGAGTACATGCTGTTCAAGTAATTATCCTTACAATGATTGTTTTGCCTTCGACTAATTTTTTTAAGCTTACAGTTTACAGCATACATATGTCAATTCTGCTCACTTCTTCACAGAATGACTAAAACGAACCACTGAAAACAAATGGAAGTAAGAACGATACTAAATAGATTCTTGCTAAACACTCATTCTAAACATGTCCTTGGGCCTTGGAGTCACAGTTATCGAATTGATATCCATCTATTGAACATTACCACACCAGAATTTTTTCATTGCACAATTTATATACAACAACAGCAAATACTAAACCCAAAGAGATGAGATGACCAAATGTGTAGGAAAAATAAATATGACATTAAGGGTTACAGATTTGCTTATGCTTAATGGGTAGGGAATGGAAGCAAGCAAGTTCATCTCTTCAAACAGAACAACACACATTTTCTTAAACAATCTTCCCTGAACAATACACAAAAGCAGACCAGCCTCAATATTATAAAAAAAAATCCACAGACAACAGATATCCTGGATTCGTGATGAAAATTATACAGTTTTCACAGCTTAAACTTGGGAGCTCCATAAGTTTAACGACATAACAAATAATCATCAGAATTTAATCACCATAACTACGAACCAGGAAACAAAGTGCAAACACACAGCAAGTCTAGAAATACTTGTTAAAATCTTATGTTATGACACCACACAGTGGCAACATGTGCAATTTAGCACACATGAATATTTGCACAGCTAAAAAAAACCCCAACTAAATCAATGAAATGAACACATATGTTTGTTCATACACATGGCAAAACAAAATTACAAGTCAACAGCACTGAGCAAAGACTGAGGCAAAGAAGAATGGCGTGACAAAATGAAAGATAAAAATGGCAAAATAAACTACCGGTAGGGTAGAAAGCCAACAGGTGATAAAATTAAATACACACAGATCTGTTTTCATATACCGGGAATGAAAAAGAATATCAATTAAAAAGAAGGAAAAAGTAGGAATTTCCCCCCCTCAAAGCACTCAACCATTCATTGAACACACAAGCAATTAAACAAGTACTGGAAAACTGAATGTTAATCAAGATTAAGTCGAGTCAACACTCGAGTTCTAACTGTAAGTAGTAATAACAAATTATTTTTTAATAATAATTTTAATATGCAACAATGACCGATTAAAAAATTCAAAGTACAAAAAAGCTTATAAGAAAAATAAATAATAATAATAACAGTACATTTATATAGCGCTTTACCTCAGATGAGCCCAAAGCGCTTTACAATCAATTATTCATCAACAAATAACAAAAAAAACAACATTCAAGAGTGACACCAGCCACCAACAGTGCATATGCAAAGCAACTCTCTCTCTCTCTAACACACACACACACACACACGCACACACACACACACACACACACACACGCACACACACGCACACACACACACACACACACACACACACACACACACACACACACACACACACACACACACACACACACATAAACACACAATTATTGACGCCAACTCGTTCATACCCCATTCGGTAAGTCACAGCAACTGAGCCGCATGGACTGACCACATACACCAACATGCAGACACAAACACCCTCACACACAACGTACGCACGCAGACAGACACACAGACACGCACACAAACACACACACATGCGTGCACACACAACCCACAAAACCAAAATACACACAAGCACACATTCATGCTCACACACACACACACACACACACACACACACACACACACACACACACACACACACACACACACACACACACACACGCACCACAAAAACACAGCACAAACCTCTTAAATCAATCTTCCCTCACGTGCACACAACGATAGACAACTGATCAAATATTTAGGGCGCAGCAGGAAAAAGATGGGTTTTAAGAGAGGTTTTGAATGAGGAGACTGAGTTGGAGTGTCGGAGAGGAGAAGGCAGAGAATTCCACAGAGATGGTGCTTGACAAGAAAAAGAACGTTGGCCAGCAGATTTGAGACGGATGGAGGGAATGGAAAGGAGACGAGAATCAGAAGACGAACGTAGTTGGCGAGCTGGGACATAGAGATGAAGAAGATCAGAGAGATACTGGGGAGCTTGATCATTCAGTGACTTGAAGGCAAGGAGGAGAATTTTGTAGTCAATACGTGATTGAACTGGGAGCCAATGTAGGGAACGAAGAACCGGAGTGATGTGATCGTACCTAGGGGAGCGAGAAATGAGACGAGCAGCATTATGCTGGACCCGTTGGAGCTTAGAGATGAGAATTGATGGACAGCCAGCAAGAAGTGAGTTACAGTAGTCAAGGCGAGACAGGACAAAAGCACATACTAGAGTCTTCAGGGCATCCTGAGAGAGGAAACGACGGATGGAACTAATTCTTCGAAGTTCTAGATAGCAAGCCTTGCAAACATTGGAAACATGCTGTTTGAAAGAAAGGGTTTGGTCCAAAGTAACACCTAGATTGCGGACGGATGCCGATAGCTTGATCTCAGTGCCATCAATGTCTACAGAACCTGGGAGAACCTGAGTTTTAATTGTGTGGTTAGAGGCTACAAGAATCATCTCTGTCTTATCAGCATTCAGTTGCAGTTTGTTGTAAAACATCCATGTGAACAGAAAATAATGTTTTACGCCCTCTTTGGCCTTTCGGCCATGTGGGGCAATAAAGTGAACACACTCTGATCTTGATGTATGTTTAAGTTAACTGCTATACTATCTTCCACTAGTTCCAGGAGTTTTTATTTTTAATGTATGCAATATCCATATCCACTTACTATTTCATATATGGGCACACACACACACACATGGATGCTCCTTCTTGCAGGATGTCCTGAATTGCAGGATTTTTAAATTGCCCAGAGCCGGATTATGAGAACTTGAGAAACAATGATTTTCTTACAAACACACACAAACTTGTACAATAAAAAGGGCCTATATAAGCATTTGCTATATTCAAAGGAATGTAGCACTTGTACTAGTCTAGAGGGGTGAAAAAAAGAGCAGTAAATGTGTGTGTGTGTGTGTGCACGCTGCTCCTGCAATCCGCCGGGGCCGCCCCCTTGCAGGTTGTTTTTAATTTCCCAGGGACACCCATGCACACACACACATTGAAGAACACAAAAAAGTAAAAATTGTTGTCATATTCAAAGTTTTTGGTTAATCAAATAAATCAAGCAAGCATTAAAAAAAATGTGAAGGATAAAAAAAAATCATAACCACCTAGTAACATATGGCAGAAAAAGTGAGAGAGAAACTGAACTATGAACACACCTCATCCACTCTTGCAAATAAACTTCTCTGCAATACAGTCAAACCTCTATTTTTAAGACTTCCAAAAAGTCAAGAAAAAACTGGTATTGAATTGGAGGGGGTGTTATAATGGAGGTCAGTTTCATAGGAAAAGTTCAGCATCCGTTCCCAAAAAAATCTGTCTTAAATGAGAGGAGGTCTTTTAATGGAGGGTCTTATAAAAGAGGTTTGACTGTACACCTATTCCATGCATGAAGATCAACTTCCACCACTGGTCACTCCACATGGCACAGATGTCAGGGATGTCATTTCTAGTTCATGATATCATAAGCGATAGATGGTTAACCCTTTCACCGCCAACGTCACATTTTTGCACCACAATGATTTAACACCCATGTCACTAAAAGGCATCAAATCGGGGTCTGGGAGGTAGTTTTGACTGCTGAGGCGATGACATGATAAAACAGAAGCTCTGAAGTGAGCCTATACTTTTGCTGAGTGAAACCGTTATAAAATTTGTTTTATCAAATCAGGGTCTGTTATCCAAAGACCCTATTCTCTTAATTGTGGGAGGTAAGAATAGGCCTTACTTTAAATATGTCACAGAGGAATCCCCAATATTACAGACAGATGTTTGTCTCTACCCAGGTAAGTTTAATGGACATTTTTTGCTGAAAAAATGGCTGGCGGTGAAAAGGTTAAACTTCAAGAAAGTGAAATAGGTCCAAGTCCTGATCCGGAATGCTTGTGAAGCGGCACACTGTTGGTTGAATGTTCCTAAGGAGGAAAGTCAGGGTGGACTGAATACAATGGAGACAAACAAACAAAAAACAAAAGCAAATAATAATTAACAAAATGGGAATGGTGATATACATGGAAAAGTATTGCACTGATGGTTTGCGAATCAATGCTTAAATGGATTGTTGGTGAAACGTAAGTTTAAAAGATTGTTTCAATTTCTGTTTATCTGCACTTCTTGTTCTGGATAAACGAAAGACCAAAGCACACACACAAAATAAAATAAAATTATGTTCTGAAGCTTAATTACTTTTTTTGTTTCCTTTTCAATAAGTACATTTTAATCCCTATGCACAAAGTTTGACAGAAATCAACAACAAAATATTAAGAAACAAAAACAGCAACTTAAAATGACAACTTTTGCTAAAACAAGACCTGGGCCTGTATTCACGTTGAGATAGCATGAGACTTAGCATGTTGCTAACTTTAGAAGCTCTTCCAATGTCCTATAGGATTTAATAGGACTTTTGGAAGAGCTTCTAAGTTAGCATCATGCTAAGTCTCATGCTATCTCAACGTGAATACAGGCCCTGGGACGGTATTCACGTTGAGATAGCATGAGACTTAGCATGTTGCTAACTTTAGAAGCTCTTCCAATGTCCTATAGGATTTAATAGGACTTTTGGAAGAGCTTCTAAGTTAGCATCATGCTAAGTCTCATGCTATCTCAACGTGAATACAGGCCCTGGTTCTTAGATCCAGCTTTTGAAATAGAACAAAATGCAAGGGGGAGAACATGAAAGAAACTCATGGGGAAACAAAATCAATATCACAGTCAGTGCTTTGATGTCAATGCGCTAAAACTTAAAAAAAGGATTTTAATAAATGGGGTTAGCATTTTTGTTCTTTATCACTGAGACTAGCAACTCAATAAATCTGTTTCAGTTTAATATGCAAATGATTGTAATATTTGTTAGGGTATAATCATTGTCAGCTGAGGTCGCAATCATGAAATAAGACTAGTATGTAAATGGCTTAGAATTATAATTAGCCGCATAATGACGTTTGATCATAATTACTACAAAACTATGGTTGTGTTTGTGACATTTTCGATAAACACCTTGGGTAATGATTAAGATTAAGATAATGTAACATTTTAACTGCAGAAATTTCACACTTCATGAAGCTTTAAAACAGAAGAATAATTCATCAACGAAAAGGAAAATTTTTTTTAATCAAAAGAAGATATTGTATCATTAAAGAGAAAGTAAAATTTCAACCAGGATTTAAAATAAAATCTCTTCCAATTCCTAAAATACAATAGACCTGTCAACTCATTGAACTCGTCTCAGAAACAGCATCACAATGTTCATCTGGACAATGTATGAACTGGTTCATTGGAGAGCAACAGCATTGCTGTGCAACTGATTGTCATTTGTTTTGTTATTGTGTTTGTTTGTTTGACAGATTTCATGGGCATAATGAGTTACACAATCACGCCACTACATGGGATAGAAACTCCAAATGTTCTGAAATAATTTTCAGCGGATTTGGTATTTTTTTGTGTTCTTTGAAAATATTAATAATTGGTGGATTTTAATGTGTACACTTAAGAGCACAATGTCAAAAGTTGTTTGTATGATGTTCACTGAAAGAAGCTTCTCGTGTCACACTATAAAGCCATCTAAGCAGTAAATAGTTTATATGCAATATCTGTAAGGGAACAAATACACCCATATATCTGACTGTTATTTAGTTAGTCTGTTATAGTCCCGTCAACAGTTATGGTTATCTCAGGACTGTCACCGCGTAAAGTTCGACCACGTATAACAAAACAGTCAAATCAATGAATATTAACAACGTACAAAAACCTGAAAACATAACAAATATAGTACAATTCATAACATGACACTTCCATCATTGTACTCTATAGCACATAATTCCAGACAGTGCTGGAAACATAAGCCATTCCGCTCTATTTATCGAGTCTAGGTTACAAAAACAGATCTGACTGTTATGACAAAATTAATAAGAAATTCAGTCAAAGATCGACTGTACTCATTGACACTCTAGAACTTAGTAGTGCAGTCACACAGAAACAAAAACATACAAAAATTCTAGACACCCCCCAGGATTCATACAGGAATAAGGTTCAAATTCCAGATTTCATAGAAATAAGAAGGTTCAAGTATAACAACGCACCATACATGTGGCAACAAACAGCAGATAATATGCGTATTCCTAAACTTCACCTAATTAAAACAACATGTGACTATTAACTACATGCCAAGAATAATAGATAAATATTACCCTTCCGTTTATATCAACAATAATGGAAGGTGTCTAACCTGAGGTATATATGACAGAAAATAAATAACATTCATCTTAGTTATGAAAAAGACTATGGATAATGATCCTTGAAAAACTATCAGGGATTATATTTAAAAGAAAACAAAAAAGATTGTGCTTATCTTACTAACTAAACAAATCAAACAAACAAAACAGGCATCAGAATAGTCTGAAGTCCAGTCCTCTGAAAACTGCGGTAAAGGGCCATCAAGGCCCTAGACTGAAGAGGGACAACACTGAAATCAGTTCCCAACACCACCAAAAAGGCTTCATAAATTGATAAATCACTTTACAATGCTATTTAACACAAAGGATAACACTCAATAAAAAGGCAAAACCTCTGACAAGAGAAGCCAATCCTGTCAGAAATTCTGAATCCTCTGACAATTCTGATGCCTGCAAAAGCATGCTATTTCTATACAAAAGGTGATTGTTAATTTTTACATTAGTCCCCCCCCCACACACACACAGACTACCACATGTGCACACAAACACATACTGAGAGAAAGAGTAAGAGAGAGAGAGGAGAGAGAGAGAAAGAGGATCGATTGATATCATTCTCTCTTAGTTATTCATATGCTCAACAGTAGTCTTTAAATTTGTTAAAAGTTAAGGGTCAATTTAACAAAAATCATCATTCAGACAAAATCAATGACTTCCTTTCTTATCTCACAAAATTATTTGTTAAAGAAAAGTTTGAGTAAATATATTGCACATAAACAGCTCACTTTAAGCGCAATTTGCATTTACATACAACAAACCATGGATTATTAAAATAAGAACACTGAAGTAAAACGGCTTTGAAGGAATGCAAACACGATAAAATACAACATTTAAAAAAATCAGAAACCCAAAGATTAAAGCAAAACATAATCCCATTTTAAAATGTTACTTATATAACCTGTTTATAAAATTAAGAGAAAACAGGGAAAACAAGGTGGAAAAAAAATGACTACAGTTTCCCATCTCGAGCAGACTGCAACATTTGCCAACTTGACCACATTGCACCACTATTACATTAAAACAAAATGTAATCCTATATTATGCAGGACATAGTATTTACAGTTGTATATAAAGGATTTCCTTTGATATTTAATAGTATTAATTAATCTTTGCTGTACATGAACATACACTGCAGTACTTTCAAATTGAAATAAGATAGTTACATTCATTCAAATACCTAGACTGACACAAAATATGTTGTGGTTTTCTTTTGGCAAAAATCATCAAATGAATATTAACCTTTAGCACACTGCATTTTTTCTGACGTTCTGTACTCTGCCACTGCATTCTTTTTGAGGCAGTGAAAAACGCCTACACCCACCTGATTTAAAATGCTAATAAAGAAGTGATTGAGGAAAGTTTTGATACAATGCATTTTGTTGTCCGTGCATGTTTTGTTGTCTTAAAAAAAAAAAAAAAAAAAAAGCGAAAACTTCAAAGCGAAAGTGTTGACTTACTGTTACGGCACTGTCAGAATGAGTGCTGTCTGCCTCAAAGTTCGCCTGTTGACTAATAAAGTCATGTCGAGAATCACTTTAAACAAAATAACTCACAGAAATATAATTAAGAATACCATGAAAGGCAAAATATTATTCGAATTCAACCTAGTAGTCCAAATCGGCACCGAATCACAGTCGCGGGTTGAATCGATGTCGGATCGTCTTCATCGAGACACACTGACACTGTCTAACCCCCCCCCCCCCCCCCCCCCCGCCACCTTCTACTGCACTACTATCTTCTATCGCTCTTTTACTGTCCGTATCTGATCTAACAAACCCTAAAAACTCATTATCTAAGCAAACATCGACAATAATTTCCAGTAAGCAAACTTCGCCAACACAAGTCTGCCATGTTTGATAGGGAACTTGACTTTCTGACTGAACAAAACTTTGAAAAATTCAATAAACCATTTAAAAAGCAAATGGCAGCTAGCCGGAAGTGAAGGAAGAAGCTTGAGCCTCGTTCTGAAGTGAAAGCAAGGTTGTTTCCATTTTTAGTAACCAAAGTAATGTCCGCGAAGCGATGATTTTGAGTACCCTTCTGTGGGTGCATGAATGCGCCTGCAGCTGCAGGGGAAACTATCGGCTCTGCGACTGAATGCACCTGCAGCGTGCTAAAGGTTAAATATTTATAAACAGAAACCAAACTCAAGTACATGCATTTCTCTTCACATACACCCTTATTTTTCAAATCAAATACATTCATATGTTACGTGTGCAGTTATCAACAGAACATAGATAAATGTTCTTCTTTAAAATCAAAAGATGGATTAAAATGACAGTACATACATCTAATACAGAAAAAAGAAATATCTTTTTAACACCTGATGCTAAACAAACAATATTTAAAACAAAAAATCAATTTTACACAAAAGATTTCACATACAATAAAAAAATTTACGCTTTTCCAACAGGAAACAACAACAACAAAATTTAAAATCACAATAATCAAATTTCTTGGTTCAATATCCATAACAGTGAGTCAATTTTTGTTGAAAGTTGTTTTGACAATAATATACGTTGCCATTTTTAACAAAATTTTAAACAATGCATACTCCGAACAATAAAACATTAATATAAGTAAAGTAGCAGGATATTTTGAAAGAACAAAAATTAATATATATCTATGAAGTTCTCTTTTGGTTAATCAATACAAACACAATTGTGTAATTTGTTTCGCCATGGGAGGACACACGGAGGCGAAACAGAAAGAACTACTGATACAGACAACAGATATCTTTCTTTCTTAATGCTTTCAAATCCAAGTTCTCGAGCATCAAAGCAAATGGATTTCATCATCCTACAGCTGTTTTTTTAAATGTGTTAATCTTGCACTTTTAGTTATCCTGCCGACACTATGAGATATGAACATTGAAAATGCAAAACAAAAAACCCCAAAAAAACAAAAAAGCTATCATCATCAATCAACATCACAACAGATACTATCACTTTTCATGAGCTCCAAGACTCTCAATCTCAATGACCTGTCATCACAAATAACTCTCAGCATCAATCCCAAAAGCTGCGCAAATACAGACGCAAAGACCACCAGCATCAAGCGCAAAAATACCCACAATGCTCCAAAAGCGTGGTGACCGTCAATGATAACCCAATAATCGCAACTAAGCATCTGTCATCATCAATCCCAAAGTAACCGTTCCCAACAATCACAGTAAATATCACCATCCATCACAGCCGATGCGAACCTTGACCCATCAATCAAATTTTAACGCTATTATCAACCCCAAGTACTGCCCCCAACAGCTATCACATTCAAGTTACATAACCACGGTCTGTCAACGAGAAAACTATAACCATTTAATTATGCATCACTATGAGCTTCTGCAACCTTCACCATCAATTGTACATAACAAATGCCGACACTATGCTCGACAGGTGTCGCAATCGGTCAAAACACTTTGACCCGTCGTCAATCACTGAACAATCCCCAATCACATCCATTATACAACATGGTCAGCCCCTTAACTGCGAGAGAAAAAATTTGAGATAATTTTTTTTTTAAATTATAAAATAGAAAACAGACTTCTTAGACTCACTCTGGCTAAAATGATCTAGATAATATCCCTCTTGACTGTTCTGAAGCAAAAACCAGCATTCCAGAGTTTTGACACACAAAAATATGACATCAATGGCATCATATTGGGGCTGGCAAGGAAGGGGTTAAATGCCATCAGCAAATGCTGATCATCTGCGTAAACCACACATTCTGTCATCCCCCATAACGGCTCAAGTGTTCTTCATCCATTGTCGATCACGATCAACATCTTAAACAACCACGGAAGCCAATCAGGGTTGGCTGTCAAATCTCTCATTGACCTTGACCTTCTCTGTGACCTTGACACTGTCTATGACCTTGACCTTCACGGCTGCTGGGTGATGAGGAGCTCCACCTGGCGTTGGATCCACAGGAGGATGTCTTCCTCGGGGCTGCTCACCTCCTGCTCTCCCCCGGTGAACAGGTTCAGGCCTGACTCGTCCTGCCAAACAAGATACCGTGGAACCTCCCTAGTAAGACCTTCACTATTGAGACTCCCTCCCACTTAAGACCTACTTCTCTGAGACATTGCCCTTTTTGTATTAAAATTACCTCCTATTATAACTCCCTCCCACTTAAGACCTTATTTTGGATGATTTTTCAAGGTCTTAACTCATTCAAATCGTTCCGGCCATATATGTCAGGAATTAATAGATAGCTGTCAATTTGATGCATTTGCTTCAAGAGAAGTAAGTCTGTGTGCACACCATACCTTGGTCATTTCAAAACTCGCTTCGCTCCCTTAGACCACAATTTTGCCTCTGACTTTGCTTTTGTAGTGGTTTGTTGGGGGAAAACCAATCGGTGTAGAGTTTTTGTATATAAAGTCTATATATAAAAGAGCCTGATCTACCACTTCCCTACTGGGCAAATTTAAAAAATAAAGTATTTTATTCTAAACACAAGTTTTAAAGGTAGATATAGACGAGCCATGGCAAAAAAAAAAAAAAAAATCAAAAAAAAATACAGACAAACCTCTATTTTAAGACTTCCAAAATGTCCGGAAAAATCGGTCATAAATTGGAGGGGTCGTATGACGGAGGTTTGCACTGGCAGCCGTAGAAAGAAAAAGTTCACCACAGTTCATACTCTCTTCTTCATGCACACATACAATGACATATTAAAACTGGATTTGGGTCTTTCCAACTCCATAGGATTGTGCAATCGATGTATTAGTTTCACTTCGCCGACTTCTGTTAATCACCTCCACTCTCGTCCAAAGTCAGTGGTTTTCTTTTTCAAAGTCAGTGGTTTTCGTGCTTTTCCTACGCTTTCCGCCATCTTTTCTACAACAAGGGAAGCGACTCCGCTTTCAGGCCCTTGACCGTGGTTGTTTCCCTTTGCTCGAAGTCTATGCAGATGACAACAACGGTCGTAAAAACCAACAAAATGGCGGTCATAAGTCGCGTTTTAGAGGAAGTCGTTTAAGAGAGGTCGTTTACATAGTAAAATGGATCCGTGCCAACAAATCCGGTCTCAAACGAGAGGTGGTCGCTTAACAGAGGGTCGTAAAATAGGGGTTTGTCTGTACTTCAGTCTAAGGTAAAACAAACTTCGGACGTAAAACAAAGTTCAGTCACTTCCCTACGGCTAAACCTGAAGTAAAAACCTGTAATCTTCTTTCATTTCTCCTTTTGTTTATGCATGTTTTGTTTGTGTGTATGGCTGGAGTGATTTGTGAGTTTTTTTAATAATTAAAAATCGTTGCGATGCGAATGAGTTAATAGGGAGATTCTACTGTTCTGATAATAGTGAATGCTAAAATAATTTATCCAGCTCAAGCATTGGCTGCCTTCACATTTCCGGAAAATACCATCTCAGTAACAATATGCATAACCAGGAGAGCAGATCACAGTGGAATTTAAAACGGCAGCCTTGCTATGTGGCTTTTTTCCTCTATCAAACAAATATTGCAAGGTCAATCGCAAAAAAACAGCTATTAAGCTCAACAAAATTTACGCAGATCAACATCAAACGCAGGAAACTGCTTTACAAAATCAAGTTTGTATTCAATCCACATTTTGTTGCGCAAAATATAAAGAAAACACTCAGCAAGGAACAAACATTAGTAATATGATGATTCAAAACGTAATGTGGCCTCATTGCTACAAAACCGGAAAACCACAGAAGACCCTCATTGTGCTTTGCTACTGAGGCCTGCATTACTGTACATAAGACAATTACTCAACAGTTAGGTATTTATTCTCAGAAGAGTAAGCAACTCATAGATGCTGAGACCTTTTAGCAGTAATGATCTCCTCTAAAGGGGAAAAGTGTGGGTCGCAGTGACAGTTCCTTCTTCTTCTACAATCGCTTAGAAAGTTTCCTGCCATGAGTGCGAATGGGTCATGCTGCCGTTATGCACCAAACGAATACACAGTTAGGCCCAGCACGTCCGTATTCGGGTGGAGAAAATCTTTGTAAGGTTTTTTTGAGAAAAAAAAGGCAGGAGAATGGACCAATAAGGCAGAGAGATTAGTAGATGACAGTAGGCAAAGGGAAAAGGCAGAGTCAAAGAGAGTGACAGATTAGAGAAAGCTACAAGCACAGAACTTCCAGAAAGTGTGTGTGTGTGTGGGGGGGGGGGGCTATCTGTACAAAAGATCCCCAAGTGTCCCCACAGGGTGGGGGGGGGGAGGGTGACAGTTCCCACCTGTTTGACCCTGAAGATGAGCTTGCGGTCGTGCATGGCGGGCACCCCCAGTATGGCGTCCACATCGATGCTCCACTCCACGTCCCAGCTGCCCCAGAACCGGCACCGCTCCAGTAACAACACGTGTCTGTGGGGTGAAGGAAAAAAAAGATGACGATATTCACATTTTTTCGTCTGAATGAATACTTCTTCGGCCGTGTACATGTTACGCCCAATCCGTGAAATTGTCCATATCATCAATTGGGCAAAGCATTTTGCCCAATTCATGAAATGGACAATGTTTATCACATTTTTCAATTCCCGCTCGCACAGGTGTTGATTAAGGTTGATTCAACAGTCGCATACTTTTCTACATTGTATGTTCACCCCCCATCCTACCCCCCAACTCTACCAAATACTACTCTGGGGCATGCCTGAGCCACATGTTGTATCAAACGTTTTATCAAATTAAGTCTGAATAACAGAAGTTTAAAGTTTCTCATCTGCAACGAAAACAATGTTTCATTCATATTGCTTTTCTAAATAGTAAGTTTTTAAATTGGTCATTTCACGGACTGGGCAAGCTATTTTGCCTATTTCATGAAATGGGCAATTTCACGGATTGGGCGTAACATACACACATAAGCGGATATTCCATGCGGAAACCCGTGCGCAATCCATAAATATGTGAAACAAAGAAGGGAAAAGATTTCTGGGGAAAGTTGGGGAAAGAAAACAACAACATGACTCATAAAAATAGTAAGAAAACAAAATCTGAACTTTGTATAAAATTTGGGGGCGTGCCTTATAATAAGGTGCATCTTAGTCTGAAAAATACGGTATTTTATCAAACAGAATTAATTCAGTTCTAAACACCTGTCCAGTCAAGGAATGAATAGTTTAGATGAAACAACTCCCCTTGCTAGAGTGGTGTGAGAGAAGCTTGTAAACTTTGTGTGTGTGTGTGTGTGCATGTGCTAGTGTGTGTGAGAGATCAGCCAAAATAGGATGATTATTTCATGCATGATACATGACACTTTCCACATCGTCACACACACAGCTTACAATTTATCAGCAATCATTACTAAGTAACACATATATCCCACTGAAAAAAATCAGATCAAGTCGCAATATTTTTGGAATGTTCTTGTCTGACTCTCACATCCACCCCTGCCATCTTTATTATCATGTATATTAAATTCATGCACACAAGTACCATTGGGTTATAAGGCAATATTTTTTTCTCCAATTTCGACCTATGTGCCTAATAAATGAGGGTGCCCTATTAGTGAACAAAATCGTGAGAAGAGAGGCAACGATTGCCGTGCTCAGTACAGTCTACTGTGAGTCTAGACATCGAAAGTGGCAACGAGTCGCTGATACGATGAATACTCACATTAAAATGCTTCAAAATCCCTATTATCGTCCAAGATATTGTCCAACAGATGCCATAACCCTTCACTGGATGTAAAAAGCATCATTGTAGAGCTTAAAATGCCATAATTCTATCATTTTTCGCCAAGAAAAGTCCAAACACAACAACAGGAAGTCGCACAAACGGAAGTTCGATGATTTGATACGGGAGCCAACTCTCGTTTATGACAGCAATAATGGGCTTCGAAGTTTGATTTTCTTTGCGAGGTGTGCATCGCCTTATAAACGAGGGCGCCCTTTTTCTTTAATTTTTTTAATGATTTCTCTCGAAAATTGCCCTATTCGCCGTTTACACACAAGCGCCTAATGATAAAAAAAGTACGGTAATGATATATGCGAACACATTTATACAGCTCACCTGTTAGTGATGAGCAGAATGTCGGCCTTGTCCTCTTTGCTGAGGGGAGCGTGGGCCCAGTAGCGGTCCTGAACACTGATTTCTCCTTTCTTTAAACTCTGCAGCAGGCGCTGGCCTGATGCCTTGTACTCAGAGTAGGGTCGAATGCCCTGCAAGTACAACAGAGCAAGTTGTATTATTGTGCGCAAGAAAGTGTGCTCAGAGTAGGGTCGAATGCCCTGCAAGTACAACAGAGCAAGTTGTATTATTGTCTGTAAGTGTATGTATGATAATAATAATAACAATAATAATAATAAAGAACACTTCCATAGCGCACATTCCAGGCTTGCTGCTCATGGCGCTTTACAACAATGAGCAAATGAACACCTATGTCATCGCGCACATAAGCACACATACTGACTAACATAAACAGATTTACATACCCACGCATGCACACACACACACATACATACATACATGCATGCACTCACGCATGCACGCACATAATCAAAGATATACATACACATCAATCAACATACATATGCACGTACACAAACGCATATACACGCACATATATACACACACACATACATACATGCACACAAACCGATCATGGTGGACAGAAGAGTTCCGAGAACAGATGGGATTTCAGATTGGCTTTGAAAACTGACGGGGAGTTGGCATGTCTGAGAGACATGATGGCACATATATGTGACCCGCCGCCACAAAATGAGCGCAATGTCCCAGTGGTCACTTTTGAGTTATTAGCAAATCATTATTCTGCATTGAAAGGGCTTCCCAACAAACAAACACCATAAATTGGACTATTTGTTGCAAAGTTAATGTCCCAGTGGTCACTTTTGAGTTATTAGCAAATCATTATTCTGCATTGAAAGGGCTTCCCAACAAACAAACAAAATTGGACTATTTGTTGCAAAGTTCACCACAAAATGAGTGTAATGTCCCAGTGGTCACTTTTGAGTTATTAGCAAATCATTATTCTGCATTGAAAGGGCTTCCCAACAAACAAACACCATTTATAAATTGGACTATTTGTTGCAAAGTTCACCACAAAATGAGCGCAATGTCCCAGGGGTCACTTTTGAGTTATTAGCAAGTCATTATTCTGCATTGAAAGGGCTTCCCAACAAACAGACAAAATTTATAAATTGGACTGTTTGTTGCAAAGTTCTCCACAAAATGAGTGTAATGTCCCAGTGGTCACTTTTGAGTTATTAGCAAGTCATTATTCTGCATTGAAAGGGCTTCCCAACAAACAGACAAAATTTATAAATTGGACTGTTTGTTGCAAAGTTCTCCACAAAATGAGTGTAATGTCCCAGGGGTCACTTTTGAGTTATTAGCAAATCATTATTCTGCATTGAAAGGGCTTCCCAACAAACAGACAAAATTTATAAATTGGACTGTTTGTTGCAAAGTTCTCCACAAAATGAGTGTAATGTCCCCATGGTCACTTTTGAGTTATTAGCAAGTCATTATTCTGCATTGAAAGGGCTTCCCAACAAACAGACAAAATTTATAAATTGGACTGTTTGTTGCAAAGTTCTCCACAAAATGAGTGTAATGTCCCAGGGGTCACTTTTGAGTTATTAGCAAATCATTATTCTGCATTGAAAGGGCTTCCCAACAAACAGACAAAATTTATAAATTGGACTATTTGTTGCAAAGTTCACCACAAAATGAGTGTAATGTCCCAGTGGTCACTTTTGAGTTATTAGCAAATCATTATTCTGCATTGAAAGGGCTTCCCAACAAACAGACAAAATTTATAAATTGGACTGTTTGTTGCAAAGTTCTCCACAAAATGAGTGTAATGTCCCCATGGTCACTTTTGAGTTATTAGCAAATCATTATTCTGCATTGAAAGGGCTTCCCAACAAACAGACAAAATTTATAAATTGGACTGTTTGTTGCAAAGTTCTCCACAAAATGAGTGTAATGTCCCCGTGGTCACTTTTGAGTTATTAGCAAGTCATTATTCTGCATTGAAAGGGCTTCCCAACAAACAGACAAAATTTATAAATTGGACTATTTGTTGCAAAGTTATGAAGATTTAAAGTCGTATGCTCCAGAAATCGGCGAAATGAGAAAAAGCAACCAAAAAGTTTCAAAATGTGGTACAAAACCAGATGTTTCTGATAAAAACACACTTTTAAGGCAGAATTTTTTATTTTTTTTACACTTCAACATTTCTTTTTTTCCCTTGCAAAGAAAGTTCTCTTCTTCCATAATGGATATTACAAGACAATATTATTGTACAGAACTAAATAACACAATGATTAATTCAATCATACTAAATAACCATCATTATGAAATAAAACAAATCAGCATATAATCCAGGCATGGGAATTAGAGAAGACAAACAAAAAGACTGAAAATTGTGGTCTGGAAGAAGGCATAGAAACAAGGGGAAAAAAAATAATATATATATATATATAAAAAAAAACCCTGCAAATCGTGTGTGTTGGGATACAGCCCCCAGAAAATGAAGCTTCTTCTGTTATCTAAGCCTTAAAAAACAGTGTTAGAAACAGGACTCAACATTTCTGTGTGAGGTAGAAAAATACCTATTTTTAATAAGTCAAATCTGAAAATTGCTGATTTGCCCCCCTTCCAACTAAAATTGCCCCTAGGGGTAAGTATGCCAGGGATGAAGCGACTAGTTTTGTGGCGACGAGTCACATATGCGATCTAGCACCACGAAAGGGACATTAAGTGTCAAAATGGACAATCTGAGATAATGGTACAGCTAGAAACTTCAGACAATTCTCATTCAAATGATATAAGAACCATTGTTGTAACATTTGCCGTTTTAGAGTTATAAGCATTTAAAATTGGTCGGCCATTTTGAGAAATCATAGTCTAAAGTTTAGCCTAGCTGAAGAAAAATGCATCAACCTACTCATTTAAAATCACTTTTTGGAATATTTAGAGACCATAATGGGGATTGTCCTTCATAAATATGAAAGATGAGATGCCAGAGAGCATGAAAATATACATAGCTCAAAACTGATAAAAAAGAAGAGATTTTTGACTTTGCAAGCCTGTTGTGAGAAACTAGCCCAGCGACTTAATGTCCCTTTTCGCTGGGTCACATATGTGTGGCAGAAAATGAAAAGAGAAAGAAATTTCTTAAATGGCATACGCTTAAGCTTGCTCAAGTTGTGCATTTATAAAAAAGTCATTACTTAATCACTCATTTTGTCACTATGGTATAATTCACATTTGAATTAATATTTGACAATGGCATTCAGTTTCAGGTCTCTCTTTTAATCCCATTCACTGCCGTCAGACTGGTTTTTTTATTGCAAGGAAATAAAGGAGAACCTCACAATGTCTGGGTTGATGAACCTGGGAAGCCGCAGCTTGGTTGCCACCCCACCTTCCATTTCGGCAGCTCTGAAACACACTCCTATGTATCAGCACAAACACTTATTCATGGGTGCACCTACACAAAATAAAAAAAACCCTGAAAGGCCGGGGTCTAGGAGTAATGTCCCCCTGCAGCTGAAGAAAAAATTGATGATGGTATTTTAGTTTGCTTTTTCCACAATTTATACAAATGCTTATCTTAAAGTGTTTGAAAAACACAGTAGACACACAAAGATCTCGTTTGACAAATTTTAAAAAAGGAACTTCCTTTTCTGGTAACATTCAAAAACAGGAAATCCTTGTATACCAGGAAAAGTTGCACCCATGCTTATTTCAACAACAGAAAAAAAAATGTATGCTATCACTAATTATCATACACTTGTGGCGGTGCCATAGCCGATGAGGTTTAACCGAGGCGTGGTCACCGCTACAGCTATCTGTATTAATAAAAAAATCGGGACTTTACTGGTTTCGTACTGCCTCCGGGCATTGCCTCCAGTATTGTTCCAACCATATTTGTATTTACAAATGTCCCATATGTGTCTGATTCAGACCAAGAGGATGTAAAACTCCAGTTTCTCTCTATGCTATTACTAATTCTGATCACTTCTCGGCCTTTTGGCTAAGACAGTGATTCGGGAACATAAATTTTTGTTTATAACCTGGTTGGTTTGTTCAGCCCGTCGTACATGGTGAAAGCCGATACGCGACGTTAAACTGAACTTCCATCCTATGCTATCACAAAACTGTAAATTGAAACAATAGCGCCACACATACAAGTTTGAAACAAGGGACATAAGCCCGCAATGACTCGCTCAATGTGTGTGTGTGTGTTGTGTGTGTGTGCCTGTGCTTCAGTTGTGCTTTGTACATGTAAGCGCATGTGAATGGGCTATGACCTAAGGAACGAACATAAAATATCCCTTAACCCTTTCACTGCCAGCCATATTTCAGCCAAACATTTCCATTAAATTTACCTGGGTAGAGAACAAAATCCATCTGCAGTATTGGGGATTCTTCTGCGACATAAAATTAGGTCTATCCTTACTTCCCAAAACTAAGACGATAGCGTCTTTGGATAATAGACCCCTTTTAGTGACATAGGTGTTAAATCACTGAGGTGATAAAATGCGACTTTGGTGGTGAAAGGGTTAACCAAATTAATAATTGATTTACATCCAATTTGTTCTTGTGACTTTTAAATAAAAGCAGTCACTGCAGACATAATGTGATTTCTATCATCGTGCAACAATTTGGTTGTGCTATTATTTGAAGTTTGTGAGAAAATTGCTATGTTAAAGTTTTTAATGCGACGGTGACCACACACACACACCAACTTTTCGCTCGTCAAAAACACCTTTTTTTTCAGGGGGGAGGGGGGAGTTGGAGGCGTTGCACCTGCCCGGTTTCACTCCCTCGTTTTATTTTCATTTTATTCAACTCTTTCCTGTTATCTTAGCAAACGTTTCACTGCCCTGCACACACACAGACCGACCTTCGGAGGCCGTCAAAGGCCATGCTGACCATGTCGATGACACCCCCGGCTGGCTTGGTCAGCAGCCCCAGGATTCCCTTGCCCACGCCCTTGAAGAAGCCCTCCACGCCGTCCTCGTGGGCGCCCTTGACAGGGTCCAGCACCAGGCCGGAGAACCCCAGTCCCACGCCCATCACCAGGCTGCGGCACGCCTGGGCCAAGCTGGCCGGCAGGTGGCGAGGCTGCTGCTGCAGGCGAGTGCGGCGCTTCTGCAAAGTACAATATAGGACTAGAGTACTGACGAGTCTATGTGTTTGCCGGGTCAGTGCGTACCCCCCCCCCCCCCCTTGAAATCGTAGAGAATGTAAAGAAATCACATCATGCTTCCAATGACGTTTATTTTTTCCGGCTACCATTTTTCAAATGAAAGATACCAACTTTCATGGAGTTAGAAGGTAAGATCTGAATCTACCGTATTTTCCGGACTATAAGGCGATATTTTTTCCTCAGACTGAGACCCCTGCGCCTTATATGACTGATAATATAGCAAGACAATATAATAACAAAATCTGAAATTTGGGAGGTGCGCCTTATAGTCTGAAAAATATGGTACTAATTTTACTAATGGTTTCCTTTACGCACTTGGTGTGGGGTGAATGTTGCTATGGGTTGCAAATAAGACAAAAATGCAGCACCTGTATGTACGGTGCGCAGACCCATACCGGTACGCAATGACCAATTTGTCATAGTCTTCAGAAATCTGTTCGCTTCTAGAAAACGGTTTCAGTTACAAAGCAGAGCGTTGATACAGTGGAAGCAGAAACATTTTAACAGATGCTGGTGATCTAAATCTTTTCCAATATCGAACTGGAGATCCACAAATTGACGTCATATTACGATAATGCCTTAAGGGGTATGCAACCCCCCTTCAGTACTCTATATTTTTATGAGGCGCATCATATTATTAGGAGCACCCCCTCAAACTTTGCACTGAATTCTGATTTTGTAGAAACAGTTTCTTACTACACTATTAGTCACAAAACGCCAACAGTGCATCACATAAGGCATGATACCTGCATTCGGCAAATACGACTGTCTAGTCATAGAAGCAAGTAGATGAGAAGTGAAAGATGAGTCATCACCGAAAGGCGCGAGCATTGGAGGGATTATACACACACAGTTTCACTAGTGTGTTAGACATTAAAAACAACAACCAAACAGACCAATCCAATAGACAAGTAAAAGTTTGACACAGCACAGCATATGATGCACACAAAAGAAAATCACCCCAAAAATCTTACTGTTATTGAAAGCGGAAGACAAAAATGTATCACAACAATTTTGAATTATTAAAAATATAAAAAAATTCACTCCAGCCATAGCTGCCAACCTTTCAGAAGCAAAATAAGGAATTTGTTGGGGGGGGTGGGTTCGGGAGGGGGGCGTGCTGAAGCGTTTTTCATATGTGATGAAGCATAGCTGTCCTCTCCTGGCATGAGAACATGTTAAATAACAATATGAAAACACACCATGCATTCATTAATATATTATGTATATTTATTATAATCAATATACTTACAGTACAAAAGTTGGTTTCAGTTGTTCGTGTAGTCTGAAGAAGAAAACGTCCACAAAATCTTCAGCACTCCCAAGTTCTGTGTCACATCACTTCAATAGGGTTTGTACACCTAGGTTCTTTAAATTCCAAAGTCATCTGGTCACCACTGAACATTTTCAAATCCATGTTGAAGGAATGGCCTGGAGCAGTCGGTTTCTACAATTGTGTTTATGTTGGAGATTTCTACATCAATGCTGATTCAGCTGGGGGAACTATCACCAAGATAGAATCACAAATACTAAATAATACTGTTGCAAAATTATTACTCTGCTTTACACACTTTGAAATCAGTTAATTCAAAAATCAACTAAGTTGGAAAAACAAATTAGAACATAAAACATTATATTGCAGAACCACAAGCTGGGGAGCTGTGAAGCACTGGTGCACTAAAGAAGAAAACACGAAAAGTCTTCAAAGAAAAACAAAATCCATGAATTGTTTATAGAACTCACATGTCCAAAAAGGTAGAACACAAAGAACAGGTCCTGTCTAAGGCCTTGTCACATCAACTTGATCAAGGGTCAAGATCTACTGCTTCTTTTTCTTGACCTGTTCAGAAGTGGATGATTTGGCCTTGCTCAACAGCTCTTGGTCGAACCTTTGCTCATAGCAGCAACCATGGAGATTGGCCTTGGCAACCATCATGTCATTCAACATCTGGCTGCTCAAGGATCCCCTGAAGTCTGTCTTATTCTTACGCACTTGGCTAAAGATTCTCTCACAGCTGGCATTGCTGTGTGGCAGTGACAAAATTCCCAGCATGATGTAGGCCAGTCTGTCGAAGGCTAGCGCTCCCAGCTTCTTCTCTTTGGCCAGAAGAGCCCACTTCTTGTCTTCCCTCTCCTCTTCCTCAACAGCCTCTGGAAGTGTGAATGCCTGGAAGCTGTTGAACTGGGTTTGCAAGGCATCTGTGGCAGCAGACAGGTCTTCTTCCCCCTTCTTCAGGACCAGCGATGGGAAATTCTTGAGGAAAAACTGAAGGTCACTCCAGTCACATGTTTTTGTCTTTGATGTGTCGACAACTTGACTGTGTAGAAGCACAGGGTAGCGGAGTGGAAACTTTGCAACCATGTAGTCAGAGGCTGCGGTGTAGTACTGCCTAACTGAAGTGTAGAAGGTAATCCTACTTGTTGATGGCAGGGTTTCCACCACTGCTGATGCTGCTGCACCGATAAAAAGGTTGCTGTCAGTTTTTTGGTGGTCCCTCAATCTGTAATTTACTTCAAGTGGCTCTTTTGCTGCACTGGTCACCGATGGAAGTACAAACTTCTCTTGCAAGCTCGTGAGCAAACCCATGAGAATCTCCCGCAAGACATGAATCAATGGCTTCTCAGCCTGCAGCATCCTGTTCGTGGTTTCAAAACTGGGGACAACTGCTTTCAGGAAGCAGGCGAAGGCGAAGGAGAGTGGATCCGATAAAGATGAACACACTCTTTCCTGCCTCCCTGATCCTAACTCCACAGCGAGTTTTTTGGCTGGAGGTTGGCTCTGGCTTGGCAAGCTTTTTCTCTTCTGTCCAGCAGCAGACTGTGATGAGGAAGATGCCCTTGCTTCACTCTTCTTGGGGATGTGGTAAGACTGAAGCCGTGCATCGCTACTGCTGGTGCATTTTGGTGCTGAGGATTTCATCTCTGCCTCAAAGAAATGCAGAAGAGGCGTCCAATTTTCTATCAGACGGCCCAGGCACTTGCCCAAAGACAGCCACCGAGTACACACGTGTTTCAGGATTCGCTTGGTGTCGACATCTGCCAGCTCCTGAAATTTGTGCAGCTCCTGCTTCCTCTTCTTGGATTTTTCCAAATAGTAGAAGATATCTGTTAACAACTCGTCAACTTTCACCGGAAGAGTAGCAGCAGCCTTCTCTGCAGCCAAGTTGACAAGATGGCACGGACAGCCTATGTTGATCAGGTTGGAGCTGGTCTTTCGCAGGTGTCCCAAAACTCCGTTTTTGGCCCCTATCATCACTGCTGCATTGTCGGTTGCCAGTCCAATGCAGTTTTCTTTCCAGATCTCCTTTGTCACGCCTTGCTTGTTGAACTCAGTTGTTATCAGCTCAGCGATGTTTTCCCCTGTGCCAGCTTTGTCGAGGCAGGGTACAGACAGCAAGGAGGTCTTGATTTCTCCATGATCCTCGTCGAAGAAGGTGACCACTATAGGATATAGGGTCATCTCCATACTGCGGTCGTTTCCTCCGTCAGTGGCCATCGAAAAGGGTCCTGGAAAAGCATGAAACATTGAATCTTTTTTAAACTCTTATCTAAAATTTCCTATTATCACTTTTATTATCATTCTCTTTAATTTTTATCACTGATAAAAAATGGTAGAAATAAAGACAAAGATAATGAAAATGATAATAGCAAAAATCACCATTATGATTTCTTGAAATTATTTTCACATTTTAATATATAACGTGTCCTCTCTTTTTTAAATCCCAGAAAACAAACCTATTAAAACCATTAATGTTTAGGATTGATCGTCTTATTCATTCACTTGAAATGATCAATGAACTGTCACCAGTATCAGAAATCACTATCCTTGACATGTAGGTTATCTTTGGGTCGACCCTTTGTGATGGGCCTTGAGACGCATTCTTTCCATAGCCACTGTGTGGCAGGAAACTGACATCTCATTTTTTTGTATAAGTAGGGGTCATATGTCTCATGAAGTTTGAAAACAATCTGAAGATTTGCATCTTAATATCTCATCTATTTGCTAGATAACCATGTTTTGTTCATTTTGTTGTTGCATGCACGCACACAGTAACACACACAAACACATACGCACAGACACATGCACAAATGACTGCACGCATGTGCGCATGCATGCACACACACACATTATGAAAATTGATCTCTGATTTTGGGCAGGCACAGGTCATTTCATACAACTTTTGGAATCTGAAAATGACTTGAAGCTCTCCTTCTTCTTGTACCCTGGCTTAAAGACTCCATGGATCATCCCAACAGCCGAAGCACTTGAACACTATGGTACAAATGCACCAGCTAGAGATGAGAACATTACGAAGTGACCGTGTTTTTTGGTACTACCCCGCCATGTAGACAGCCACATTTCGACTTCGGTGAAGCTCGACTCATGCATACAACTAAGCACACACAATGTGCACATACACACAAACCAATACAGAAATAAGAAATAAATCACCACACTTACTACTTTTAAGAGACTTGACAAGATCTGTCTGAGATCGACTAGCAAGGGTGTGCAGCAGACATGACGTTTTCGTTCTTGCTGAGGAGAAGGCCCGTGCTTCTTCACTTTTGGGGAACATTGCTGTGAGCAACTTTCCAAAGTGATCAGCAGCAGCCAACGGTATATTGTGCTCCACCACATATGCAGTAAACAGCAACTGACGAGCAAACATAAAAAGAAAAAGACCTGGTCAATGTCTAGCAATATAAAATCATAAATCATATGGCACAAAAAGACCCAACATTAGTTCTATACCGTATCCCAACCTTCGACTGATCTCTCAAATTTCATTCCTACTCCTAGTTCCATCCAGAATAGACAGACGGAGAGGGAGGGAGAAGGGGGGGGGGGGGGGGAGAGGCTCCCATGTATTTGGCAGTGTAAAGCCGATGTCACCTCTGAAAAGCCTGTCAGGGAAATGTTGTTCAAATTAATCTCTCTCTTAAGCCCCCTCCTCTCCAAATCAAGATGGTACACCTACAATTACAAATAAACACAAAGAGATCAACATTGACTAGAATACTGGGAATGTAAGGAGAGATAAAGCAGAAAGAGAGACAGGCACAGAAAGAGAGAGAGAGAGAGAGAGAGAGAGAGAGAGAGAGAGAGAGTGTATACATGTATGTGTGTGTGTGTGTGTGTGTGTGTGTGTGTGAGAGAGAGAGAGAGAGAGAGAGAGAGAGAGAGAGAGAGAGAGAGAGAGAGAGAGAGAGAGCATGTGTGTGTTTGAATGTGTGTGTGTGTGTGAGAGAGAGAGAGAGAGTGTGTGTGTGTGTGTGTGTGTGTGTGTGTGAGAGAGAGAGAGAGAGAGAGAGAGAGAGAGAGAGAGAGAGAGCATGTGTGTGTGTTTGTGTGTGTGTGTGTGTGTGTGTGAGATAGAGAGACAGAGTGTATACATGTGTGTTTGTGTGTGAGAGAGAGAGAGAGAGAGAGAGAGGGGGGGGGGGGAGAGTGAGCATGTGTGTGTATGTGTGAGAGAGAGAGAGGGGGGGGAGAGAAAGAGTGTGCGTGTGTATGAGAGAGAGAGCATGTGTGTGTGTTTGTGTGTGAGAGAGAGAGACAGAGTGTATACATGTGTGTGTGAGAGAGACCATGTGTGTGTTTGAGTGTGTGTATGTGTGTGTGAGACTGAGACTGAGAGAGAGAGAGAGAGAGAGAGAGAGAGAGAGAGAGAGAGAGAGAGAGAGAGAGAGCATGTGTGTTTGAGTGTGTGTATGTGAGAGAGAGAGAGAGAGAGAGAGAGAGAGAGAGAGAGAGAGAGAGGTCAGAGTAAGAGCATGTGTGTGTTTGAATGTGTGTGTGTGTGTGTGTGTGTGTGAGAGAGAGAGAGAGAGAGAGAGAGAGAGAGAGAGAGAGAGAGAGAGAGAGAGAGAGAGAGAGAGAGAGAGAGCATGTGTGTGTTTGAATGTGTGTGTGTGTGTGTGTGTGTGTGAGAGTCTTGATTGCTTACCTCTGCATTGATTGAGCTGTTGTCCTTTTTGGAACGGAAACAATCCGCTACCGAAGGCGTCTTCTTCACAACGGTATCTGCTTTCGTATTCCGCTTGTGTTTTTCCGTCTTCTCGTGCTGGATGATGTCATTTCGACCGCCATGCGAAATCTTGAAATCGCTCCGACAAACCTTGCAGAACGCATAACTATCGCCTTGTCGCGACTCATCAATGTACGAAAAATCCTTCTTGTAGACAGGAACGAACTTCTGGTAGTTACGGCTATGAGTAGATGAAGTAGAACTCGAGGTAGGCCTAGATGAAGTAGAACTCGAGGTAGACGAAGTAGAACTCAATCTCGCGCTTTCCGCCATCTTGTTAGGAATAAAAACTTTTGGCGCATGCGCAGAAAAAGGTTGACCGAGTTACAAAACGTGGATCGGCGTTGGAAACCAGCACGCGCGCGAAGATCGACACGATTTTTTAAAAAAAAGTTATTTTTTTTGGGAAAATTTTGAATACGGAATTTGACACCACTAAACGGAATGGCCGGAACCGCGGCCGGAAACCGGAAAAATTCCGGGAAATACGGAAAGGTTGGCAGCTATGACTCCAGCCATACACACAAACAAAACATACATAAAGAAAAGGAGAAATGAATGAAAGAAGATTACGAGTTTTTACTTCAGGTTTAGACATAGGGAAGTGGTAGATCACTTTTTTATAAATAGACTTTATATAGAAAAACTCTCTATACCAATTGGCTACCCCACAACAAACCACTACAAAAGCAAAGTCAGAGGCAAAATTGTGGTCTAAGGGAGTGAAGCGGGTTAAGAAGTGAACAAAGTATGGTGTGCACACAGATTTACTTCCCTTGAAGCAAATGCATCAAATTGACAGCTATCTATCAATTCCGGACATATATGTCCGGAACGACTTGAATGAGTTAAAAGTAATGAGCAAAGTCCCACTTTTTGGTAGTCTTTGTCGAAGGAGAGGGCAGCCAGGGCGTTTCCAATGGACCCCGTCAACAGAGCCACAGAACTGGCAGCCCCTCCTGGAAAACGCAGGAAGAAAAACGGTGCAAACCTCAGCAAATTAACACTATGCTGGTACAGTACACTCCGCTTAGTAGGACGCCGCTTATAAGGAAATCCGCTTATAAGGTACACAAGTTTTGGGTCCCTGCCGAAGTTGTTCTTTGTTATTACTTATTGAAAGTCGGATAATAGGAAGTCGGTTACAAGGAAAGCCGTTTATAAGGAACAAACATTTTGGCTCCCTTCGAGTTCCTTATAAGCGGAGTGTACTGTACATTATTTTCTCCCTAAAAAGTGAGCTTAAAAGATAGCTTTACATCTGTGAAAAGAAAGCATTTAAAAATAAAACACTAGTGTCTAGATAAACATGTAAAAATCCTACATGTATTTGATCCAGATTATTTTTTTAATTTGAATTATGGGAAAGCACACCGACACGAAACTAATATACAGGACCAAATACATATTATCCACTTCAGTGTCATCCACTGTATTAGTCTCTGCATTTCTCATTTGCCAAGTCATCTTTTTCTTCTTCTTCGATCGCTCAGACAGTTTCCTGTCATATGAGCGCAGATGCGAATGCTGCCCTTGTGCACCTAAGAAACTTTAGTTAGGCCCAGCATGTCTGTCTTCGGCTGCAGACAATCTTTGTTAGACTTTTCTTAAACAAAGGCAGGAGAATGGACCAGTAAAGGCAGAAAGATAGTTGATGACAGTAAGCAAATGGGGAAAGGCAGAGTCAAAGAGAGGGACAGATCAGATCAGAGGAAATTACAAGCAAGAACTTCTAGAAGGTGGGGGAACCATCTGAACGAAAGATCCCCCAGCGTCCAGACAGGGGGATTTGCCATGTCAATTTTTGCAGTATAAACTTCATGAATAAGTATCTCTTGATGGCAGGTACTGAGGCATTACAGTGACCTATTATATCAGGTACCAAAGTGGTTCATATCCTTAGCTTTGCTGCACTGGGTTTTTGTTGTTATTTGTTTGTTGTTGTTTTCGTTCCCCAGCTTAAACGCTCTTGGGGCACACCCAGTGCCATGTGAACATTTCGCATGGCCTTGGGTGGGAAGACTACGTGTATGGCTGCTTTTAAAGGGCCCCGCCACATGGGCACATACTCCGACTTCAGGTGAACTGGATTTTTACTTCAGCAGACAGAAGTGTGCACTCACCCACTGTGTTTCCCATCAGGCTGTTGACCCCACGGGCCAAACCCTCCTGGAACTCGTCCGACCCCTGGATGGAGCCCTGGCACACACAACAAGCCAAAAATGAAACACAAGACATTCAGGTAGTATTTGGTCCTTTCATTGTGGCTCAACATACAGACGTTTCGTACGATACATTACGTTATCAATGTAAAAAGAAAGACTGACAGACAGCCAAACATCAGCTGACACATGAAACACAAGACATTAAGGTAGTATTTGGTCCTTTTATTGAGGCTCAACATACAGACGTTTCGTACGATACATTATGTTAGCAGACCTGCCTACTTGGAATTTTCCCAATCAGTAGCCCAGCCATCAATTTTCAGTAGCATGGCAAATCTTTCCGTAGCATCCACAAACAACGGCAATCGATTTGTTCTCTGCCTGAGCCGAAACGCACTGCTTAATATGTTTCGCTGATTGAACGTGTTGACGGCAATCGTCTCTACCGCCATGATTCACAGAGAAGTCCGCATGGCAGAGGTTCAAGTTGCACTGCAGCGAGCATGGTTCGCACCGAGTCAACTTCTGACGATGCAAGGCCACTCCTCCGTGTAAGCTATTTTAAAAACTTGTGCGGCAGGCCGATGTTTTTTCTTAGAACAAGATGGTGTGCCAGATGATTTTCGTTTTCTGGTTTGGGTTCGTTTTTCTTCGTTTGAAACATCTCCCGAATTGCTACTGCTGCTGGAGTCCGCCATTTTTTCCAGAGAAAGCAATAAGAACGCATGCGCAGTCACTTTGATAAAAACGGAAGTGACTAGGTTATCGCGCGTGACACGGCGTCTGCTCTTAGAAGCCGACAAAACCGGGAACGGCATAAGCAAAAATAAAATGCGGCGGCAATTTGTTTTTTTCCGTAGCAACGTTAAGGTTGCCGTAGCTCCGTAGCAAAGCTTTATTTTTCGTAGCTGCTACGGCCAAATCGTAGCAGTAGGCAGATCTGTGTTATCAATGTAAAAAGAAAGACTGACAGACAGCAAAAAATAGTAAGAGTTCAAAATAGAAAGAGAAGACTGAGTTGAAATTAAGATATAAAAGGAAGACTGAGTAGATATCATTTCTAGAAAGAAAAAAAAAAAGTAGAGCAATATTCGTGACAAATTTGAGAGAGAGATACTGAGTAAGTAAATCAGCTGTATTTAGCGTCAGCATGGATCAAAGAAAAAACAACCTAAAGGAAATTAAAACACATGCATTTGCAAACAAACACGCATACACACATACGTACACATAACACACACACTACTTGATATCCTATCTACATTGAGTTGACCATAATCAGGCATGCTACAGGCAAAATTTCATTTTCTCTGAAAGTTCCTCGAAGTGGCGAAGCCACAAGTGCGCGGCTGCGAAGCAGGCGCGCGAGCTAGGGGGGTCCGGGGGCATGCCCCCCCGGAATTTTTTTGAACAAATGGCTAAAATCTGTGCAATCTGAGCCATATTTTCAGGGTTGTGAACAGTACAGTGTTTAGTGCTAAATGTGTTGTTTTTCCCCCCTCCCCCACCCCACCCCCACATAAAGAAAAGACAAGTGGTGTACATACCTGCTGATCAGAACTTATTACAGCCCAGTTTCAAAAAGACACCGAAAAAATCTGATGAAAACATTATTTCATACATTTCCAATCCCATTTGTTCTTTAAACCTTTGTCCCAGTCTCCACAGGAACCTCTGGGCACAATATCACTTCTGGACATCGCGAAAGTTTGCAATTTAACACTCGATACGAGTCAAATGTCGACCGTGCTATTTAGTTATGGCGTCGCAGGAAGTTGGTAACCGGTGCGCGCGCAACGGAGGGCTTAAGCAGTGAGTCGACTGCTTGCACGCGTAGTAAGAGTTCCGCGAAGCGTGGCGCGAGTCGACTGCTTGCACGCGTAGTAAGAGTTCTGCGAAACGTGGCGCGATTTTTTTTTTCTCTGAAAATTTTTGAGTTTCGCTGCAGTTCAAAACGGGTTTGGCGGAATTCCGCGAAATCGCTGAAAAGTAGCATGCCTGATAATCTACTCCAATCCTCCTCCGTCTCTCTCTTTTAAAAAAAAATCACATGTAAAAGAAAGATGTTAAATTAAAGACAGACACAAACACACTAAGTAAGAGCACTCTTTGTTCTTGAACCTGTGACACACTGACTGGTGGTATTGGGGGGAGAGAGGGGGGGGGGGGGGGGGGGGGGGGGGGGGGAGCGGGGGGGGGGGGGGGGGGGGGGGGGGGTACAAATACTTCCTCCACCTTCTGGAAGTTATGTGCATGTAACTTCCTCTAATCTGTTGCTCTCTTTGACTCTCCCTTTTCCCTTTGCCTACTGACATCTTCTATCTTTCTGCCTTACTGGTCCATTCTCTGGCCTTTGTTCTTGAAACTATTTCAAAGATCTTCTCCAGCCATAGATGAACATGTTGGGCCTAACTATTTCTTAGTTAGGCATATAACAGCAGTATGACGCATCTGCACTCATAAGACAGGAAACTGAGCTTTTGACGAAGAAGAAAAAGAAGAAGTACTAGTATTACTTTCTAGTCAAACAGACCGTCTCTGTGAAATTCGGGCTGCTCCCATGTGTGAGCGCGTCACCACTAAATCAGCGCCGTCTTTTGTTTTTAGCTTACCAAGAAAGGCTCATAGAAGAAGTCCCCGAGACCCTGGGTGAAGTTGTACACCAGGCCGTAGGTAATTCACACACACACACATACAGACAGACACACATGCACAAATACACACATGCTCAAACACACACACGCATGCACACACACACGCACGCACGCACATATATGCACACACATACACTCACATGCGCACACACACATACACACTCACACACAGACAGACACACACGCACAAACACACACAGAGACAGACAGACACACACACAAACGCAAGCACACACACGCCCTTATCCTACCAGGAAAGGCTCATAGAAGAAGTCCCCGAGGCCCTGGGTGAAGTCGCGCACCAGGCCGTAGGGGTTCCCCAGGACGTCCAGCCCCAGGATGAGCACGTAGGCCTGCTGCAGGGCCTGCTGGCTGTAGTGAGACTGGATATGGGCCAGCAGCTGACCGCTGGACAGCAGCACTCCCTTCTGCTGGAAATAGGCCATCCTGCACATACATAGGTGTGGATAAACATTTATATATGTACAGATACACAGATATATTGATATGCACGCACACACACAACCATGCATATACACATCTAAATGCACACACAAAGACACAGACTCGGACACATATAGACACACACAACATGGATGGTTACACAATACACACATGTGCAAGTACAAAAAAGCACATCACACACACACATGCAAACAGGCACTCACACACACACATGTGCAAGTACAAAAAAAGCACATCACACACACATGCAAACAGGCATGCATACATACCAACACACACACACACGTGCAAGTACATAACACACACATGCAAACAGGCATGCACACACACATGCAAACAGGCACGCACACACACAAACATACACATGTGCACATACAAAAAAGCACATAACACACACATGCAAACAGGCATGCATACACACCAACACACCCACACCCATGTGCAAGTACAAAAAAAGCACATAACACACATGCAAACAGGCATGCACACACAAACACACACACACGTGCAAGTACAAAAAAGCACATGCAACACACATGCACACACACAAACATACACACACACACACAAACACACACGTACAAAAAAGCACATAACACACACATGCAAACAAGCAAGCACACACACACACACACACACAACCAACCTAAGCTCTACGTCAGTGATTTCAGTGAGTGTAGCCCCCACGGAGGTGAGGAAGAAGTCGATCACGTCAGATCGGAAGCTGGTCGGCTTGTTCGTCCCATGGAGCGTTCCATTCAAGGAAAAGCTCACTCTCAGCTGAAAGGCAATCAAGCAAATCTTCTTCTTCTTCGATCGCTCAGACAGTTTCCTGTTAATTATGAGCGCAGATGCGTCATGCTGCCATTATGCACCTAATTAAGGAATAGTTAGGCCCAGGAAGTCCGACTTCGGCTGGAGGAAATCTTTTTGAAAGTGTTTCGTGAAAAATGGCAGGAGAATGGACTGGTAAGGCAGAAAGATAGTAGATGACAGTAAGCAAAGGGAAAAGGCAGAGTCAAAGATAGTGACAGATTAGAGGAAGTTACAAGCACAGAACTTCCAGAAGGTGGTGGAACTATTTATACAAAAGACCCCTGGTATCCCCACTGTCTAGAAATAATTAAACACAATGCTATGCACGCCTGTCTGTCGCATTATAGTCCGTAAAATATGGTAGTCTTCAACAAAAGACTGAACTGTACCATGATATTCCAATACTGTAGAAAATCATTTATGGTACAGCTCTCATTTACTATTGGCCCTTTCTACCGGCTGATGTCAATCAGTGATAAAAGACATTTGAGTAAAAAGCTAACTCACTATAACAGCAACCAAACCACTGCTTACGAAAACAATCGCCAACTGAAAGCTAACACACTATAACAGCAACCAAACCACTGCTTACGAGAACAAGGGTATCGCCAACTACAGCTGCAAGCCTCTTAGAACAAGCACCAAACTCTACAGGACTGTCAGCTTCAGGCAATATACCACCACACACACTTTGAAGTGATTCTGTGCAGTGGTTTGAAATATATTGTGTTGATAGACAAAGTAAAGGGCAAACACACATGCATGACTACAGGCATCAGAATAGTCTGAAGTCCAATCCTCTGAAAACTGCGATGAAAGGGCCATCAAGGCCCTAGACTAAAGAGGGACAACACTGCTGAAATCAGTTCCCAACACCACCAAAAAGGCTTAATAAAGTGATAAATCACTTTAAAATGATATTTAACACAAAGGATAACACTGAATAAAAAGGCAAAATCTCTGACAAGAGAAGCCAATCCTCTGTCAGAAATTCTTAATCCTCTGACAATTCTGATGCCTGAATTGATTACAGAATCCTTCAGCTTTCAGAGGAGGAAACCCCCCCAAAAAAACTGCTAAATGTATGTTGTCATGCACAAAACATAAGTCAAAATTGTGATCAAGACAAGCTGCATAATCTAACAAAGATGTAAAACAAGAATTTCCAAAGCTATAACACTGATGGTGACTAAATTATCAAAATAATTGTGTCATTTTACCTGAAATGACCAAAATATTGAGTTTTCCATTCCTAATCTGAAGTGACTTGCGTCTCTATGTTTTCCGCATGGCGACATATGAATGATCAAAATAGTATAGACGACAAAAGGCATTATATTCAGAGCTAAACTGTACTTTTGTATAACGCTCACTTATGTATAATGACAAAGGCTATGTTATCAAAGCAAACACATCCCACTTACTTTTAATGGAGACAGGTGAAGATACTCGAAGTAGATTTTCTGATTTCTGGAGGCAATCTGCAATTATCCAAGATGTGAATGGTGAATTTTACCAATGTAAAAAAAAGAAATCAAGAAAGGATCTTGGAATCGCAAACATATAAAGACTCCTTAGAACAACTAGTTTTTATTTAATTGAAATCTTGAAGCCTTCTCTTTTTCTCAATTTGATTTGGCTTTGAAATTGGTAGCCCAAAATCAGTGAAGTTTCCCTGTTTTCCCTCCATCCTACTCTCACCCTTTCATACACACTTATAGATCACTCTTCTCTCTCTCTCTCTCTCACACACACTACTGACCCTTGTCCTCCCACAGACACACTATCAACCTTTCCCCCATTCACCACCACCATTTCTTCCACACACACCCAAACCGCAGAGACACAACGAGAAGCGAACTGACCATGATAGACGCAGCCTCCATCAGTGACCGCTGAGCCAACAGGAGATCAGAGTGCAGCTGCCAGCTCTGCACACACAACAACAACAGCATTTTCATGCGGAAGCATACTTAAGTTACCACATGCCGCTAGTCCCAACACACCGTTGTGTGTGTGTGTGTGTGTGTGTGCGTGTGTGTGCGTGTGCGTGTGTGTGCGTGTGCGTGCGTGTGTGTGTAACGTATATATAGTTATATTCTGGATGGGCTTGTGTGTGAGTGTACATGTATGTGTGTGTGTGTGTGTGTGCAACATATATATAGTTATATTCTGGATGGGCTTGTGTGCGAGTGTACATGTGTGTGTGTGTGTGTGTGTGTGTGTGTGTGTGTGTGTGTGCAACGTATATATAGTTATATTCTGGCTTGTGTGTGAGAGTGTACATGTATGTGTGTGTGCGCACACATGCGCTTATGTGGGTTTGACAGACACAAGCATAGAGAGAGAGATTTTAAAGGACTAGCGGTCGGTATGTGGGACTCGTATCATGAATGTAAAATTACAGTGTGGGACTAGCGGTATGTGGTAACAAAAATATGCTTCCCTTTCATACATCCATGAGTGAAAGTAGTTCAGGAAGAAATCAGGATTGAAAAAAAAACCCTGATAGAAAGTCTTCAGGATTGGCCATCTTGTCATCCAGATCCAGGTCTTATGAAAGCAAACATTTCAGCCAAAAGTGATGGCAGATTAAAACAAAATCATAAATATACGCAATTCTAACACTACCCCCACCCACCCCGCACACACACAAATTGGAAATTATTTTCAATGAGGTCACCACTTTAGGATTGGGAAGATTCAGAGAACATTAAAATGTGTCATTTCAGGATTGAAAGAATGTTTTACTTTCACCCACGTGCATCATAAAGACAGGCATGGTGGTGGGGGCAAAGTGGTTTTCAAGGAAAATGGCCGGGGGTCCAGGGGGCCGAAGAAAATTCAATAAAATTCAATAAATGAGTGAAATTTTCACTTTTTCATGCCATTTCAATGCATTTTTTAATAATTTTGTTTCAAACTGTTTCGCGGATTTTCCACGATTCGCGGAGGTCTAACATGCCTGTAAAGAACATGTTAAGGAACACAGAAGCACATATTTTTCAGACAATAAGTTGCACTTCCCCAATATTACATTAAATTCAGAATTTGTTATTATACTTTCTTACTATTTTGTTTTAGTCATATTATTAAGCACAGGGTCTCAGTCTGGGGGAAAAGTTTCACCTTACAGTCTGTAAAATATGTTTGATCAAAGAAACCACAAACACCACTAACTGTGTATACTTTTTGAAGTTATGGTGAGAACCACTGGCATCCTTTATGGATCCACCACTATTAACAGTGGCGTTTTAAGCTATAAAGCCATTTCAAGCCACATGTGTACAGTGCATGGAAGGTTGGTAGTGTTTTGTGGTATAATTTGTTCATAATAGTCTGTAAAATATGGTAACTAAAGTATTGTTTCTCCATTGAAGTATTGTTTCTCCATTGAAGTATTGTTTCTCCATTGAAGTATTGTTTCTCCATTAACCCTTTCACCGTTTTTGCATGATTCAACACCCATGCCACTAAAAGGCATTCCCCCCGAAAACAGAGTGTGGCTGCCCACGTGGCGGGGTAATCAAAAACGGTCAGACACGTAATGTTCTCATCCCTAGCTGGTGCACTTTTACCACAGTGTTTGAGTGCTGTTGGGATGATCCCTGGAGTCTTTTAGCCAGGGTAAGCCAACAAACAAACTAAAAGGCATCAAATCAAGGTCTGTTATCCAAAGACCCTATTCTCTTAATTTTGGGAGGTAAGGATAGGCCTTACTTTAAGTATGTCACAGAGGAATCCCCAAAATTACAGAGATTTTTTTCTCTACCCAGGAAAGTTTAATGGAATTGTTTTGCTGAAAAATGGGTGGCGGCGAAAGTGCTAAACCAAAACACGCAATTAGCATGCAATTGAAAATAAAAAGATCACACACACACACGGAAGCACACAAGCTTGCAGATGCATAAGCACTCACTCACTCACATACACATGCATGCACGCACACACAAAAAAAACCCACCACACACGCACACACAACCGCACGCACACACAGGCGCACACACAGAGTAACCCACCTCCGGCTCCTGTTTGCTCATGTTGGAGAAGACGTCAGACAGAGACAGGAGGAAGCCTTTGTCCACACGGATGTTGAACTCTTGCACCAGGAGCTTCAGGTATCTGCAGCAACATGAACAATTTTTATATCTTCTTCTTCTTCTTCAACCATCCGCCTTCGTCGTTCAACCATCCTGACCTCTCGTCGTGTCAAAGAAGTCAGGGTGACAGGAGGGCTGATTTCACGCATGTTAAAGAGCCCTGCGGCAACAAAAGGGTTGTCAGAAATCAAAACTCAATCTCCTCCGAAGTTGGAGCGTGGCTGCCCATGCGGCAGGGCTAATCAAAAACGGTCACACACATAAGGTTCTCATCCCTAGCTGGTGCATTTGTACCATAGTGTTCAAGTGCTTCTGCTGTTGGGATGATCCCTGGAGTCTTTAGGCAAGGGTAAAACAACAACTTACGTTCCTCGCTCTGTTCAAGAAACATATCCATAATCACCATAAAATAAAATAAAGCTAAAAAATTAGTGGCGCTGCTTAGCAACCACAGTTATACTATATAGTCTCTAAATGAGGCCAACTGAAATTCCACAGGACCCCTGTGGGGATACCGGGAGGTCTTTTGTATAAATAGTCCCCCCACCTTCTGGAAGTTCTGTGCTTGTAACTTCCTCTAATCTGTCACTCTCTTTGACTCTGCCTTTTCCCTTTGCTTACTGTCATCTACTATCTTTCTGCCTTGCCGGTCCATTCTCCTGCCTTTTTTCAAGAAACACTTTCAAAAAGATTTCCTCCAACCGAAGTCGGACTTGCTGGGCCAATTTTTTAGTTAGGCGCATAACGCATCTGCACTCATAATTGACAGGAAACAGTCTGAACGATCGAAGAAGAAGAAGAAATAGAGTGAGAGAGAGAGGGGGAGAGAGAGAGAGAGAGAGAGAGAGAGGAGGAGGGGAGAAAGAAAGAAATAATAAGAAATTGTTGATTGTGTTTTTTCACACACACAATGCGGGAGATCTATGGGCGGACATTTATGCCCAGGGGCTGCAAAGTGCCCAGGTGCTCAATCAGAGAGGATTCTATGAATGTTCGGTACAGTTTGCCCTTAGACTTTTCAAGGTCTTAATAGGGAGGTTCCACTGTATATTTACCATGAATGTTAGCTCCATCTTCTGAACCCAAATCCCAGACCTATTTACCCCTAAATCACCAAAAGTGTATTGATAATTTCAAAGAGTATTTTTTCCCAAAATAGGAGTATTCCAAGAAATATCGAGAAACACAGCAGACAAAGCAGTTTTGTATCACAATGTTTGTGTACATCGTGCTGCCCACCATGAGAAACGTCAATATCTCTGTTACAGTACTTGCAGTGCACAAATGTCTTCCCCAGAGTGGAAGGCACAATTCCAGGATACCGACTGTACTTTTCTAGGAAATCCTGCTTGGTTTGCCTGAACTTTGAGCAAGAACTACTGTCTCCTTCTGAAGCAGGACGCTTAGACATTTTTAATATTTTTCACATTCTTAACACGCGCGTGCTCGCCGAGTTGAAAATACAAAATGGCAGTCACCAAACCATGCGAACGAGAACTACAAACTGGTGCTCTTGGCCAATCGGAGACATTGACACACAAAAAGTAGTTCCTGGCTATACGCACAGCAGTCAGGAGTCAGTGCGGAATGTTCATGGAAGCATTATATCGAGGGTTACCTGCCAGATCATGATATATTGACAAAAATGAGTTTTTCATATTTTTTCATAGA
Organism: Phymorhynchus buccinoides; assembly: GCA_017654935.2. NCBI lineage: Eukaryota > Metazoa > Mollusca > Gastropoda > Neogastropoda > Raphitomidae > Phymorhynchus > Phymorhynchus buccinoides. Next base: position 22,586,583 of record CM065690.1, on the reverse strand, counting down.
AACACTCTAAAAGGGGTATATTTTCATGCTATCAGATGTTTTAGGCGATATGACTTGTAAATTGTGAGTTATTAATGCTACCATCCAAGTACTGACCAAACCCCTGCAACACAGATCATAAGATATCTGAATGTATCCTTCAGCTTACCAACAAAAATCTAAAACTTGAAATTTCGCCCTCGCTGAAGTAGTATATAACGCTTTCAACTTGTTCAGCATGTGCTGAGCAGACACTTTCGTCTTACAACTGACTGGCTGATCAGATGACAACTGAGGAATGTCTTTGATCAGTCGGGAGGAATTCAGTCACAAGGGCCTCCAACTTGGACCAGACAGTGACTTGTGACCATATAACATAGGCGCGTGTTTGATTTGAAAGACTAGGGTCATATAACCACAGACTGTAATGGGACATCTTGTGAGTCACGTGAGCTAGTGGTGGCGCTCTCTCTCTCTCTCTCTCTCTCTCAGTCTCACTCATTGGTAAATTAATCGGCAACTCTCTCTCTCTCCGTGTCTCTCTCTCTCTCTCTCTCCAAACGTGTTTTGTTCATCTTTAATCAGCATAACAGTTTTCAATCTAGTGAATTGCCAATGTTAGAGAGTAAACAATATTGTTCATACATTCGTACGTCTTCGTGGGATTACATGCCATGCAGATACTGTTCACTTTTCCATTCCAATCCTGCTTACCACCCCCCTCCCTTTCCCCCCATTTTAATTACCCCTGGTATTTCATTACCGCCTGGTATGCAGTACTGCGGTATATCACTGTTGCGAAATGTAAACGGAAGTAACAGACGAGCTTTGTGCCCGTTAGGACGCTTAGTTCCGGTTAGAAGAAGAAATTTTGGTGTTTTACGTCCTCTCCTATTTTTACTCTGAATATCTAAATGTTCCTGTTCAATTGTTATCAAACTCGTAAATCAAAGTGTTTGTTGTAAAAAAAAAAGTAAGAGAAAACTACTTTGGTAGCCTTCTGAACGCTTTTTGTTTTCCCACTGACTCACGTATCACAGTCTGGCTTCACGTGAAAACGTGATTTTCAACCCTGTACGCATTGCTCACTCAGTGTATGTTGGCATATAACAAAAGGGTCACTTTGATGTTCACCACCACTGGTATGGCCAGAGCAGAGCACGTGAGGGTACTCCAGTATGTAAATGAGTCTCGGCCGGTCTCTGTCCCGTGTTGCGTCAGACTGAACTGAGACATATGACTATACTCGTGATAGGCTGGGTGTTTAGAGCGCCTTGTGGATTGAATGCCCCCGGCCTTTTTGTTATAGCGCTACCCCTACCTACTTTGATTAATTATTGTGATAAAACTAAACATTGTGTTGTTACATTTCTTTCTCTTGCTAATGGCGAAGATATCAAAGTAAACGCCTAAACTCTTTCCGCGCAACAAAGGTTTCGTTTATTGATGTACTTAAGTTTCAAACTTTGATTTCCGTTTTTCTCCAAACTACTGAAACGCGATATACGCTACTCTGGCAGGCAACCCTCGATATGCACGTTTGAAAAATAATGATAGTCGAATTTTTTGTTGGCGTATTTTTTCCCAGATGTCGTATTGGTCGTATTCGTGACAAACAGGCGTACAAAATACGCCAAAATCGTATGGGTAAACAGGTCTGAAACCCTTACTTTATGGAGACCCTCCAAGACGTCTGGTTTTCTGATGGTCCATCCAAGCCACCCACCTGATGGTGTCCACGTTGTTCTCGGGCACGGTGCGCCTCATGATGCCCAGCTCGATGAAGGGCCGGGGTCCTTTCTTCCTCAGCACGTAGCTGGGCAGCGGGGTGGGGCTCAGCACCGTGGGGAAGTAGGCGTCGCTCAGCTGGTTGTCAATCTGCCAGCACACAACACGCCATGCGGGGATTAAAATGCTGTATAAGAGACGAAAATAACTCGGTAATTTTTCGTCAAATTATGTTCTTTTTCTTCCTATGGCATCAATAGACGATTTTCAGAAAAAAAACTAGGGGAGAGCACTTCGTGAAAATTAGAGTTGCTTACCTCCATTACTCGGTCAAATACCATAGCAATAATGCAACAATGGCGTCGAAGTTTGAAACCACAGGATGCGAGTCAGCGACATGCAAACATTTCTTGAGAAAAATAAGGGGTGGCCAGTTACTACAAAGCAATAGAACTTGCAAACTGTGACGTAAAAATATAAATTACATCAAATTTAGAATGACGCACTGCGTTCTACATGCTGTGTCTCCTCAAACACACGAAGTGAGGGCTGGGGATTTACCTGATGGTAGAGTAACTCCCCCTGTTTGACCGATTGAATTAGGCAAGATAACTCCTACACACCATGAAATTACTCCCCTTAATTATTTTCAAACAATTCCTATTTCAGTGTTTTAACTTTGCAAATGGTCGTGAAATGATGCTCCTTGCCTTGATCAACTGGTAAGCCCAACACATCAAAATGATGTTAGTTTAATTCTTAGGCGGCAAACAATGGATCAACAGTAAACAAAATTATCAAGACTTACTTGATATGAATGAAAGCAAGGAGAAAACATCTTGAACTACCATGTAAATATTATAGGAAAGGAAGGTCGGTTTGGGAACAAAAGCGTGTGTAAAAAGTATACTGCCCAGAAAGGAACGGATAGCAAGGAGATGAAACCATGATATCAAAGGAATTAGAGAAGAGAAGAGCGAGGCTCAGCACTGCAGGGAAGTAGGCATCGCTCAGCTGGTTGTCAATTTGCCAGCACACAACAATGGATCAACTGTAAAACGTACACTGTCCAGAAAGGAATGCATAGCAAGGACATGAAACCACAATATCAAAGAAATTAGAGAAGAGAAGAGCGAGGCTCAGCACTGCAGGGAAGTAGGCATCGCTCAGTCCGTAAAAGAGGCTTGCTTTAACAGAGGGATGAATAGCAGCAGGGAGATTTTTAAAACATCAAAGTAATAAAGTTCAGGAGGAGAAGAGCAAGGCTCAGCACTGTGGAGAAGTAGGCTGGTTGTCAATCTGTCGTCACACAACAATGAATCAACTGTGGAAAACATGAAGACTTGCCAAATGAACGAAAGCGAGCAGATGATGTCAAGTTCAACTTGAACTGTAAAGTAAATTGATAGGCAAAGAAGGAAAGACGGGTTGGCTTGGGAACAAAAGCATGTGTGTGAGTGAAAACTGACACACACAAACATGCGTACACTCAATTTTCTCGTGCCTTCACAATACTCAAATACCGTGAACACACACCACAACCCTTCCCCTTCTTTATTCATATCCACCCACTCCACTACCACATCCCCACTTTATCTGTTATCTAGCTTCCACATCCCCACTCCACCTGTTCTCTCCTCCAAATTTTCCGTTATCTAGCTTCAATTACCCCCCCCCACCCCCCTATCCCCCCTCTTCTCCCCCCCTGTTTATCTGCTCCCCCCCTTTTCTCAATTTATCTGTTATCCAATTACCCCCACCTCCCCTTTATCCCTTTCGATTTTCCTCTAGGGGAGAGCACTTCTCCTCCATTACCGGTCAAATACCATGTTTATGCAACAATGGTGTCAAGCTTGAAAAACTTGATGCGAGTACTTGCAAACTTGCAAAATGTGACAGTAAAAACTATAAAACTGCACATAAAAATATAAATGACATAATTTTTAGAATGATGCACAGTGTTCTAAGTGCTGTATGTCTGCTCAAACACACAAGCTACGAGAGCTGATGGTAGAGTGACTTCCCCTGTTTGACCGATTGAATTAGGCAAGATCACTCCCACACACCATGAAATTACTCCCCTTAATTATTTTCGAACAATTCCTATTGTCTGGTATACGTATCTGCTGCAGCGAACTGACCTGCAGTTTCTGGACCTTGGCATGCACAGCGGTGTGGTGCAGGGACCGGCTGTACTGCAGCCAGATGCCGGGGTGGTACGTGCGCTTCAGAGACCCCAGGAACGGCTTTGACATCTCCATCTTCATCAGGTCAGCCTGTAGGCAGCAGAAAAAGGGACAAGTTTTCTCAAACCCACTCCATCATGTCTCTCATTTTCACCCTTCTTACCCCCCCCCCCCCCTCTCTCTCTCTCATCCACTTCCAGTCGTGATCATGGCTCAGATTACAAAGCTACTGGCCTCAAACGTGTAAAGAGAAGCAGCCATGTGACGAACTGCACAGTTGAACCTCAGTATTGCGACCACCCTACAGACTGCCCAAAACTGTCCGAAATTGTGAGGTGGTCGCTATACTGGAGACTCTTTTAGTAATGAATAAGAAGGGAAGAGACTGAGTAAAACTGTCCGGATTACCTGGGGTGTCCGCGATATTGAGGTGCCCGTTAGGCGGGGTTCGACGGTACCTCGATCTGCTCCTGCAGGCTGGCCCTGGGCCGGTCGTTCTGCCACAGGTCCTCCAGCCAGCTCCATGTTGAGCACCTTCCAGCGCCCCTTCACCTCCCATCTTACCTTGATCTGCTCCTGCAGGCTGGCCCTGGGCCGGTCGTTCTGCCACTGGTCCTCCAGCCAGGTGGCCAGCTCCATGCTGAGCACCTTCCAGCGCCCGTTCACCTCCAATCTTACCTCGATCTGCTCCTGCAGGCTGGCCCTGGGCCGGTCGTTCTGCCACTGGTCCTCAGCCAGCTCCATGCTGAGCACCTTCCAGCGCCCGTTCACCTCCAATCTTACCTCGATCTGCTCCTGCAGGCTGGCCCTGGGCCGGTCGTTCTGCCACTGGTCCTCCAGCCAGGTGGCCAGCTCCACACTGAGCACCTTCCAGCACCCGTTCACCTCCAATCTTACCTCGATCTGCTCCTGCAGGCTGGCCCTGGGCCGGTCGTTCTGCCACTGGTCCTCCAGCCAGCCAGCTCCATGCTGAGCACATTCCAGCGCCCGTTCACCTCCAATCTTACCTCGATCTGCTCCTGCAGGCTGGCCCTGGGCCGGTCGTTTTGCCACTGGTCCTCCAGCCAGCTCCATGCTGAGCACCTTCCAGCGCCCGTTCACCTCCAATCTTACCTCGATCTGCTCCTGCAGGCTGGCCCTGGGCTGGTCGTTCTGCCACTGGTCCTCCAGCCAGGTGGCCAGCTCCATGCTGAGCACCTTCCAGCGCCCGTTCACCTCCACCTCCCACAGGGCGGGGCTGGGGCACACGCCCAGCAGGGCCACCTCCTCGTACAGTGAGTTCACCACTGACACCAGCACCCCGTCCAGCGAGAAGAAGGCCGCCAGCCGCGTCAGCTCTCCTTCGTTTATCTGCCAGAGAAAAAGAGACCAGTAGCGTTAGTTAGCCACTTAAGATATTTGTTGTTGTTGTTGGAAATTGTTACATTCTGATGACCTCAGAATCTAGTTTTGTGTCAGTCAGATGACCCCCCCCCCTCCTTGTGATGATAACTCATTCAAAAGCCCTAGACGGGCAAGCTGGGCCAAACTATTATTTAACATGACACAGCTTCATAATGGAAACTGTTTGAGCAATCAGTCAGATTGAAAATTTGCCAATATTTATGGGCATTTGTTTTCTTTTATTAAGTGTTTATACAGTAGTTCTAATTTGCATTATAAAGCAAAAGTCTGATTTTAATACTGGACAGCAGAGAACATTGACAGGGAAATTCATTGTTTGTGCTGAAGGAACTTAAAACAAAAGAAAAAACAACAAAACAAGGAAACAAACGAAAATGAATAGTACAATTCGATACAAAGAAAGAATAAAACGTAGAAATTCAAAACCCCTAATAAAGTTAAAGACAATGGAACAAAAACAACAATCATTTCTGGCAAAGCGCAATTTCAGGTAAAAAGAAGAGCAGTTTACCAAGGTTCACTGTTAGCACAGAGCACATATCTATAGAAAACAGAATGAGCATTGCAGCGGAAGGGTGCCTCTGAGTTTATCTCACCGGCATTGTAAGAAAGAGTGCCCGAGTTCAATTCTGGACAACAAAAGGTTCTACTCACCCTCCACTAAACTTACACTAAACTGAGTGCTAAGGTTTTTTTCCAGATATCATAAAACCAAAGATCCAAAAACCAAGGAACCAACGAGCTGCATGTTTTTCACGCATCGTTAAAGAATCTAGTGGCAACAAAGAAGTTATCAATGGTCGTTTTATGCCAACAACACCCCTTCCTCCTCTCCCGAGTCAAACACATGGGGAAAAAAATCAAGGATGGTGATGCACTAACAGTTATGCACTCTCACAGCATAGGTATTATGACTGATAGCATTTGGATAAAAACTGTGTCAGTTCCTTCACTCTGTGTGTGTGTGTGAGAGAGAGAGAGAGAGAGAGAGAGAGAGAGAGAGAGAGAGAGAGAGAGAGAGAGAGAGAGAGAGAGAGAGAGAGAGAGAGAGAGAGAGAGAGAGAGAGAGAGAAGGATGGAGAGAGAAACAGAGATAGAGACAAAGACAATGAAAAAGACATAGAGCGAACATAAAAAAAAAAGAAAACAGAGATTGAATAAGAAAAAGATATACAGATAGTGTATAATAGCATTTCACAACTATACAGCGATTTTCATCAGACACACCTTCTAGAACAAGCAGAACTTTCATAGAGGAATACTGTAGAAAACAACAACAAATTCTGCTTCCCTAGTACGTAATGTTTACCCATTTTCTTTCACTTTTGAACAGCATTCTTGAATCACAAATATAATGATACACTCTGAGCAGTATTTTCAACAAATCTTGGAAGTCAACATTATCAATAACCCCAAAATAAAAGTATACAAACTGATAACCTTTTCCCTAACTACATATTACAATTTATATCACAATAGCTTCCCAATCACAATTTTCTGTTCACAATAGGCAAGAGCTTCTTTTTTTTTTATTGTTGAGAAATGATAATAATGTCTTAAAGAAAAAGTTCTAATCACAACATTTACTTTTTAATCAATAAACTTGAATGAAGAAATAATATCTTGTACAAGAAGAATTACTGTATTTTACGGACTATAAGGCGATACTTTTCCCCCAAGACCAAGGCCCCAGTGAGCCTTATAATATGACTCAAAAATGAGTAAGAAAATATAAAAACAAAATCTAAATTGTGTGTAAAATGTCGGGGGTGCGCCTTATAATCAGGTGAGACTTGTCCGTAAAATACGGTAAGCACGTTTTCAATAACAAACTTCTTTTTAAACTTGTTTTTATTTTCATAGTAATTTTTTTACAATACAAACAAAACAAATAGTACTATTCACATGACCAATACATGAAATACCTGATCACACACACACACACACACACACACACTCCATCCCTTAGTTCATACGGATGCAGCAATTATAGCAAACAAACTTAACGGCAGGTTACTTTTGCAGGCACTACTCATCCTGTCATGTTTGCTCTACTGTTTAAGTAGAAGTCATAGCATTGCGGTTTTTCTAGGTTTAATCAAAGTTACAGGAACAGAAGATTTTCAAGGTTTGTTGTTGTTGTCATACCCTGGCTAACAGACTCCAGGGATCATCCCAACAGCCGAAGCACTATGGTACAAATGCATCAGCTAGGGATGAGAACATTACGTGCATGCCCATTCTTAATTACCCCGCAACGTGGGCAGCTGCACTCTGTCTTCTGGAGACAAGGTTTGATTCCAGTCCATCGTACTCAGATGAATTTGGTCCCCACAGATAAAAATGTGTGTGTGTTAATGTGCGTGTGTGCGCATGTCTGTGTGCATATTTGTATTCAGTATATTTGTGTATGATGATGTGCGTGTGCATCTGTTTGTGTTGAGTAAATTTGTGCATGTGTGTGCGTGCATGCACATCTGTACGTGTGCATGTGAGTGTGAGTGAGCAAGTGTGTGTGGGTATGCATGTACATGCGCATGCATGCATGTGCATGAAATTACATGTAAGTGCATGTGTATATTAATTTTGCTTGTAATCATCTGTAATTGTTCAAACTTAAAACCATGCGCATCTGTACTATACAATATAATAATCTATGTGCTAAAGCCAATTCACAGATGACATGCACAATGAACTGACAACAGGGCAACAAAGCTGCAAAAAAAGGAACATTACTCTTTGTAAGATAACTTTCTTAACAAAAACATCAAACAAAATAGATGACTGAATACTTTCTTTTATGAACTTGAAACAACTCCATTCTGTTTGCGCAATAATATTTCATAATGAAGTAATTTTACGTTGAAACTGATTGCAAAAAGGTTTGCCAGAAACTTTCTTTCTCTTCATAATAATGCTATTAAAAGAATTGCTTCATATCTACGTTGTAACTCTGCAATTTTCAAAGAACATATGATGGAGATAATCCTTTTGTCACTGCATGCTGCAAAGGAAACGGCTTGTCAGAAAAGTTCTTATTATTGATAGTCGATTCATTCAACTAACAAACATATGATGGAGATAATCCTTTTGTCACTGCATGCTGCAAAGGAAACGGCTTGTCAGAAAAGTTCTTATTATTGATAGTCGATTCATTCAACTAACAAACATATGATGGAGATAATCCTTTTGTCACTGCATGCTGCAAAGGAAACGGCTTGTCAGAAAAGTTCTTATTATTGATAGTCGATTCATTCAACTAACAAACATATGATGGAGATAATCCTTTTGTCACTGCATGCTGCAAAGGAAACGGCTTGTCAGAAAAGTTCTTATTATTGATAGTCGATTCATTCAACTAACAAACATATGATGGAGATAATCCTTTTGTCACTGCATGCTGCAAAGGAAACGGCTTGTCAGAAAAGTTCTTATTATTGATAGTCGATTCATTCAACTAACAAACATATGATGGAGATAATCCTTTTGTCACTGCATGCTGCAAAGGAAACGGCTTGTCAGAAAAGTTCTTATTATTGATAGTCGATTCATTCAACTAACAAACAAAAAAAAGCCAGGGGAAAAACCACAATAAAACAATGGAAAACATTTTTCGAAAAAACAAGATTGCACATTTACAGACAGTGGCACTTCAAAACTGGCATACCATGCGAAATTAGGGTCTTCCAACAAAAATCACTCAAAATAATCAAAACACAACCGTAACTGAATGGGAATTCTCGGTTGGAAACAACAACAGACAAGGAAAAGCAAACCAAACCAAACACAAACAAAACCGAAGGTTAACAAAAAAGACAAACAATTACAACTGGACAAAAAACAACAACACCACAAGGAATTAGTTAACAATAACAGGGATCTAACCAAAACATCTTGGGTCCAACATATTCTAGGCACACATTTCTACTTAGCCAGTTATGGCACAGCAGCAATATTTACCCCAGATAATTTCTTCTTCATGGCCAGTTCTCGCTGTAAAAACGATATTTTCCTCAAAATATCAATGACTTTCTTCGAAAAGGAAACACAGACATGGAAAATGTATGTGTGTGTTGTTTTTCAGTTTAATGTCCTTCCACTAAAAGTGATTCAGACAATATTATATTGTAGTGTGATGTTGGTGTGGTGAGTGTACGTGGGTGTGCCTGTAAATGTGTGTAAGCATTAAAGTAAGTGATAGGATGTGTGTGTGTGTGTGTGTGTGTGTGTGTGTGTGTGTGTGTGTGTGTGTGTGTGTGTGTGTGTGTGTGTGTGACCATGATGAACACAGCTGATAAAGTACTTCCCAGAATGTTGCTGTATTAAGTCAAATTGTAGCAACACGATACAATCACTGCATACTTGCTGTATGAAGTCATAAATTGTAGTGACATACAATCACTGCATACCTTGAAGTGTTCCGCCACACCAAGATACCAACAGAAAGATCAAACGTAGCACAGCATTTACTAGCATACGACAAGCAGGCATGTGTTAACACACATAGGCAGTGGTAACACACGCAATCATGTACACACACACACACACACACACACACACACACAATCACACACACACACACATGCGCGCATGCACACACACACTCTCTCTCCAATCCATTGGTCTGCCTACACATTTTACAAATCCAGCAGAGGCAGAGTACATTTACATCGAGCATACACAAAGATGTACCATTCTTCATCGTTATTGAAACCTGCAGTCTTGTAAAGGAACAAGGAGAAATGATATGAACAGTTTAGTGACAATAACTTGAATGGTGTAAAGATGCGCTACACATTTAACAAACCTGCTGTCTATGATACAAAAGCCTAATCCCAATGGAAGCAACCAATAACCCGAAACGCGAGAGGTTTTGGTTCAAGTTTTGCACTCTAGAGTGAAACAAGTAAACAATTGTGATGGTGCATGGGAAAACCTACATAAGTCGCTCAGAATGTTTTTTTTAGCAAAAGCCAAAAATAGTCAACAACCCCCAAAATATATATTTCCTATTTAGGGCATATTTACTTCTATTTTTAAGTGTTCTACTGGTATCCAAAACATGAAAGACAATTTTGAATTATTTCTTTGTTTATATGATTGTTTTCTAAATCAAGTCAATAGAAACAAAGAGGCAAAATTGTATCTTCTATGCCCAATTTCTGTAAATGATCTATTTCGAATGCCAAACTTCAAATAATTGTAAAATAAAAACTAGACAAGATAACACAATTCGGTTTTCTGACAAGAAATCTTTGCTCCACCATGAAAAATTAAAATCTCAATTTATGCCAAAATTCCATTATGTCAGTTTTTCCCTTGCACTGTCACAATTCTTTGAAAGCTTTTAACTTCCTATAATTATTTGCTTCAAGAAGGTTGAGTTGTCAAAAACAAGTTTTCGCAAGGATTATTCTTGTCTATACAACAAGGAGGGTTAAATCAAATAAATAAAAACAATAATTGAAATATGATACATGTCTTTCCTTACACAAAAACGCTAATTGTGGGGAAAAAAGAGTTCATTCACTTTGACCATTGGCATGAGAAAAATAATAATTTTCTCTACACTGACATATCCCAGATACAAATGTCAGATGAATAGCAGCATTTTGAGAATTTCAATACAGATGTACAAATAATGGAGATACAGATACAAACACAATTCAGCCAATTATACTTCTTTCCAGTGCCTTTGGTCTAGCCACAGAAAGTAGAAATCAGTCACAGAAAGAGCTTGTGCTACCCAAATGAAGTCCCAACCAAATATCTAAACGGTAGAGGAAATGTGACAGAATGAAAAGAGAATGTAAAAAAGAGAGAGAGAGAAAGAGACAGGATGGGAGAGAAGAAATTAAGAATAAAAGAAAAAAAAGAGACTATAGCGACAACATAACATTTAAATTAAATATGATAAAGGAAAGAAACATACAAGACAGAAAGTAAAATTTAAGATATAAAGTATCAGGGAAAGAGAGAATGAAAAACATGTCAATTATTCATTTTTTCTCTCTCTCACTTTTGATCTAGTTTCCTGCATAATAGCATTTTGAACCTGTTTTACATAAAAACTTATATCATCCCCCCCCCCTCTCTACCCTTTTCTCTCTGTGTGTGTGTGTGTGTGTGTGTGTGTGTGTGTGTGTGTGTGTGTGTGTGTGTGTGTGTGTGTGTGTGTGTGTGTTTACCACATTATCTTTATCACCGGTACTCATCTTCTCTTTTTCTCAAGCGTAGAAACAAAAACAGCTGGAAAAATGATCTCTTTAAAAAACCACATTCAAGCGGATTTAACTTAATTTCTGCCAAAAAACACACAAAACAAACACAGAGAAAACTTAAAAACATACAAAAAGACTTAATGAAAGAAAAGTTTGAAAACAAAAACAAAAATGAAAATAAACACACAGAGAGCAACACAATGCCGAGCCTATGTGAATAAGAAAGATATAGAAAAATGAAGCGAAGTGAAAAAAAAAAAAAAAAGCGGGTCGACAATTTACCTGCATGACCCTCCCCTTCCAAGGAGGGTCTACGCTCTGTAAGTGGGTCTACAGTATAACAAACAACACAACGCCCGCTGTTAACTCATTCAAGTCGTTCCGCCCATATTTGTCCGGAATTAACAGATAGCTGTCAATTGTATGCATTTGCTTTAAGGGAAGTAAATCTGTGTGCACACCATACCTTGGTCACTTCTAAACTCGCTTCACTCCCTTAGACCACAATTTTGCCTCTGACTTTGCTTTTGTAGTGTTTCGTTGTGGGGGAACCAATCGGTGTAGAGTTTTTCTATTTAAAGTCTATATATAAAAAAAAGTCTGATCTACCACTTTCCTATGTCTAAACCTGAAGCAAAAACCTGTAATCTTCTTTCATTTCTCCTTTTGTTTATGTCTGTTTTGTTTGTGTGTGTGTGGCTGGAGTGATTTGTGAGTTTTTTTAATAATTCAAAATCGTTGCGATGCGAATGAGTTAACTGACATAGGTCGCGGAAGAAGAAATAAAACGTGAAACTGACATATGTCTACTGTTGAAACCCGTGCTTGTAATTTCCCCTCTTCTTCTTCTTCCAGTAATGTCCACCTGCCATTTATCGGCAATTATTGACATATACAGGGGTTCAAAGACGAAGATGCACAGCACGGGATGAGATAGGATTTGAGAAAAATATTAAATAGAAAAGCGTTTGTTGTTTACAATGATATTTAAAAGATATGAAGAGAGTAATTTGGTTTGGTATTTCATAGTTCGGATAGATATTAAATATTAGATAATATCAGTCATTATATCCTTTCTTCAAATGTGTCAAATTCTTTTTCTGCTCACAATTTCTTTCAATGGCCTGTTGTCTTTTTCCCTTTTTCACGTTATTCACAAATCTGAATTTGTAATTACTTCACCAAACATTTCATTTTTGTCTGCGTTAGTTTGTCTGTTTGCATGTTTGCCTGAGAACAACATTATTCAAAACATTACGAACAATTTTTGTGTGATTTTTTAAAAATTTGAAATTTCATGTGGAATGTTAAAGCATCACTCAAAGCCCATTCCATAACATTTTTGGGTTAATATCATCTGTTAAGACTGTTATTAAGCAATGTTAATCTTTTTATATTCCTTTTTTTTTTCTGTCACACTTTCGTTATTTAGTAGGTTTGAAGCAAAAGTTATACAGAATACTTTTTATGCAAAGTGTGAAAAGAAATGAATAAAGCACATTAAAATGAACACACACAAAAAGACATGTAAAATTAAAAGGAACTTTGAAAAAAACAACCCAAGAGCAAACAATGATGGTTTCATCTATTCAACTAGAGAATTATAAATGGCAAAACTAGACATCCAGACTACCAACTGAATTAAGCACTAAAGAAAACAAACAATGACCCCCATCCACCACCACCCCTACCCCCACACACACATATATGACAGCTAAATGTTCTGCGGTTTGTGTCAAAGAGACAAACTTTAAAACAGTAATCAAATTATCTTTATAAATATCACTTCTGGCCCAGTTCTTAGCGCTTATATTACCAAAATATACCCCCATGGAGATACCGGGGGGGGGGGGGGGGGGTGGGGTGTCTTTTGCATAAATAGTTCCCCCACCTTCTGGAAGTTCTGTGCTTGTTAACTTCCTCTAATCTGTCACTCTCTTTGACTCTGCTTTTTCCCTTTGCTTGCTGTCATCTACTATCTTTCTGCCTTTCCAATCCATTCTCCTGCTTTTTCCCTTTGCTTGCTGTCATCTACTATCTTTCTGCCTTTCCAATCCATTCTCCTGCCTTTTTTTTCAATAAACGCTTTCAAAAACATTTCCTCCAGCCGAAGTCGGACATGCTGGGCCCAACTATTTTTTACGTAGGCGCATAACGGCAGCATGATGCATCTGCACTCATAATTGACAGGAAACTGTCTGAGCGATCGAAGAAGCAGAAGAAGATTACTAAAGTATTGCATAACATTGCAGACAAAATAAAATAAATCATTATTATACGTTTGTAGTTGTTTTGTACAACCATAGAAGAGTTGGCATTGATGATTGCATAGATTATAAGTATAACACAAACTATTGTTTTTCCTATGAAAAAAAAAGCATGCATATATGCATAACTGTGAATGTGTAAAATTTTCCATATGCATAGGCTAAATAGAAGAAAAAAGCCATTGCAAGAACTGCACCGATACAGACAATAATTAATAAAGAATGTCTATGGACAATAATAAAGCCACCTTCGTTCTTTGACAGAAAAGAACCAATTTAAAGACAGAAATTAACCAGGAAAGTAATCTATAATAAAAAGCAAAAAATGTGTGTGGCCATTGATGAAGTGAATGTGTTCCTTGGTAGCAAGGAATCCATTGGGAAAATGAACTGACAATGTGGACATTAACTCATAAAACAAGACAGTAGACATTGATTCAGGTTTATGGATACTTATACACCTTCTCATCAATATCTTAAATCACTCCGAGTTGTAGTCACGCTATTGTTCTACAGTATGTTAAATTATGAACATTTTATTTTACTCTTGTGCTGTTTTCGTAATGCATTTGCCTTTCTGTCTGTCTGTCTGTTTATTTGTGTTGTTTGATTGCTTTCATAGGTGACGGCAAACAAATTTCCATTCTATATACAGACAAACCTCTATTTTAAGACTTCCAAAATGTCCGGAAAAATCGGTCATAAATTGGAGGGGTCGTATGACGGAGGTTTTCACTGGCAGCCGTAGAAAGAAAAAGTTCAGCACAGTTCATACTCTCTTCTTCATGCACACATACAATGACATATTAAAACTGGATTTGGGTCTTTCCAACTCCATAGGATTGTGCAATCGATGTATTACAGTTTCACTTCGCCGATTTCTGTTAATCACCTCCACTCTCGTCCAAAGTCAGTGGTTTTCTTTTTGAAAGTCAGTGGTTTTCGTGCTTTTCCTACGCTTTCCGCCATCTTTTCTACAACAAGGGAAGCGACTCCGCTTTCAGGCCCTTGACCGTGGTTGTTTCCCATTGCTCGAAGTCTATGCAGACGACAACAACGGTCGTAAAAACCAACAAAATGGCGGTCGTAAGTCGCGTTTTAGAGGAAGTCGTTTAAGAGAGGTCGTTTACATAGTAAAATGCATCCGTGCCAACAAATCCGGTCTCAAATGAGAGGAGGTCGCTTAACAGAGGGTCGTAAAATAGGGGTTTGTCTGTATTTATAAAGACCATGAAGATGATTGTTTCATTGATTAATTATTAGACCATCAGTATCAATTGAGTGATTTGTGCACATCATCACAGTGAGTACCTCATTATTCGTACATCTTCACACCAGTTTCTCACTATCATATTGAATAGTTATTTCTGCACTTAATCATAATCAATATCTCATTATTCTACATCTTCCCACCAACTCATCACCATCATATTGAACAGTTATTTATGCACTTAATCACAGTGAATATCTCATTATATTACATCTTCACACCAACTCATCACCATCATTATGAATAGTTATATCTACATATCACCATATTGAATATCTCATTATTTTACATCATCACACCAACTCATCACCATCATATTGAACAGTTATTTCTGCACTTAACCACAGTGAATATCTCATTATATTACATATTCACACCAACTCATCACCATCATTATGAATAGTTATATCTACATATCACCATATTGAATATCTCATTAATTTTACATCTTGACACCAACTCAGTGCCACCATTATGAATAGTTATGTCTGCATATCATCATAGTGAACATTCAATAATAATAAATAATGTATTTAAAAAGAAAACTGTCATTGCTTAGGCTGGGTTCACATTAGACACGTAAGTTCCGTACGGAAAACCCTAAATAAGTGGAAGAAAGAAGGATAAAAGTTTACACATATAGGGGAAATTTGGACACGTGCGCAAATCTTTTCCCTTCTTTGTTTAACTTATTTATGGATTGCGCACGGGTTTCCGCATGGAATATCCGCTTATGTGTGTACATGGTGTTATTCTATAAATCAGGCATGGGAATTGGAAAAGCACAAAAAAGCTGAAAAGCGGGGGTCTAGGGGCCGCAGAAGGCCCCTAGTAGGGTTCCAGGGGGTAATGCTGAAGCTTTTTTTGTAATTGAAGCCCTAAAATAGCATTAGAATGGCTAAATGTAGTTGTTGCTGTGGGAGTTTTCGGCGGACAGACTTTTTTTTGGCGGAAAAGCAATATGATTTTGGCGGAAATTTGCTGTTTGGCGGACAATTCCCATCCCAGATAAACCTCTATAAATAAAAATTTGTTTGTTCGTTCATAATTTTTATTCTACACCTGCTGGTCACCGACCTTGCGGACGGCGGAGGCGATCCTCTCATCCTGCGTGAAGAGCAGCACCCTCTGCAGGCCGTCCAGGAAGGACACCCAGTAGATGACCATCTTGTCGCAGCGCGTCTGCCCCATCAGGGACTTGTGCGAGCGGGTCAGCAGCCCGTCCAGTTCGTCACCGCTCTCATCTGCAGCAAACATATAAATAGCGAGGCGAGGAGAGAGGGTGAGGCCTTGTACACAGTAGCAGACCTGTTTACCCCCTACACAAGTCTCGAGTAGTCTGGGTAGCTGAAATGAGTAGTTTTTATGCAAAATGTGTAGTTTTATTCATTAAACCATCAAACAATGCATGAACGCCCCAGGCAACTGTCGGCTCTCATTAAATTCCCCCCCCCCCCCTCCCCTTAAAAACGCAGATAGGATTGTGACTGACCACTTCGGACCTCAACCCAAAGTGCCAAAAAATCAGCCTGTTGATTGTGGGCACTAAAGGGAAGAAGAAGAAGAAGAACAATGTTCACTGAAAATGAGTAGCAATCAAGAATTAAACAGCATTATGTTCATTTTTGAAGAGTAGTAGAGGTCCAAAATGAGTAGAATACTACTCGAAAAGAGTTGGGTAAACAGGTCTGCAGTAGACGCATAAATCCCATGCGCAATCAGTAAATAAATAAAAGAAAGGAGGAAGGTTGCATCTCAACTGACTAGAGCGAAATAATTATTTTTTGGAGTGTGCATGTGTTGCTTCAATGGAAGAAGCAGCGATTCAAACTCTAAAAGCAGACAAACACATGGCAGGATGCTCGGCAATGAATATCTTTGCATTTGGTGGGAGTGTAGCTTCATGTCATGGGCGAATGTATTCGCCCATGGTGCTAGAAGAGCTAAAATCTTGATAAATCAGTAAAAAAAAAAAAGGTCTTGTTTTGGAAGGGTTTAACCCCTTGACTGTCACCAGTGTCTTACGTACTGACCTGATGACATCACTGATGATGTTATCAGATGAAGAGGAATAACCCTGATATGCTGGCTTTTGCTCTTGCACAGTCAAGAGGTCTATATCCCCAGACCATTTTTCCAGATTATCTCTATCAGTTGTCTTTTTCATGGCATGGTTTGCCCAATGATTTTTTTTCTTTAATTTTCTCTGGCAGTCAAGGGGTTAATATGGAGGTGGACCCTCAGTAGTTCGGACATGAAGGGGGGACAAATTGGTGAAAATGTTTTGGATCACATCTTCAAGGGTTAAACCTGATAATTTTCAAAAAATGCCCCACCCCCACCCGTGTGCAGCTGAGCACTTTTAATCAATCTAAAGCAATTTGGATGCATAATCGGGGCTCTTATACAATGGCAATCAGGTTTTCGCTTACAGCGGGTTTTTTTCCAGTTTATATTATTTTTTTGTTGAAGTTTTAAAAAAAAAAAAGGAATTCCTTCTGTACTGAACACACCAGGTCGGGCAACTTTCTTGCACCATTCGCGATGCTCCACTCCTCCCGCGTCTTTACTGTCTAGCCAGTCCCACCGCCATTTGTTTTTAACCTTAGCGTCAATGGCAGATTCATCCATGTTTTCTTGAACGAATGGCATCTTCGGCAGGCGAAGCTGAACTCCAGTACGGTCTCTTCTTTCTTATCTTTTTTCCTCCCTTTCTTTTCACAACTCACAATGAAGACAAGTTTCGCATCTCACATTGTTGAAACTTTCAATGAAAGGAAATTGCGCTTCCTACGGGGTTCACACTTGGCCGAACACGGATCGGTAATCACTTCCGTTTCCGTTAAACCGAAACTGGTTTCAATGCGGCAATCGCGTGTTTTCACTTACCAGCAAGCCGTTTTCCTTTCTTTTAAAAAATTTTTTTTGGGGGGGAATTTTGAAAAAAAACGGATTTCTGTCTTTACTGATTTTTTCATGGACGGATTTCCGTCCTAAAACGGAAGAGGTTTAAGCCATACATCTTAGAGGGAGTTTTAACAGGGAAGGTCTTACCAGTAATAGAGTGGCTTCACTATATCACAAAAGAATGTTGTTCAAAATTTAAGTTAGTATTTTATATTAGGATAAACCTTATGCTCCGTAAAATGCGGTGATAGTGATAGCACCATCGTCACAATTAACCCTATCAATGACAGAGTAGTTGAACAGCATCATAAACAGCTAAGATTCAGGTTTTGTTCTGTGTGCATCCATTCTACGTTACGATTACTTCTAATATTTGAAGAATTACATTACCGTATTTTACGGACTACAAGGCGCACCTGATTATAAGGCGCACCCCCAAATTTTACACAAAATTCGGATTTTGTTACTATATTTTTTTTTTACAGTGGAACCTCCCTTTTAAGACCTCCCATTATATGACTCCCTCCCACATAAGACCTACTTTTCTGAGACATTGCCCTTCTTTGTAAGTATTAAAACTACCTCCCTTATAAGACCCCTCCCTTGTAAGACCCCATTTTGGATGATTTTTGAAGGTCTTATAAGGGAGGTTCCACTGTACTATATTATTAGTCATATTATAAGGCACAGGGGTCTCAGTCTGTGAAAAAAGTATCGCCTTATAGTCCGAAAAATACGGTACTATGTTTTCTTACTATCTTATCAGTCACATTGTAAGGATGAATGCCTTCCATCTGGGCCTTCTGGACCATCCTGTGTCAGCCACTTTATCCTGCCATTTGTTATAGACAGACAGACACACACCACACACACATTATGTACACACCTTCCCCACCGCTGCTCCCCCCTGATCCATCATTAGCATCGGTGAAATCGATAGAGGTTGATGCTTTCAGTGACTGCACCTTCAGCTGCACCCCCTCCGACCCATCCTGAGGTAAACAACAAGAATGGGTTTGTTAATCACTAACATTAAAACTTTGGTGGTGTCCAGATGTTATGACATTTAGAAATGGCAAAATATATGCAATTTGTACTTTTTAAAATCTCGAGCAAATCTTAAAAAGCATTTAAGTAAGTCATGTCCTAGTATATCCTAAAATAACCCAGAAGAACCAAACCTTATTGCAGAAAACTGGGCTAAAATTGGTTTATATTAAAAAAAAAAAAAGCCTTTGCCTAAGATAAACCCCACTTCTTAGCCTAACGGGTTTTAGAAAAATCGCTGGTGGGGATGCTTTGACAAAGGCCACCCCCCCCCCCCCCTCTTCAAAGTACAGTGTACATAGCCAGCAAAATGCCTCTTTGTCTGAGTCATATTCCTTCAATAAAAATGATAAAACAACAAAAAAGGAAAGTTAAAAACCAAGGGTCGTAGAGTTCTTGCTCTTTTTTTTTTGTTGGACCCATTTTAAAGCTAACACCTACCTATAAAAAAAAAACCACAAAAAACTTAAGAGCTTCAAAAAATGCATTCCACTGGGGGTCGTCGTTCGTTTTCTGTGTCTGCCATATTATCTTTCCTTCCATCAATTAAGCTAAACTGTCTTCACATGTCTATCTTCACTAAAAAAAACCACCCACACACCCAAACTTATGAACAGATTTTAACGAAATTTTGGGGAGGGTTATTCTCAACTAAGGAACATACTGCTGTGTTTTGTTTTCCATGTTTCAAGATTGATAGTCCTTGAAAAAAACACACCCAAAGGTGCTGATGGGACCCAAGATTGAAGATGTACCAGCCCCACCAGCCATACCAACACAAGAGCCTACCTTGTTAATGAAGGCCGGGTAGCTGGGCCCCTTGCGCCCGTACACGTTCCACATGATTGTGCGCTCGGCTGACGGCTCATCCCACGTGTACAGCACACACTGATTGGGCGATAGTAGGGTCACCTGACTCTGGTTCCTGACCAACAGAAACAATTTCATGGTTCACATTAGCTGCAGTCTTGATGAAGTCAACAAAAATGGAACCGAAATTTGGTATTGAACATTTTATTCCTTCTTCATACATTTACTATAAATAATGATGGAACCGAAATTTGGTATTGAACATTTTATTCCTTCTTCATACATTTACTATATCATTCATGATTCATCAATAATGATGGAACCGAAATTTATTTGTGAATATATCTTCCTTTTTTTTTCCAGCTAAAGAGAGTGTTTGATACGAGGTATCATTGCATGCTTTGTGTGAAGTGGAATGGCAGTACATCAGTAATAATTATGATCATCGTTATTATTTGTAACATGCCCTTTCTCAGCAGAGCTCACGGCCCATTACAGATACACACATTTTGAATTTTTTCCCCCCTTCATTTGATTTTGCTCTTCTCTTTGACAATTTTGCACTTCCTTTTTTTTTGTCTGTGATATTTATCGTATTTTTTGGATCATTAGGTGCTGCTGTCCATAAGGCGAATAGGGCAATTTTCAAGAAAAATCTTAAAAAATTAAAGCAAAAGGCGCCCTCGTTTACATTAAGGCGATACACACCTCGCAAAAGAAAGTCAAACTTTGAAGCCCATATGCGTCCTGTAAACGCTTACCGACCGCCATTACTGCTGTCATAAACAAGTTGGCTCCCCTTTCAAATAATTGAGCTTCCATTTGTGCTGCTTCCTGTTGTTGTGTTTGGACAATTCTTCGCAAAAACTGAGAGAATTATGGTATTCTAAGCTCTACAACGATGCTTTTTACACCCAACGAAGGGCTATGGCATCTATTGGACGGTATCTGGGAGAGTTGGCTCCCTTCTCAAATAATCAAACTTCCGTTTTTGCGACTTCCGGTTGTTGTGTTTGGACTTTTCTTCGCGAAAACTGGTAGAATTATGGCATTTTAAGCTCTACAACGATGCTTTTTACATCCAATGAAGGGTTGTGGCATCTGTTGGACGGTATCTCGGATGATAATAGGGATTTTGAAGAATTTTAACGTGAGTATTCATGGTATCAGCGACTCGTGACCACTTTCAATGTCTAGACTCACAGTAGACTGTACTGAGCACGGCAATCGTTGCCTCTCTTCTCATGATTTTGTTCACTAATAGGGTGCCCTCGTTTATTAGGCGCATAGGTCAAAATTGGAGAAAAAATATCGCCATATAACCCGAAAATTATGGTACTCTAATTTTCGCAAAGTGCTCTCCCCTCATCAATTGGATCAGCGACAACAACAGGACGTACTTCTGGTGTATCTTGATGAAGACGTCTTCACAGAGGTTCTCCACCCTGACGGGCGCGTCCCCTGGGGAATAGTCGCTGAAGGTGATGGTGATGGGGCTGTCTGTGCCCCCACTCACCTCCACACACACACCGCTCTGCCACCAAACATAGCAGTAGTATGTGCGTTACGATTTATAACTGCAAAGCAAAGCTATATAACTTCCAACTTCATTTTATAACATACTGTTACTGCATGTACCTGTGTGTAGAAGAGCAGCTTCTTGCTATATTCATTTGCATTTTTACAGCGAGTCTTATAAACAATAATAATGAGGAAAATTTATATAGCGCCCATCCTACTAGGTTCGTGGGGACTTGGAAGAGTGCCAAAAAAACATGACCTTAAAAGGACCTTTAAAGGACCAGTAAAATGTTTTAAGAACCTATTTAAACCTTGTTTGTAGTTGTACTTGCAGACGTGGTGGGCGCAGAGCCAGACGCCGACGATTGTGGCTGAGCAGATTTTTTTTTTTTGACTGAGCAGATTCATTTGTTGCAGTAGTAGTCACCACTGCTGCTTGCAAAAAAAAAGTCGGTCACATTGCACCTCGATTCCGCCTTGTGCCTTCTTTCAGCTTTCTTGTGATTTTCAGTCTTTGCGTGTTGTTGGTGTTGTGAATGCCCTTCAGCACCAACTCTCCCATTGACAAGATGTTGATGGTTTTTTCACAATATGCACAACGAACTGCATGTTTGTTGTCCATCACTTTTTGGACCCAGTCCTTATAAATGTCCTCTCAGCCAACGATCCTGAAAACGAACACTTTCCAGGCATTTTTACACTTTTTACTTGAAAACAAGCACTGAAGCAGCCAGCATGTGCGAAGAATTTCAACATGGCAGCATAAGATATCTCGCCAAATCTCGCGCACGTGACCGGATTTACAGTGACTATTAAAATTAGATCGTCTGCTCAAAAGATATGAAGGCGATCGAAGGGGACATTTGCACTCTCTGGGCCGAGGACCTTCATTTAATATATTTTTTTGAGTTCATTTCTTATGACAAGGTACTTAGCTTTGTTTTTTTGGCCCGATTAAAGGATTTCTAAACTGACCGCACCAATTTTAAAAGGACCTTTGACTGATTTGAAAGGACCTCCTTGCTGATATAAAGGACCACTTAACAGGCCTTTTGAAGACCGATCAATTTCACAGCACTTTTTAAAGCACCTGAAAGGACCCCACGAACCATGTCCTACTATGTAAGCTACAGGGCGCTTTACACAGAATTGAAATGGAATAAAAACATGAAACAAAAAAAGAATAACATGAGCAGACAAAACAATATTACTCTCTTGGTCAGACTTCATTTGGCCGGTAAAAATGCACATAACAATCAGCAACAACATCTGCTGTGACTACTACTACTACTACCTACTGGCAACTATAATTATAATAGGCCTAATACAATATGCATTGTCACACAATTTCCAAGCATGGAATAACAGTATATATTCACTATTAACCCCAACATACACACTACCTAAACAACAGCCACTTGAGCACACAAACACAAGTCAAACCTTTTTTTCTGACGTGAAATTTTATCTTGCTGATCACTTGTGCAGTCACCACTGAGGAAAGCAAATTAAAAGCCAAAGTATGTGAACATTTTTATCTGGTTGTGTTTGGCGGGGGGGTGTTTTGATTTTGTGAAAGTTATTGTAACTTTTAACGCTATATTGGCCACTGCAAAGAACACTTTTTGTCTCATCCGAAAGAATGCCCTTGGTGGGTGGGGTGCAGATGAGTTGAGTACTGACCAAACAAGGGAATAACTCTTGCCAATAACCGTATTTGAGGCCACTCTACATGGCTGACTTTTGCAAGAGTGAATGCCCTTTTGGATACTGATTAACAAGGGCTTAACTCTTGCCATCAAGGGCGTTAATAACCCTAGTTGCAGTGGCCAATAGCTGTGGGAGCAAAACTGCTCTTCTGGAAGGCTGGGTTGGAAGTTGTTTTAATAGTGGAGAAGCCTTGCCAAGGGGACATTTCCACTCTCTGGGCCGAGGACTTTAGGACATGGCGATGGAGACAGTTCCCAAAGGCCAAGTCATCCTCAAGGCAGCAGCACTACGAGCCATTGCTAATGCCTTGCCAAGGGGACATTTCCACTCTCTGGGCAGAGGACTTTAGGACATGGCAATGAAGACAGTTCCCAAAGGCCAAGTCATCCTCAAGGCAGCAGCACTACAAGCCATTGCTAATGCCTCCCGTTTTTGAGAGACATAATCATTCACACAAAAAAGTAACTCTTCTAGCGCCAAGTATTTTCTGTTTCTGTTGTGACCTTCTCTGCCAAGTTATTTTTCAAGAGAACTAAAATAAAACCCACCTGATCACCTACAGTGGAACCTCAGTATTGCGACCACCTTACAGATTGGCCAAAACCATGCGAGGTGGTCGCTATACTGGAGACTCTTTTTAGTAATGAATAAGTAGGGAAGAGACTGAGCAAAACTGTCCGCATTACTGAGGTGTCCGCGATACTGAGGTGCCCATTAGGTCCACTGTACTTTACTAAATGCATTGACCCCTTGACTGCCAGAGAAAATTAAAGAAAAAATAATTGGCCAAATCATGATATGAAAAAAGACAACTGATAGAGCCAATCTGAGAAAATGGTCTGGGGATATTACTCTCTTGATTATGTTAGAGTAAAAGCCAGCATATCAGGGTTATTCCTCTTCATATGATGACATGATCAGTGATGTCATCAGGTCAGTATGTAATATGTTGGTGGCAGTCAAGGGGTTAAATCAACATAAATGCACTGATGCAAGCTCTAAAAATTGCTAGGTGTTCTGGCTTCAGACACATTTGTGAATGAGAAAGACTAAAAATACACAACGTTCTTGGTGGCGTTTTGCAAAGTTTTTAAAATGCATGATGTCAAATACATTTAAAACAAATATCAATATAATATTGTTTTTAATTTCTGAAAAACAAAACAAAAAACCTGAAATAGAAGCCAGTACTAATTTAAATTGAAAAGCACAAAATTAACCAAAATCAAAGTTTATCTCAATCATTTTCCATTTCCCTTGCTCTTGATAGCAGGTATACTTGCATTACGTACTCATGTCACTGCTGAAACTAGTTCATAAATAACAACACAAAAAACCCCCCAAACAACAAACATACCCCAACAAAAAGAAAACCACACCCAAAAACAACATCGTAAAACAAAGAAACGAACGAAAGGATTGATTTCAATTCACATGCATTCCAAAATTAACTCTGCATGAAAAAACAAACAAACAAAAGCTTTAAAAAGAACTTAAAACAATAAAACAGAAATCAATATATTATACTTGCCACAGTAAACTTTCTCCTCTAAACATCTCAATTGAAAAACACCACACAAAAAGAGAGGAGAAAACGTAATGAAACTGACACACTAGTAAAATCAGAAGAAAAGAAAACTTTCTCTGTGGCTTCCTTCTGTCTTGCACATACCTGGTTTGTGCACCTTCAAAATAAAAGCTTAATGATAATCAAAATAAAAAATTATAATAAAAAGATAATGAAAACAACTACAGTTTTGTGAGATTTATTTATTATTTTGTTGTTGTTACTGTAGTTGTTTGTTCGTGTTGTGTATATTCATTCACTTGTTATTTCATTATTATGTTCCGTTTCAGTGTCTTATTACTTGTGGCGGCCAATATTGTCTAACATATCTGTGTTTGAGCGCCTTGTATAAGCTTTAAACTTGTGCTCATTTGCATTTGTTTATGTTGCTACTATATTGATTTTCAATAAAAAAAATGTTTAAATCAATAAATACAACTACTCAATAAAAATTAAAAAAACGGAAAGAAATCAATATCACAATGCACACAGATCTTTTTCATAATGATGTACATTAACCACAAGATAGAAGTTTTCTTTCTGGATTATGTGCAAAATCATCAGCGACTATTCTTGGCAATATATAATGTGCATTGTATGTCTGACAAGCACAGTAAAAGGAAAGATACCGGGGAATCTTTTAGGACAAATAGGCCTCCCACCTTCTGGAAGTTCTGTGCTAGCAACTTTCTCTAATCTATCACTCTCTTTGACTCTGCATTTACCTTTTTTCTGTTATCCACTATTTTTCTGCATTACTGGCCTGCTCTCCTGCCGTTATAAACAAAAAATGTGCAAATAATGTTCTCCTTTGAGCTCCTCAGAAATTGGACTGTGTTGGCTGAATTCAGCAAGGAGACCAGTGCAAACTGAAAACCGGACACATACGTACTTCACCCATTATGGCCATGTGACCTGGGAACGCAGAAGAAGAAGAAGAAGGAGGAGGCAGGAGGGAGGAGGAGGAGGAGGAGAAAAGAAGAAGTAGAACAAGAAGAAGAAGAAGAATAGGCAGAAGAAGAAGAAGAGGAATAGGCAGAAGAAGAAGAAGAAGAAGGAGAACAAGAAGAAGAACAAGATTAAGATTAAGATTAAAATTATAGCCCCGTTTGACAACTAAGGCCATGTCAGGGCTGTCACCATGTTAAGAAGAAGAAGAAGAAGAAGACGAAGAAGAAGAAGAAGAAGTAGAAGAAGGAGAAGAAGAAGAAGAAGAAGTAGTTCACTCACCCCTCTGTCCATCCTGAGCACAGTGCTGTGTGTCTTCTTGAAGGGGATGTGCTGGGACATCACGTTGCTTCCCTCATACTTCAGGAACATGTTGAAGGTCTCCGTCACGGGCCAGAACGGTTGGCACTGCAACACACACACACACATACAGACACACTAATATGCAAACATATGTACTTATGTGACAATGCACGCACATGCACATACAGGGCAACAGTGAGGAAGATGATGCTAATTAAAAATAATAATTTGCTGTCCCATCTTCTGTGCCTTACAGTGGCGATGCCCCCACACCGCTCATTCCGAGTGCCATTTCGCAGCCACACCCCGGCTTGTTCAAGTCGCAGAATCTGAAGCCAGCAGTCCAAGGGGAGTGAATCTATGTCAGGCCGTCAGGATGATACCAAAACTTAGTGCAAATGTCAGACACTGCCAATACAAACAGGGGGCAAAAAACTGGGTTTTTTTAATGTCAAAAGGCAGGCCCAGGTTGGCAGGAAGATTTTGCAGTGGCAATGCTAGTCATTATATTGTTATCTTCCTTTTTTTTGGTCATAGATCACCTGATGGACAGTTGTGCTAAAGAGAGTGTGTAAACATGCATCTCTTTTGGAGATTTCCAGCCAGATTTCATAATTGGATTTTTTCTCCAGGGATCCTTGATGACTGGTTGATACATCATACATTACATTACAATTCATGACTAGCTGGCTAGCCGTGTGTGTGTGTGTGTGTGTGTGTGTGTGTGTGTGTGTGTGTGTGTGTGTGTGTGTGTGTGTGTGTGTGTGTGTGTGTGTGTGTGTGTGTGTGTGTGTGTGTCTATGTGTGTGTGTGTGTGTGTGTGTGTGTGTGTGTGTGTGTGTGTGTGTGCGTGTGCGTGCATGTGCGAATGTGTTTACTTTGTGTGTGTGTAGGTGGGTGCACGTGTGCATATATATGTCTGTGTGTGTGGTGTTGATCATTATTGCAGTACATTTTATCTTTGTTATACATAATGTCTTCGTCTTTTATTATCTTAATGTTTTATATATCGTTGCATACAAAATATCCTGTAACAAGGAAAATAAAGTATTTGGAATTTGGAATATATGTGTGTATGGATGTACCGGCTGTATAGATGCTGGTACATGGTCTGTCATGTCTGTTTATGATACAGACAGACAGACAGACACCAATTCACATCTCCATTGTTATGTCCAGCCGGAGGTCAGAGCTGAGGTTCTCCTCCATGTATTACAACTTCTTAAATGACTGGTCAATGACTAGACAGACAGACAGACAGACACCAATTCACATCTCCCTTGTTATGTCCAGCTTGAGGTCAGAGCTGAGGTTCTCCTCCATGTATTACAACTTCTTAAATGACTGGTCAATGACTAGACAGACGGACAGACAGACACCAATTCACATCTCCCTTGTTATGTCCAGCCGGAGGTCAGAGCTGAGGTTCTCCTCCATGTATTACAACTTCTTAAATGACTGGTCAATGACTAGACAGACGGACAGACAGACACCAATTCACATCTCCATTGTTATGTCCAGCCGGAGGTCAGAGCTGAGGTTCTCCTCCATGTATTACAGTTTCTTAAATGACTGGTCAATGACTAGACAGACGGACAGACAGACACCAATTCACATCTCCCTTGTTATGTCCAGCTTGAGGTCAGAGCTGAGGTTCTCCTCCATGTATTACAACTTCTTAAATGACTAGACGGACGGACAGACAGACACAGACAGACACCAATTCACATCTCCCTTGTTATGTCCAGCCCGAGGTCAGAGCTGAGGTTCTCCTCCATGTATTACAACTTCTTAAATGACTAGACGGACGGACAGACAGACACCAATTCACATCTCCCTTGTTATGTCCAGCCCGAGGTCAGAGCTGAGGTTCTCCTCCATGTATTACAGTTTCTTAAATGACTGGTTCAGATAGATGAACAGACATCCATTAACGTCTCCCTCGACAATGTCCAGCCAGAGGTCAATGTAAAAGTTCTCTTCCATAATTGAACTTCCTGGACAACTGGCTGATGACCAAGAAGATGGACAGATGGTCAAACAGAAAAATAAACAGACAGAAATCCAGTCATGTCTCCCTTGTTGATGTACAGCCAGTGGTCACCATCAGAGTTCTCTTCCATAACTGAACTTCCTGGACAACTGGCTGATGACCAAGAAGATGGACAGATGGTCAAACAGAAAAATAAACAGACAGAAATCCAGTCATGTCTCCCTTGTTGATGTACAGCCAGTGGTCAGCGTCAGAAGTCTCTTCCATATTCAAGCTTCCTGGACGACTGCTTCATGACGAGAACCAGACAGACCGACAGAGTGAAAATCCACTCACATCTCCCTCGTTCATCTCCAGCCAGAGGCATAATTCTCAGCAAAATTGTACTTTAGACACCCCCTCATGTTTACGGCCCTCACACCCCCTCCCCACCCTGTGCCCCCCCCCCCCCCCCATTTAAAAAAATAATAAAAAATGGGTAGGCACTGCACTTGCGGCGACGCACTCACGCTCTCCATGGGAGAGCAGCCCGAATTTCACAGAGATAAGTCTCTGTGACTAGAATATACCAAATACCAATCAATCTCAAAAGTCTGTTTCATTCAGTTTTATCATAATTCTAGGCTGATCCTAACCCTATTTCTTTCCCGAGAATAGCCAAATTCTCTTCATATTTCAGTTTCATGTACAACTGGTTGATGACCACAAAGACGGACAGACAGACATCAGCTCGCATATCCTTTGCAAAAAATGTATTGTCAGAATTGCAATTCGGGTTCTATTCATCACACTGGAGTTTGAAGACGACTGGTTCATGAC
Organism: Phymorhynchus buccinoides; assembly: GCA_017654935.2. Classification (NCBI taxonomy): domain Eukaryota; kingdom Metazoa; phylum Mollusca; class Gastropoda; order Neogastropoda; family Raphitomidae; genus Phymorhynchus; species Phymorhynchus buccinoides. The sequence goes on along the minus strand of CM065690.1, from coordinate 22,557,903 downwards.
TAGAAACATGAACAGATGGACAGTAATCGACTCACATCTCCCTTGTTGATGTCCAGCCAGAGGTCAGCGTCAGGGTTCTCCTCCATGTAGCGCAGTTTTCTGGACGCCTGGTTGATGACCAGGAAGAAGGGTAGGACGGTGATGATCTTGGTCAGCTTCAGCCGCGACATCTGACTCTGCACCATGAACTGACCACAACACAAAACACATCAGATTTGGGCAACAATTTTTCTCTTTATTCTTTGTCAATCTCTCTCTCTCTCTCTCCCTCTCTCTCTCTCTCACACACACACACACACACACTCTCTTTTCTTGAGAAAGAAATAATTTCACTTGCAAGATTTATTGCCCTTGGATGGGATCATCAAAATAAAGTTTCTGCTGACAGACAGGCTTTTACTTTACACATTACTAGAGCTTTCACAATGCAATAGTTGAATGGTCGTCATATGATTGCTATGTTGATAAACTGTGTGTGTGTGTGTATGTGCGTGTGCATGTGCGTGTGTGTGTGCATGTGTTTAATGGCATCCGCATGAGTAAGCGCATATATGTGTGTGTGAATTCAGCTTGCTCTGTTGTTTTGTTGCACAAATAGTTGTTTAGTATTGTTTATCATAATTGAATTGACTGGTGGATGCAGTCTGAGTCAAAATGGTGATCCCTTTCGTTTGTTATATTTTTTTCTCTCTTTGCTTTCGATTATTATTAGTTAATTTCAATTCACATGTCCCTTTGCCATAAAGATTGTAATGTCAATTAAAACATTTTCAAGTCTCAAATTTCAGTTTTAAGTTTTAAGTTTCACACACACACACACGTACATACACACACACACACATGTATACACACACACACACACACACATGCAAGACGGGGAGCAGGGATACGAACCATGTACTTGCATCCTCTCTCCTTGTCATGACAAACCACCACACCACTGCTGCCCACAGTGTCCATGGAGAAGGACTGTGACCACCGGGAGTCGTACACTCGCAGCTTGGCCTTGGTAAAACAAACCCACCCAGAAAATATTCCATGAACAAGAGGAATAAATAACACAGCAACAAGAAAGATTGCACTAAGAAACATGTATGTCTGTCTATCATGCACACGTTTTTCTTTGATTACATGTACAAAAAGAAAACTGTTTAATAAATAACGTGAATAAACAAACACAGCAAGCACACCTTTCTAAAAAGATTTTCCGAAAACTAGACTCAAAACATCCCCGAGAGAGAGCAGGGGATCCACAGAACACGGATTCCCCTTATTCTGGCTCCTTTCAGTTTTCCAGAGAGCTATTTGTTTCAAGTTATTTCCTTTAACAGAGGCAAATATTCTTATCATTGATTTTGGCTAGGGATAGGGAAAGACCTTACAAGTGGCATACCACCATAAAACAATGTCAGCCTAATGGATAAAACACTTTAAATTGGTTTATACTGGTGATGAGTGTTAACAAAAGGCATGAACTGAAAGGGGCTGAGAAAAGCTAGTGGGGAGGATGTGGGGAGAGGGGTTAGTGTTAGTGGAAGCTTTGTTTTCCTTTAAAAAATTTTTTTGTTCATTTCCCCATAATGTTGACTGTTGTCGTCTTTACCACAGTTTGGGAGTAAAAAAAAAAGTAATACACAGTACTCTGTGACAGGACATTGAATACCTTGGTCCTTCTACATAAGGAATTCCCTTAGCTTTCCATAAAAAACATTTCCAATCTTCCTGTAGAAACACTACACTACCAGCCACACCCACCCACAGGCACATACAAATATGAAAAACTGAAACAGACTGCAACGTCACTGGAACATACAACAAACAAACAACTACACGACAAGGGTAAAGCGACGTTATTTCATTCACAATAATAATAATAATAATAACAGTACATTTATATAGCGCTTTACCTCAGATGAGCCCAAAGCGCTTTACAATCAATTATTCATCAACAGATAACAAAAAACAACATTCAAGAGTGACACCAACCACCAACAGCGCATATGCAAAGCAACTCTCTCTCTCTCTCTAACACACACGCACACACACGCGCACACACACACACACACAGTTTCTTCAAGAGACAAAACAAAACTACTGGATGTTTCAGCGAATGCGCCTTTATCAACACAGACAAACAAGAAAACAGCAAACAGCAAACAGCATTTGCTCCTTGCACTTGGTATTTTTTACTCACACAAACACATCTTTCTTTACCTTCTTGCGTTTGTTCTTCTTGTATCGGAACAGGACAGGACTGGAGCTGGCTCCACATTCCAACATCACGTCTGTCGATGAGCCCTGCAAACCACCATTATTATTTCAACCAACTCCAACACATCTTGTTAAAAAATGTCTCAAGCGTTTATCATCAACAATGAACTTACAAGTTGTAGCAATTAAAGTCTAACAACCTGGAAGCCACAAGTTTCAGCACTCCACAAACTGGATTTCTGGTGGACAAATCATACCCCTACATACATTTCCTTCCCTACCCTGAGCTGCAGAGGAAGCTGCGTCTTGTTGACCACCCAGTAGGGGGTGTAGATGTGCAGGTCCATGCCGCTTGTGTTGTCTGCGTGGATGCTCAGGCTCAGGTGCTTGTTCACGTGCTCCGCGTCAATCTCTGTGTCCATGGCGATGGCCTTGAACTCCTCAAGGTCAGGGGACACGTCCAGGATGCCCGACCAATCGCAGCCTAGGTAGTCTATGAGCTGGGGGGAGGAAAAAACAAAGCATTGAGGCGATGAAATGAAATTATGTCATACCAGAAAGGCAAAGTAAATGTTTTGAAGGTGTAGAGAAGGAGAAAGTGACTTTCATGCCAATGCAAGATTATGGACCAGATAAAAAAACACACATCTGTTCGTGCTTGCAACAAACAACCATACATTCCATACATTGGTACACCTGGGGCACAGACAGACATGACACAACCCATACACTCAGACACAAACACAGCCACACACACAAACACATACATGCACACACATACATAGAGAAACACCCCAAGGCCTTAGCTCCAGGCATGTTTTCCCTTGTGCTGATGAAATGACACAAAAAAGACAGACATGACCATGAGACAAACACACACAAACACACTCATCAAGTAAGAGCATCTGTCACAGAAAGCCTCTCTCACACACACACACTTAATGTTTTGATAGTCACTTGTATCGACCCTATGTCCAACTTCTTGCGAAATGTGATTTGTTGTCTTTTTTTCCTAAGTTTTGTTTCCATTTTTTAATGCATGCAAACATGTTTCCTTGCTTGTATTGTGCTTGTACGAGACCACACTGCAATTTCACCTAACATGATACTAAAGTATTTTTGACTTTGACTTTGACTTCACACACACAACTCAAGGTAGAAAATTACAGTCGTAGAGAGCCTCCAGAAGCCAGAAACCCACTTACAGAGAAGTGGAGTTTGAAGGAGCTGTGGATGTCCACAGTGTACAGTGGTGTGCTCTCCCCGTGGGTCAGACTGCTGGACATACTGGTGCCCTGAAACAGCAACATCCCCCTTTCACCTTCATCCTCCCATGTTTTGGCAAAGCAGCCCTGAAAGTGGCGAGTGGACAAAATGTTGGCGAGTTTACAATTCACTTCACCTGCCAAATGCGAGTGGGCAAAAAACGATGATCTACTTTAACCATACATTACCAACACCTGAAACACTTGCATTCGCCTCAAGCGACCTGGGACTATACCATAGAACATAGAAAAACGAAAGTAGCTCATGACCTTTACCCTTAACCGGATATGCTAGGGGAGTTATCCCCTCTTCCGGCATAGGGGTGGCTAATCCAATGAGCGTCTACTTCCGTCATTCCTATTTTCCAGCCTCCATCTTTGTAGACCTGGGCACCACTTCTCTCTGTATTTTGGTTCTTCCTACTGAATTTCGGTTGGTTTGTTCCTTTTTCTTTCTGTCATAAACGATGTTCTTTCTCGCGCGACATTCCTTCCCAATCCATGTTTTCCCACGCACCGGAAATATGATACGCAATTTGCGTGCTTGCCAAAAATATGAAAGGATGTAGCAGTTTGTGGTCTGAGAAAGGAGAGTGAACAAGCCTGGTTCAAGTATAGACCTGTGGTAAGTTATCTGCCTTATTTTCATACTGTCGTTTCTTTACAAAAAATGTGTACAGTTAGTTTGGCTGGTAAAAACAATAAGTTACCAGCCAAAGGCTGGTGGACAGCATTTTACACTTTCAGGGCTGCAAAGGCACACTTTAACTCTCTCTCTCTCTTCAGGAGTGTACGCTACAGCCTGCATCCCTTGCAAAACAATTCAACACGATGGTGAACTACAGCATACATCGTGCTTAACTCTTCTAGCACCATGGGCAAATACATTCACCCAACACATCACTCTACACTCCCACACAATGCCAAGCACCCTGCCATGCGCTTGTCTGCTTTTAGAGCTTATGTCAGTGTTTTTTCTGTTAAAACAACACATGCACAATCGACAGAAAAACAGTTACTCCACTCTTGTCGGTTGAGATGCAACGGACAACCAAGAATGTAAAAAACCCAACATGGTGCTAGAAGAGTTAAACATTCAAAGGCCACAACTCGGAGAGCCCATCCAAACCAAACTGGTGCAAGAGTATTTCCCTATTGCCCTTTAGTACTTTTCAACCAATGAAATGACTTCTAGTCTATATTATTGAGGGCAAGGCATGCAAATGAGGGGTCACCCCCCTCCTTGGATTCTTTGTCGTTATTTTTACGAAGTATCACTATTTGGGATCTAATAAACATTATCATTTAGATTTTTGCCAGCAGTTAAATCTTTATATTAGAAATAATGCCACAGATCCTCAAAGCTGTACCATTCAGCATTATGTTTTGAATATTTGTTATGTAATCAATACAAGCCAGCTAGCGTAGAACGGTTGCAAAGGGAAAGAACATGATAGCGTAGAATTAGTTAACTGCCCTCCTCAAGCTCACAGCTTCCTGTCTCAAAGTGTTGTTCTTGTTAAAGTTTCATGAAACTAGCCCTAGGTAACCTGATACCAACCCTACCCCTGTCCTGAGCACGAAAAACTGTTGCTTTTCAGCGAACATCTTCAATGAGAAAATTTGGCAGGGAGTAGCGAAACTGCACCATTCATCAAGGGAGGGCGAGAGAGATTAATACATGTATTTTGTATTAACAGTCTCATTTATTTTAATGTTTATATTCATTGATACTTGTCTTCATGTTGATTATTCTTGGCTTGTCTTTAATGTGTATCAAATATATTCTAAAAGGGTAAGATGAATTACTTAAAAGCTCGGCGAACCGGGCTGATAGAGTTAGTGGGGACGTGTGGAGACTATCCAAAAACTCGGACTGGAACTTGAACGGAGAATTCAACTGGCCTATCGATGTGTAAAATGTGTCACGTTTCAAAGGGACATAACCAGTGTTTCTGTCCTCACTACTCATATAGGGAAAAGAGACCGGATGTTTATCTTCCCCTGTACAGTGTTTGTGTGTATGTTTATTTGTATGTTAGTGTTCAGGCCTTTGTTCAGCGCTTTGAGCTCCCTGCAAAGGGAGTAAAGCATTCTATAAATAACCAGTATTATTATTATTATTATTATTATTTTGCCACTTTTGGTGTATTTGTGTACACCTATCTGCAAAAAAATATATGAACAGATTTTGAACAACCAATATCAATGAAAGCAACAAATAAGATTTTTCGATTTTTCAGGGCAATTTTCTGAGTGTTAGCCCCAGCAAACTGTAAAAAAACCACACCCCACAGCAAGAGAAAAAAGAGGTGACTGTCATACACATCGCCATGCGCAAACCATAGAGACACAAGTCAAAGCTGGTCACCTTGGACGTGCTGGACCTACCAGATGATAAAGACAAGCTGCATCATCTAACAAAGCTGTAAAACAACAATTTCGAAAGCTAAAACACTGATGGTGACGCTAAATTAGCAAAACAAATGACATAAAATTTGATCTGAAATTACTTTCGTTTTTATATGCTGTGGCATTTGGCTTCCAACTGATGATGTTTTATGCTATTGTTTTGAGTGTTGGTCAGTATGGTTAGAATAGATTGACATAATTTGATCTGAAATGACGGAAATATCGAGTTTTCCATTCCTGAAATGACGTGACGTCTTTCGACTAGCGTCCCTATATAAGAGATGAGATTCTCAGAAAACCAAAAAGGAGGAAAAAAGAAGCCAGGGGGTCCGGGGCCCGGTGTAGGCCACATCAGCAAATGGATAACAACTTCCGTTTTCAGTTTTGCAAACTGCAGAGTAATACTAACGGTAAATAGAACAGTCTTGGCTGCCCCAAGCAGTAACCGGAAACGACCATTTGAAAATGAACCAATCGAGAACAAAATATCAATCTTCTTGCGGCATTTATGATTCAATGCAAAACCTAACACCCCTACCCCCCAATTTTCTCAATGGATTTACACTGATCTCAAAAATGACCCCTGGGGCCATAAAAAATCTCATCTCTGCTATATGTTTTCCACATGGCGACATGTGCTTTGCAGCACTCCAAGCCACAGACAGAGGAGGGTGTCCGACCTGCAGGGAGAACTGGAGGTCGTAGGGCAGGTAGTTGTGCAGGGTGACCGGGGGGTGCAGGCAGATGGTGTAGTACGGCAACGTCTTGGGGATCACCTGGGGAGGGTGCAGCTTCTCCCCCTCCTTGCATAGCACCTAAACACACACACACATGGGTGTTCCTGGGAAATTAACAAAATCCTGCAAGGGGGCGGCTCCGGCGGAGTGCAGGGGCAGCGCACACACACACATTTATTGCTCTTTTTTCACCCCTCTAGACTAGTACAAGTACTACATTCATCTGAACATAGCAAATGCTTATATAGGCCCTTTTTATTGTACAAACTTTGTGTGTGTGTGTAAGAAAATTGTTGCTCTCAAATTCTCATAATCCGGCGACGCCGGCTCTAGAAAATTAAAAAATCCTGCAATTCAGGACATCCTGCAAGAAGGAGCATCCATGCACCCATGAACATCATGATGCAAACATACCCATCTTCTTCTGTGTTCCCAGGCCATATGGCCATAATGGGTAAGGTACATATGTGTGTCCAGCTTTCAGTTTTCACTGGTCTCCCAGCTGCGTACAGCCGACACATTCCGATTTCGGAGGAGCTCAAAGGAGAAAAAAATATTTGGAAGAATTTGTTTTTAAAAAGGCAGGAGAATAAGTCAGAAAGAATAGTAGATGATAGAAAGCAAACGGGAAAGGCAGAGTTAAAGAGAGTGGCAGATCAGAGGAAGCTACCAGCACAGAACTTCTGAAGGTGGGAGAACTATTTTACAAAAGACCCCCCGGTATCCCCATAGGGAGAGACTTGTGGAGGGGTCGGGGTCGTCCAGCTCCCCGTATGGAGGCATGAGACATCCACCCACTGCCCCAGCAAACATACCCAAAAGCGGCAGCAACTGAAGTGACGGAAAAATAATCAAACTGACTCAAAAGAAAACGATGTGATGGTATTTCTTCTTTTTCAGCGTGCAACAGGCTACACACCAAAGCCTTAACCCTTTCACCGCCAACATCGCATTTCTGCACCACAATGATTTAACACCCATGTCATTAAAAGGCATCGTAACAGGGTCTGTTATCCAAAGACCCTATTCTCTTAATTTGGGGAGGTAAGGATAAGCCTAACTTTAAATATGTCACAAACGAATCCCCAGTATTATGACAGATGTTTTTCTCTACCCAGGTAAGTTTAATGGAAATGTTTTGCCGAAAAATGGTTGGCGGCGAAAGGGTTAAACCGAGTGATGCCGCAAAACTGGACAGCTGGCGAGGGTCGTCTGCCGTCCTCCAGAGTTTGGTTCTGAGGTCTGCAATCCAGGTCAGGTCTGTTGATGCTTTTCCTCATACAGAGGGCAGTCCCGGAGGATGCGAGATGAAGGCTGGTCAGCTTGTCCGTACTGGCACAAGGGTATGTGGGTGACCCCAATCCTCTCGAGGTGTGCACTGAGGTCACAGTGCCCTGTGTGCAGGCGGAAGATGGTGGTCTGGTGTTTCCTCTCCAGTGTCCGGACAGGATCCTTGTGTGCCTGGTAGACATAGTTTCGGTGGAGCCAGTCCATGTTAAACCAGCCGTGAATCAGGGTTTTGGATTCCTCATAAGCAACATGGATGCCAGATTGAGTGAGCTGGTTTCCTACTTTTGCAAGTTAGTCGGACTACTCATTTCCAGTAACGCTGACATGGGCAGGTACCCCATGAAGAGTGGTTGGTGCCTTTTGGATCTGGGTAGCAGGGGAAGTCTTGAGGGAATGGATGAGTGGGCCTGGATCAGCTGAGTCAAGGGGATGGAGAGACGGGCTGTGATGGTATGACTTTTACTATACCAGGAATGAAATCTTAATAACTTTTAACATTGTGAACGTTCAGATGAGTTTGTGTGTGCAATGTTCTCCCTCTATTTTAAGTTAATGACTTCTGTTCAGCTACCTTAGTTCATGTATATTGTGTTTCTCACTCACTCGATGTTTTTATTTTTTTCCGATCAATGTTCACCTGCACCTGTAAAAGCTTTGTGTAATGTCATTTCCTTTCACTCAATCCTGAAGAAAAAAACGTTGGGTTTTGAAAGCTTCAAAAAATGGTGTTTGTGCGTTTACTTTGAGAAACAATGTTAATAACTTTTATCAACATGCACTTATACACAGCATATGCTTCAGACTGTAGGTGTTCTAAGTACCTAAGCCAAACTTACTCTGCATCAGAATAAACACAGCATGTTTTCAGCGCACGATAAAAAACACACAACAAAAATAGAGGTTCACCTGAAAGTTGAAAGACTTTTTTTCTTCCTGAGTAGAGAGGCAGAGGAAGTGCTTGGACTTCTCCTTGCCCTGCAGCATCTCCTGCCACCACACCGCGTTGTAGCTCACCTCGTAACTGTGCACACACACACACGCACACAAAGGCACAAATGCATTAATGCAGTCGGCCGTGCATGACTCTCAACTCCTTCGCCTATATCTCACTAAATCTTCCTCTTCTTCTGCGTTCCCAGGCCATTTGGCATGACTAAATCTGATCAAGCTCTTCTCTATCCTACCAATTTCCTCTTGTTTCAAAACCCCTTAAATATATTTCTAAATATTGAACGCTTTATTAATCTCAAATCCAATATCTTATCCCTTATGTCTTAACAGCGCATCTTCGCCTTGAACCCCTGTATATGTCGGTCATTGCGGGTATATGGCAGGGAGACATTACCGGAAGAAAAAGATAAGTACATATTTGTACATGCATGTGCATGTTTGCATACATACACACTCATGCACGCACAGTCACACACACACACTCACACATGCACACACAGAAACACATACATATACGCATGCACAGTCATAAACATACTAATATGCACACACACACATATATATATATATATATATGCACATGCCCACACATACACATACACACACATGTAGATACGCATGCTCACATGCAATCATGCTTTGCACAACACACAGACACACACCCCATGCGCAGGTGCACATAGATACACATTCACACAGGCATACTGCTTCCCTACGGTGATACACAATTGCCGTCTTGCTCAAGTCTCACATCCCAGGAAATCTTGTCAGATTTTTTGCTCCCTAAACTGGAAGCCACCATTTCAGGCCACTCCCAAAACCACAATTTTGGGCTCTCCCCAAAAAACAAAAATCACTTTTTGGGGGCACTCCAAGAACCAGAAATCACTTTTTGGGGCACCCCAAGAACCAGAAATCACTTTTGGGGGCACCCCAAGAACCAGAAATCACTTTTGGGGGCACCCCAAGAACCAGAAATCACTTTTGGGGGCACCCCAAGAACCAGAAATCACTTTTTGGGGGCACTCCAAGAACCAGAAATCACTTTTTGGAGGGCACTCCAAAAACCAAAAGCCACATGTTGGGACACTCCAAAAACCTTGTTAAGTGTATGTCCAGGCATAAGATTGATAAATTATGATTTAGAATGAAAAGTGCCCCAAGAAGGCTAAAAAAAAAGGTCGAAGTCCCCTGAAACTGAAGCTTTTTAGTAATCTAAGCCTTGAAAACAGCATCAGAAGTAGAATTGATATATTTTTTATTTATTCATTAGAAGAATTGCTATACTTGGCTATACAAAAGAAAAAAACGCTGAACTAAACAGTTTTTTTCTTTTCTTTTGTGTACCTTGTCCTTCAGTGGTCATTTGTTTTATTTTTTCGAGTATATACTCAGTTAGTCTCTTTTTTATCTAAAAAAAAATCACCTCTGGGGCCCATCCATAAGCCTGAAATCAGCCTAAAGCCTGCAAAATCTCACTGTCGTCGGGGGAAAAAAATCTTCCCTAACTCACTCGAGGTCCGCGGGCTTCAGGTAGAGGGGGCAGTGGTAGGCCACGAAGAGGGGCAGGCAGTAGCAGTCGCGGGGGTTGATGGTGGCCAGCTTGGAGAACTCTCCCTGCCCCGCTAGCTGCTGTGTGTTTCGGAAACGCTTCAGGTCCTCCGTCTTGCTGTACACGTCCACCGCCATCGTCATGTTGTTCACCAGCTGGGAGTACAAAAAAAAACCCACAGGGGATTTGAGTAATTCAGACCTGTTTACCCAAAATCTTCCCCGTCAGTAATCCCAAGCTCTGAAATCAGTAATTTCAGGCATCTGTCCGTAATTTTGCTGGCCGATAAATCCTTGCACCCGAATTTTTCGCTGCTGTCAAACCTTTGTTGTTGAGGGGGGTGGGGGGTGGGGGGGGGGGGGGGGGGGGGCTCGCTTTTTTCTTTGGCGTCTGATCAGGATCCTAGTCGGAATCATCCGCTTGCGAGTGTTGCTTTTTCGGTATGCCTTCAGATTCAGGGGTGGGATTTGACCAAAGAAAGAAAAAAGGAAAACTAGATTTTCAACAACCTGCGGCCCACCCCCTGAACAAAATTTGATTAATAAACTGTACGGCCGGCCATGACTGACATGGCGGAAGTTAGGATTGTCTTAATACCGCAACTGAACGAAACCGAAACACGAGTGAGTTTCTTCCCGATTTTGTTGTTGCCGGAATTGTTTTTTTCAATGTCAGAAATTTTTTTTAAATACTGGATTTCAGGCAAAAACCGGACAAAATCCCACCCCTGCAGATTGCACTTCGTACCTAGAAAAATGGCGGCATGGAGAAATAAACCGAAGTATTCATTCAAGGGACATCACTCGAAGTGATACCTTTGATAGCAGACGACACAGTAGCGAGTACGGCTCAAACGCCATGCCTTCTTTTGATTTCTTCTTCTTTTTGTTTCGCACTCGTTCACCGGAAATGCAGATTTTTTTGTTGCTGACCGTAATAGCGTAATCGGAGGTCTCAAAACATAATAATCATGGACAAATCCGTAGGGAAAACAGGTTTGGTCATTGCGGACTGTGATAATGCTACATGGGAGCAACTACGCAAAATGAAAAAACCCTGAAAGGCCGGCGTCTAGGAGTAATGTCCCCCTGCAGCTAAAAACAAATTTGATTTTTGAAGGTATTTTAGTTGCTTTTTCCACAATTTATACAAATGTTTATTTTAAAGTGTTTGAAAAATACAATAGACACGCAAAGATCTTGTTTGACAAATTTGAAAAAAAGGAAATTCCTTTTTTGGTAAAATTCAAAAACAGGAAATCCTTGTATAGCAGGAAACGTTGCACCCATAATGCAATAAATGAATAATGTAAGCCATGTTGTTTATCAGGGAAGTGAATAGGGAAATGATTACTCTTTGGCTATGATGTGTGATTAATAAAATGTTCAAGTGATATGTGTTTGATGCAGTGTTTAACTCATAGGAGTGCTCAAATTTTGCATGCGCATAGGTACTTAGGATATCTAGGCCATGTTCGAAAATGAAGGTCATTGTCAAAGGTCAAGGGAGCAGAAAATGTGCCGCATGGCTGATAATATAGCGTCTTAATGCTCTAGTTAAACCATGTTGTTCACCAGATCTAGTTAACCCTTTCACCGCCAGCCATCTTTGAGCCAAAAATTTCCATTAAGCTTACTTGGCTACAGAAAAGATTTCATTTGCTATATTGTAGGATTTATCTGACACATTTAGAATAGGGTCAATCCTTACTGCCCATATCTAGGAACACAATACCATTGAATAACAGACCCTGAGTTCAAGGGTTTTAATGACATGGGTGTTTAATTCATTGTGGTGCAAAAATGCGACGATGGCGGTGAAAGGGTTAAACCATGCTGTTCACCAGCTAATGGCAAAACAAAGAAAAAAGGATTAATTGTTACGAAACATTCATCATAGCATCAGTATCATAATTATTATTATCATTATCAATATTTGATCTGGCTGGTTACTTACCTGTAGGGGTGACAGGACGCGCATCACTTTACGCCCGTGCCACATGTCTATGTCCAGAACTACACAGTACTTCGTCCCATTCTGAAAGACACAAGTTGTGCTTAATGTGTGTGTATATATATACAAAAAGAATAAAATCACGGCACTCTCTGTCCACTCGTTTCGATAAAAGTTCCAATAAAAAGATTTATTGACACCAGGCCAAATTTTCGCCTAATTCAGGCTTCATCATGGGCTGAAACAAATACAACAACATACACCCTTAGTTCCCACATCTTTTTGTATTAAGACTTTGTCTGTTATTCACGTGCACCTAGATTAATGGTGCGGTGCCAGCAAGGCTAGTTTTTATATTATATTCTCTCTCTCTCTCTCTCTCTATATATATATATATGTGTGTGTGTGTATGTGTGTGTGTGCGTGCGTGCATACATGTGCGCGTGCGCGTAAGGTGTGTGTTTAAGTGTGTGTGTGTTTATGTATATAAGTGTGTGCATACATGTGTGTGTGTGTGTGTGTGTGTGTGTGTGTGTGTGTGTGTGTGTGTGTGTGTGTGTGTGTGTGTGTGTGTGCTACTGCACGCAACAGCGGTAGCATTTATTATATTATACACTGTGAGAGTACACAAGTGGGTATTGCATTTTAAATCGACTTACACACCAACCCAAAAAACATCAAACTCGAAAGAAAAATATAAAAGGAAAGAACAACTGCAATTCCTATTAAGTTTTTAATAAAGCTTTGAGTCGTTCAAAATCTGAGGGGAATGCCAACACATAAGGGTAACATCACTTTAAAAACCTCACACTAAACACATTCTAGAAAGCAAATCCGATTTAACAGTAGTCAGATCCTCCGAAGTCGGAGTGTACACAAGGCGGGGTAATCAAAAACGGTCACACACGTAAAGTTCTCATCCCTAGCTGGTGCATTTGTACCGTAGTGTTCAAGTGCTTCGTCTGTTGGGATGATCCCTGGAGTCTTTAAGCCAGGGCATGACAACAACAACACAGCAGTCAGAAAAAAAGGAATAACTTATTTTGATAAGATAATGATGAAAAAGTTTTGAAATGATACACCGTTTTTGCTAAATTTTGTAGATCGCAAACATATGCCTATAATAATGTACATATTTTTAAAGTACATTTAACAATGGAAATCACACGTCAACACCGTAAGTGACTTTTTTTTCCAACCAGACACAAAACTGCAAAGCATCCTTTATCTAGGAATCTCGGAGTAGACAAAATAAAGTATACAAATCTTGTGCATATGAAGGCTTATCATACACATGTACTATTCAAAATAATTACACACACAATGTGGGAAACAAAAAGGACTAAGTGAGATGACACTGAAAATAATCCATAAAATATGCACACCAGAAGAACGGACTAAGTGAGATGACACTGAAAATAGTCCATAAAATATGCACACCAGAAGAACGGACTAAGTGAGATGACACTGAAAATAATCCATAAAATATGCACACCAGAAGAAAGGACTGAGTGAGATGACACTGAAAATAGTCCATAAAATATGCACACCAGAAGAAAGGACTGACTAAGTGAGATGACACTGAAAATAATCCATAAAATATGCACACCAGAAGAAAGGACTAAGTGAGATGACACTGAAAATAATCCATAAAATATGCACACCAGAAGAAAGGACTAAGTGAGATGACACTGAAAATAACCCATAAAATATGCACACCAGAAGAACTGACTAAGTGAGATGACACTGAAAATAATCCATAAAATATGCACACCAGAAGAAAGGACTAAGTGAGATGACACTGAAAATAATCCATAAAATATGCACACCAGAAGAAAGGACTAAGTGAGATGACACTGAAAATAATCCATAAAATATGCACACCAGAAGAAAGGACTAAGTGAGATGACACTGAAAATAATCCATAAAATATGCACACCAGAAGAAAGGACTAAGTGAGATGACACTGAAAATAATCCATAAAATATGCACACCAGAAGAAAGGACTAAGTGAGATGACACTGAAAATAATCCATAAAATATGCACACCAGAAGAAAGGACTAAGTGAGATGACACTGAAAATAATCCATAAAATATGCACACCAGAAGAAAGGACTAAGTGAGATGACACTGAAAATAATCCATAAAATATGCACACCAGAAGAAAGGACTAAGTGAGATGACACTGAAAATAATCCATAAAATATGCACACCAGAAGAAAGGACTAAGTGAGATGACACTGAAAATAATCCATAAAATATGCACACCAGAAGAAAGGACTAAGTGAGATGACACTGAAAATAATCCATAAAATATGCACACCAGAAGAAAGGACTGACTAAGTGAGATGACACTGAAAATAACCCATAAAATATGCACACCAGAAGAAAGGACTGAGTGAGATGACACTGAAAATAATCCATAAAATATGCACACCAGAAGAAAGGACTGAGTGAGATGACACTGAAAATAATCCATAAAATATGCACACCAGAAGAAAGGACTGACTAAGTGAGATGACACTGAAAATAATCCATAAAATATGCACACCAGAAGAAAGGACTAAGTGAGATGACACTGAAAATAATCCATAAAATATGCACACCAGAAGAAAGGACTGAAGTGAGATGACACTGAAAATAATCCATAAAATATGCACACCAGAAGAAACTGACTAAGTGAGATGACACTGAAAATAATCCATAAAATATGCACACCAGAAGAAAGGACTGACTAAGTGAGATGACACTGAAAATAATCCATAAAATATGCACACCAGAAGAAAGGACTGACTAAGTGAGATGACACTGAAAATAATCCATAAAATATGCACACCAGAAGAAAGGACTGAGTGTGAGATGACACTGAAAATAACCCATAAAATATGCACACCAGAAGAAAGGACTGAGTGAGATGACACTGAAAATAACCCATAAAATATGCACACCAGAAGAAAGGACTGAGTGAGATGACACTGAAAATAACCCATAAAATATGCACACCAGAAGAAAGGACTGAGTGAGATGACACTGAAAATAACCCATAAAATATGCACACCAGAAGAAAGGACTGAGTGAGATGACACTGAAAATAACCCATAAAATATGCACACCAGAAGAAAGGACTGAGTGAGATGACACTGAAAATAATCCATAAAATATGCACACCAGAAGAAAGGACTAAGTGAGATGACACTGAAAATAACCCATAAAATATGCACACCAGAAGAAAGGACTGACTAAGTGAGATGACACTGAAAATAACCCATAAAATATGCACACCAGAAGAAAGGACTGAGTGAGATGACACTGAAAATAACCCATAAAATATGCACACCAGAAGAAAGGACTGAGTGAGATGACACTGAAAATAACCCATAAAATATGCACACCAGAAGAAATGACTAAGTGAGATGACACTGAAAATAAACCATAAAATATGCACACCAGAAGAAAGGACTAAGTGAGATGACACTGAAAATAAACCATAAAATATGCACACCAGAAGAAAGGACTAAGTGAGATGACACTGAAAATAACTGAAAATCCATAAAATATGCACACCAGAAGAAAGGACTGAGTGAGATGACACTGAAAATAATCCATAAAATATGCACACCAGAAGAAAGGACTGAGTGAGATGACACTGAAAATAATCCATAAAATATGCACACCAGAAGAAAGGACTAAGTGAGATGACACTGAAAATAATCCATAAAATATGCACACCAGAAGAAAGGACTAAGTGAGATGACACTGAAAATAATCCATAAAATATGCACACCAGAAGAAAGGACTAAGTGAGATGACACTGAAAATAATCCATAAAATATGCACACCAGAAGAAATGACTAAGTGAGATGACACTGAAAATAATCCATAAAATATGCACACCAGAAGAAATGACTAAGTGAGATGACACTGAAAATAAACCATAAAATATGCACACCAGAAGAAAGGACTAAGTGAGATGACACTGAAAATAATCCATAAAATATGCACACCAGAAGAAAGGACTAAGTGAGATGACACTGAAAATAATCCATAAAATATGCACACCAGAAGAAAGGACTGAGTGAGATGACACTGAAAATAATCCATAAAATATGCACACCAGAAGAAAGGACTAAGTGAGATGACACTGAAAATAATCCATAAAATATGCACACCAGAAGAAAGGACTAAGTGAGATGACACTGAAAATAATCCATAAAATATGCACACCAGAAGAAAGGACTAAGTGAGATGACACTGAAAATAATCCATAAAATATGCACACCAGAAGAAAGGACTAAGTGAGATGACACTGAAAATAATCCATAAAATATGCACACCAGAAGAAAGGACTAAGTGAGATGACACTGAAAATAATCCATAAAATATGCACACCAGAAGAAAGGACTAAGTGAGATGACACTGAAAATAATCCATAAAATATGCACACCAGAAGAAAGGACTAAGTGAGATGACACTGAAAATAATCCATAAAATATGCACACCAGAAGAAAGGACTAAGTGAGATGACACTGAAAATAATCCATAAAATATGCACACCAGAAGAAAGGACTAAGTGAGATGACACTGAAAATAATCCATAAAATATGCACACCAGAAGAAATGACTAAGTGAGATGACACTGAAAATAATCCATAAAATATGCACACCAGAAGAAATGACTAAGTGAGATGACACTGAAAATAAACCATAAAATATGCACACCAGAAGAAAGGACTAAGTGAGATGACACTGAAAATAATCCATAAAATATGCACACCAGAAGAAAGGACTAAGTGAGATGACACTGAAAATAATCCATAAAATATGCACACCAGAAGAAAGGACTAAGTGAGATGACACTGAAAATAATCCATAAAATATGCACACCAGAAGAAATGACTAAGTGAGATGACACTGAAAATAATCCATAAAATATGCACACCAGAAGAAATGACTAAGTGAGATGACACTGAAAATAAACCATAAAATATGCACACCAGAAGAAATGACTAAGTGAGATGACACTGAAAATAAACCATAAAATATGCACACCAGAAGAAATGACTAAGTGAGATGACACTGAAAATAACCCATAAAATATGCACACCAGAAGAAAGGACTAAGTGAGATGACACTGAAAATAATCCATAAAATATGCACACCAGAAGAAAGGACTGAGTGAGATGACACTGAAAATAACCCATAAAATATGCACACCAGAAGAAATGACTAAGTGAGATGACACTGAAAATAAACCATAAAATATGCACACCAGAAGAAAGGACTGAAGTGAGATGACACTGAAAATAACCCATAAAATATGCACACCAGAAGAAAGGACTGACTAAGTGAGATGACACTGAAAATAAACCATAAAATATGCACACCAGAAGAAAGGACTGAGTGAGATGACACTGAAAATAATCCATAAAATATGCACACCAGAAGAAAGGACTAAGTGAGATGACACTGAAAATAATCCATAAAATATGCACACCAGAAGAAATGACTAAGTGAGATGACACTGAAAATAATCCATAAAATATGCACACCAGAAGAAAGGACTAAGTGAGATGACACTGAAAATAACCCATAAAATATGCACACCAGAAGAAAGGACTAAGTGAGATGACACTGAAAATAACTAAAATATGCACACCAGATGACACTGAAAATACACTGAAAATAACCCATAAAATATGCACACCAGAAGAAAGGACTGACTAAGTGAGATGACACTGAAAATAATCCATAAAATATGCACACCAGAAGAAAGGACTAAGTGAGATGACACTGAAAATAATCCATAAAATATGCACACCAGAAGAAAGGACTGAGTGAGATGACACTGAAAATAATCCATAAAATATGCACACCAGAAGAAATGACTAAGTGAGATGACACTGAAAATAATCCATAAAATATGCACACCAGAAGAAATGACTAAGTGAGATGACACTGAAAATAATCCATAAAATATGCACACCAGAAGAAATGACTAAGTGAGATGACACTGAAAATAACCCATAAAATATGCACACCAGAAGAAATGACTAAGTGAGATGACACTGAAAATAACCCATAAAATATGCACACCAGAAGAAAGGACTGAGTGAGATGACACTGAAAATAACCCATAAAATATGCACACCAGAAGAAAGGACTGAGTGAGATGACACTGAACATAACCCATAAAATATGCACACCAGAAGAAAGGACTGAGTGAGATGACACTGAAAATAACCCATAAAATATGCACACCAGAAGAAAGGACTGAGTGAGATGACACTGAAAATAATCCATAAAATATGCACACCAGAAGAAAGGACTAAGTGAGATGACACTGAAAATACACATAAAATATGCACACCAGAAGAATATGCACACCAGAAGAACACCAGAAGAAATGACTAAGTGAGATGACACTGAAAATAAACCATAAAATATGCACACCAGAAGAAATGACTAAGTGAGATGACACTGAAAATAACCCATAAAATATGCACACCAGAAGAAATGACTAAGTGAGATGACACTGAAAATAATCCATAAAATATGCACACCAGAAGAAATGACTAAGTGAGATGACACTGAAAATAATCCATAAAATATGCACACCAGAAGAAATGACTAAGTGAGATGACACTGAAAATAATCCATAAAATATGCACACCAGAAGAAATGACTAAGTGAGATGACACTGAAAATAATCCATAAAATATGCACACCAGAAGAAATGACTAAGTGAGATGACACTGAAAATAATCCATAAAATATGCACACCAGAAGAAAGGACTGAGTGAGATGACACTGAAAATAATCCATAAAATATGCACACCAGAAGAACTGACTAAGTGAGATGACACTGAAAATAATCCATAAAATATGCACACCAGAAGAAAGGACTAAGTGAGATGACACTGAAAATAAACCATAAAATATGCACACCAGAAGAACGGACTAAGTGAGATGACACTAAAAATAACCCATAAAATATGCACACCAGAAGAAAGAACACGAACTAAGAGTATTTTGTACTAACACATGTGGCTGCTACACTTTCAAGAACTAATTCAGAGCTAAAAAGGTTTTTTGGGAAGTTCACACTACCACTGCAAGGATTTGACCCACAACACAATATAATCACATGCAAACAAAATTCACATAAAATCGAACGAGAGTGAAATGTTACACAGATACACCACGTTTGATTAGCCCAACACTACATCACACACCTTTGTGTCCTATACATCCAGAACTACACACAAAGACATGCACACAGACACAGACAGACAGACAGACACACACACATTGTGTATTAAACCTAATACACTCTAAATCTTGTCACCACAAGTTGATACTTTCGGTTAACTCTAGCTCAGATAAATTTAAGCAAATTAAAACTATGAAAATATGTGACCCAGCACCACGAAAGGGACATTAAGTCGCTGGGCTAGTTTCTCACAACAGGTTTGCACAGTCAAAAATCTATTTTTGGGGGTCAATTTTGAGTTATGGGTATTTTCATGCAATCTTTCATATCCAAAACGGATAACCTTTTTAATATGGTCTCTAAATATGAAAAAAAAACTGCTTTAAAATTAGTAGGTTGATGCATGCATTTTCTTAGGATAGGATTCCTAAAAATGTCTGACAGTCACCCTGCTAACTTTAAATGCTTATAACTCTGGAATGGAGAAAGACACAAGAATGGTTATTGTATCCTTAGAAATAGAATTGCCATTTTCTCAGAATGGTCATTTTGACACTTAATGTCCCTTTCGTGGTGCTGGGTCACATATAATAACAAGTGTTGTAGAAAGAGAAATGTTTGGTAAAAAAAACCCCACAAAAACACCAAGAGATCATTTACGTTCCCTTAGTACTATGAGACAGGGAATTCGACTTTCAGAACGACACTTTCAATCAACAGACAACACAAACCATAATCAAAACAAATGCGATTACAATATATCAACTGAACAATCGGCAACTTAGGACGATAAATTGACCGCCAGAGGGCAGTCCAACCGTTAGGGGCATCACGCGCTATTCTTAGTTGGGCGTAGTGAGAGAGAGAGAGAGAGAGAGGGTGGGACTCTGGCAGTCAATTTATCGCCCTAAGCTGCCCATTAACTGAACTATTGAACAACATCTCATCACAACATCAATAGTGCAGGGTAGGAGTTTCTACCATGAAAAAATATACACTATCACCAGTCACTAATCATTTCTTTTTCCCAACACCAAACATGTTATTTGCTTTCATCCTTTTCTTTGTTTTCAGCCATCACACAGACACTACCCCTGTTCGTCATATCTTTGTTCTACAATAACGTCACACACAATGGTTTTTCTACCGTTGTTTTTCTTCCTATAGTTTTCCAACCTTGGGTACACAAGACAACATCCACCACTGAATCTTACCTCTGCTTCAATGTTGGTCTCCGACTGAGCAACAGAAGTGCAAATGTTACGGTGTAGACTTTAAAGGGGCACCCTGACGGATGAGTTTTTGTAAGAAACACGTCAAGATCACCAGGAAAACACCCTTTACAGAGATTGCAGCATTCACTTTGCTCTGGTTTCCTAGAAATCAAACCGTCAAATTGGCGATTCCTCCTTGGCGGAGGTGCTGGAAGTCAAATTCTTTCACCCAAAGAGAAGGCGTGTGCCATCTCTTTTCTAATGGCTGCCTGCGTTTAGACCAAATCGCTTGCACGAAATTTTCACAATACAAGCCTTTTTTTCCCTTTTTTTAAAAGTTTATACATATTATCTAAAGGAGTTTCGCTCACAACAAAGGAAACAGCTCCAATTCTTTTTTACTGCACTACAAAAAAAAAAAACGCTTCAACCACAATGAGTGACCTTCACCCACCCCATCCAAAATGGCTACTCTCTCTGGCATCTCCGGCAAGGAGGAATCGCCGTTTTGACGGTTTAATTTCTAGGAAACCAGAGCAAAGGGAGTGTTCTGATCCTTGAAAAGGCTGTCTTTCTGGTGATCTCGACGTGTTACTTGCAAAAACTCATCCGTCAGGGTCCACCTTTAGACTCCTCTCCTATATATTTTTACCACAAGTTCCTTACACACTGTCTAATACAATGTCCGTCTACTTCACTGTGATCCATTTTCATGCAAAAACTAAGTCATGGCTACATAACGCAAGAGCCCCGATGGCAGCTTGGAAAAAAAAGATATGGACAGAAGTGTTATATTGATGGTAGGGGCAAGAATTCGAGGCATGGAAAATGTATTGTGGTAACAAAGAAAAAAAACTTACATTATATTATCAACTCCAAAATTATATTATCAATATATCGTCGGTGAAATTCAAAAACCTTGTATCTCAATTTTGGTAGCTTTGAGAAAAATGAAAAACAAACTTTTAAAAATTAACCGCGTTGACCACAATTAACTAAGATGAATATGTTGTTTAAGACATTGCGAGTTTAGTCTTGCATTTTGCTAAAATTACTTTTACTTTTTTTTTTTTATACTTGAAAAGAACAAATATATGAGGTTTTTGTCCTAAACTAGATCTGAATTTGGGACTTATGAGCTTTTCTTCTATTTTCACAGCCTCATGTACTCCAGATAGAAAGTCGTTAGAGATACGAGCTTTTGGTGGAAGGTGGCGTGAAAAATCAGAAAGCTGACTATGCATCTAACTCAAACCCCCCCAAAATTGAGATACAAGCTTTTTGTCGAATTTCACCGACGATATTATAGTTATATTATCAACTCCAATATAAAGAATGGACGTTTTAGACAAAAGGTTAAAAAAAAATAAAAAGTATTATTCCAACCAAATGTTCTACAGCCAAATCATATCAGGAAAACATAACCTTACATACATATACACAGAGTGAAAGCTGCTTGAGAAGATACCAATTTCTCTGTAACTCCCATAGTCAATAAAATACACTTGATGCCAATCACATACAAACAACATTATCTACTTAATCATCATCATTATATTTCATGTGCATAATTGTATAGCTTAAGATCACAGTCACTGACCAAGCTGTCATCTCTTTAAATCAGTTTGCCAAAAAGACTGCTCTACCAGCCGCTGTGGTGTAGTGGTTAGCGTCGCGGACTACTGGCTGGGAGGTCTTGGGTTCAAATCCCATCAGAGGCGAGGGTTTTTTCGGTCCTGGACCGACTCCTACCCAGAGTGAGTGGCTATGGGCTCAATGGGAAGACTGAAACCACACAGTCGAGTTTCATCCGCTTAACGGATGCGATTCTGAGAGTGTTGCTCTAATTGCAAGACCAACACTGCAGGTGTCTGTAGTTCTCGGGCCTGGTTAACGCCGGGATATCATTATGAAAGGAAGCGTAGAATACAGCCCTGCCATGCAGTCTCAGACCGATACGGAACTCCATATCATCATCATCATCGTTATCATCGGCCTCATTTTCCATCAATCATAAAATTAAAAAATGTCTCAAATTCTGTGGCTTTGCATGCCCTGCTCTCATGGTGACCTCAGTTTCGGTTTCCAATCCAGTCTATGCCTTGGTGCGTTCGGGTCAAAGTCATGGTGATCAGTGTGTTCTGGGGAGCTGTCGGTGGACGGTCGTGGTGGCGCCCTCGGAGGAGGACCTCACTCACGCTGGCTCCGCGACTAAGAGAATAGTGTCGTCAGTAGGGGGCTTAGTAGGTGGTGTCCAGAACAGGCTCCACTGAACTCCACCGAAGTGACTCAGCAGCAGTGCAGTGTCTCCTCGGTTGGTTGCCTCCTGACGGCCTAACATAGATTCGCTCCCCTTGGACTGCTGGTCTCGGTTTCTGCGACTTGAACAAACCTGGGTGTAGCTGCGAATTGGGATTCGGAACGAGCGGCGTGGGAGCAACGCCACTGTACAGCCCAGAGGATGGGAGAGCAAAAAAAAAGAAAGAAAAAAAGGCTGCTCTACCTCAATTCAACTATATTTTGATTACTTTCTACACTGGCAGCTACCCTGCCGTTCCTGATTGGCTGGATATCAGTTGTCATCATAGCCGCCATCTTGGGAAAAATCTAACTAGTGAACAAGTTGGATGCAGCGCCATCTTTATTCCAAGATGGCGGCTGGGCCCCTTGCTTGAAAAAGGAAAATGGTGACAATGATATGTGCAGACTTAGAACCATTGTCACAACTTGCCAATAGTAGGGGTTGATCACAAACCAAAGTTTGTTGAACTGTTGAGCCACGTACCTCTCAAAACCAGAAAGAAACAAAACAGTGGGGGTGGGGGTGGGGGGGGGAATCAAAGAGAGTACATACCCCCCCTCAGTCTAAACAGCTTGATGTCAAATGAAACAATTTGTTTACCTTGCTGGGAGTGAGAGGCAGGATGCGGCGACATGCTCTCTTGTGTAACATAGACGGCAGCTGCTCAAAGCTCTCCACCTATCCAAGGAAACAGATAAGCAAATCACTTGTGACAGAAAATTACAAACATCTGCAAAACTTAAAGGCTACTTGTACTTTTGCAACATAGCGCACAAACAAATAAACAAGCACACAAAAAACACCTACAAAACCTGTTGAAGACAGTGACTTCACTTTTCGTACTGTCCTGATTTATTAAAAAACAACAACCCAAAAAAAACCCAGATGAAAAACCAAATCAGAGCTTGCACTGCCAAACATACTCCACTATTTAACTGAACGTTTGTTTCCTCATAATATCAAATGTCCCATATGTGCCCTCCTGGGTCAAGAGGACGTAAAATCTAAATTACTCATATCAGCCTCCTTTAAAACACCTGATAAGCAGAGATAGTCCCAGGCTTTCCTCCTCCTACTCACCTGAAGCTTGAAGCGATGCATGTCCACCTGGTTTCCAGACAGGTAATCTTCGTCGTCATCGAAGACGAAGGCACCCGCACTGATGAGGGTGTGGCCAGCCTCACCCAGCACCCCCCTCACAAAGCCCCTGGACCCAGGGAACCTAAGCAAAGATATTCTAAAAGGGTAAGATGGACTACTTAAGAGCTCGGCGAACCGGGCTGATAGAGTTATCGTTAGTGGGGACAGTACACTATTCACAGTGCAGGCTATCCAAAAACTCAGACTGGAACTTGAACGGAGAATTCAACTGGCCTATCGACGTGTAAAATGTGTCCTGTTTAAAAGGGACATAACCAGTGTTTCTGTCCTCACTACTCATATAGGGAAAAGAGACCGGATGCTTATCTTCCCCATTACAGTCTTTGACCTAAGGGAGAGAATAATGCAGTTCTAGCAAAGCATCCTTGCCTTTGTTGAACTGTCTGTATGACGAAAGCTTTGCCTTAATATGCAAATGTCTAGCCTCCTTCTAAGACCCCCCTCATAAAGCCCCTGGACTCAAGGAACCTAAGGGAGAGAATAACACACTTCTATCGTCGCATCCTTGTCTTTGTTGAACCGTCTGTATGACGAAAGCTTTGCTTTCTTAAAAACAATAACCATCCTTCTAAGAAGCAAATGACCTTGAAGGCACCATGCAAATCTCAAGCATGGTATTTCAGGCTGCTTCTCTATGAATTAATAGTAAAGCTAGAATTTGCTTTTGTTTTTTTGTAGGTTTTGTTTCTTCAGAAACGTTGCATTTTGTTTTAATTTTCTTCATTTACAGAAACATGAGTCAGTTTCATTTATGTTATTTCAGTTTTCATTACTTTAACACTGCTCTCATTTTCATTTTCCCCTCCTCCTGTTTAATTTCTTAAAGGCCCATAATCCGAGAATAAGCCAAGTGCCACATCTTCATCATCACTATTATTATTCTTTTCTTCTTCTTTGTCAGTGGCTCAGACATTTTCCTGTCATACTGAGCGCAGATTTGTCATGCTGCCATCATGCACCTAACAAAGAAAGTTAGGCCCCAGCATGTTAGACTTCGGCTGAAAAACATCATTGTAAGAGTTTCTGGAACAAAGGCAGGAGAATGGACCAGTAGGGTAGAAAGATAGTAGATGACAGTAAGCAAAGGGAAAAGGCAGGAGAATGGACAAGAAGGGTAGAAAGATAGTAGATGACAGTAAGCAAAGGGAAAAGGCAGGAGAATGGACAAGTAGGGTAGAAAGATTGTAGATGACAGTAAGCAAAGGGAAAAGGCAGAGTCAAAGAGACAGATTAGAGGAAGTTACAAGCACAGAACTTCCAGAAGGGGATCTTAAAGATCCCCAGGTGTCCCCATGGGGGGGTATCATTATTATTATTTGTCTATCAGAGTGTGTACTCACTCCTGTAAGGTGGACGACGCCTCGTCGTCATCCATGACGTCGATGTCGTTCTCGTAGTTGGCTGGGTGGACGATGCTGTCCGGTCCTGAGCGGTAGACCGTAACAGCCTTCAGGTGATCTTCATGCAGCTGCATGCAGAAAAATTACACCATGATTGAGCGAAAACACTTTCCATTACTATCTTTCTTTTTCATTTCTTTTCTTTTATAGACTCTTGAGTGGGAACTTCTAGAAAACCAAAAACATTACACCATGATTGAATGAAAACACTTTCCCTTGGTATCCTTCTTTTTTATTTTGTACTCTGGAGTGGAAACTTTAAAAAACAAACCAACATATACATGTACAATATATTTCTGCTAACTCAAAAACGAATAACTCAAAAACACTGGATAACTCACAATAATTTTCTGGTCCCACTTTAATAATCTTTATGCTAAAAGAATATTGGCTGTCTCAAAATGAAGTTTCAGTCCCTTCAATTTTGACTTAAAGCGATTTTTGTTGTTACTGTACCACATTTTTAAAAAAAGAATTTGCTTTGATTCTGTGGTACTTTATTTCAAGGTAGAGTTGTGCCTTTTTGTCAGAGTGTGTGTGTGTGTATGTGTGTGTGTGTCACTGTGTGTGTGTGTGTGTGTGTGTGTGTGTGTGTGTGTGTGTGTGTGTGTGATGCAATGTGTTGTTGTGTGTGTGTCTATGTGTGCATGCATGCGTGTTCACATGCGTGTGTGTGCATGCATACATGCATGTTTGTGTGCATGTGCATGACACAGAAATGATGCAATTGTGTGCACACAAGAAAAATACATAGAGAGAAAGTGTGCACTATATATTTTGTACATTTTTTATACATAAAATTAATAAAGTGGTGCTTTCCAGATGAATGCAGGCAAGTGTATGGTCTATCAATGATGAAGACGTAATTTTGAATATATGTGCGCATGAATACATTTAAATTGCGCAGGAATAAAGTATTTGAGAGACACTGAAGTAATACACGTATCTGGGAGTCATACAATTTTTCATTTAATTTTGCATTAACTAGAGAACATAAATGTGAATCACAATATCAGCACATTTATAACAATACACATTTGTTAACATCAATTGGATTTTTTAAACCACAATCAATCTTTATATTATATCAATCTTTATACAGTTTTATTTGTGAATCACATTATCAGCACATTTATAACATTATATCGATCAATCTTTAGTTTTATTTATTTCTCACAGCTGGAAAATAAAACCAAACGTAATACAGTTAAATTCTGACAAAAAATATAATTGTTAGAATTAATCTATAATTCAACTCTCTCTCTCTCTCTCTCTCTCTCTCTCTCTCACACACACACACCACCACCACCAAGTCTACCAAATCTTGCCAACTAAACACTAATAAAAAACCCACAGCAAAATCATGCCTTCATAAGCATAATTCACAATATCATATGACAAAAGAAAACCACACATGCAAAACACACGCTTGCATGAACACGCACGCACACACTCCCCACCCACCTCTATGCACACACTAAAGCAATTTTTCCCCTTTAAAACATAAGACCATGCCCTCAAATGAATCAGACTTTAGACAGAGTGCCGGAAATGTGCGGCAAGACAGGAATAAACTCTGTAAGAGCAGAGAACAAGAGAAGAAGAACATAACAAAAGAAAGGAATGAGAAGGGGCGAAAGTGCAGCATTTTGGGAATGGATGGAGGAAATAAAAGCAAGGAAACCAAAATGAGGAAGAGATGATGGGCAAGTGGGGGAGACAGGGTAAGGCAAGATGTAAGTGATCTAAGATGAGCGTAGATTTCCACACACTAATATAAGTGAAATCGTTTGTTCTCTTTGGGGGCAGTGGGTGGATGCCTCGTGCCTCCATACGGGGAGCTGGACCTGCACCCTCAATGAGTCTCTCCCCATTGGGACACCTGGGGGTTCTTTCAGTACAAGCAGTTCCCCCACCTTCTGGAAGTTCTGTGCAAGCAGCTTCCTCTAATCTGTCACTCTTTGACTGTCTTTCCCTTGTCACTTACTAACATCTACTTTTTTCTGCCTTATTCGCCCAAACTCCAGCCCTTAAAAAAAAAATAGTTCCAAATAATATTCTGCTTTGAGCTCCTTCGAAATTGGAATGCATCGCTGAATGCAGCGGGACGACCAGTGAAAACTGAAAACCAGACATGTACGTACCTCACCCATGCAGGAGAGGTTTATTCTCTTTCAGTAAATAACAATCAAAACATTTTGGAGGTTTAACAAAACGAATTGGAAAGAACATGAAATTTGATCCCTGAATGAAGCCATATTTTCCTTAAATCAGTTGACAGTGACCCTTGTACCTTAAAACTTTTAGAAAATAAGAAGGAAAGATATAAACAAGGAGAAAATTAATGTGAGAGAGAGAAGAGAGAGAGAGAGAGAGAGAGAGAGAGAGAGAGAGAGAGAGAGAGAGAGAGAGAGAGAGAGAGAGAGAGGGGGGAGGGAGGGGGAGGGAGGGGGAGAGAGAGAGAAAAGGGGGGGGGAGGAGAGAGAGAGAGAGAGAGAGAGAGAGAGAGAGAGAGAGAGAGAGAGAGAGAGAAACTTGAAAACAAACTTTATTTTCCAAGGATATAGATTTTAGAGAGAGAGAGAGATAGAGAGAGAGAGAGAGAGAGAGAGAGAGAGAGAGAGAGAGAGAGAGAGAGAAATAAATAAACAGAGACAATGAAAAAGAGATCAACAGACAGAGAAAAAGAGACATAGGGGGGAATATAAATTGTTTGAAAGAGAAGCAAAGAAAGAGAGACAGAGGGGAGAGATTATGAAATGTTTGAAGCAGCAGGAGATACACTGGGAACAGCGGTCTAGCTAAATACTGGAAGCAGTCATGAAAAGCCAATAATATTTCTGTACTCACCGTCTCCTAAACAACAAACAGAAAGAAAATTGTTAATTCTTTTATCTTCACGCAATGCCAGTAAGTGTTCACATGCAACATATGCATAAAAAGCAAACGCATAAGTGTGCAACAGAATGCATGCCCATGCACAAATATCACACACACGCACACAGGCACAGACAAGACACACATACGCAGATATACAGACTTCAACTTCTTAAAAACTACATGAAAATTTGTCAACTTTACAAAGTGGAATAAGGGACACAAACTATAAAGGAGGGGGGAAGGGGGCATATGGATGGAAGTTCAGTTTAACGTCGCGTATTGGCTTTCGCCATGTACGACGGGCTGAACAAACCAACCAGGGTATAAACAAAAATGTATGTTCCTGAATCACTGTCTTAGCCAAAAGGCCGAGAAGCGATCAGAATCAGGGGGGCATAGTTGAGAAAGTTAGTATTTAATACACAATTTCCATTAAAATAACCATTCATCTACAGTAGACAATACCGTAATTTTCGGACAATAAGGCGATATTTTTTCCTCCAATTTCGACCTATGCACCTAATAAACGAGGGCGCCCTATTAGTGAACAAAATTGTGAGAAGAGAGGCAACGATTGTCGTACTCAGTACAGTCTACTGTGAGTCACAACATCGAAAGTGGTAACGAGTCGCCGATACGATGAATACTCACGTTAAAATGCTTCAAAAACCCTATTATCATCCAAGATACCGTCCAACAGATGCCATAACCCTTCATTGGATGCAAAAAGCATCGTTGTAAAGCTTAAAATGCCATAATTCTACCAGTTTTCGCGAGGAAAAGTCCAAACACAACAACCGGAAGTCGCAAATAAGAAAGTTTGATTATTTGAGAGGGGAACCAACTCTAGCTTATGACAGCAGTAAGCGTTTACAGGACGCGTACGGGCTTCAAACTTCGACTTTCTGTTGCGAGGTGTGCATCGCCTTGTAAACGAGGGCACCTTTTACTTTTATTTGTTCAGATTTTTCTCGAAAATTGCCCTATTCGCCTTATAGCAGCGTCTAATGATAAAAAAAATATGGTAAACTAAAAAAGAAAAAAGAAGAAGAAAAATGCATGCAAACAATTTCAAAAACTCACAACAAATTAAAACAAAGTCGAAATTAAAACCCAGAAGAAACGGTTTATTGATATAAAAAAAAACACAGAGCAAAACAAAACACAAAAATCTGAAAAAATACACACCTCACAAAAGAAAGTCGAAGTTTTGCTCTGTTTTTTTTTATCATTAAACCGTTTCTTCTGGGTTTTAATTTCGACTTTGTTTTAATTTGTTGTGAATTTTATTGAACCCAGCAGTCATCTTCGTTTCTTCACATTCTACAAATTTCAAAAACTATTTAAAATGGAACAGCAAACAAACCAGTGAAAGCCTACAGAGTACAAGTACAACACCAAACACAAGGGAGAAGCTAAAACACAATGCAGAAGTTAAAAATTAAACAATCATAAATCAATCCATAAATGCTATGGGGAAAAAAAAGACAAAAAATATGCTGTGGTACAAACAAAATGGTCAAAGTTGAAGCTTAGACACATCCTCTCATGTTTAAGTCTCAAAGTCTGGGTCTTTCAATTTCATGACTAGGCTGATCTTAACCCTATCCCTTTCCGGAGAATGGCAGAATGTTGCTTCTCGTTGAAATTTTTTAATGCAAAACAGTGGCGTAGGAACGTTTTCAAGCCAGGGGGGGGCAGGATTGCCAACAACAAACCGGGGGGGGGGGGGGGGGGAGGCGCAAGCGCACGGACAAGAAAAATGGATGGATAGGTTAAATTACATGACTTAGCAAATCCTACAAAAATACTTTATTATTGTTATTTTTAAACATAATCATAATCAATGATATAAAAAATCTATGAATGAAATAAAACATGTGAATTGAAAGGAGACAACAAAAAAGCATAAAAATACAACCATGTTTGGGGCGGATCAGCCAGTCATGGAAGAGGGGAGGGGGTAGCTCCAAGTGGTCAGTTGGGGTGGGGTAATGGGTCTGGGGGGATTGCATGTAATTTGAATGTAAAAGATGCAATCAAGGCTTCTCGTGAGAGAATAACTGTAGCATGGAACTGCAATTTGTCTTCCTCTTTTTCTTTCCATTTTTTGTCTGAGGGGGTGGAATCAAATCCATCTTTGATGCAGTACCAAGTCCATGACAGCAATGTGTAGTGAATGGGCTGAGACTATGAACTCTTTCGTTTCCTTGTGTCTTTTTTTTTTTTTTCCGTTATAAATTTTGGGGGGCAGAGAGATACATCTGCCCCCCCCCCCCCTCCTCAAAGCCAGGGGGGGCAGCTGCCCCCCCCCCCCCCCCCCCCCCCCCCCCCCCCCCCCCCCCCCCACCCCCCCCCCTATATGCCAGTGCAAAAAAGCTTGATGGGGTGTGTGTGTCTAAACTGAAACATAGCCAAACAATGTTAATAAAATAGTACAACTACATGCATTAATATGTTGATGGGTTGTTTTTTAAAAGCATAACTGCATGCATTTATGTTCTTTAATTTTCTAACGTACCTTCACATCTGGATGCATGGTCACATAACTGTGCAGTCCAAGCTGCAACAAAATAACGACCATTAAACAGATTATCATTATTTTTAAAAAGAAGACACCTACTAATATATCTATATAACTATGCACTATACCAGGGCCTGTATTCACACTGAGAGTGTATGAGACTTATCATCATGATATCTTAGAAGTCCTTCTAAAGTCCTATTAAATCCTACTACAGTCGACCCCCTCACGAACGGCCCTCTGATTTACGACCTCCCCTCTTTTACGACTGAAATATGAATGACAGATCATTTTTCTTCTAAACTTGCCTCCTCATTTATGACTCCCCCTCTAACGCGTTTTACGACCGTAAATCTTGTTGATTTTACGACCGATGCAACACATTCTGACAATTATCAGTCGCAAAAACGTATGATATCTATCCTTCTCGGCCCCAGTTCGAGCCGACGCACAGCTGGGGTACCACTGTTGTTAGGTCATCTCGGTAAAAACGAACCGTTCTCATGCCGAAATTGAAGAATTTAATCAGCGATATCACGATCTGACCACTAAATGTCACCACTTTTATGCACATGTGTCATCACTGAGCAGTTTATGATCAAAGTTTGAACTGAAACAGTCGCGATCGTGTCGATCTTTACGAACTCTGTGCACATGTAGGCCTAAATGCGAAGTCAACTCCCAAGTTGAAACTAGGTGATCGGTCACACTCCATAAGTTGGAACTCAGTGAACTCACTTTACAAAAAATAAGTTGAAAAGCAGCTCCTTTCCGTTATCAAACTGATAAATCGGCGTTAGTGCGTGCACTGAAACACTCACTGAATACAAACAACTCACAAAATCCGATAAATGAAAGCAGCTGGCGCATTAGCGTTTGCCATGATTTCGTATTTGTGGTATGTGCGGCGCCATTTTGTCAGCCGAGTTGTATGCGCGGTAAAAGTTCCGTGTGTGCAAACTGTGACTGAAAATGAACTGCCAGAGTGTAAAATGGTGAAAATTAGGTCAGTACTGTTGTTATGTGTAGTTTGTGTGTGAGTGCAACACGGGCCGTCGAGCACACTTTCTGTTTTCGCTCGTTTTCGTATATTAGCTAGACCTTGAGAATGAGGGAGAAAGCATGTTTTAGTTTTAGTGTATGCATGTGCTGTGCGTCATACACGGTGTAGTGAGTCACTGAGTACATTGTTTTGGTCACCCCTGATTTAAGACCCCCCTCTTTTACGACAGATTTTTTGAAGGTCTTAAAAGAGGGGGTCGACTGTACTTTAAAACGACTTCTAAGACATCATGATGATAAGTCTCATACTATCTCAAAGTGAATACAGGCCCTGGTTATCATTACATATGGCACACCTGTAATTTTTTAAAAATGGAGATATTGTGCCACAGAGTGATTATTTAAAATAGCAATGAACATAGAAAATGAAATGTGCATGCGCGTGCGAGTGTGTGCGCATGTGTGTGTTTGGGGGCGCATGCGTCTCTGGGTCCCATCGGCATCTGCATATTTCTTTGTTCTTCTTTCTACATTTTGAACCCTCAGCTTCTAGGAGGCATTTAACTCAATCGCATCGCAGCTTATTACACTAAGCTGTGAACCAAGAAATTGCATGATTTTGAACGATTCAATCTCAACAACAAAAATTCTTTCTTCGATCGCTCAAACAGTTTCTTGTCAATTATGAGCGCACATGCCTCATGCTGCCGTTATGCGCCTAACTAAGAAATAGTTAGGCCCAGCAAATCTGACTTCGGCTGGAGGAAATCTTTTTGAAAGTATGTATTTCTTGAAAAAAGGCAGGAGAATGGACCGGTAAGGCAGAAAGATAGTAGATGACAGTAAGCAAAGGGAAAAGGCAGAGTCAAAGAGAGTGACATATTAGAGGAAGTTACAAGCACAGAACTATCAGAAGGCGGGGGAACTATTTATACAAAAGACACCCCTTATTTCCCTTGTAGTGAATTCGTCAATCTGACAGTTTTGTATTTCTTCTGCATACAATTAGGCCATTCACCCTCAACGATGACATCACATATCGCATTTATGAATGCAGAAGGATGTGATTAAGCTAACAACATAAATTTTTAATATAAACCCTACTCACCTTGTTCTCAATCTCAAAGCTGGGCTTGTCTCGCACAGAGCACAGGACAGAGGAGGCAGGGGAAGTAAGGGCCTGCAACACAAGAATACACAAATCCGTACATATGATCCACCACTTTTCATCAGGCAATACAATACAATACAACACACCTACCTCAGCCACATCATGCAGCACAGCCACACCCTGGGGCGGGACGTTCAGCTGGAGTCTGTCCATGGAGTCCACCACAACACACCTACCTCACCACATCCTGCAGCACAGCTGGAGTCTGTCCATGGAGTCCACCACAACACACCTACCTCAGTCACATCATGCAGCACAGCCACACCCTGGGGCGTGACGTTCAGCTGGAGTCTGTCCATGGAGTCCACCACAACACACCTACCTCAGTCACATCATGCAGCACAGCCACACCCTGGGGCGTGACGTTCAGCTGGAGTCTGTCCATGGAGTCCACCACAACACACCTACCTCAGTCACATCATGCAGCACAG
The DNA here is from genome assembly GCA_017654935.2 of Phymorhynchus buccinoides. Lineage (NCBI taxonomy): Eukaryota > Metazoa > Mollusca > Gastropoda > Neogastropoda > Raphitomidae > Phymorhynchus > Phymorhynchus buccinoides. The sequence goes on along the minus strand of CM065690.1, from coordinate 22,524,236 downwards.
CCACACCCTGGGGCGTGACGTTCAGCTGGAGTCTGTCCATGGAGTCCACCACAACACACCTACCTCAGTCACATCATGCAGCACAGCCACACCCTGGGGCGTGACGTTCAGCTGGAGTCTGTCCATGGAGTCCACCATCAGGTACATGCAGCTCTCCTGCTCCTCCTCCTCCTCCACACCCCCTGCTCCTCTTCCTCCTCCGTCCACTTCGTCCACGTTGTACAGACCTGGAACATAGTGGAATACCATATTTTAGGGACTATAAGGCCATAATTTTTTTCCCAGGCGGAGACTCCAAGCGCCTTATAATAATATGACTAATAACTTAGTAAGAAATGTAAAAAAAATTTATTCGGAATTTTAATACAGTGGAACCTCCCTTATAAGACCCCATCTTATAAGACCTACTTCTCTGAGACCCTTCTTTGTACGTATTAAAATTACCTCCCTTATACAACTCCCTCCCACTCAAGATCTAATTTTGGATGATTTTTCAATGGCTTAAAAGGGATGTTCCACTGTAATGGGATGCGGCTTATAGCAGTTCCTTCACTTGGTAATAAATAGAGGTGGGGGGAAAAACCGGTTCGAACCGAAAAACCGGTGCTAAACTTTTGCGGTTCGAAAAACCGGTTCGAGTTGCTGTGAACCGGTTTTTTAACTGCAAACTGAAAGTAAGTTTTTCGTAGAATAACGCTTTCTTTTGGAAGAACAACACTGATTCTCAGCGCAGATTGGGTGTTTGTAAAGCAAGAGTAGCTGTTTCTAGTTTGTGGTGGTGTTTGACTTTGACTTTGACTGAGTGAGTTGAGTGTGTGTGTGTGTCATAAGTCATGTTTCTTTATTGTGTGTGCGTGTGCGTATGTGTGCACGTGCTTGCGTGTGTGTGTGTGAATATTCTGACATAGAAATATGTGTTTGCATAGGTGAAACTAGTGATGCGAGTACTGCTTAAACAAACCGGTTCGAAGAGGGAAAATCGGTTTCTAACCGGTTCGCAATTTTGAACCGGTTCTCAGCTCTAGTAATAAGCACAATTTTTCCACAAGACAAAATAAATTCAGAGGTAGAGAACTGAAAGAAATCGTATTTGTATCATTACATTATCTTTTGTTACTTAAAGAAATTGAATCCATCCAGTGTATGACATAAGCGCTTGGATGCATGCCAGTGCAGGAATTTTTTTATCTTTTAAGTCCATTCACCACTTAATCCAGTCAGCTTTATCACTTTAACAAGTAACTGCTGTCAAAACATTCACTGAAACACATAAAAAAACTGATCAAGAGTGTGTGCATGTGTGCGCGCATACACACACGCACATGCAAACATACACACACACACAATCCATGTAGCTATATAACTTTTACAAACATTAAAGTTGTATCAAACCCTTGCTATAATGTCACATCAAACTCACTTACATCGTAATATCAATCTGTGCATCATAATGAACCGGTGCCATAAATAACTTTGTTATAAAAGGGAGTTAATTACGAGAAGTTCCTTCCCCTTATTCATTTCACTATATCCTTTCTCTTAGCCTCACTATTTCATACAGTTGAACCTCCCTTATAAGACCTCCCATTATAAGACTCCCTCCCGTATAAGACCTATTTCTCTGAGACATTGCCCTTCTATGTGACTATTAAAATTACCTCCCTTATAAGACCCCTCCCTTATCAGACCTCATTTTTTATGATTTTTGAAAGTCTTATAAGGGAGGTTCCACTGTATTTGCATTTCAAACTAACAAATGTCCCATATGTGCCTTCCCAGGTCGAGAGGACGTAAAATTCTAGATAACTGAAATTTGCATTTCAAAACATACATTTCAAGAGAAACATAGTGATTTCGTTAATTCATTTTGTCTTGAATTCTTTTCAACACATCAGATCATGAGATTAGGACAAAGCTCAACATGACATTTGAGCGGCATGTCAATGTATGTGGGGATGCAGAGAAAAGGGAGGAAGAAGTAAAAACGATTAGGGCACACACACATACACGCGCAAGTTCTGTGCGGAAACCCATGCGTAATCCGCAACCACAAAAATTCTGGAAGTAAGAAATATGAAAGAGCGTGTACATTACATGCAGAAACCCATGCGCAATCCCATCCACTTATTTCTTATATAAATGTATGGGGTTTCTGTTCGGAACTTGTGGATTGTGGATCTAATGTAAATGTGTGTTCTTACGGACTACAGAAGATGCTCATTTTTTCCTCGGACAATCAAAGACTGGAACAAGTTGCCAGAGGAGGCAGTGTCTGCCGCTACACTCAGCTCGTTCCAGTCTACTGCTTAGCCATTGTAAATACCCTCTTTAAAAAAAAATAAAAAAATAAAAGCTTAGGGTTCCAGTTCCAGCCTATTCAGCATCATGCCGAGCTTCCGCCGAACGGGTATTGGCTGGCTGGGTCACAGTAGATTAGGGTTGTTTTTTATTTGTTTTTGTTCTGTGTGCGACCTTCGGACCTCGACCAAACAGTATCAAAAAATCAAATTGTTGATTGTGGATACTAAATGGAAGAAGAAGAAGAAGACATTCGTCAGAAATGTCTTGGAATTAAAGAGCCTGAATGAAACACCAAACAAATTATAAAAAAAGAACTGTGTCTCAGTACAATATTAACATGAGGTGAAAACAGTACACAATATAACTTTATCTTTATGAACATAATAATAAATAATAATGAGGAAAATTTATATAGCGCCCATCCTACTATGTAGGCTACAGGGCGCTTTACACAAAATTGAAATGGAATAAAAACATGAAACAAAAATCCAATAACATGAGCAGACAAAACAATACCGGTCAGACTTCGTTTGGCCGGTATAACAATCAGCAACAACTGCTGTGACTACTACTACTACTACTACTACTTATAATAGGCCTAATACACGTATGCATTGTCACACAATTCGCAAGCATGAAATAACAGCATATATATATCCACAACATACACACATAAACAACACACACACAACCAGCACACACACACACACCATGCATACGTACACTCATGATACTAAATGGAAGAAGAAGAAGAACACATTTGTCAGAAATGTCTTGGAATTAAAGAGCCTGAATCAAACACCAAACAAATTATAAAAAAAAGAACTGTGTCTCAGTACAATATTAACATGAGGTGAAAACAGAAAATATAATTTTATGAACATACCATATTTTACGGACTATAAGGTGATACTTATCCCCCAGACTGAGACTCCTGTGCCTTATAACGTGACAAATAATATAGCAAGAAACTATAATAACAAAATCTTAATTTTGTGTAAAATTGGGGAGCTGTGCCTTATAATCAGGTGCGCCTTATAGTCCGTAAAATATGGTAGTCTAAGATATGATAAAGAAAATGACAAATTATTAAGGAAACCAAGAAGAAAAGACATAAAAACTTCAACCGCAGAACAAACAGAAAAGCAGGCTGACTTACAGATGACAGCACTTTGTTTGAATTTGAACAGTTTAAGAAATGAGCATTATCTCATGCATCATATACATGTCATAGCACACGTTAAACCCAGTAGCAACGAAAAAGTTGTCATTTGGTCAAAATTTACCCCCCCCTCCCCTTTCCTTCCTCATCAGTCACACAAAAATCGAATGCAAAAAAAAAAAAATTAAAAAAAATTTGGGTGGCGCGCCTCTGGCTGCGACACGCTCTCCAGGTGGGAGCAACCCGAATTTCACAGAGACACCTATGTGACTATAAAGTACCTAATACACTTGCTCTTTTTCCACTACATAATCGTATCGAAACAGAAAGCATTTATAAATCAGTGAAGCTTCTGAAAAGAATGCCTTAGGTTTTTATCACATGTATAACAACCAAACTGAAGTTAGAATGAAAAAAATCTATTTCGATACAAGCAACAGTGGTTTATAACCAGTACAAAAAAACCCATGCACAAACACTTATGAGGAGAACATTAACAAAAAAAATCAATAAAAAAAGAAAAAATTTTGAGGGCTACAGTAATGCATAAAACCAAAATCATGACAGTCAGAGTGACTTCAAAATCAGTATGTGAGAAACGGTCATGCATAAAATCCAAACCTTTTCAAAAAATACATAAACACAGAAGCTGAAAACAGAGGCTGACCAGGAAAAAAAAGACTACAATCTCTCATCAGTTTGTTTAAATTAAAGAAAAGAAGAGAACTTTCATCTGCTTCAAGCGGAAATCAAACATAAAAGTTTAGACGTCTTTCAAAACATTAGATAGAGCAAATAATGAATGATGCATTATTATACAAGTAACACTAACAGGCTTTTCCAGACATATATCACAAGCTATATCTAACAAGCTAACAAATACCTACAAACATCATTTTCATTTTTGCCAGAAGAATATGAAACCGAGTTATTTCCAAAACGGATGAATCATGGAGCATGAAGGCTAAATTTTACTCCCGTTGTTTTGATATTTTAAGAATACAGTTAAACGTTTCTTAACGATGCTTCTGCATGACAGATCTCTTGCAAAAGGAACTATAAAATGCCTCTTTACATGATTTTAAACATACCTTTACAAAGCAAATTTGTAAAAACAAAACAGTCTTTTCAAAATTCTAAAAACTTCTTTACAAAGTCACCCAAACAAAACTAAAGTAATATTTTTAAAAATCTCTTCACAAAGTTACATTTTTCATGAGATGATTTCGGATTTCTCGAAGACACAAGTCAATAAGTGAGTCAACTTCTGGGCTAAAAACAGCGAGATACAACCAAAAGTCAACATCAAATTCAAACTCGGAGAGATACAAAAACTACTTGGGGTGCTACTGCGAGGAGATCCCAAAACCTGCAACCAGAATTCCTGAAAACCTCAAATGAAAGAATGCAAAAACCGAAAACCAAAACGTGAAACAACTTCATAAAAACTTGTTGACCGGAGGAGGGAAAGGGCACTTTTTTTTTAACGTCAACTTCCGAAGAAAATTATGTGAAAACCTCCAACCTGGAACATACACAGTCAATAAACTTTTGTTGAGCAGGAAGGGGGGATGCAGGCCACACTTATTACGTCAAAACTACCCGAGTTTCACACAAAATTACACAGCTTACGAAACTTGCAATCAATGATTTCCTGAAGTCTCTTATCCCCAAAATTTGTGCACACTTTTTTTTTATTCTATTGTTTTTATTGCTATTTATTTCCAAACCTGGAAGCCACTGGAAGCCACAAGTTTTGGCACTTAACAAACCGGATTTCCAGCATATCCCAGAAAATTAGCACCCTTAGAACCAGAAGAAAAAGACTGCCTGGCATTTATAACATCCACAACACCAAACTCAAATGGCGAGATACAACAAGCAAAAAAAAGAAAAAGGTTGCTATATTCAACAAGCTAACAAATAGCTACAAATGCCATTTTCATTTTTTGCAAGAATATGAAACTGAGTTATTTCCAAAACAGACGAATCATGGAGCATGAAGGCTAAATGTTACTCCCGTTATTTTGATGTGCCTGGTATTTATAACGTCCACAACACCAAAATCAAACTCAAATGGTGAGATACAACAATCAGAAAAAGTAAAAGGTTGCCGGGAACTTGTCAAGTCCACAACACCAAAATCAAACGGCGAGATACAACAACCAGAAAAAAGAAAAAGGTTGCCTGGCACTTGTAAATTCCACAACACCAAACTCAAACGGCGAGATACAACAACCAGAAAAAGTAAAAGGTTGCCGGGAACTTGTCAAATCCACAACACCAAACTCCAAACTAAAACGCCACCAACACCAACAACAGATCAATCATCATTGAGCTGACCGGTGGACACGTCCACTGGACCCCTGGACGTGAGGAACACGGGCTTGTCCATGAGGGCGGTGTCCACGAGGTCCTCGCCGTCCTCCTCCGCCTCGCTGATGTCCCCGTCGCTGCTGTCGCTGGAGAAGATGCTGCCCAGCTTGTGGGTCATGCTGTTGATGAAGCCCTCGGGCTCCGAGTCGGACTCCCCCTGAACACTGCTGTGGTGGCTCATCGAGTCTGGAAGGGTTCATAGCATTGCACGCATGCACATAGCGGAATGCCCAAGTTAGGTATATGTGTAAACTTCATGACTCTCTGAATGCTGCTGTGGTGGCTCATCGAGTCTGGAAGGGTTCATAGCATTGCACGCATGCACATAGCGGAATGCCCAAGTTAGGTATATGTGTAAACTTCATGACTCTCTGAATAGTGAGTAGTGTTCATGCGCCTAGCCAGCAGCAGTCAACTTGCTCTCTCATTATTTTTTCATTTGTTCTTTGTGCTAATTGATTAATTGGTTTTATTTCTGGACATAGTGCTTAATCTCATCACAAGCTTCAAGTGGATATATTTTTCATCAAAATCGGTCATGGTTATGCGATTCTATTTGAGTTTGTTTATTTTCTGTGCCACTCCATTCTACAGTGGGCCTACAGTGCACAGTGTGAACAGTGTTGACAGTGACAGTGTGTGTGGTTCAACCACTGAAAACTGGGCCATGGCTGTGTGTGTCAGTGATCAACTGGAGACAAGGTGTCTCACCTACACTTCTCAGCAACTATTCATAATAAGGGACAGTGCAAATTGTTCTGTGGGCCTTTCGCCAGGTTTACTTCAAAAGTGTCGGGCCCTTGGCATTGTCAAGGGGAAAACGCGTCGTGGAAGGAAGGCTGGCCGAAGAAAACATCGCCCGATCAATGTTGTTGTTGCCCCTAGGTTTCCAGCCCTACCCTCAACAGCTCAGCCTCAAAGCACTGGAATAAACCCATTGAATCTGATTTCTGTCCCCCTTGTGAAAGGCTCCCAGCACCAGTCTACCACGCTTCGTGTGTGGTGTTTCAATGCACAGTCCTGTCGAAACAAGACTGTGGAGCTAAGTGATGTGATAGCAGACAATGAAGTGGATGTGATGGTTTTCACTGAATCGTGGTTTAGTGAACGGGGGGATGAAGCTCTCATGACGGACATGACGCCGGAGGGGTACACCCTGAAATCTTTCTCACGAGTTGGGAGAGGTGGAGGGGGCATTGCTGTTGTGATGAAGGAATCGCTTATGAAAGTCTCCACAGTGAAGAAGCTTGATTCCCTGACAACGTTTGAAGGCGTGTCTCTGCAAATCTGTCACCGCAATGCAAACCTTCACGTGTTGTGTGTCTATCGACCACCCCCAAGCCGTCGGAATAAGGCCACACCGTCAGAGTTCATTGAGGAGTTCTCTGATCTCATCTGCGATCACTTGGTCTCTCATAGTGACATCTTAGTCGTGGGTGATTTTAATTTTCACTACGATAACCCCACATGCCCCAGTGTAAATCGTCTGAAAACTGTCTTCCAAGACAACGGACTGCACCAGGTGATACAGGAGCCCACTCATCGCCATGGCCACATACTGGACTGGCTGATAGTTGGTCAGGATCGTCCTCTCCTGAAATCTGGTGTGATGGACCTTGCTCTTGGTGACCATTTCGCTCTTTTCTGTCATCTACCATTCGAGCATCCAGAAAAAACAAAACGAGTCGTTTCTTCAAGAAACCTGAAGAAAATCGAAATCGAAAAGTTTCGAAGTGATATCACAGCCTTTTGTTCAGGTATGACTGTTTCTGGACCAGTTGACGTTGCTGCCTACAACACCGGGATGAAGCAGATCCTGGATCAACATGCCCCGCTCATCACCCGCCGTGTCCCTGATCGCCCCTCCGCCCCATGGAAGACTGATGAACTTCAGAAGGAGAAGTGCAGACTTCGTAAAGTGGAACGTCAGTGGCGCTCCACCAAACTAACGGTGGATCGCATGATCTTTGTGCATGATAGAGACGCGCTCAAGGACAAACAGAACGCAGCCAAACATGAGTTCTATAGTGCTGAAATCAAAAACAGTTCTTCCAGCAAGGAACTTTTTGCTGTGTCTGATAAACTCATGGGGAAATCAAAAAGTCTTGTGCTTCCTACGGACATAGCCCCTCCAGAAATTCCTGACGCTTTCTGTACATTTTTCGCTGACAAGATCAAGAAACTTAGGCAGGGTCTTGATCACTTCCCTATTGACAATTCCCACACTCCTTTTCAGAGGTCATGCTTGACTCAGTTCAGACCTGTGTCTGAAGACGAAATAAGAAAACTCTTAAAGCAGTCCCAAAATAAGACTTCCTCCCTTGACCCCATGCCAACGGAACTAGTTAAACAATGTCAGGATGATTTGGTCCCCCTCATCACCTCCATCATTAACCGCAGTCTTCTGTCTGGCACAGTTGATAGTTATCTGAAACAAGCCATTGTCACTCCTCTCTTGAAGAAACCAACCCTTGATTCCAATCTCCTACAAAACTACAGACCAGTTTCCAACCTTCCTTTTCTTTCCAAACTGCTTGAGAAAGTTGTCCTATCACAACTTCTGCAACATCTTCAGGAAAATGATCTTCTTGAGTCAAAACAATCTGCTTATCGCGCTTGTCATAGCACTGAAACTGCTCTGTTGGCTGTCACAGATTCCCTCCTTTCAAGCATGGATCAGAACCTTGTGTCTGTTGTTGCCTTCCTGGATCTGTCGTCTGCTTTCGACACAATCGATCATGCCATTCTCCTTGAACGCTTGTCCGCCTCCTTTGGTATTAGTTCTACTGCTTTAAACTGGTTCAGCTCATACCTGTCTGGACGTTCTCAGTCGGTTGTGGTCAATGGTCTGTCCTCCAAGCCCTCTCAGCTATGTTGTGGTGTCCCTCAGGGGTCGGTGTTAGGCCCCATTCTCTTCACTCTGTACACCCAACCTCTTTCAGATGTCATTGAAAGTAATCATTTTGATTATCATAAGTTCGCTGATGACACTGAGATCAATAAGCCCACCCCTGTTTCTGATTTTCCTGTGGTGTCCCATCAAACGGAGCAATGCGTGTCTGATGTCAAATCATGGATGGATAAGAATAGACTCAAGTTGAATGAGGACAAGACTGAGTTGTTAGCTGTTGGAAACCGAAACCGCCTCTCGGTGATAAAGCGTGATCCTTTGACCTTGTCAGATGATTCAGTACCTTTTCAAAAGTCAGTAAAGTATCTAGGTGTCTGTCTGGATGAATCTCTCTCATTCGATCAACACATTTCATCTGTCTGTCGTTCAACATTCTATCATCTTCGGCGACTTTGTTCCATTCGTTCATACTTATCACTTGAAGCTGCTACACAACTTGCTGTTTCTCTCATACTATCCAGGCTTGATTACTGCAATGCAGTCCTTGCAGGTCTCCCTCTCTCTACTGTCAAGCGTCTTCAGAGAGTCCAGAATGCTGCTGCCAGGGTTGTGCTCAGAAAGCGTAAGACTGATTCAGTGACACCCCTGCTGAGACAGCTGCACTGGCTCCCTGTTGACGCTAGAGTAGAGTACAAAGTGGCCACTCTTGCCTATCGCTACTTCGAAGGCTCTCTTCCAGACTACCTTTCCTCTCTTCTCTCTGCCTACACACCAGAACGCAACCTCAGATCAAGTAGCCTCAAACTTCTTTGTACACCTGTCACCAAATACAAAACAGTTGGAAACAGAGCTTTCCGTTTCCAAGCACCACACATCTGGAACAACCTCCCTTCCTCTCTCCGCAGCTCTCCATCTTTGTCTTCTTTCAAAACTGGCCTGAAAACTGTTCTCTTCAAAAAATACCTCTGTTGATCTCCTGTGTCTTCTCCCCTTCAGTTCACCCTCTGTGAGTTTTTGCTGAGTTGGACTATGTGTGAGTGCAGTGCGATAATGGGCTAATTGGGTTTTTTTCATGGATTTTTGTATGGTTGTGTTTCCACTTTTGTATAATTATGTTGTTTTTCTTCATGATTATTGTATGTATGTTTTTTGTAAAGCGCTGTGAGTCCTGTGGCGCCAGGAGAATGGCGCTATATAAGAGTTATTATTATTATTATTATTATTATTATTAATGCTGCTGTGGTGGCTCATCGAGTCTGGAAGGGTTCATAGCATTGCACGCATGCACATAGCGGAATGCCCAAGTTAGGTATATGTGTAAACTTCATGACTTCCTGAATGCTGCTGTGGTGGCTCATAGAGTCTGGAAGGGTTCATAGCATTGCACGCATGCACATAGCGGAATGCCTAAGTTATGTAGATGTGTAAACCTGAATTTTTCTTTTGGAGATATTAAAGTATACTTGAACTTGAACTTGAACTTGATGGCCCCCTGAACGCTGCTGTGGTGGCTCACCGAGTCTGGAAGGGTTCATGACATTGCACACACATACACACACACATAGAAGCAGAATGGCTAAGTTGGGTAGAAATACAAACTTCATGAACCCCCTGAACGCTGGCTGTTATGGTGGCTGACCGAGTCTGAAAGGGTTAATGACATTGAACACGCACATCGCGAATTGGCTTAGCTGGTTATATTATACATACTTCATGACCCCCCTGAACACTGCTGTGAGTGTGACAGTGTTAATGGCATTACACACACAAACACATAGTGGTCTGGTGACTCACTGAGCCTGAAAGGTTAATGATACTGAACACACACATAGTGGTGTGGTGGACTGACTAAGGGTTAATGAAATTGCACGCACATGTAGTCTGAAAGGGTTAATACTATCACACACACACACACATAGCGGAATGGCTAAGTTGGTTAGCTATACAAACTTCATGAACCCCTTGAATGCTGCGGTGGTGACTGGCTGAATATGAAAGTTCAATGATATTGTGTACACACATTTTGGAGTGGGGACCGAGTCTGAAAGGTTAATATCACACACACACACACACATTCCGGTACCATTTAGCATTTAGATGGACACTTATCTTTCTCCCCTTACATTAAGCTGTCACACACAACTGAAGAATGGATCAGCTAAACACGTGCTTCCATCCAGCAAGAAAGGGAAGTTGCTTCATATATGCTGTCAACAAAAAAACCACATCAACCATCATTGCTGTGCTGGCTCGCTTAGTTAGATACACAAGTTATCGCTACATAAAGTTCAACATTTGGCTGAAAATGACAATGTTTAAAACTTTTGCATAAAAAAAACCCCATCACACAATACAAACAACACATTACACAATCACTCACCGTGGCTCCTCTCACTGGCGTGTCGCACACGTCGAAGCGACCTGTGCCGGATGACCGTCATGTCGGAGGAGGAGTCGGTGTCGGTCTCCGAGCTGGACGACTTTACCCTTGACCTATGCATCAGCTCCTGCACCTCGGACTGAAGGCCGTCGGGAATGTCAAGGTCGTGGTCCTCGTACATGCACAGCATGGGGAAGCTCTTGGCCCGCACCACCTGTTGTTGAAGCATATTTTGTAAAGAGCTTAGAGCCCAGCATAGAAGAACAAGCACTCAATGGATTTACATCAGTGACATGGACTCGGGACAGATCAGTTCATAAGACACAAAATTCAAGATCAATGGTTGTTACCATTTGGGGTGTGTGCATAATAGTCCATATAATATGGTATTTCAAATCTGTGGTTTGTGTTTCTTCAGTACAGACAGATTTTTCTGTAGCACTCGGGCCTTGAAACAGTGATGCTAAGAGAGTGTAAGATAATACAATAAACCAAGGCAGGACACTCTCCAGCACAGGAAACCCTGACTTGATAGATGATTTGCATCTTTTAGATTGAGTTTTTTCTACCTTTGTTTATTGCTGTATCACTCAGGAGTTAAACTTTATATAAAGTATTCAGACAGAGATGAAGAGTATAATCAAACTAAAAACAAAGAGAAGTAAATATCTAGGCAACATCAACATTTATCCTTGTAAGAAGAAATAATTTACAGAGAAGCTCAACAAGGGTTTCTTCCATCAATTGATCATATCTCGTCCCCCAAGAGTAAATGTGGGAATTGCGGAGCTTTGATGGCTGACCTTGAGGAGGACCTCCCATGCACAATAGACACCCTCCTTCTCCATCACAGGCTCGATGAGGGGCTCCCAGGTGCTCATTACTGACCTTGAGGAGGACCTCCCATGGGCAATAGACGCCCTCCTTCTCCATCACAGGCTCGATGAGGGGCTCCCAGGTGCTCATTACTGACCTTGAGGAGGACCTCCCATGGGCGATAGACGCCCTCCTTCTCCATCACAGGCTCGATGAGAGGCTCCCAGGTGCTCAGCTTCTCAGGGATTACATGGATATCATTACTGACCTTGAGGAGGACCTCCCACGGGCGATAGACGCCCTCCTTCTCCATCACAGGCTCGATGAGAGGCTCCCAGGTGCTCAGCTTCTCAGGGATTACATGGATATCATTACTGACCTTGAGGAGGACCTCCCATGGGCGATACACGCCCTCCTTCTCCATCACAGGCTCGATGAGAGGCTCCCAGGTGCTCAGCTTCTCGTTGTAGTACATCATGTCCAGGTGTAGCTCAGCCTCCAGGTACAGCTGTCACCACAACACGGAAAAGTTTAACCCAAATCCAAATTACTTTATTTATTATCTCAAAACATGTCAGGTCAGGTGCAACAACATAACAGAAACAATACTGAACATCAAAGCGTTTGAAACGCACTTATAGAAACGAAAATACCCATTTTAAAATTCATAACACCAATTTAAAAGTGTGCACATTGATTCATATGAATATAACATTTTGTAAGATAAATAAAAGAAATGTCAGTAAAATGAAGGTAGAATAACTCAATAATTTAATTTATGCATATATTACCCTATTTATGTGGATAAATGCAGTTATTCTTTCCTTCCTCTAGAATGAATATGAATCTAAGATAGGAAACCAAGAAACTATTAAAACAAAACACAGGAGAGAGAGTGTGTATGAGTGTATGTGAGTGCGAGTGTGAGTGTGTGTGCAGACCTGCCAACCCCCTAACAGATCAAAGACGAATATTTGTAACAAGCGTCCCGCTAAGCGGGCGAAACCCAGCGAGCCAACAGCATCAGTTTACAAACTCCAAGTGCCTGCTGACCTTCTTGGACCAGTCCTTGAGGGTGGAGTCCAGGGACGTCCGGAGGCACAGGATGGGGACGTGGTGGTCCAGGTTGATGACCTCGAAGAAGGCGCACACCTCCTTCACCTCCAGCTTGAAGATCTCCTCGGGTCGTTCAGGGGGGTGCAACTCTCTCCTCACGTTGCCATAGTCCGCTGAAAGCAGACAACACTGTTGATTACCGCATTTTACAGACTATAAGGCCGTGTACACACATAAGCGGATATTCCATGCAGAAACCCGTGCGCAATCCATAAGTAAGTGAAACAAAGAAGGGAAAAGATTTGCGCAGGTGTCCGAATTTCCCCTATATCCGTAAACTTTTATCCTTCCACTTATTTAGGGTTTCTGGCACGAAACTTACGCGTCTAATGTGAACCCGGCCTAAGGCGTTACTTTTTTTCCCCAGACTGAGACCCCTGTGCCTTACAATGCGACGGATAATATAGTAAGAAAACAGAATAACAAAACCTGAATTTTGTGTTAAATTTGGGGGGTGCGTCTTATAATCAGGTGCGTCTTATAATCAGGTGCGTCTTATAATCAGGTGCGTCTTATAATCAGGTGTGTCTTATAATCAGGTGTGTCTTATAATCAGGTGCGCGTTATAGTCCGTAAAATACGGTACACACATATCTTTTTTTTAATATATTTTTGTTTTATTCCTTTTTTTTGCATTTTACAAATCAAATAGTCACAACACGTAACAGAACACAGAAACGCTCGCACACACACACACATAGAGTAAACCTTTTCATCACGTTCCATATGGAGGGATATACATGTAAACAACAGAAACCATGCTTGCCAAGCAAGGATTCCCCTCTTTTATCTTCTGAATGCAACTCCCAAACACGCACACACGTATGCACACACACATACACACACACATTCTTATACCTGTGGCCATATCAAGAACAATTCAGATGGGTACACACATATCAGTTCAGCTTACTGGTAAAGATGGCATTTCTATCACAAAATCCTTTTTGTAAAAATGTGCCAAATCATTTAAGTGCTTTTTTTTTGGTCTGGAGTTATTTACAAATTCAATGGGGATTGGAAAAGGTGGGATAGCAAAAAAGAAGAAGAAAAAAGATCTTTAACTGGCTTAGTAGATTTCACATCTTTTACTTTTGGATCTGGATCTGGTTCAGTGTTTCTGACGCCACTTCCACTAAAAATAAATAAATAAATAACAACAAGCAAACAAATGTGAAATGATGATGGTGAAAGCATTACTCTTTAATGGTGGTAATTCACCATCTAGCCCAATTGCATTTCATGCAGTTAACTGCAAAACAATGGCTCCCCCCCACCTGCGTGCGCATCTCGACCCTTCCAACGGAAGTGTCGCCATCTTAGTCAGATTTGTGTGTAAACAGCATCGGTCTGGCATTTTTCAAACAAAGTTACTGACTAAGATGGCGGTCTCCCATAATATGGCACACTCCTTGTGGCCGGATATGACGACACGTGGGTACAAGCCATACCAGGCTATACAAAGAGCAGATTACAGTAAAAAACCCAAACACCTTCACCCTTAATTAGTGACCATTAAAATGTACAAGTCTTTATGCTTTCCATCGCATTACAAAGTATTTGTGTATTACTTGGTGTAACAAACAAAAAATGTTATCCCAAACTAATGCTTAATGGTGGGTCATGTTCAGCCGAAAATTAGGTTCAATATTCTATGTTATATCATCACATCTTAACACTGAAAAAAAATTGGTTTGTAACAGTGCCCAGCAAAACAATTTGTTTATTCATGACGTCACAATTGCAGGACTATGCTCCATTGTTGTAAGTGTAATGTAATTTAAAAAAAGAAAAGAAAGTGTAATGTAATAAAAGTTATAAACAGTTCAGGTCTTACGTTTATCACGGAGCCACTTTTCACTGGTGACGGCAGAAATTCCCCACAGGTTGCACAGTTCTTCTGTTTTCTTGTCTTTCACTGGGGAAGGCTGCTGCAAACACACACATGCACGCATACATGTAAGCACACACACGCACAATACATGCATGTAAACAACACAAACAATGCACACACACACAAACATGTTTCAGATTATTCAGACATTTGCACCCATTTACACATAACTATAGCGATAACTAAAGACTGACTAACATAACTACGAAATCATGCCTTCTCTGTTCATACTTGCACGATTTTGACACCATTTGACTCCCCGTGGGGATACCGGGGGGTCTTTCGTAAAAATAGTTCCCCCACCTTCTGGAAGTTCTGTGCTTGTAACTTCCTCTAATCTGCTACTCTCTTTGACTCTGCCTTTTCCCTTTGCTTGCTGTCATCTACTGTCCTTCTGACTTTTCGGCCCATTCTGCTGCCTTTTAAAAAAAAAAAATACTTCCAAATAACTTTTCTCCTTTGAGCTCCTCCAAAATCGGAATGTCGGCTGTATGCAGTGGGGAGACCAGTGAAAACTGAAAACGGACACATACGTACTTTACCCATTATGGCCTTTTGGCCTGGGAACACAGAAGAAGAAAAAGAAGACACCATCAGCAGCCACACTTGATCATGGTGCAATGTGACTTGCACAAGAAATGGGAAAGCACAACAAAATATAACTGTTCAGTTTATGAAACCTAAGAAACACAACATACTCTGGATTAAGATCTAGGGTTCACAGTTTGAGATTTATTTAATAATTAAGTTTTAGTGGGTTTTTTCTTGTTTTTTGTTGTTGTTGGTTTCTTTAGATGGGTTTTTTTTGTGTTCCTGGGAGTGGGAAAAATAATCTGCAAAACAACTGTAAATTGACCAATTGGATCACACCCACCCTTAACTCATTCCACCCTAGGCCCAACAAACTGTCGGGCACAGACCTCCATTTTACTTTCCCTATCAATCTAAAAGCTTTTAGTAATTAAAAGAAACTTATTTTGCAGCTATTGTGTCAGAATGACTTGCTGAACTCGTGGTGCTATTTTTAAACACTTGCAGGCATGCTATATGCTGTTGTAAGTTTTTTTATAATAAAACTAGTACTTCTCTGTCTCTGAACGTGCAGGCTGGGAGTGCAACCCACGGGTCAAATAGCTAGGGCACAAAGGGTTAATCTCTACAGGCAATTTTTTAATATTTTAAGGTATGATCGTTTTAATTTTCTTTAAAGACGTGCTACGCATACAATGTAAGTCTAAATATTCACTTTTTTTAGGCTTTTACCAAAGGTCAAAAATCAGCTCTACAGGCCAATCAATAGCAGCAAGAGTCCATGCCTACCTTTCCTGGGGACAGTTGCATGTGGCTGGCCATGTCCCACAAAATAGCCATGACCGTGGGCGACAGGTACAGCTTGATGCTGGTGGACACATTGGCATTCATCTCCCTGACATTATAACATAGAACAACAAGAGTCCATGCCTACCTTTCCTGGGGACAGCTGCATGTGGCTGGCCATGTCCCACAAAACAGCCATGACCGTGGGCGACAGGTACAGCTTGATGCTGGACACACTGGCATTCATCTCCCTGACCCTCCGCTCCAGCGCCGACAGGTGACAGGCATTGATGCTGGACACACTGGCATTCATCTCCCTGACCCTCCGCTCCAGGTTGTGAGTCTGCCGAAACTCGATGGAGCAAGGGGACAGCACCTGAACACAAAAGGCATCAGAAACATCTCAATTCCAACCCTCTATAAACCACCATGCTTGGAGCAAGGGGACAGCACCTGGGCTATCAAGGCTCCAGACAGAGGGAGGGGCAATGCTGGAATCAGTTCCAAAGAAGACCGAAAAAGCATAATTCAGTAAGAAATCGCTTTAACCCTTTCACCGCCAACATCGCATTTTTGCACCACAATGATTTAACACCCATGTCACTAAAAGGCATCAAATCAGGGTCTGTTATCTAAAGACCCTATTTTCTTAATTTTGGGAGGTAAGGATAGGCCCTATTTTATGTATGTCACAGAGGAATCATCAATATTGCAAACAGACTTCTTTCTCTACCCAAGTACGTTCAACAGAAAGTTTTCAGCTGAAAAATGGCTGGCGTTGAAAGGGTTAAAATGCTATTTGACAGAAAAGATCGCACTCAGAAAAAACAAAACACTTCTGTTAGAACTGGGAGTACAAAAAAGAAATAAATACTGTCTTCTCTCTCTCTCTGTTTCTCTGACCTGACTGGCGTTGAGGGAGGGTCTCTGTGCCGACTGGCAGTAGTTGACGTGCAGTGAGGACACCTTGGCCCACAGCACTTGCTGCTCCAGGTCCGCCCGGTACTCAAACACCACCTCACTCTGCAGGCAGCAAGCAGAAAGATATCTTCTGTAAACCAGACTCTTGAAAGGCAAAACACCCCAACGGCCACATATAAAAGCTGTATATTTCCATTTATTCTTCTTCGGATAATTTGTAAAGTGATTTGGACTACTGGGACCACGTGACATGTAGGGCTAGGGGAAGCAACCCATAGCGAGTCACAAGGAGTGGTCCTCCCCTTAGTAGTTTCGTTTTTATGCTGTGGCATGTGTGGTTTCCAGTTGATTGGTGTTTATGCAATTGTTTTGAGTGTTGGTGAGTATGGTTAGTATAGATATTTCGATTTATTCTTCTTCGGATACGTCTTTCTCAATGTCTGTCTCTCTCTGCTTTGTCGGTCACTCTTTCATTGATTATGCACAAAGATTTATAAAAGTGTGCCTAAAAACATCCACCGCATGCCCCATCCACCATGCACGCACAAACGCATGCTCAGGCACACATGTGAGTACATCCACAGGTATGAAAAGCATGCGGGCATGTTCACACACATGCATACACACTCGCACACTGTCACATGCACACACACACATGCACACACCAGGCATCAGAATAGTTTGAAGTCCAATCCTCATAAAACTGCGGTAAAAGGGCTATATAGGCCCTAGACTGAAGAGGGACAACATTGAAATGAGTTCCCAACATCATCAAAAAGGCTTAATACAGTGATAAATCACTTTAAAATGCTATTTAACACAAAGGATAACACTCAATAAAAAGGCAAAACCTCTGACAAGAGAAGCCAATCCTCTGTCAGAAATTCTTAATCCTCTGACAATTCTGATGCCTGACACACACACACACACACACTGAAGTGGCCAGAATTGGTACCACGAACCCCTCAATCAATACTAAACCGTCTTCTGCACTTGAAAAAGCTGTGACTTCAGAATCAAAGCCAAACATGCAATCAAACTAGACTCTTGCCACACTGCTCAAGTGAACAAACTGTGAATCAACTGTGCCTAAATTGCTCAAGGTCTCCTCTTACAATGAAAAGTGTTAACATGGTCGAACAGTAAATAACACACATAGACGGCAAACGCTGTCATACTTTATGGGCTATAAGCCACACACCCAATGTTTTGCACAACACTATTTGTTCTTACAGTTTCTTACAATATCATTAGTCATACTATAAGGTGCAGGGGTCTCAAGCTTGACATTTTTTTGGGTCTTATTGTCCGTACAATTTTAATATGGTAGATTTTTTTAGAAAGGAAGAGTAAGCAAACACGCTTTATGAATGCAACCTTGCCTCAGATACGAGGCAGCACCTGTTTTTCAAAAGTTTGAACACCCCCCAAAAACATTATTCAAAGTTCAAGGGGAAAAATCGTTGAATTCTCACTTTACAAGCCTGGAATAAGCTTCAAATTGAGTATGATTTTGCTTTTTCTTCAGCTTCAGGGGGGCAACGCCTCCCTGACCCCGCCCCTGTACCATGCCAGGGGTCTGAGCGGCCCCTGGACCCCTGCCTTGCCTGTTCTTTTATTTTCTCCAGTTGCATCCATGATTATGAACACCATTATTTACAGAACGAGTAAAATACTAAAATATCAGCGAATCACTCATATATATGGCAAACAACCTGCTCTTGGCAGAGGAAAGATAAGCAAACACCAAAATCAAGGCTTTCATAATCATAATAACACCATTTCACAGAATGAAAGAAATCAGCGAATCATTTACTGTATTTTTAGGACTATAAGGCGATACTTTCTTCCAAGACTCAGACCCCTGCGCCTTATAATGTCACTGATGAAATAGTAAGAAAATATAGAAACAAAATCTGAATTTTGGGGTAAAATTTGGGGGGTGCGCCTTATACAAAGGTGCGCCTTATAGTCCGAAACATACGGTACATATACCAGTACAGATACAAAACGGGAGTTGCAAAGGAGGCCAATACTTAAAAATTCATGGAGTCAGCTTATCTAGAGACTTGAGGGCCAAGCACCTTGAGTCAGGGAATAACGCTTCAATCCTCATCTTCAGACCAAGTCATCAACACCCCCACCCTTAATATGTGGTAAGATTTAACATGGTGACAGCCCTGACATGGGTTTAGTTGTCAACAAGGCTATAATTTTAATATTAATCCCCCCCCCCCCCCCCTTCAGTTCTACCCCTCTATTTTCACACACACACACCCTCCCCAGTGCTGCCCCCTTGCCTTTCCCTATTCCCTTCGTCTTTTTTTACGTCAAAACTTCGGAAATAAATTACGTCAAACCTCCAACGCGGAAAAACAATCACAGACACTGAAACTTTTCCACATTTTTCGGCATTCCCAAACCCCGATTTCCGGAATATGTTGGGGAAAAAGACCCACCAGTCAACTTTTGCAGCCATTCCCAGACTATTAGTGTCAAAGACATCAAATGTTTGAAAGTTCCACCTCCCAGGTACCTTTTTCTTCACTTCACTTTTTCGTCTCAACATCTCAAAAACTACAGGTGTCAATTTTCAACTTTTTGTACACTTACGTATAGAGCAAACACCCTGCTCTCGGCAGATGAAGGATCGGCAAACACCACAATCTCGGGCTGCTTGAGGGATCCGTAGACATTGAAGGTGGTGCCGGCGGCACTAGCAGCACCACTGTTGTCGACGTGGGGCAGGCGAGGGGCAGGGGCAGGCAACTCGGGTGTGTCCATGACGGTACCAGTGTCCATGGCGTTGGAGAAGAAGTGGACCAGCACCACCATGAAGGGGATCTGCACGTTCAGCCGAAGCTTCTCCACCATCAGGTCCGCTGAGCGCACAAAAATGATGACAATCAGTAAAATGAATAAGGGGAAGGAACTTCTTGTAATTAACTCCCTTTTTACCAAAGTTATTTATAGCACTGATTCGCCTAGCAAAGTGAAAGTAGTTGCCACAACAATACAGACCCAAGTTCATCCTCAAAAGTACAAACAGTAGCAGGAAGCCACATAAGTGAGAAGAAGAAGGTGTTAAAGAGGAAGAAGGTTAAGGAAGAGGAGAGGAAAAGAATGAGGAGAAAAAAAGAGGGAGGAGGAGGAGAAGCAGATAGAGAAGGAGAAGGAAGAGAAGGGGGGAGAAAAATAAAGAGGAGGAGGAAGAAACAGAAGAGTAGGAGGAGAAAGAGGAGAAAAAGAGGGAGGAGGAGGAGAAGCAGATAGAGAAGGAGAAAGAGGAGAAGGGGGGAGGAGAAAAATAAAAAGGAGGAAGAAACAGAAGAGTAGGAGGAGAAAGAGGAGAAAAAGAGGGAGGAGGAGGAGAAGCAGATAGAGAAGGAGAAAGAGGAGAAGGGGGGAGGAGAAAAATAAAAAGGAGGAAGAAACAGAAGAGTAGGAGGAGAAAGAGGAGAAAAGAGGGAGGAGGAGGAGAAGCAGATAGAGAAGGAGAAAGAGGAGAAGGGGGAAGGAGAAAAATAAAAAGGAGGAAGAAACAGAAGAGTAGGAGGAGAAAGAGGAGAAAAACAGGGAGGAGGAGGAGAAGCAGATAGAGAAGGAGAAAGAGGAGAAGGGGGGAGGAGAAAAATAAAAAGGAGGAAGAAACAGAAGAGTAGGAGGAGAAAGAGGAGAAAAAGAGGGAGGAGGAGGAGAAGCAGATAGAGAAGGAGAAAGAGGAGAAGGGGGGAGGAGAAAAATAAAAAGGAGGAAGAAACAGAAGAGTAGGAGGAGAAAAAGAGGGAGGAGGAGGAGAAGCAGATAGAGAAGGAGAAGGAAGAGAAGGGGGGGGAGAAAAATAAAGAGGAGGAGGAAGAAACAGAAGAGTAGGAGGAGAAAGAGGAGAAAAGAGGGAGGAGGAGGAGAAGCAGATAGAGAAGGAGAAAGAGGAGAAGGGGGGAGGAGAAAAATAAAAAGGAGGAAGAAACAGAAGAGTAGGAGGAGAAAGAGGAGAAAAGAGGGAGGAGGAGGAGAAGCAGATAGAGAAGGAGAAAGAGGAGAAGGGGGGAGGAGAAAAATAAAAAGGAGGAAGAAACAGAAGAGTAGGAGGAGAAAGAGGAGAAAAGAGGGAGGAGGAGGAGAAGCAGATAGAGAAGGAGAAGGAAGAGAAGGGGGGGGAGAAAAATAAAGAGGAGGAGGAAGAAACAGAAGAGTAGGAGGAGAAAGAGGAGAAAAACAGGGAGGAGGAGGAGAAGCAGATAGAGAAGGAGAAAGAGGAGAAGGGGGGAGGAGAAAAATAAAAAGGAGGAAGAAACAGAAGAGTAGGAGGAGAAAGAGGAGAAAAAGAGGGAGGAGGAGGAGAAGCAGATAGAGAAGGAGAAAGAGGAGAAGGGGGGAGGAGAAAAATAAAAAGGAGGAAGAAACAGAAGAGTAGGAGGAGAAAGAGGAGAAAAGAGGGAGGAGGAGGAGAAGCAGATAGAGAAGGAGAAGGAGGAGAAGGGGGGAGGAGAAAAATAAAAAGGAGGAGGAAGAAACAGAAGAGTAGGAGGAGAAAGAGGAGAAAAAGAGGGAGAAAGAGGAGAAGCAGAGAAGGAGAAGGAGAAGGGGCTGACCAGCACTGCCATGAAGGGGGTGTGCACGTTCAGCCGAAGCTTCTCCACCACCAGATCCACTGAGGGAGTAAAAGGAGAATCAAAACAAATAAAAAAGTGTGCAGAATGACACAAAATTGAATTGGATCATAAACTTATTGGAAGCCACAAACAAATACAGACTTTAAACCAGAAGCATAACCTAAGCACAGAAACCTTTTTCCAAGTTAATCTTCAGTACGATGAAGGTGGAAGATCAAACCAAGAAGAACATAAATCTGAACGTGATCAAGCTGATAGCTTATAATTTGCAACAACAACAAAATGCCTGTCACCGTTTGTTTGTGCGTCGTCTGTTTTCACAAAGTCTCATTTGGAGACGAAAGAGCTCTGATGTCATTGTTAGATAAGTTCCTTCAGTTCAAAGCCTGTCACTTTGTCAATCTGCACACGTGCACGCGCGCGCGTGTGTGTGTGTGTGAGCATGCATGCGTGCTGGGAGATCTATGAAAAGTAGGTCAGCTTGAGGTCTATGAAGGGGGATGGTGAATGCAGGGGCGGGTAGTGTGACAAAATGCCTTTTGTGTGGAAACGATTTTTGTAATGGTTTTGGATTCTAGTGGAGTGTGAATGGGGGGTGGGGATTGTGACATAAATGTAGTTATCGTGATTTTGTTTCGTGTTGTTCCTTATGATTAGTGCGTTGTTTTTTAAATTTTTGTTCAGATTTTCAACTGCTACTGTTAGTGTTATTATCAATGATCCTGGTTTTACTCAGCAGACTTCACTTATAGTTATACAGTGTAGTTATATATATGCTGTGTCCTTGGTCAAAGAGTGCATGAGAGAGAGAGTGAGAGAGAGAGTGAGAGAGAGAGTGGGGGGGGGGGGGGCTTGACTTGCCTGAAGTTCTGTACTTCAAGGTTCTTTGGCACACAATGCATAGGCCACTGACTCCGGGCATATCACCAAAAAGACTAAATCACAAAGAGTGATTACTTCACAGCCTACCAACCTTGCAAAGAATGAAGCCAACTTACTCACTTCCCACCTGGAAGGTAGGAAGTGTTAAGTATGGTAACAGAGGCAGTGAGTGAGGGTGAAAGGGTAGGAGTAAAAACGGCTTCAGTCATCTGCGGACTGCGAACTCTTTGCATATTCAGGCTTTTTTATATCACTTATCATTTTACACCATTCCTTATCATCGCTACTCGTTTCCTTCATCCAGCGCCACAACAAACCGTTCCTAACACCCATCTCCATCAAACGCAAATGGTGGATTTTGATTAATCCTAATATCTATTTAATTTAATACTTAACAACACTCAAAACAACTGCATTAGCCTAAAACAACCTGGAACCTTACCCTAGCACATAGCTAAAACGAAAGTGGCCCCAAGGGACTGCACCCATACCGCAGGGAGTAGCGGGAGTGACTCCCCTTACTTCCGGGTATGACGCGCACCCTTGGGACACCGGATATGTCATTCGTGTAATTTTACAGCCCCGCATCAGGAGGGAGGCTGGGAGGGTACATTTTTTGTTTTGAGTGTTGGTAAGTATTAAATTAAATAGATAGTAGGATTAATCAAAATCCACCATTTTGCGTTTGATGGAGATGGGTGTTAGGAACGGTTGGTTGTGGCGCTGGATGAAGGAAACGAGTAGCGATGATAAGGAATGGTGTAAAATGATAAGTGATATAAAAAAGCCTGAATATGCAAAGAGTTCACAGTCCCGCAGCTGACTGAAGCCGTTTTTTACTCCTACCCTTTCACCCTCACTCACTGCCTCTGTTAACCATACTTAACACTTCCTACCTTCCAGGTGGGAAGTGAGTAAGTTGGCTTCATTCTTTGCAAGGATTGTAGGCTGCGAAGTAATCACTCTTTGTGACATTTAGTCTTTTTGGTGATATGCCCGGAGTCAGTGGCCTATGCATTGTGTGCCAAAGAACCTTGAAGTACAGAACTTCAGGCAAGTCAAGCCCCCCCCCCCACACTCTCTCTCTCACTCTCTCTCTCACTCTCTCTCTCATGCACTCTTTGACCAAGGACACAGCATATATATAACTACACTGTATAACTATAAGTGAAGTCTGCTGAGTAAAACCAGGATCATTGATAATAACACTAACAGTAGCAGTTGAAAATCTGAACAAAAATTTAAAAAACAACGCACTAATCATAAGGAACAACACGAAACAAAATCACGATAACTACATTTATGTCACAATCCCCACCCCCCATTCACACTCCACTAGAATCCAAAACCATTACAAAAATCGTTTCCACACAAAAGGCATTTTGTCACACTACCCGCCCCTGCATTCACCATCCCCCTTCATAGACCTCAAGCTGACCTACTTTTCATAGATCTCCCAGCACGCATGCATGCTCACACACACACACGCGCGCGCGTGCACGTGTGCAGATTGACAAAGTGACAGGCTTTGAACTGAAGGAACTTATCTAACAATGACATCAGAGCTCTTTCGTCTCCAAATGAGACTGTGAAAACAGACGACGCACAAACAAACGGTGACAGGCATTTTGTTGTTGTTGCAAATTATAAGCTATCAGCTTGATCACGTTCAGATTTATGTTCTTCTTCTTGGTTTGATCTTCCACCTTCATCGTACTGAAGATTAACTTGGGAAAAAGGTTTCTGTGCTTAGGTTATGCTTCTGGTTTAAAGTCTGTATTTGTTTGTGGCTTCCAATAAGTTTATGATCCAATTCAATTTTGTGTCATTCTGCACACTTTTTTTATTTGTTTTGATTCTCCTTTTACTCCCTCAGTGGATCTGGTGGTGGAGAAGCTTCGGCTGAACGTGCACACCCCCTTCATGGCGGTGCTGGTCAGCCCCTTCTCCTTCTCCTTCTCTGCTTCTCCTCTTTCTCCCTCTTTTTCTCCTCTTTCTCCTCCTACTCTTCTGTTTCTTCCTCCTCCTTTTTATTTTTCTCCTCCCCCCTTCTCCTCCTTCTCCTTCTCTATCTGCTTCTCCTCCTCCTCCCTCTTTTCTCCTCTTTCTCCTCCTACTCTTCTGTTTCTTCCTCCTCTTTATTTTTCTCCTCCCCCCTTCTCCTCTTTCTCCTTCTCTATCTGCTTCTCCTCCTCCTCCCTCTTTTCTCTCCTCCTCCTACTCTTCTGTTTCTTCCTCCTTTTTATTTTTCTCCTCCCCCCTTCTCCTCTTTCTCCTTCTCTATCTGCTTCTCCTCCTCCTCCCTGTTTTTCTCCTCTTTCTCCTCCTACTCTTCTGTTTCTTCCTCCTCCTTTTTATTTTTCTCCTCCCCCTTCTCTTCCTTCTCCTTCTCTATCTGCTTCTCCTCCTCCTCCCTCTTTTCTCCTCTTTCTCCTCCTACTCTTCTGTTTCTTCCTCCTTTTTATTTTTCTCCTCCCCCCTTCTCCTCCTTCTCCTTCTCTATCTGCTTCTCCTCCTCCTCCCTCTTTTTCTCCTCTTTCTCCTCCTACTCTTCTGTTTCTTCCTCCTTTTTATTTTTCTCCTTCCCCCTTCTCCTCTTTCTCCTTCTCTATCTGCTTCTCCTCCTCCTCCCTCTTTTTCTCCTCTTTCTCCTCCTACTCTTCTGTTTCTTCCTCCTCCTCTTTATTTTTCTCCCCCCCCTTCTCTTCCTTCTCCTTCTCTATCTGCTTCTCCTCCTCCTCCCTCTTTTTCTCCTCCTACTCTTCTGTTTCTTCCTCCTTTTTATTTTTCTCCTCCCCCCTTCTCCTCTTTCTCCTTCTCTATCTGCTTCTCCTCCTCCTCCCTCTTTTTCTCCTCTTTCTCTCCTACTCTTCTGTCTCTTCCTCCTTTTTATTTTTCTCCTCCCCCCTTCTCCTCTTTCTCCTTCTCTATCTGCTTCTCCTCCTCCTCCCTGTTTTTCTCCTCTTTCTCCTCCTACTCTTCTCTTTCTTCCTCCTCTTTATTTTTCTCCTCCCCCCTTCTCCTCTTTCTCCTTCTCTATCTGCTTCTCCTCCTCCTCCCTCTTTTCTCCTCTTTCTCCTCCTACTCTTCTGTTTCTTCCTCCTTTTTATTTTTCTCCTCCCCCCTTCTCCTCCTTCTCCTTCTCTATCTGCTTCTCCTCCTCCTCCCTCTTTTCTCCTCTTTCTCCTCCTACTCTTCTGTTTCTTCCTCCTTTTTATTTTTCTCCTCCCCCCTTCTCTTCCTTCTCCTTCTCTATCTGCTTCTCCTCCTCCTCCCTCTTTTCTCCTCTTTCTCCTCCTACTCTTCTGTTTCTTCCTCCTCCTCTTTATTTTTCTCCCCCCCCTTCTCTTCCTTCTCCTTCTCTATCTGCTTCTCCTCCTCCTCCCTCTTTTTTTCTCCTCATTCTTTTCCTCTCCTCTTCCTTAACCTTCTTCCTCTTTAACACCTTCTTCTTCTCACTTATGTGGCTTCCTGCTACTGTTTGTACTTTTGAGGATGAACTTGGGTCTGTATTGTTGTGGCAACTACTTTCACTTTGCTAGGCGAATCAGTGCTATAAATAACTTTGGTAAAAAGGGAGTTAATTACGAGAAGTTCCTTCCCCTTATTCATTTTACTGATTGTCATCATTTTTGTGCGCTCAGCGGACCTGATGGTGGAGAAGCTTCGGCTGAACGTGCAGATCCCCTTCATGGTGGTGCTGGTCCACTTCTTCTCCAACGCCATGGACACTGGTACCGTCATGGACACACCCGAGTTGCCTGCCCCTGCCCCTCGCCTGCCCCACGTCGACAACAGTGGTGCTGCTAGTGCCGCCGGCACCACCTTCAATGTCTACGGATCCCTCAAGCAGCCCGAGATTGTGGTGTTTGCCGATCCTTCGTCTGCCGAGAGCAGGGTGTTTGCTCTATACGTAAGTGTACAAAAAGTTGAAAATTGACACCTGTAGTTTTTGAGATGTTGAGACGAAAAAGTGAAGTGAAGAAAAAGGTACCTGGGAGGTGGAACTTTCAAACATTTGATGTCTTTGACACTAATAGTCTGGGAATGGCTGCAAAAGTTGACTGGTGGGTCTTTTTCCCCAACATATTCCGGAAATCGGGGTTTGGGAATGCCGAAAAATGTGGAAAAGTTTCAGTGTCTGTGATTGTTTTTCCGCGTTGGAGGTTTGACGTAATTTATTTCCGAAGTTTTGACGTAAAAAAAGACGAAGGGAATAGGGAAAGGCAAGGGGGCAGCACTGGGGGAGGGTGTGTGTGTGTGTGAAAATTAGAGGG
Organism: Phymorhynchus buccinoides; assembly: GCA_017654935.2. NCBI lineage: Eukaryota > Metazoa > Mollusca > Gastropoda > Neogastropoda > Raphitomidae > Phymorhynchus > Phymorhynchus buccinoides. Next base: position 22,497,327 of record CM065690.1, on the reverse strand, counting down.
TAGAACTGAAGGGGGGGGGGGGGGGGGGGGGGGGGGGGGGGTTAAGATTAAAATTAAAATTTATAGCCTTGTTGACAACTAAGGCCCATGTCAGGGCTGTCACCATGTTAAATCTTACCACATATTAAGGGTGGGGGTGTTGATGACTTGGTCTGAAGATGAGGATTGAAGCGTTATTCCCTGACTCAAGGTGCTTGGCCCTCAAGTCTCTAGATAAGCTGACTCCATGAATTTTTAAGTATTGGCCTCCTTTGCAACTCCCGTTTTGTATCTGTACTGGTATATGTACCGTATGTTTCGGACCATAAGGCGCACCTTTGTATAAGGCGCACCCCCCAAATTTTACCCCAAAATTCAGATTTTGTTTGTATATTTTCTTACTATTTCATCAGTGACATTATAAGGCGCAGGGGTCTGAGTCTGGTGGAAGAAAGTATCGCCTTATAGTCCAAAAAATACAGTACATGATTCGCTGATTTCTTTCATTCTGTGAAATGGTGTTATTATGATTATGAAAGCCTTGATTTTGGTGTTTGCTTATCTTTCCTCTGCCAAGAGCAGGTTGTTTGCCATATATATGAGTGATTCGCTGATATTTTAGTATTTTACTCGTTCTGTAAATAATGGTGTTCATAATCATGGATGCAACTGGAGAAAATAAAAGAACAGGCAAGGCAGGGGTCCAGGGGCAGCCCAGACCCCTGACATGGTACAGGGCCGGGGTCAGGGAGGCATTGCCCCCCTGAAGCTGAAGAAAAAGAAAAACCATACTCAATCTGAATCTTATTCCAGGCTTGTAAAGTGAGAATTCAACGATTTTTCCCCTTGAACTTTGAATAATGTTTTTGGGGGGTGTTCAAACTTTTGAAAAACAGGTGCTGCCTCGTATCTGAGGCAAGGTTGCATTCATAAAGCGTGTTTGCTTACTCTTCCTTTCTAAAAAAATCTACCATATTAAAATTGTACGGACAATAAGACCCAAAAAAATGTCAAGCTTGAGACCCCTGCACCTTATAGTATGACTAATGATATTGTAAGAAACTGTAAGAACAAATAGTGTTGTGCAAAACATTGGGTGTGTGGCTTATAGCCCATAAAGTATGACAGCGTTTGCCGTCTATGTGTGTTATTTACTGTTCGACCATGTTAACACTTTTCATTGTAAGAGGAGACCTTGAGCAATTTAGGCACAGTTGATTCACAGTTTGTTCACTTGAGCAGTGTGGCAAGAGTCTAGTTTGATTGCATGTTTGGCTTTGATTCTGAAATCACGGCTTTTTCAGGTGCAGAAGACGGTTTAGTATTGATTGAGGGGTTCGTGGTACCAATTCTGGCCACTTCAGTGTGTGTGTGTGTCAGGCATCAGAATTGTCAGAGGATTAAGAATTTCTGACAGAGGATTGGCTTCTCTTGTCAGAGGTTTTGCCTTTTTATTGAGTGTTATCCTTTGTGTTAAATAGCATTTTAAAGTGATTTATCACTGTATTAAGCCTTTTTGATGATGTTGGGAACTCATTTCAATGTTGTCCCTCTTCAGTCTAGGGCCTATATAGCCCTTTTACCGCAGTTTTATGAGGATTGGACTTCAAACTATTCTGATGCCTGGTGTGTGCATGTGTGTGTGTGCATGTGACAGTGTGCGAGTGTGTATGCATGTGTGTGAACATGCCCGCATGCTTTTCATACCTGTGGATGTACTCACATGTGTGCCTGAGCATGCGTTTGTGCGTGCATGGTGGATGGGGCATGCGGTGGATGTTTTTAGGCACACTTTTATAAATCTTTGTGCATAATCAATGAAAGAGTGACCGACAAAGCAGAGAGAGACAGACATTGAGAAAGACGTATCCGAAGAAGAATAAATCGAAATATCTATACTAACCATACTCACCAACACTCAAAACAATTGCATAAACACCAATCAACTGGAAACCACACATGCCACAGCATAAAAATGAAACTACTAAGGGGAGGACCACTCCTTGTGACTCGCTATGGGTTGCTTCCCCTAGCCCTACATGTCACGTGGTCCCAGTAGTCCAAATCACTTTACAAATTATCCGAAGAAGAATAAATGGAAATATACAGCTTTTATATGTGGCCGTTGGGGTGTTTTGCCTTTCAAGAGTCTGGTTTACAGAAGATATCTTTCTGCTTGCTGCCTGCAGAGTGAGGTGGTGTTTGAGTACCGGGCGGACCTGGAGCAGCAAGTGCTGTGGGCCAAGGTGTCCTCACTGCACGTCAACTACTGCCAGTCGGCACAGAGACCCTCCCTCAACGCCAGTCAGGTCAGAGAAACAGAGAGAGAGAGAAGACAGTATTTATTTCTTTTTTGTACTCCCAGTTCTAACAGAAGTGTTTTGTTTTTTCTGAGTGCGATCTTTTCTGTCAAATAGCATTTTAACCCTTTCAACGCCAGCCATTTTTCAGCTGAAACTTTCTGTTGAACGTACTTGGGTAGAGAAAGAAGTCTGTTTGCAATATTGATGATTCCTCTGTGACATGCATAAAATAGGGCCTATCCTTACCTCCCAAAATTAAGACAATAGGATCTTTAGATAACAGACCCTGATTTGATGCCTTTTAGTGACATGGGTGTTAAATCATTGTGCAAAAATGCGACGTTGGCGGTGAAAGGGTTAAAGCGATTTCTTACTGAATTATGCTTTTTCGGTCTTCTTTGGAACTGATTCCAGCATTGCCCCTCCCTCTGTCTAGAGCCTTGATAGCCCAAAGCATGGTGGTTTATAGAGGGTTGGAATTGAGATGTTTCTGATGCCTTTTGTGTTCAGGTGCTGTCCCCTTGCTCCATCGAGTTTCGGCAGACTCACAACCTGGAGCGGAGGGTCAGGGAGATGAATGCCAGTGTGTCCAGCATCAAGCTGTACCTGTCGCCCACGGTCATGGCTGTTTTGTGGGACATGGCCAGCCACATGCAGCTGTCCCCAGGAAAGGTAGGCATGGACTCTTGTTGTTCTATGTTATAATGTCAGGGAGATGAATGCCAATGTGTCCACCAGCATCAAGCTGTACCTGTCGCCCACGGTCATGGCTATTTTGTGGGACATGGCCAGCCACATGCAACTGTCCCCAGGAAAGGTAGGCATGGACTCTTGCTGCTATTGATTGGCCTGTAGAGCTGATTTTTGACCTTTGGTAAAAGCCTAAAAAAAGTGAATATTTAGACTTACATTGTATGCGTAGCACGTCTTTAAAGAAAATTAAAACGATCATACCTTAAAATATTAAAAAATTGCCTGTAGAGATTAACCCTTTGTGCCCTAGCTATTTGACCCGTGGGTTGCACTCCCAGCCTGCACGTTCAGAGACAGAGAAGTACTAGTTTTATTATAAAAAAACTTACAACAGCATATAGCATGCCTGCAAGTGTTTAAAAATAGCACCACGAGTTCAGCAAGTCATTCTGACACAATAGCTGCAAAATAAGTTTCTTTTAATTACTAAAAGCTTTTAGATTGATAGGGAAAGTAAAATGGAGGTCTGTGCCCGACAGTTTGTTGGGCCTAGGGTGGAATGAGTTAAGGGTGGGTGTGATCCAATTGGTCAATTTACAGTTGTTTTGCAGATTATTTTTCCCACTCCCAGGAACACAAAAAAACCCACCTAAAGAAACCAACAACAACAAAAAACAAGAAAAAACCCACTAAAACTTAATTATTAAAATCTCAAATCTAAAGGCAAACTGAATGATGCTTTGCTTGTCTCACCCTAGCATCTTGAATCGTAATCAACAGGGGAGTATGTTGTGTTTCCCTTAGGTTTCATAAACTCACTATTTTTATTCTATTTCTCGTTGAACAGTGTTATATTTTGTTGTGCTTTCCCATTTCTTGTGCAAGTCACATTGCACCATGATCAAGTGTGGCTGCTGATGGTGTCTTTTTTCTTCTTCTTCTGTGTTCCCAGGCCAAAAGGCCATAATGGGTAAAGTACGTATGTGTCCGTTTTCAGTTTTCACTGGTCTCCCCACTGCATACAGCCGACACATTCCGATTTTGGAGGAGCTCAAAGGAGAAAAGTTATTTGGAAGATTTTTTTTTTTAAAAGGCAGCAGAATGGGCCGAATAAGTCAGAAGGATAGTAGATGACAGTAAGCAAAGGGAAAAGGCAGAGTCAAAGAGAGTAGCAGATTAGAGGAAGTTACAAGCACAGAACTTCCAGAAGGTGGGGGAACTATTTTTACGAAAGACCCCCCGGTATCCCCACGGGGAGTCAAATGGTGTCAAAATCGTGCAAGTATGAACAGAGAAGGCATGATTTCGTAGTTATGTTAGTCAGTCTTTAGTTATCGCTATAGTTATGTGTAAATGGGTGCAAATGTCTGAATAATCTGAAACATGTTTGTGTGTGTGTGCATTGTTTGTGTTGTTTACATGCATGTATTGTGCGTGTGTGTGCTTACATGTATGCGTGCATGTGTGTGTTTGCAGCAGCCTTCCCCAGTGAAAGACAAGAAAACAGAAGAACTGTGCAACCTGTGGGGAATTTCTGCCGTCACCAGTGAAAAGTGGCTCCGTGATAAACGTAAGACCTGAACTGTTTATAACTTTTATTACATTACACTTTCTTTTCTTTTTTTAAATTACATTACACTTACAACAATGGAGCATAGTCCTGCAATTGTGACGTCATGAATAAACAAATTGTTTTGCTGGGCACTGTTACAAACCAATTTTTTTTCAGTGTTAAGATGTGATGATATAACATAGAATATTGAACCTAATTTTCGGCTGAACATGACCCACCATTAAGCACTAGTTTGGGATAACATTTTTTGTTTGTTACACCAAGTAATACACATATACTTTGTAATGCAATGGAAAGCATAAAGACTTGTACATTTTAATGGTCACTAATTAAGGGTGAAGGTGTTGGTTTTTTTACTGTAATCTGCTCTTTGTATAGCCTGGTATGGCTTGTACCCACGTGTCGTCATATCCAGCCACAAGGAGTGTGCCATATTATGGGAGACCGCCATCTTAGTCAGTAACTTTGTTTGAAAAATGCCAGATCGATGCTGTTTACACACAAATCTGACTAAGATGGCGACACTTCCGTTGGAAGGGTCGAGATGCGCACGCAGGTGGGGGGGAGCCATTGTTTTGCAGTTAACTGCATGAAATGCAATTGGGCTAGATGGTGAATTACCACCATTAAAGAGTAATGCTTTCACCTTCATTTCACATTTGTTTGCTTCTTGTTATTTATTTTTATTTTTTTTAGTGGAAGTGGCGTCAGAAACACTGAACCAGATCCAGATCCCAAAGTAAAAGATGTGAAATCTACTAAGCCAGTTAAAGATCTTTTTTCTTCTTCTTTTTTTTTGCTATACCACCTTTTCCAATCCCCATTGAATTTGTAAATAACTCCAGACAAAATAAAAGCACTTAAATGATTTGGCACATTTTTACAAAAAGGATTTTGTGATAGAAATGCCATCTTTACCAGTAAGCTGAACTGATATGTGTGTACCCATCTGAATTGTTCTTGATATGGCCACAGGTATAAGAATGTGTGTGTGTATGTGTGTGTGCATACGTGTGTGAATGTGTGCGTGTGTGCGTGTTTGGGAGTTGCATTCAGAAGATAAAAGAGGGGGATCCTTGCTTGGCAAGCATGGTTTCTGTTGTTTACATATATATCCCTCCATGCGGAACGTGATGAAAAGGTTTACTCTATGTGTGTGTGTGTGCGAGCGTTTCTGTGTTCTGTTACGTGTTGTGACTATTTGATTTGTAAAATGCAAAAAAAAGGAATAAAAAAAAAATATTAAAAAAAAGATATGTGTGTACCGTATTTTACGGACTATAACGCGCACCTGATTATAAACAGATTATAAGACGCACCTGATTATAAGGCGCACCTGATTATAAGACGATTATAAGACGCACCTGATTATAAGACGCATCTTCCAAATTTAACACAAAATTCAGGTTTTGTTACTCTATTTTCTTACTATATTATCAGTCACATTGTAAGGCACAGGGGTCTCAGTCTGGGGAAAAAAAAGTATCGCCTTAGGCCGGGTTCACATTAGACGCGTAAGTTTCGTACCTGAAACCCTAAATAAGTGGAAGGAAGAAGGATAAAAGTTTACGGATAAAGGGGAAATTCGGTCACGTGCGCAAATCTTTTCCCTTTAAAAAAAAAAATCTTTTCCCTTCTTTGTTTCACTTATTTATGGATTGCGCACGGGTTTCTGCTTGGAATATCCGCTTATGTGTGTACAAGGCCTTATAGTCCGTAAAATGCAGTAATCAACAGTGTTGTCTGTTTTCAGCGGACTATGGCAACGTGAGGAGAGAGTTGCACCCCCCTGAACGACCCGAGGAGATCTTCAAGCTGGAGGTGAAGGAGGTGTGCGCCTTCTTCGAGGTCATCAACCTGGACCACCACGTCCCCATCCTGTGCCTCCGGACGTCCCTGGACTCCACCCTCAAGGACTGGTCCAAGAAGGTCAGCGGTCACTTGGAGTTTTGTAAACTGATGCTACTGGCTCACTGGGTTTCGCCTAGCTTAGCGGGACGCTTGTTACAAATATTCGTCTTTGATCTGTTAGGGGGTTGGCAGGTCTGCACACACACTCACACTCGCACTCACATACACTCATACACACTCTCTCTCCTGTGTTTTGTTTTAATAGTTTCTTGGTTTCCTATCTTAGATTCATATTCATTCTAGAGGAAGGAAAGAATAACTGCATTTATCCACATAAATAGGGTAATATATGCATAAATTAAATTATTGAGTTATTCTACCTTCATTTTACTGACATTTCTTTTATTTATCTTACAAAATGTTATATTCATATGAATCAATGTGCACACTTTTAAATTGGTGTTATGAATTTTAAAATGGGTATTTTCGTTTCTATAAGTGCATTTCAAACGCTTTGATGTTCAGTATTGTGTTTCTGTTATGTTGTTGCACCTGACCTGACATGTTTTGAGATAATAAATAAAGTAATTTGGATTTGGGTTAAACTTTTCCGTGTTGTGGTGACAGCTGTACCTGGAGGCTGAGCTACACCTGGACATGATGTACTACAACGAGAAGCTGAGCACCTGGGAGCCTCTCATCGAGCCTGTGATGGAGAAGGAGGGCGTGTATCGCCCATGGGAGGTCCTCCTCAAGGTCAGTAATGATATCCATGTAATCCCTGAGAAGCTGAGCACCTGGGAGCCTCTCATCGAGCCTGTGATGGAGAAGGAGGGCGTCTATCGCCCGTGGGAGGTCCTCCTCAAGGTCAGTAATGATATCCATGTAATCCCTAAGAAGCTGAGCAACTGGGAGCCCCTCATCGAGCCTGTGATGGAGAAGGAGGGCGTCTATCGCCCATGGGAGGTCCTCCTCAAGGTCAGTAATGAGCACCTGGGAGGCCCTCATCGAGCCTGTGATGGAGAAGGAGGGCGTCTATTGCCCATGGGAGGTCCTCCTCAAGGTCAGTAATGAGCACCTGGGAGCCCCTCATCGAGCCTGTGATGGAGAAGGAGGGTGTCTATTGTGCATGGGAGGTCCTCCTCAAGGTCAGCCATCAAAGCTCCGCAATTCCCACATTTACTCTTGGGGGACGAGATATGATCAATTGATGGAAGAAACCCTTGTTGAGCTTCTCTGTAAATTATTTCTTCTTACAAGGATAAATGTTGATGTTGCCTAGATATTTACTTCTCTTTGTTTTTAGTTTGATTATACTCTTCATCTCTGTCTGAATACTTTATATAAAGTTTAACTCCTGAGTGATACAGCAATAAACAAAGGTAGAAAAAACTCAATCTAAAAGATGCAAATCATCTATCAAGTCAGGGTTTCCTGTGCTGGAGAGTGTCCTGCCTTGGTTTATTGTATTATCTTACACTCTCTTAGCATCACTGTTTCAAGGCCCGAGTGCTACAGAAAAATCTGTCTGTACTGAAGAAACACAAACCACAGATTTGAAATACCATATTATATGGACTATTATGCACACACCCCAAATGGTAACAACCATTGATCTTGAATTTTGTGTCTTATGAACTGATCTGTCCCGAGTCCATGTCACTGATGTAAATCCATTGAGTGCTTGTTCTTCTATGCTGGGCTCTAAGCTCTTTACAAAATATGCTTCAACAACAGGTGGTGCGGGCCAAGAGCTTCCCCATGCTGTGCATGTACGAGGACCACGACCTTGACATTCCCGACGGCCTTCAGTCCGAGGTGCAGGAGCTGATGCATAGGTCAAGGGTAAAGTCGTCCAGCTCGGAGACCGACACCGACTCCTCCTCCGACATGACGGTCATCCGGCACAGGTCGCTTCGACGTGTGCGACACGCCAGTGAGAGGAGCCACGGTGAGTGATTGTGTAATGTGTTGTTTGTATTGTGTGATGGGGTTTTTTTTATGCAAAAGTTTTAAACATTGTCATTTTCAGCCAAATGTTGAACTTTATGTAGCGATAACTTGTGTATCTAACTAAGCGAGCCAGCACAGCAATGATGGTTGATGTGGTTTTTTTGTTGACAGCATATATGAAGCAACTTCCCTTTCTTGCTGGATGGAAGCACGTGTTTAGCTGATCCATTCTTCAGTTGTGTGTGACAGCTTAATGTAAGGGGAGAAAGATAAGTGTCCATCTAAATGCTAAATGGTACCGGAATGTGTGTGTGTGTGTGTGATATTAACCTTTCAGACTCGGTCCCCACTCCAAAATGTGTGTACACAATATCATTGAACTTTCATATTCAGCCAGTCACCACCGCAGCATTCAAGGGGTTCATGAAGTTTGTATAGCTAACCAACTTAGCCATTCCGCTATGTGTGTGTGTGTGTGATAGTATTAACCCTTTCAGACTACATGTGCGTGCAATTTCATTAACCCTTAGTCAGTCCACCACACCACTATGTGTGTGTTCAGTATCATTAACCTTTCAGGCTCAGTGAGTCACCAGACCACTATGTGTTTGTGTGTGTAATGCCATTAACACTGTCACACTCACAGCAGTGTTCAGGGGGGTCATGAAGTATGTATAATATAACCAGCTAAGCCAATTCGCGATGTGCGTGTTCAATGTCATTAACCCTTTCAGACTCGGTCAGCCACCATAACAGCCAGCGTTCAGGGGGTTCATGAAGTTTGTATTTCTACCCAACTTAGCCATTCTGCTTCTATGTGTGTGTGTATGTGTGTGCAATGTCATGAACCCTTCCAGACTCGGTGAGCCACCACAGCAGCGTTCAGGGGGCCATCAAGTTCAAGTTCAAGTTCAAGTATACTTTAATATCTCCAAAAGAAAAATTCAGGTTTACACATCTACATAACTTAGGCATTCCGCTATGTGCATGCGTGCAATGCTATGAACCCTTCCAGACTCTATGAGCCACCACAGCAGCATTCAGGAAGTCATGAAGTTTACACATATACCTAACTTGGGCATTCCGCTATGTGCATGCGTGCAATGCTATGAACCCTTCCAGACTCGATGAGCCACCACAGCAGCATTAATAATAATAATAATAATAATAATAATAACTCTTATATAGCGCCATTCTCCTGGCGCCACAGGACTCACAGCGCTTTACAAAAAACATACATACAATAATCATGAAGAAAAACAACATAATTATACAAAAGTGGAAACACAACCATACAAAAATCCATGAAAAAACCCAATTAGCCCATTATCGCACTGCACTCACACATAGTCCAACTCAGCAAAAACTCACAGAGGGTGAACTGAAGGGGAGAAGACACAGGAGATCAACAGAGGTATTTTTTGAAGAGAACAGTTTTCAGGCCAGTTTTGAAAGAAGACAAAGATGGAGAGCTGCGGAGAGAGGAAGGGAGGTTGTTCCAGATGTGTGGTGCTTGGAAACGGAAAGCTCTGTTTCCAACTGTTTTGTATTTGGTGACAGGTGTACAAAGAAGTTTGAGGCTACTTGATCTGAGGTTGCGTTCTGGTGTGTAGGCAGAGAGAAGAGAGGAAAGGTAGTCTGGAAGAGAGCCTTCGAAGTAGCGATAGGCAAGAGTGGCCACTTTGTACTCTACTCTAGCATCAACAGGGAGCCAGTGCAGCTGTCTCAGCAGGGGTGTCGCTGAATCAGTCTTACGCTTTCTGAGCACAACCCTGGCAGCAGCATTCTGGACTCTCTGAAGACGCTTGACAGTAGAGAGAGGGAGACCTGCAAGGACTGCATTGCAGTAATCAAGCCTGGATAGTATGAGAGAAACAGCAAGTTGTGTAGCAGCTTCAAGTGATAAGTATGAACGAATGGAACAAAGTCGCCGAAGATGATAGAATGTTGAACGACAGACAGATGAAATGTGTTGATCGAATGAGAGAGATTCATCCAGACAGACACCTAGATACTTTACTGACTTTTGAAAAGGTACTGAATCATCTGACAAGGTCAAAGGATCACGCTTTATCACCGAGAGGCGGTTTCGGTTTCCAACAGCTAACAACTCAGTCTTGTCCTCATTCAACTTGAGTCTATTCTTATCCATCCATGATTTGACATCAGACACGCATTGCTCCGTTTGATGGGACACCACAGGAAAATCAGAAACAGGGGTGGGCTTATTGATCTCAGTGTCATCAGCGAACTTATGATAATCAAAATGATTACTTTCAATGACATCTGAAAGAGGTTGGGTGTACAGAGTGAAGAGAATGGGGCCTAACACCGACCCCTGAGGGACACCACAACATAGCTGAGAGGGCTTGGAGGACAGACCATTGACCACAACCGACTGAGAACGTCCAGACAGGTATGAGCTGAACCAGTTTAAAGCAGTAGAACTGATACCAAAGGAGGCGGACAAGCGTTCAAGGAGAATGGCATGATCGATTGTGTCGAAAGCAGACGACAGATCCAGGAAGGCAACAACAGACACAAGGTTCTGATCCATGCTTGAAAGGAGGGAATCTGTGACAGCCAACAGAGCAGTTTCAGTGCTATGACAAGCGCGATAAGCAGATTGTTTTGACTCAAGAAGATCATTTTCCTGAAGATGTTGCAGAAGTTGTGATAGGACAACTTTCTCAAGCAGTTTGGAAAGAAAAGGAAGGTTGGAAACTGGTCTGTAGTTTTGTAGGAGATTGGAATCAAGGGTTGGTTTCTTCAAGAGAGGAGTGACAATGGCTTGTTTCAGATAACTATCAACTGTGCCAGACAGAAGACTGCGGTTAATGATGGAGGTGATGAGGGGGACCAAATCATCCTGACATTGTTTAACTAGTTCCGTTGGCATGGGGTCAAGGGAGGAAGTCTTATTTTGGGACTGCTTTAAGAGTTTTCTTATTTCGTCTTCAGACACAGGTCTGAACTGAGTCAAGCATGACCCCTGAAAAGGAGTGTGGGAATTGTCAATAGGGAAGTGATCAAGACCCTGCCTAAGTTTCTTGATCTTGTCAGCGAAAAATGTACAGAAAGCGTCAGGAATTTCTGGAGGGGCTATGTCCGTAGGAAGCACAAGACTTTTTGATTTCCCAATGAGTTTATCAGACACAGCAAAAAGTTCCTTGCTGGAAGAACTGTTTTTGATTTCAGCACTATAGAACTCATGTTTGGCTGCGTTCTGTTTGTCCTTGAGCGCGTCTCTATCATGCACAAAGATCATGCGATCCACCGTTAGTTTGGTGGAGCGCCACTGACGTTCCACTTTACGAAGTCTGCACTTCTCCTTCTGAAGTTCATCAGTCTTCCATGGGGCGGAGGGGCGATCAGGGACACGGCGGGTGATGAGCGGGGCATGTTGATCCAGGATCTGCTTCATCCCGGTGTTGTAGGCAGCAACGTCAACTGGTCCAGAAACAGTCATACCTGAACAAAAGGCTGTGATATCACTTCGAAACTTTTCGATTTCGATTTTCTTCAGGTTTCTTGAAGAAACGACTCGTTTTGTTTTTTCTGGATGCTCGAATGGTAGATGACAGAAAAGAGCGAAATGGTCACCAAGAGCAAGGTCCATCACACCAGATTTCAGGAGAGGACGATCCTGACCAACTATCAGCCAGTCCAGTATGTGGCCATGGCGATGAGTGGGCTCCTGTATCACCTGGTGCAGTCCGTTGTCTTGGAAGACAGTTTTCAGACGATTTACACTGGGGCATGTGGGGTTATCGTAGTGAAAATTAAAATCACCCACGACTAAGATGTCACTATGAGAGACCGAGTGATCGCAGATGAGATCAGAGAACTCCTCAATGAACTCTGACGGTGTGGCCTTATTCCGACGGCTTGGGGGTGGTCGATAGACACACAACACGTGAAGGTTTGCATTGCGGTGACAGATTTGCAGAGACACGCCTTCAAACGTTGTCAGGGAATCAAGCTTCTTCACTGTGGAGACTTTCATAAGCGATTCCTTCATCACAACAGCAATGCCCCCTCCACCTCTCCCAACTCGTGAGAAAGATTTCAGGGTGTACCCCTCCGGCGTCATGTCCGTCATGAGAGCTTCATCCCCCCGTTCACTAAACCACGATTCAGTGAAAACCATCACATCCACTTCATTGTCTGCTATCACATCACTTAGCTCCACAGTCTTGTTTCGACAGGACTGTGCATTGAAACACCACACACGAAGCGTGGTAGACTGGTGCTGGGAGCCTTTCACAAGGGGGACAGAAATCAGATTCAATGGGTTTATTCCAGTGCTTTGAGGCTGAGCTGTTGAGGGTAGGGCTGGAAACCTAGGGGCAACAACAACATTGATCGGGCGATGTTTTCTTCGGCCAGCCTTCCTTCCACGACGCGTTTTCCCCTTGACAATGCCAAGGGCCCGACACTTTTGAAGTAAACCTGGCGAAAGGCCCACAGAACAATTTGCACTGTCCCTTATTATGAATAGTTGCTGAGAAGTGTAGGTGAGACACCTTGTCTCCAGTTGATCACTGACACACACAGCCATGGCCCAGTTTTCAGTGGTTGAACCACACACACTGTCACTGTCAACACTGTTCACACTGTGCACTGTAGGCCCACTGTAGAATGGAGTGGCACAGAAAATAAACAAACTCAAATAGAATCGCATAACCATGACCGATTTTGATGAAAAATATATCCACTTGAAGCTTGTGATGAGATTAAGCACTATGTCCAGAAATAAAACCAATTAATCAATTAGCACAAAGAACAAATGAAAAAATAATGAGAGAGCAAGTTGACTGCTGCTGGCTAGGCGCATGAACACTACTCACTATTCAGAGAGTCATGAAGTTTACACATATACCTAACTTGGGCATTCCGCTATGTGCATGCGTGCAATGCTATGAACCCTTCCAGACTCGATGAGCCACCACAGCAGTGTTCAGGGGGAGTCCGACTCGGAGCCCGAGGGCTTCATCAACAGCATGACCCACAAGCTGGGCAGCATCTTCTCCAGCGACAGCAGCGACGGGGACATCAGCGAGGCGGAGGAGGACGGCGAGGACCTCGTGGACACCGCCCTCATGGACAAGCCCGTGTTCCTCACGTCCAGGGGTCCAGTGGACGTGTCCACCGGTCAGCTCAATGATGATTGATCTGTTGTTGGTGTTGGTGGCGTTTTAGTTTGGAGTTTGGTGTTGTGGATTTGACAAGTTCCCGGCAACCTTTTACTTTTTCTGGTTGTTGTATCTCGCCGTTTGAGTTTGGTGTTGTGGAATTTACAAGTGCCAGGCAACCTTTTTCTTTTTTCTGGTTGTTGTATCTCGCCGTTTGATTTTGGTGTTGTGGACTTGACAAGTTCCCGGCAACCTTTTACTTTTTCTGATTGTTGTATCTCACCATTTGAGTTTGATTTTGGTGTTGTGGACGTTATAAATACCAGGCACATCAAAATAACGGGAGTAACATTTAGCCTTCATGCTCCATGATTCGTCTGTTTTGGAAATAACTCAGTTTCATATTCTTGCAAAAAATGAAAATGGCATTTGTAGCTATTTGTTAGCTTGTTGAATATAGCAACCTTTTTCTTTTTTTTGCTTGTTGTATCTCGCCATTTGAGTTTGGTGTTGTGGATGTTATAAATGCCAGGCAGTCTTTTTCTTCTGGTTCTAAGGGTGCTAATTTTCTGGGATATGCTGGAAATCCGGTTTGTTAAGTGCCAAAACTTGTGGCTTCCAGTGGCTTCCAGGTTTGGAAATAAATAGCAATAAAAACAATAGAATAAAAAAAAAGTGTGCACAAATTTTGGGGATAAGAGACTTCAGGAAATCATTGATTGCAAGTTTCGTAAGCTGTGTAATTTTGTGTGAAACTCGGGTAGTTTTGACGTAATAAGTGTGGCCTGCATCCCCCCTTCCTGCTCAACAAAAGTTTATTGACTGTGTATGTTCCAGGTTGGAGGTTTTCACATAATTTTCTTCGGAAGTTGACGTTAAAAAAAAAGTGCCCTTTCCCTCCTCCGGTCAACAAGTTTTTATGAAGTTGTTTCACGTTTTGGTTTTCGGTTTTTGCATTCTTTCATTTGAGGTTTTCAGGAATTCTGGTTGCAGGTTTTGGGATCTCCTCGCAGTAGCACCCCAAGTAGTTTTTGTATCTCTCCGAGTTTGAATTTGATGTTGACTTTTGGTTGTATCTCGCTGTTTTTAGCCCAGAAGTTGACTCACTTATTGACTTGTGTCTTCGAGAAATCCGAAATCATCTCATGAAAAATGTAACTTTGTGAAGAGATTTTTAAAAATATTACTTTAGTTTTGTTTGGGTGACTTTGTAAAGAAGTTTTTAGAATTTTGAAAAGACTGTTTTGTTTTTACAAATTTGCTTTGTAAAGGTATGTTTAAAATCATGTAAAGAGGCATTTTATAGTTCCTTTTGCAAGAGATCTGTCATGCAGAAGCATCGTTAAGAAACGTTTAACTGTATTCTTAAAATATCAAAACAACGGGAGTAAAATTTAGCCTTCATGCTCCATGATTCATCCGTTTTGGAAATAACTCGGTTTCATATTCTTCTGGCAAAAATGAAAATGATGTTTGTAGGTATTTGTTAGCTTGTTAGATATAGCTTGTGATATATGTCTGGAAAAGCCTGTTAGTGTTACTTGTATAATAATGCATCATTCATTATTTGCTCTATCTAATGTTTTGAAAGACGTCTAAACTTTTATGTTTGATTTCCGCTTGAAGCAGATGAAAGTTCTCTTCTTTTCTTTAATTTAAACAAACTGATGAGAGATTGTAGTCTTTTTTTTCCTGGTCAGCCTCTGTTTTCAGCTTCTGTGTTTATGTATTTTTTGAAAAGGTTTGGATTTTATGCATGACCGTTTCTCACATACTGATTTTGAAGTCACTCTGACTGTCATGATTTTGGTTTTATGCATTACTGTAGCCCTCAAAATTTTTTCTTTTTTTATTGATTTTTTTTGTTAATGTTCTCCTCATAAGTGTTTGTGCATGGGTTTTTTTGTACTGGTTATAAACCACTGTTGCTTGTATCGAAATAGATTTTTTTCATTCTAACTTCAGTTTGGTTGTTATACATGTGATAAAAACCTAAGGCATTCTTTTCAGAAGCTTCACTGATTTATAAATGCTTTCTGTTTCGATACGATTATGTAGTGGAAAAAGAGCAAGTGTATTAGGTACTTTATAGTCACACAGGCGTCTCTGTGAAATTCGGGTTGCTCCCACCTGGAGAGCGTGTCGCAGCCAGAGGCGCGCCACCCAAATTTTTTTTTTTTTTTTTTTTTTTTTGCATTCGATTTTTGTGTGACTGATGAGGAAGGAAAGGAGGAGGGGGGAAATTTTGACCAAATGACAACTTTTTCGTTGCTACTGGGTTTAACGTGTGCTATGACATGTATATGATGCATGAGATAATGCTCATTTCTTAAACTGTTCAAATTCAAACAAAGTGCTGTCATCTGTAAGTCAGCCTGCTTTTCTGTTTGTTCTGCGGTTGAAGTTTTTATGTCTTTTCTTCTTGGTTTCCTTAATAATTTGTCATTTTCTTTATCATATCTTAGACTACCATATTTTACGGACTATAAGGCGCACCTGATTATAAGGCACAGCTCCCCAATTTTACACAAAATTAAGATTTTGTTATTATAGTTTCTTGCTATATTATTTGTCACGTTATAAGGCACAGGAGTCTCAGTCTGGGGGAATAAGTATCACCTTATAGTCCGTAAAATATGGTATGTTCATAAAATTATATTTTCTGTTTTCACCTCATGTTAATATTGTACTGAGACACAGTTCTTTTTTTTATAATTTGTTTGGTGTTTGATTCAGGCTCTTTAATTCCAAGACATTTCTGACAAATGTGTTCTTCTTCTTCTTCCATTTAGTATCATGAGTGTACGTATGCATGGTGTGTGTGCGTGTGCTGGTTGTGTGTGTGTTGTTTATGTGTGTATGTTGTTGTGAATATATATATGCTGTTATTTCATGCTTGCGAATTGTGTGACAATGCATACGTGTATTAGGCCTATTATAAGTAGTAGTAGTAGTAGTAGTCACAGCAGTTGTTGCTGATTGTTATACCGTTTTTATAACCCTGGCCAAACGAAGTCTGACCGGTATTTGTTTTGTCTGCTCATGTTATTGGAATTTTGTTTCATGTTTTTTATTCCATTTCAATTTTGTGTAAAGCGCCCTGTAGCCTACATAGTAGGATGGGCGCTATATAAATTTTCCTCATTATTATTATTATTATTATGTTCATAAAGTGATAAAGTTATATTGTGTACTGTTTTCACCTCATGTTAATATTGTACTGAGACACAGTTTCTTTTTTTATAATTTGTTTGGTGTTTCATTCAGGCTCTTTAATTCCAAGACATTTCTGACGAATGTCTTCTTCTTCTTCTTCCATTTAGTATCCACAATCAACAATTTGATTTTTTTGATACTGTTTGGTCGAGGTCTGAAGGTCGCACACAGAACAAAAACAAATAAAAAAAACAACCCTAATCTACTGTGACCCAGCCAGCCAAGACCCGTTCAGCGGAAGCTCGGCATGATGCTGAATAGGCTGGAACTGGAACCCTAAGCTTTTATTTTTTTATTTTTTTTTAAAGAGGGTATTTACAATGGCTAAGCAGTAGACTGGAACGAGCTGAGTGTAGCGGCAGACACTGCCTCCTCTGGCAACTTGTTCCAGTCTTTGATTGTCCGAGGGAAAAATGAGCATCTTCTGTAGTCCGTAAGAACACACATTTACATTAGATCCACAATCCACAAGTTCCGAACAGAAACCCCATACATTTATATAAGGAAAAAGTGGATGGGATTGCGCATGGGTTTCTGCATGTAATGTATACGCTCTTTCATATTTCTTACTTCCAGAATTTTTGTGGTTGCGGATTACGCATGGGTTTCCGCACAGAACTTGCGCGTGTATGTGTGTGTGCCCTAATCGTTTTTACTTCTTCCTCCCTTTTCTCTGCATCCCCACATACATTGACATGCCGCTCAAATGTCATGTTGAGCTTTGTCCTAATCTCATGATCTGATGTGTTGAAAAGAATTCAAGACAAAATGAATTAACGAAATCACTATGTTTCTCTTGAAATGTATGTTTTGAAATGCAAATTTCAGTTATCTAGAATTTTACGTCCTCTCGACCTGGGAAGGCACATATGGGACATTTGTTAGTTTGAAATGCAAATACAGTGGAACCTCCCTTTATAAGACTTTCAAAAATCATAAAAAATGAGGTCTGATAGGGAGGGGTCTTATAAGGGAGGTAATTTTAATAGTCACATAGAAGGGCAATGTCTCAGAGAAATAGGTCTTATACGAGAGGGAGTCTTATAATGGGAGGTCTTATAAGGGAGGTTCAACTGTATGAAATAGTGAGGCTAAGAGAGAAGGATATAGTGAAATGAATAAGGGGAAGGAACTTCTCGTAATTAACTCCCTTTTATAACAAAGTTATTTATGGCACCGATTCATTATGATGCACAGATTGATATTACGATGTAAGTGAGTTTGATGTGACATTATAGCAAGGGTTTGATACAACTTTAATGTTTGTAAAAGTTATATAGCTACATGGATTGTGTGTGTGTGTATGTTTGCATGTGCGTGTGTGTATGCGCGCACACATGCACACACTCTTGATCAGTTTTTTTATGTGTTTCAGTGAATGTTTTGACAGCAGTTACTTGTTAAAGTGATAAAGCTGACTGGATTAAGTGGTGAATGGACTTAAAAGATAAAAAAATTCCTGCACTGGCATGCATCCAAGCGCTTATGTCATACACTGGATGGATTCAATTTCTTTAAGTAACAAAAGATAATGTAATGATACAAATACGATTTCTTTCAGTTCTCTACCTCTGAATTTATTTTGTCTTGTGGAAAAATTGTGCTTATTACTAGAGCTGAGAACCGGTTAAAATTGCGAACCGGTTTAAACTCCGATTTTTCCTCTTTCCCTCTTCGAACCGGTTTTTTTAACCAGTACTCGCATCACTAGTTTCACCTATGCAAACACATATTTATTTGTCAGAATATTCACACACACACACGCAAGCACGTGCACACACACACACACGCACACACACATAAAGAAACATGACTTATGACACACACACACTCAACTCAACATTCAGTCAAAGTCAAAGTCATACACCACCACAAACTAGAAACAGCTACTCTTGCTTTACAAACACCCAATCTGCGCTGAGAATCAGTGTTGTTCTTCCAAAAAGAAAGCGTTATTCTACGAAAAACTTACTTTCAGTTTGCAGTTAAAAAAACGGGTTCACAGCAACTCGAACCGGTTTTTCGAACCGCGAAAGTTTAGCACCGGTTTTTTTAGGTTCAAACCGGTTTTTCCCCCACCTCTATTTATTACCAAGTGAAGGAACTGCTATAAGCCGCATCCCATTACAGTGGAACATCCTTTTTAAGACATTGAAAAATCATCCAAAATTAGATCTTGAGTGGGAGGGAGTTGTATAAGGGAGGTAATTTTAATACGTACAAAGAAGGGTCTCAGAGAAGTAGGTCTTATAAGATGGGGTCTTATAAGGGAGGTTCCACTGTATTAAAATTCCGAATAAATTTTTTTTACATTTCTTACTAAGTTATTAGTCATATTATTATAAGGCGCTTGGAGTCTCCGCCTGGGAAAAAAATTATGGCCTTATAGTCCCTAAAATATGGTATTCCACTATGTTCCAGGTCTGTACAACGTGGACGAAGTGGACGGAGGAGGAAGAGGAGCAGGGGGTGTGGAGGAGGAGGAGGAGCAGGAGAGCTGCATGTACCTGATGGTGGACTCCATGGACAGACTCCAGCTGAACGTCACGCCCCAGGGTGTGGCTGTGCTGCATGATGTGACTGAGGTAGGTGTGTTGTGGTGGACTCCATGGACAGACTCCAGCTGAACGTCACGCCCCAGGGTGTGGCTGTGCTGCATGATGTGACTGAGGTAGGTGTGTTGTGGTGGACTCCATGGACAGACTCCAGCTGAACGTCACGCCCCAGGGTGTGGCTGTGCTGCATGATGTGACTGAGGTAGGTGTGTTGTGGTGGACTCCATGGACAGACTCCAGCTGAACGTCACGCCCCAGGGTGTGGCTGTGCTGCATGATGTGACTGAGGTAGGTGTGTTGTGGTGGACTCCATGGACAGACTCCAGCTGTGCTGCAGGATGTGGTGAGGTAGGTGTGTTGTGGTGGACTCCATGGACAGACTCCAGCTGAACGTCCCGCCCCAGGGTGTGGCTGTGCTGCATGATGTGGCTGAGGTAGGTGTGTTGTATTGTATTGTATTGCCTGATGAAAAGTGGTGGATCATATGTACGGATTTGTGTATTCTTGTGTTGCAGGCCCTTACTTCCCCTGCCTCCTCTGTCCTGTGCTCTGTGCGAGACAAGCCCAGCTTTGAGATTGAGAACAAGGTGAGTAGGGTTTATATTAAAAATTTATGTTGTTAGCTTAATCACATCCTTCTGCATTCATAAATGCGATATGTGATGTCATCGTTGAGGGTGAATGGCCTAATTGTATGCAGAAGAAATACAAAACTGTCAGATTGACGAATTCACTACAAGGGAAATAAGGGGTGTCTTTTGTATAAATAGTTCCCCCACTTTCTGGAAGTTCTGTGCTTGTAACTTCCTCTAATTCTGTCACTCTCTTTGACTCTGCCTTTTCCCTTTGCTTACTGTCATCTACTATCTTTCTGCCTTACCGGTCCATTCTCCTGCCTTTTTTCAAGAAACACTTTTTCAAAAAGATTTCCTCCAGCCGAAGTCAGATTTGCTGGGCCTAACTATTTCTTAGTTAGGCGCATAACGGCAGCATGACGCATGTGCACTCATAATTGACAAGAAACTGTTTGAGCGATCGAAGAAAGAATTTTTGTTGTTGAGATTGAATCGTTCAAAATCATGCAATTTCTTGGTTCACAGCTTAGTGTAATAAGCTGCGATGCGATTGAGTTAAATGCCTCCTAGAAGCTGAGGGTTCAAAATGTAGAAAGAAGAACAAAGAAATATGCAGATGCCGATGGGACCCAGAGACGCATGCGCCCCCAAACACACACATGCGCACACACTCGCACGCGCATGCACATTTCATTTTCTATGTTCATTGCTATTTTAAATAATCACTCTGTGGCACAATATCTCCATTTTTAAAAAATTACAGGTGTGCCATATGTAATGATAACCAGGGCCTGTATTCACTTTGAGATAGTATGAGACTTATCATCATGATGTCTTAGAAGTCGTTTTAAAGTACAGTCGACCCCCTCTTTTAAGACCTTCAAAAAATCTGTCGTAAAAGAGGGGGGTCTTAAATCAGGGGTGACCAAAACAATGTACTCAGTGACTCACTACACCGTGTATGACGCACAGCGCATGCATACACTAAAACTAAAACATGCTTTCTCCCTCATTCTCAAGGTCTAGCTAATATACGAAAACGAGCGAAAACAGAAAGTGTGCTCGACGGCCCGTGTTGCACTCACACACAAACTACACATAACAACAGTACTGACCTAATTTTCACCATTTTACACTCTGGCAGTTCATTTTCAGTCACAGTTTGCACACACGGAACTTTTACCGCGCATACAACTCGGCTGACAAAATGGCGCCGCACATACCACAAATACGAAATCATGGCAAACGCTAATGCGCCAGCTGCTTTCATTTATCGGATTTTGTGAGTTGTTTGTATTCAGTGAGTGTTTCAGTGCACGCACTAACGCCGATTTATCAGTTTGATAATGGAAAGGAGCTGCTTTTTAACTTATTTTTTGTAAAGTGAGACCATTCACTGAGTTCCAACTTATGGAGTGTGACCGATCACCTAGTTTCAACTTGGGAGTTGACTTCGCATTTAGGCCTACGTGTGCACAGAGTTCGTAAAGATCGACACGATCGCGACTGTTTCAGTTCAAACTTTGATCATAAACTGCTCAGTGATGACACATGTGCATAAAAGTGGTGACATTTAGTGGTCAGATCGTGATATCGCTGATTAAATTCTTCAATTTCGGCATGAGAACGGTTCGTTTTTACCGAGATGACCTAACAACAGTGGTACCCCAGCTGTGCGTCGGCTCGAACTGAGGCTGAGGAGGATAGATATCATACGTTTTTGCGATTGTTAATTGTCAGAATGTGTTGCATCGGTTGTAAAATCAACAAGATTTACGGTCGTAAAACGCGTTAGAGGGGGAGTCATAAATGAGGAGGCAAGTTTTGAAGAAAAAAGATCCGTCATTCATATTTCGGTCTTAAAAAAGGGGAGATCGTAAATCAGAGGCCGTTCGTGAGGGGGTCGACTGTAG
>CM065690.1:22395005-22475081 GCA_017654935.2 Phymorhynchus buccinoides | reverse complement strand
TGTCACCGAGTTGTATGCGCGGTACAAGTTCGTGTGTGCAACTGTGACATGAAAATGAATGCCAGAGTGTAAAATGGAAAATTAGGTCAGTACTGTTGTTATGATGTAAGTTTGTGTGTGATTGTCAACACGGCCGTCGAGCACCTTTCTGTTTTTCGCTCGTTTTTACGTATATTTGCTGACCTTGAGAATGAGGGAGAAAGGCATGTTTTTAGTTTTAGTGTATGCATGCGCTGTGCGTCTAACACGGTGTAGTGAGTCCACTGAGTACATTGTTTTGTCACCCCTATTTAGACCCCCCTCTTTTACGACAGATTTTTTGAAGTCTTAAAAGAGGGGGTCGACTGTACTTTAAAACGACTTCTAAGACATCATGATGATAAGTCTCATACTATCTCACAGTGAAGACAGGCCCTGTTATCATTACATATGGCACAACTGTTATTTTTTAAATGGAATAGTGTGCCACAGAGTATTAATTTAAAATAGAATGAACATAGAAAATGAAATGTGATGCGCGTGCGAGTGTGTGCGCATGTGTTGTTTTGGGGGCGCTATGCGTCTCTGGGTCCATCGGCACTGCATATTCTTTGTTCTTCTTTCTACATTTTGAAACCCTCAGCTTCTAGGAGGCATTTAACTCGATCGCATCGCAGTCTTATTCAGACTAGCTGTGAAACCAAGAAATTGCATGATTTGGACGATTCATCTCAACAACAAAAATCTTTCTTCTATCGCGTCAAACATTTTCTTGTCAATTATGAAGTGCACATGCCTCATGCTGCCGTATGCGCCTAACTAAGAATAGTTGCCCAGCAAATCTGACTTCTGGGCTGGAGTAAATCTTATTGAAAGTAATGTTTTCTTGAAAAAAGCAGGAGAATGGACCGGTAGGCAGAAAAGATAGTATATGACCATTAAGCAAAGGAAAGCAGAGTCAAAGAGAGTGACATATTAAGGAAGTTTTAGCAAGGCACATGAACTATCAGAAGGCGGGGCAACTATTTATACAAAAGACAACACCCCTTATTTCCCTTGTAGTGAATTCGTCAATCTGACAGTTTTGTATTTCTTCTGCATACAATTAGGCCATTCACCCTCAACGATGACATCACATATCGCATTTATGAATGCAGAAGGATGTGATTAAGCTAACAACATAAATTTTTAATATAAACCCTACTCACCTTGTTCTCAATCTCAAAGCTGGGCTTGTCTCGCACAGAGCACAGGACAGAGGAGGCAGGGGAAGTAAGGGCCTGCAACACAAGAATACACAAATCCGTACATATGATCCACCACTTTTCATCAGGCAATACAATGCAATACAATACAATAAAACACCTACCGCAAGCCACATCATGCAGCACAGCCACACCCTGGGGCGGGACGTTCAGCTGGAGTCTGTCCATGGAGTCCACCACAACACACCTACCTCACCACATCCTGCAGCACAGCTGGAGTCTGTCCATGGAGTCCACCACAACACACCTACCTCAGTCACATCATGCAGCACAGCCACACCCTGGGGCGTGACGTTCAGCTGGAGTCTGTCCATGGAGTCCACCACAACACACCTACCTCAGTCACATCATGCAGCACAGCCACACCCTGGGGCGTGACGTTCAGCTGGAGTCTGTCCATGGAGTCCACCACAACACACCTACCTCAGTCACATCATGCAGCACAGCCACACCCTGGGGCGTGACGTTCAGCTGGAGTCTGTCCATGGAGTCCACCACAACACACCTACCTCAGTCACATCATGCAGCACAGCCACACCCTGGGGCGTGACGTTCAGCTGGAGTCTGTCCATGGAGTCCACCATCAGGTACATGCAGCTCTCCTGCTCCTCCTCCTCCTCCACACCCCCTGCTCCTCTTCCTCCTCCGTCCACTTCGTCCACGTTGTACAGACCTGGAACATAGTGGAATACCATATTTTAGGGACTATAAGGCCATAATTTTTTTCCCAGGCGGAGACTCCAAGCGCCTTATAATAATATGACTAATAACTTAGTAAGAAATGTAAAAAAAATTTATTCGGAATTTTAATACAGTGGAACCTCCCTTATAAGACCCCATCTTATAAGACCTACTTCTCTGAGACCCTTCTTTGTACGTATTAAAATTACCTCCCTTATACAACTCCCTCCCACTCAAGATCTAATTTTGGATGATTTTTCAATGGCTTAAAAGGGATGTTCCACTGTAATGGGATGCGGCTTATAGCAGTTCCTTCACTTGGTAATAAATAGAGGTGGGGGGAAAAACCGGTTCGAACCGAAAAACCGGTGCTAAACTTTTGCGGTTCGAAAAACCGGTTCGAGTTGCTGTGAACCGGTTTTTTAACTGCAAACTGAAAGTAAGTTTTTCATAGAATAACGCTTTCTTTTGGAAGAACAACACTGATTCTCAGCGCAGATTGGGTGTTTGTAAACCAAGAGTAGCTGTTTCTAGTTTGTGGTGGTGTTTGACTTTGACTTTGACTGAATGAGTTGAGTGTGTGTGTGTCATAAGTCATGTTTCTTTATTGTGTGTGCGTGTGCGTATGTGTGCACGTGCTTGCGTGTGTGTGTGTGAATATTCTGACATATAAATATGTGTTTGCATAGGTGAAACTAGTGATGCGTGTACTGGTTAAAAAAAACGGTTCGGTGAAACCGATTCGAAGAGTTTAAACCGGTTCGGATTTTTTTAACCGGTTCTCAGCTCTAGTAATAAGCACAATTTTTCCACAAGACAAAATAAATTCAGAGGTAGAGAACTGAAAGAAATCGTATTTGTATCATTACATTATCTTTTGTTACTTAAAGAAATTGAATCCATCCAGTGTATGACATAAGCGCTTGGATGCATGCCAGTGCAGGAATTTTTTTATCTTTTAAGTCCATTCACCACTTAATCCAGTCAGCTTTATCACTTTAACAAGTAACTGCTGTCAAAACATTCACTGAAACACATAAAAAAACTGATCAAGAGTGTGTGCATGTGTGCGCGCATACACACACGCACATGCAAACATACACACACACACAATCCATGTAGCTATATAACTTTTACAAACATTAAAGTTGTATCAAACCCTTGCTATAATGTCACATCAAACTCACTTACATCGTAATATCAATCTGTGCATCATAATGAACCGGTGCCATAAATAACTTTGGTATAAAAGGGAGTTAATTACGAGAAGTTACTTCCCCTTATTCATTTCACTATATCCTTTCTCTTAGCCTCACTATTTCATACAGTTGAACCTCCCTTATAAGACCTCCCATTATAAGACTCCCTCTCGTACAAGACCTATTTCTCTGAGACATTGCCCTTCTTTGTAAGTATTAAAATTACCTCCCTTATAAGACCCCTCCCTTATAAGACCTCATTTTTTATGATTTTTGAAAGTCTTATAAGGGAGGTTCCACTGTATTGCATATTTCAAACTAACAAATGTCCCATATGTGCCTTCCCAGGTCGAGAGGACGTAAAATTAAAAAACTAGTAAAATTCTAGATAACTGAAATTTGCATTTCAAAACATACATTTCAAGAGAAACATAGTGATTTCGTTAATTCATTTTGTCTTGAATTCTTTTCAACACATCAGATCATGAGATTAGGACAAAGCTCAACATGACATTTGAGCGGCATGTCAATGTATGTGGGGATGCAGAGAAAAGGGAGGAAGAAGCAAAAACGATTAGGGCACACACACATACACGCGCAAGTTCCGTGCGGAAACCCATGCGTAATCCGCAACCACAAAAATTCTGGAAGTAAGAAATATGAAAGAGCGTATACATTACATGCAGAAACCCATGCGCAATCCCATCCACTTATTTCTTATATAAATGTATGGGGTTTCTGTTCGGAACTTGTGGATTGTGGATCTAATGTAAATGTGTGTTCTTACGGACTACAGAAGATGCTCATTTTTCCCTCGGACAATCAAAGACTGGAACAGGTTGCCAGAGGAGGCAGTGTCTGCCGCTACACTCAGCTCGTTCCAGTCTACTGCTTAGCCATTGTAAATACCCTCTTTAAAAAAAAAAAAAAAAAAAAAGCTTAGGGTTCCAGTTCCAGCCTATTCAGCATCATGCCGAGCTTCCGCCAAACGGGTCTTGGCTGGCTGGGTCACAGTAGATTAGGGTTGTTTTAAATTATTTGTTTTTTGTTCTGTGTGCGACCTTCGGACCTCGACCAAACAGTATCAAAAAATCAAATTGTTGATTGTGGATACTAAATGGAAGAAGAAGAAGAAGACATTCGTCAGAAATGTCTTGGAATTAAAGAGCCTGAATGAAACACCAAACAAATTATAAAAAAAGAACTGTGTCTCAGTACAATATTAACATGAGGTGAAAACAGTACACAATATAACTTTATCTTTATGAACATAATAATAAATAATAATGAGGAAAATTTATATAGCGCCCATCCTACTATGTAGGCTACAGGGCGCTTTACACAAAATTGAAATGGAATAAAAACATGAAACAAAATTCCAATAACATGAGCAGACAAAACAATACCGGTCAGACTTCGTTTGGCCGGTATAACAATCAGCAACAACTGCTGTGACTACTACTACTACTACTACTTATAACAGGCCTAATACACGTATGCATTGTCACACAATTCGCAAGCATGAAATAACAGCATATATATATCCACAACATACACACATAAACAACACACACACAACCAGCACACGCACACACACCATGCATACGTACACTCATGATACTAAATGGAAGAAGAAGAAGAACACATTTGTCAGAAATGTCTTGGAATTAAAGAGCCTGAATCAAACACCAAACAAATTATAAAAAAAAGAACTGTGTCTCAGTACAATATTAACATGAGGTGAAAACAGAAAATATAATTTTATGAACATACCATATTTTACGGACTATAAGGTGATACTTATCCCCCAGACTGAGACTCCTGTGCCTTATAACGTGACAAATAATATAGCAAGAAACTATAATAACAAAATCTTAATTTTGTGTAAAATTGGGGAGCTGTGCCTTATAATCAGGTGCGCCTTATAGTCCGTAAAATATGGTAGTCTAAGATATGATAAAGAAAATGACAAATTATTAAGGAAACCAAGAAGAAAAGACATAAAAACTTCAACCGCAGAACAAACAGAAAAGCAGGCTGACTTACAGATGACAGCACTTTGTTTGAATTTGAACAGTTTAAGAAATGAGCATTATCTCATGCATCATATACATGTCATAGCACACGTTAAACCCAGTAGCAACGAAAAAGTTGTCATTTGGTCAAAATTTTCCCCCCTCCTCCTTTCCTTCCTCATCAGTCACACAAAAATCGAATGCAAAAAAAAAAAACATTAAAAAAAATTTGGGTGGCGCGCCTCTGGCTGCGACACGCTTTCCAGGTGGGAGCAACCCGAGTTTCACAGACACCTATGTGACTATAAAGTACCTAATACACTTGCTCTTTTTCCACTACATAATCGTATCGAAACAGAAAGCATTTATAAATCAGTGAAGCTTCTGAAAAGAATGCCTTAGGTTTTTATCACATGTATAACAACCAAACTGAAGTTAGAATGAAAAAAATCTATTTCGATACAAGCAACAGTGGTTTATAACCAGTACAAAAAAACCCATGCACAAACACTTATGAGGAGAACATTAACAAAAAAAATCAATAAAAAAAGAAAAAATTTTGAGGGCTACAGTAATGCATAAAACCAAAATCATGACAGTCAGAGTGACTTCAAAATCAGTATGTGAGAAACGGTCATGCATAAAATCCAAACCTTTTCAAAAAATACATAAACACAGAAGCTGAAAACAGAGGCTGACCAGGAAAAAAAAGACTACAATCTCTCATCAGTTTGTTTAAATTAAAGAAAAGAAGAGAACTTTCATCTGCTTCAAGCGGAAATCAAACATAAAAGTTTAGACGTCTTTCAAAACATTAGATAGAGCAAATAATGAATGATGCATTATTATACAAGTAACACTAACAGGCTTTTCCAGACATATATCACAAGCTATATCTAACAAGCTAACAAATACCTACAAACATCATTTTCATTTTTGCCAGAAGAATATGAAACCGAGTTATTTCCAAAACGGATGAATCATGGAGCATGAAGGCTAAATTTTACTCCCGTTGTTTTGATATTTTAAGAATACAGTTAAACGTTTCTTAACGATGCTTCTGCATGACAGATCTCTTGCAAAAGGAACTATAAAATGCCTCTTTACATGATTTTAAACATACCTTTACAAAGCAAATTTGTAAAAACAAAACAAAGTCTTTTCAAAATTCTAAAAACTTCTTTACAAAGTCACCCAAACAAAACTAAAGTAATATTTTTAAAAATCTCTTCACAAAGTTACATTTTTCATGAGATGATTTCGGATTTCTCGAAGACACAAGTCAATAAGTGAGTCAACTTCTGGGCTAAAAACAGCGAGATACAACCAAAAGTCAACATCAAATTCAAACTCGGAGAGATACAAAAACTACTTGGGGTGCTACTGCGAGGAGATCCCAAAACCTGCAACCAGAATTCCTGAAAACCTCAAATGAAAGAATGCAAAAACCGAAAACCAAAACGTGAAACAACTTCATAAAAACTTGTTGACCGGAGGAGGGAAAGGGCACTTTTTTTTTAACGTCAACTTCCGAAGAAAATTATGTGAAAACCTCCAACCTGGAACATACACAGTCAATAAACTTTTGTTGAGCAGGAAGGGGGGATGCAGGCCACACTTATTACGTCAAAACTACCCGAGTTTCACACAAAATTACACAGCTTACGAAACTTGCAATCAATGATTTCCTGAAGTCTCTTATCCCCAAAATTTGTGCACACTTTTTTTTTATTCTATTGTTTTTATTGCTATTTATTTCCAAACCTGGAAGCCACTGGAAGCCACAAGTTTTGGCACTTAACAAACCGGATTTCCAGCATATCCCAGAAAATTAGCACCCTTAGAACCAGAAGAAAAAGACTGCCTGGCATTTATAACATCCACAACACCAAACTCAAATGGCGAGATACAACAAGCAAAAAAAAGAAAAAGGTTGCTATATTCAACAAGCTAACAAATAGCTACAAATGCCATTTTCATTTTTTGCAAGAATATGAAACTGAGTTATTTCCAAAACAGACGAATCATGGAGCATGAAGGCTAAATGTTACTCCCGTTATTTTGATGTGCCTGGTATTTATAACGTCCACAACACCAAAATCAAACTCAAATGGTGAGATACAACAATCAGAAAAAGTAAAAGGTTGCCGGGAACTTGTCAAGTCCACAACACCAAAATCAAACGGCGAGATACAACAACCAGAAAAAAGAAAAAGGTTGCCTGGCACTTGTAAATTCCACAACACCAAACTCAAACGGCGAGATACAACAACCAGAAAAAGTAAAAGGTTGCCGGGAACTTGTCAAATCCACAACACCAAACTCCAAACTAAAACGCCACCAACACCAACAACAGATCAATCATCATTGAGCTGACCGGTGGACACGTCCACTGGACCCCTGGACGTGAGGAACACGGGCTTGTCCATGAGGGCGGTGTCCACGAGGTCCTCGCCGTCCTCCTCCGCCTCGCTGATGTCCCCGTCGCTGCTGTCGCTGGAGAAGATGCTGCCCAGCTTGTGGGTCATGCTGTTGATGAAGCCCTCGGGCTCCGAGTCGGACTCCCCCTGAACACTGCTGTGGTGGCTCATCGAGTCTGGAAGGGTTCATAGCATTGCACGCATGCACATAGCGGAATGCCCAAGTTAGGTATATGTGTAAACTTCATGACTCTCTGAATGCTGCTGTGGTGGCTCATCGAGTCTGGAAGGGTTCATAGCATTGCACGCATGCACATAGCGGAATGCCCAAGTTAGGTATATGTGTAAACTTCATGACTCTCTGAATAGTGAGTAGTGTTCATGCGCCTAGCCAGCAGCAGTCAACTTGCTCTCTCATTATTTTTTCATTTGTTCTTTGTGCTAATTGATTAATTGGTTTTATTTCTGGACATAGTGCTTAATCTCATCACAAGCTTCAAGTGGATATATTTTTCATCAAAATCGGTCATGGTTATGCGATTCTATTTGAGTTTGTTTATTTTCTGTGCCACTCCATTCTACAGTGGGCCTACAGTGCACAGTGTGAACAGTGTTGACAGTGACAGTGTGTGTGGTTCAACCACTGAAAACTGGGCCATGGCTGTGTGTGTCAGTGATCAACTGGAGACAAGGTGTCTCACCTACACTTCTCAGCAACTATTCATAATAAGGGACAGTGCAAATTGTTCTGTGGGCCTTTCGCCAGGTTTACTTCAAAAGTGTCGGGCCCTTGGCATTGTCAAGGGGAAAACGCGTCGTGGAAGGAAGGCTGGCCGAAGAAAACATCGCCCGATCAATGTTGTTGTTACCCCTAGGTTTCCAGCCCTACCCTCAACAGCTCAGCCTCAAAGCACTGGAATAAACCCATTGAATCTGATTTCTGTCCCCCTTGTGAAAGGCTCCCAGCACCAGTCTACCACGCTTCGTGTGTGGTGTTTCAATGCACAGTCCTGTCGAAACAAGACTGTGGAGCTAAGTGATGTGATAGCAGACAATGAAGTGGATGTGATGGTTTTCACTGAATCGTGGTTTAGTGAACGGGGGGATGAAGCTCTCATGACGGACATGACGCCGGAGGGGTACACCCTGAAATCTTTCTCACGAGTTGGGAGAGGTGGAGGGGGCATTGCTGTTGTGATGAAGGAATCGCTTATGAAAGTCTCCACAGTGAAGAAGCTTGATTCCCTGACAACGTTTGAAGGCGTGTCTCTGCAAATCTGTCACCGCAATGCAAACCTTCACGTGTTGTGTGTCTATCGACCACCCCCAAGCCGTCGGAATAAGGCCACACCGTCAGAGTTCATTGAGGAGTTCTCTGATCTCATCTGCGATCACTTGGTCTCTCATAGTGACATCTTAGTCGTGGGTGATTTTAATTTTCACTACGATAACCCCACATGCCCCAGTGTAAATCGTCTGAAAACTGTCTTCCAAGACAACGGACTGCACCAGGTGATACAGGAGCCCACTCATCGCCATGGCCACATACTGGACTGGCTGATAGTTGGTCAGGATCGTCCTCTCCTGAAATCTGGTGTGATGGACCTTGCTCTTGGTGACCATTTCGCTCTTTTCTGTCATCTACCATTCGAGCATCCAGAAAAAACAAAACAAGTCGTTTCTTCAAGAAACCTGAAGAAAATCGAAATCGAAAAGTTTCGAAGTGATATCACAGCCTTTTGTTCAGGTATGACTGTTTCTGGACCAGTTGACGTTGCTGCCTACAACACCGGGATGAAGCAGATCCTGGATCAACATGCCCCGCTCATCACCCGCCGTGTCCCTGATCGCCCCTCCGCCCCATGGAAGACTGATGAACTTCAGAAGGAGAAGTGCAGACTTCGTAAAGTGGAACGTCAGTGGCGCTCCACCAAACTAACGGTGGATCGCATGATCTTTGTGCATGATAGAGACGCGCTCAAGGACAAACAGAACGCAGCCAAACATGAGTTCTATAGTGCTGAAATCAAAAACAGTTCTTCCAGCAAGGAACTTTTTGCTGTGTCTGATAAACTCATGGGGAAATCAAAAAGTCTTGTGCTTCCTACGGACATAGCCCCTCCAGAAATTCCTGACGCTTTCTGTACATTTTTCGCTGACAAGATCAAGAAACTTAGGCAGGGTCTTGATCACTTCCCTATTGACAATTCCCACACTCCTTTTCAGAGGTCATGCTTGACTCAGTTCAGACCTGTGTCTGAAGACGAAATAAGAAAACTCTTAAAGCAGTCCCAAAATAAGACTTCCTCCCTTGACCCCATGCCAACGGAACTAGTTAAACAATGTCAGGATGATTTGGTCCCCCTCATCACCTCCATCATTAACCGCAGTCTTCTGTCTGGCACAGTTGATAGTTATCTGAAACAAGCCATTGTCACTCCTCTCTTGAAGAAACCAACCCTTGATTCCAATCTCCTACAAAACTACAGACCAGTTTCCAACCTTCCTTTTCTTTCCAAACTGCTTGAGAAAGTTGTCCTATCACAACTTCTGCAACATCTTCAGGAAAATGATCTTCTTGAGTCAAAACAATCTGCTTATCGCGCTTGTCATAGCACTGAAACTGCTCTGTTGGCTGTCACAGATTCCCTCCTTTCAAGCATGGATCAGAACCTTGTGTCTGTTGTTGCCTTCCTGGATCTGTCGTCTGCTTTCGACACAATCGATCATGCCATTCTCCTTGAACGCTTGTCCGCCTCCTTTGGTATTAGTTCTACTGCTTTAAACTGGTTCAGCTCATACCTGTCTGGACGTTCTCAGTCGGTTGTGGTCAATGGTCTGTCCTCCAAGCCCTCTCAGCTATGTTGTGGTGTCCCTCAGGGGTCGGTGTTAGGCCCCATTCTCTTCACTCTGTACACCCAACCTCTTTCAGATGTCATTGAAAGTAATCATTTTGATTATCATAAGTTCGCTGATGACACTGAGATCAATAAGCCCACCCCTGTTTCTGATTTTCCTGTGGTGTCCCATCAAACGGAGCAATGCGTGTCTGATGTCAAATCATGGATGGATAAGAATAGACTCAAGTTGAATGAGGACAAGACTGAGTTGTTAGCTGTTGGAAACCGAAACCGCCTCTCGGTGATAAAGCGTGATCCTTTGACCTTGTCAGATGATTCAGTACCTTTTCAAAAGTCAGTAAAGTATCTAGGTGTCTGTCTGGATGAATCTCTCTCATTCGATCAACACATTTCATCTGTCTGTCGTTCAACATCCTATCATCTTCGGCGACTTTGTTCCATTCGTTCATACTTATCACTTGAAGCTGCTACACAACTTGCTGTTTCTCTCATACTATCCAGGCTTGATTACTGCAATGCAGTCCTTGCAGGTCTCCCTCTCTCTACTGTCAAGCGTCTTCAGAGAGTCCAGAATGCTGCTGCCAGGGTTGTGCTCAGAAAGCGTAAGACTGATTCAGTGACACCCCTGCTGAGACAGCTGCACTGGCTCCCTGTTGATGCTAGAGTAGAGTACAAAGTGGCCACTCTTGCCTATCGCTACTTCGAAGGCTCTCTTCCAGACTACCTTTCCTCTCTTCTCTCTGCCTACACACCAGAACGCAACCTCAGATCAAGTAGCCTCAAACTTCTTTGTACACCTGTCACCAAATACAAAACAGTTGGAAACAGAGCTTTCCGTTTCCAAGCACCACACATCTGGAACAACCTCCCTTCCTCTCTCCGCAGCTCTCCATCTTTGTCTTCTTTCAAAACTGGCCTGAAAACTGTTCTCTTCAAAAAATACCTCTGTTGATCTCCTGTGTCTTCTCCCCTTCAGTTCACCCTCTGTGAGTTTTTGCTGAGTTGGACTATGTGTGAGTGCAGTGCGATAATGGGCTAATTGGGTTTTTTCATGGATTTTTGTATGGTTGTGTTTCCACTTTTGTATAATTATGTTGTTTTTCTTCATGATTATTGTATGTATGTTTTTTGTAAAGCGCTGTGAGTCCTGTGGCGCCAGGAGAATGGCGCTATATAAGAGTTATTATTATTATTATTATTATTATTATTAATGCTGCTGTGGTGGCTCATCGAGTCTGGAAGGGTTCATAGCATTGCACGCATGCACATAGCGGAATGCCCAAGTTAGGTATATGTGTAAACTTCATGACTTCCTGAATGCTGCTGTGGTGGCTCATAGAGTCTGGAAGGGTTCATAGCATTGCACGCATGCACATAGCGGAATGCCTAAGTTATGTAGATGTGTAAACCTGAATTTTTCTTTTGGAGATATTAAAGTATACTTGAACTTGAACTTGAACTTGATGGCCCCCTGAACGCTGCTGTGGTGGCTCACCGAGTCTGGAAGGGTTCATGACATTGCACACACATACACACACACATAGAAGCAGAATGGCTAAGTTGGGTAGAAATACAAACTTCATGAACCCCCTGAACGCTGGCTGTTATGGTGGCTGACCGAGTCTGAAAGGGTTAATGACATTGAACACGCACATCGCGAATTGGCTTAGCTGGTTATATTATACATACTTCATGACCCCCCTGAACACTGCTGTGAGTGTGACAGTGTTAATGGCATTACACACACAAACACATAGTGGTCTGGTGACTCACTGAGCCTGAAAGGTTAATGATACTGAACACACACATAGTGGTGTGGTGGACTGACTAAGGGTTAATGAAATTGCACGCACATGTAGTCTGAAAGGGTTAATACTATCACACACACACACACATAGCGGAATGGCTAAGTTGGTTAGCTATACAAACTTCATGAACCCCTTGAATGCTGCGGTGGTGACTGGCTGAATATGAAAGTTCAATGATATTGTGTACACACATTTTGGAGTGGGGACCGAGTCTGAAAGGTTAATATCACACACACACACACACATTCCGGTACCATTTAGCATTTAGATGGACACTTATCTTTCTCCCCTTACATTAAGCTGTCACACACAACTGAAGAATGGATCAGCTAAACACGTGCTTCCATCCAGCAAGAAAGGGAAGTTGCTTCATATATGCTGTCAACAAAAAAACCACATCAACCATCATTGCTGTGCTGGCTCGCTTAGTTAGATACACAAGTTATCGCTACATAAAGTTCAACATTTGGCTGAAAATGACAATGTTTAAAACTTTTGCATAAAAAAAACCCCATCACACAATACAAACAACACATTACACAATCACTCACCGTGGCTCCTCTCACTGGCGTGTCGCACACGTCGAAGCGACCTGTGCCGGATGACCGTCATGTCGGAGGAGGAGTCGGTGTCGGTCTCCGAGCTGGACGACTTTACCCTTGACCTATGCATCAGCTCCTGCACCTCGGACTGAAGGCCGTCGGGAATGTCAAGGTCGTGGTCCTCGTACATGCACAGCATGGGGAAGCTCTTGGCCCGCACCACCTGTTGTTGAAGCATATTTTGTAAAGAGCTTAGAGCCCAGCATAGAAGAACAAGCACTCAATGGATTTACATCAGTGACATGGACTCGGGACAGATCAGTTCATAAGACACAAAATTCAAGATCAATGGTTGTTACCATTTGGGGTGTGTGCATAATAGTCCATATAATATGGTATTTCAAATCTGTGGTTTGTGTTTCTTCAGTACAGACAGATTTTTCTGTAGCACTCGGGCCTTGAAACAGTGATGCTAAGAGAGTGTAAGATAATACAATAAACCAAGGCAGGACACTCTCCAGCACAGGAAACCCTGACTTGATAGATGATTTGCATCTTTTAGATTGAGTTTTTTCTACCTTTGTTTATTGCTGTATCACTCAGGAGTTAAACTTTATATAAAGTATTCAGACAGAGATGAAGAGTATAATCAAACTAAAAACAAAGAGAAGTAAATATCTAGGCAACATCAACATTTATCCTTGTAAGAAGAAATAATTTACAGAGAAGCTCAACAAGGGTTTCTTCCATCAATTGATCATATCTCGTCCCCCAAGAGTAAATGTGGGAATTGCGGAGCTTTGATGGCTGACCTTGAGGAGGACCTCCCATGCACAATAGACACCCTCCTTCTCCATCACAGGCTCGATGAGGGGCTCCCAGGTGCTCATTACTGACCTTGAGGAGGACCTCCCATGGGCAATAGACGCCCTCCTTCTCCATCACAGGCTCGATGAGGGGCTCCCAGGTGCTCATTACTGACCTTGAGGAGGACCTCCCATGGGCGATAGACGCCCTCCTTCTCCATCACAGGCTCGATGAGGGGCTCCCAGTTGCTCAGCTTCTTAGGGATTACATGGATATCATTACTGACCTTGAGGAGGACCTCCCACGGGCGATAGACGCCCTCCTTCTCCATCACAGGCTCGATGAGAGGCTCCCAGGTGCTCAGCTTCTCAGGGATTACATGGATATCATTACTGACCTTGAGGAGGACCTCCCATGGGCGATACACGCCCTCCTTCTCCATCACAGGCTCGATGAGAGGCTCCCAGGTGCTCAGCTTCTCGTTGTAGTACATCATGTCCAGGTGTAGCTCAGCCTCCAGGTACAGCTGTCACCACAACACGGAAAAGTTTAACCCAAATCCAAATTACTTTATTTATTATCTCAAAACATGTCAGGTCAGGTGCAACAACATAACAGAAACACAATACTGAACATCAAAGCGTTTGAAATGCACTTATAGAAACGAAAATACCCATTTTAAAATTCATAACACCAATTTAAAAGTGTGCACATTGATTCATATGAATATAACATTTTGTAAGATAAATAAAAGAAATGTCAGTAAAATGAAGGTAGAATAACTCAATAATTTAATTTATGCATATATTACCCTATTTATGTGGATAAATGCAGTTATTCTTTCCTTCCTCTAGAATGAATATGAATCTAAGATAGGAAACCAAGAAACTATTAAAACAAAACACAGGAGAGAGAGTGTGTATGAGTGTATGTGAGTGCGAGTGTGAGTGTGTGTGCAGACCTGCCAACCCCCTAACAGATCAAAGACGAATATTTGTAACAAGCGTCCCGCTAAGCGGGCGAAACCCAGCGAGCCAACAGCATCAGTTTACAAACTCCAAGTGCCTGCTGACCTTCTTGGACCAGTCCTTGAGGGTGGAGTCCAGGGACGTCCGGAGGCACAGGATGGGGACGTGGTGGTCCAGGTTGATGACCTCGAAGAAGGCGCACACCTCCTTCACCTCCAGCTTGAAGATCTCCTCGGGTCGTTCAGGGGGGTGCAACTCTCTCCTCACGTTGCCATAGTCCGCTGAAAGCAGACAACACTGTTGATTACCGCATTTTACAGACTATAAGGCCGTGTACACACATAAATGGATATTCCAAGCAGAATCCCGTGCGCAATCCATAAGTAAGTGAAACAAAGAAGGGAAAAGATTTGCGCAGGTGTCCGAATTTCCCCTATATCCGTAAACTTTTATCCTTCCACTTATTTAGGGTTTTGGCACGAAACTTACGCGTCTAATGTGAACCCGGCCTAAGGCGATTTTTTTTTTCCCCAGACTGAGACCCCTGTGCCTTACAATGTGACGGATAATATAGTAAGAAAACAGAATAACAAAACCTGAATTTTGTGTTAAATTTGGAAGGTGCGTCTTATAATCAGGTGCGTCTTATAATCAGGTGCGTCTTATAATCAGGTGCGTCTTATAATCAGGTGTGTCTTATAATCAGGTGTGTCTTATAATCAGGTGCGCGTTACTTGTAGTCCGTAAAATACGGTACACACATATCTTTTTTTTAATATATTTTTGTTTTATTCCTTTTTTTTGCATTTTACAAATCAAATAGTCACAACACGTAACAGAACACAGAAACGCTCGCACACACACACACATAGAGTAAACCTTTTCATCACGTTCCATATGGAGGGATATACATGTAAACAACAGAAACCATGCTTGCCAAGCAAGGATTCCCCTCTTTTATCTTCTGAATGCAACTCCCAAACACGCACACACGTATGCACACACACATACACACACACATTCATTCTTATACCTGTGGCCATATCAAGAACAATTCAGATGGGTACACACATATCAGTTCAGCTTACTGGTAAAGATGGCATTTCTATCACAAAATCCTTTTTGTAAAAATGTGCCAAATCATTTAAGTGCTTTTTTTTTGGTCTGGAGTTATTTACAAATTCAATGGGGATTGGAAAAGGTGGGATAGCAAAAAAAAAGAAGAAGAAAAAAGATCTTTAACTGGCTTAGTAGATTTCACATCTTTTACTTTTGGATCTGGATCTGGTTCAGTGTTTCTGACGCCACTTCCACTAAAAATAAATAAATAAATAACAACAAGCAAACAAATGTGAAATGATGATGGTGAAAGCATTACTCTTTAATGGTGGTAATTCACCATCTAGCCCAATTGCATTTCATGCAGTTAACTGCAAAACAATGGCTCCCCCCCACCTGCGTGCGCATCTCGACCCTTCCAACGGAAGTGTCGCCATCTTAGTCAGATTTGTGTGTAAACAGCATCGATCTGGCATTTTTCAAACAAAGTTACTGACTAAGATGGCGGTCTCCCATAATATGGCACGCTCCTTGTGGCCGGATATGACGACACGTGGGTACAAGCCATACCAGGCTATACAAAGAGCAGATTACAGTAAAAAACCCAAACACCTTCACCCTTAATTAGTGACCATTAAAATGTACAAGTCTTTATGCTTTCCATCGCATTACAAAGTATTTGTGTATTACTTGGTGTAACAAACAAAAAATGTTATCCCAAACTAATGCTTAATGGTGGGTCATGTTCAGCCGAAAATTAGGTTCAATATTCTATGTTATATCATCACATCTTAACACTGAAAAAAAATTGGTTTGTAACAGTGCCCAGCAAAACAATTTGTTTATTCATGACGTCACAATTGCAGGACTATGCTCCATTGTTGTAAGTGTAATGTAATTTAAAAAAAGAAAAGAAAGTGTAATGTAATAAAAGTTATAAACAGTTCAGGTCTTACGTTTATCACGGAGCCACTTTTCACTGGTGACGGCAGAAATTCCCCACAGGTTGCACAGTTCTTCTGTTTTCTTGTCTTTCACTGGGGAAGGCTGCTGCAAACACACACATGCACGCATACATGTAAGCACACACACGCACAATACATGCATGTAAACAACACAAACAATGCACACACACACAAACATGTTTCAGATTATTCAGACATTTGCACCCATTTACACATAACTATAGCGATAACTAAAGACTGACTAACATAACTACGAAATCATGCCTTCTCTGTTCATACTTGCACGATTTTGACACCATTTGACTCCCCGTGGGGATACCGGGGGGTCTTTCGTAAAAAATAGTTCCCCCACCTTCTGGAAGTTCTGTGCTTGTAACTTCCTCTAATCTGCTACTCTCTTTGACTCTGCCTTTTCCCTTTGCTTGCTGTCATCTACTATCCTTCTGACTTTTTGGCCCATTCTCCTGCCTTTTAAAAAAAAAAAATACTTCCAAATAACTTTTCTCCTTTGAGCTCCTCCGAAATCGGAATGTGTCGGCTGTATGCAGCGGGGAGACCAGTGAAAACTGAAAAACGGACACATACGTACTTTACCCATTATGGCCTTTTGGCCTGGGAACACAGAAGAAGAAAAAGAAGACACCATCAGCAGCCACACTTGATCATGGTGCAATGTGACTTGCACAAGAAATGGGAAAGCACAACAAAATATAACTGTTCAGTTTATGAAACCTAAGAAACACAACATACTCTGGATTAAGATCTAGGGTTCACAGTTTGAGATTTATTTAATAATTAAGTTTTAGTGGGTTTTTTCTTGTTTTTTGTTGTTGTTGGTTTCTTTAGGTGGGTTTTTTTGTGTTCCTGGGAGTGGGAAAAATAATCTGCAAAACAACTGTAAATTGACCAATTGGATCACACCCACCCTTAACTCATTCCACCCTAGGCCCAACAAACTGTCGGGCACAGACCTCCATTTTACTTTCCCTATCAATCTAAAAGCTTTTAGTAATTAAAAGAAACTTATTTTGCAGCTATTGTGTCAGAATGACTTGCTGAACTCGTGGTGCTATTTTTAAACACTTGCAGGCATGCTATATGCTGTTGTAAGTTTTTTTATAATAAAACTAGTACTTCTCTGTCTCTGAACGTGCAGGCTGGGAGTGCAACCCACGGGTCAAATAGCTAGGGCACAAAGGGTTAATCTCTACAGGCAATTTTTTAATATTTTAAGGTATGATCGTTTTAATTTTCTTTAAAGACGTGCTACGCATACAATGTAAGTCTAAATATTCACTTTTTTTAGGCTTTTACCAAAGGTCAAAAATCAGCTCTACAGGCCAATCAATAGCAGCAAGAGTCCATGCCTACCTTTCCTGGGGACAGTTGCATGTGGCTGGCCATGTCCCACAAAATAGCCATGACCGTGGGCGACAGGTACAGCTTGATGCTGGTGGACACATTGGCATTCATCTCCCTGACATTATAACATAGAACAACAAGAGTCCATGCCTACCTTTCCTGGGGACAGCTGCATGTGGCTGGCCATGTCCCACAAAACAGCCATGACCGTGGGCGACAGGTACAGCTTGATGCTGGACACACTGGCATTCATCTCCCTGACCCTCCGCTCCAGGTTGTGAGTCTGCCGAAACTCGATGGAGCAAGGGGACAGCACCTGAACACAAAAGGCATCAGAAACATCTCAATTCCAACCCTCTATAAACCACCATGCTTTGGGCTATCAAGGCTCCAGACAGAGGGAGGGGCAATGCTGGAATCAGTTCCAAAGAAGACCGAAAAAGCATAATTCAGTAAGAAATCGCTTTAACCCTTTCACCGCCAACATCGCATTTTTGCACCACAATGATTTAACGCCCATGTCACTAAAAGGCATCAAATCAGGGTCTGTTATCTAAAGATCCTATTGTCTTAATTTTGGGAGGTAAGGATAGGCCCTATTTTATGTATGTCACAGAGGAATCATCAATATTGCAAACAGACTTCTTTCTCTACCCAAGTACGTTCAACAGAAAGTTTCAGCTGAAAAATGGCTGGCGTTGAAAGGGTTAAAATGCTATTTGACAGAAAAGATCGCACTCAGAAAAAACAAAACACTTCTGTTAGAACTGGGAGTACAAAAAAGAAATAAATACTGTCTTCTCTCTCTCTCTGTTTCTCTGACCTGACTGGCGTTGAGGGAGGGTCTCTGTGCCGACTGG
This sequence comes from Phymorhynchus buccinoides, assembly GCA_017654935.2. Classification (NCBI taxonomy): domain Eukaryota; kingdom Metazoa; phylum Mollusca; class Gastropoda; order Neogastropoda; family Raphitomidae; genus Phymorhynchus; species Phymorhynchus buccinoides. The sequence continues at coordinate 22,456,290 of CM065690.1, read as the reverse complement.
CAGTAGTTGACGTGCAGTGAGGACACCTTGGCCCACAGCACTTGCTGCTCCAGGTCCGCCCGGTACTCAAACACCACCTCACTCTGCAGGCAGCAAGCAGAAAGATATCTTCTGTAAACCAGACTCTTGAAAGGCAAAACACCCCAACGGCCACATATAAAAGCTGTATATTTCCATTTATTCTTCTTCGGATAATTTGTAAAGTGATTTGGACTACTGGGACCACGTGACATGTAGGGCTAGGGGAAGCAACCCATAGCGAGTCACAAGGAGTGGTCCTCCCCTTAGTAGTTTCATTTTTATGCTGTGGCATGTGTGGTTTCCAGTTGATTGGTGTTTATGCAATTGTTTTGAGTGTTGGTGAGTATGGTTAGTATAGATATTTCGATTTATTCTTCTTCGGATACGTCTTTCTCAATGTCTGTCTCTCTCTGCTTTGTCGGTCACTCTTTCATTGATTATGCACAAAGATTTATAAAAGTGTGCCTAAAAACATCCACCGCATGCCCCATCCACCATGCACGCACAAACGCATGCTCAGGCACACATGTGAGTACATCCACAGGTATGAAAAGCATGCGGGCATGTTCACACACATGCATACACACTCGCACACTGTCACATGCACACACACACATGCACACACCAGGCATCAGAATAGTTTGAAGTCCAATCCTCATAAAACTGCGGTAAAAGGGCTATATAGGCCCTAGACTGAAGAGGGACAACATTGAAATGAGTTCCCAACATCATCAAAAAGGCTTAATACAGTGATGAATCACTTTAAAATGCTATTTAACACAAAGGATAACACTCAATAAAAAGGCAAAACCTCTGACAAGAGAAGCCAATCCTCTGTCAGAAATTCTTAATCCTCTGACAATTCTGATGCCTGACACACACACACACACTGAAGTGGCCAGAATTGGTACCACGAACCCCTCAATCAATACTAAACCGTCTTCTGCACCTGAAAAAGCCGTGATTTCAGAATCAAAGCCAAACATGCAATCAAACTAGACTCTTGCCACACTGCTCAAGTGAACAAACTGTGAATCAACTGTGCCTAAATTGCTCAAGGTCTCCTCTTACAATGAAAAGTGTTAACATGGTCGAACAGTAAATAACACACATAGACGGCAAACGCTGTCATACTTTATGGGCTATAAGCCACACACCCAATGTTTTGCACAACACTATTTGTTCTTACAGTTTCTTACAATATCATTAGTCATACTATAAGGTGCAGGGGTCTCAAGCTTGACATTTTTTTGGGTCTTATTGTCCGTACAATTTTAATATGGTAGATTTTTTTAGAAAGGAAGAGTAAGCAAACACGCTTTATGAATGCAACCTTGCCTCAGATACGAGGCAGCACCTGTTTTTCAAAATTTTGACCACCCCCCAAAAACATTATTCAAAGTTCAAGGGGAAAAAAGTGTTGAATTCTCACTTTACAAGCCTGGAATAAGCTTCAAATTGAGTATGATTTTGCTTTTTCTTCAGCTTCAGGGGGGCAACGCCTCCCTGACCCCGCCCCTGTACCATGCCAGGGGCCTGGGCGGCCCCTGGACCCCTGCCTTGCCTGTTTTTTTATTTTCTCCAGTTGCATCCATGATTATGAACACCATTATTTACAGAACGAGTAAAATACTAAAATATCAGCGAATCACTCATATATATGGCAAACAACCTGCTCTTGGCAGAGGAAAGATAAGCAAACACCAAAATCAAGGCTTTCATAATCATAATAACACCATTTCACAGAATGAAAGAAATCAGCGAATCATGTACTGTATTTTTTGGACTATAAGGCGATACTTTCTTCCAAGACTCAGACCCCTGCGCCTTATAATGTCACTGATGAAATAGTAAGAAAATATACATAACAAAATCTGAAATTTGGGTAAAATTTGGGGGGTGCGCCTTATACAAAGGTGCGCCTTATGGTCCGAAACATACGGTACATATACCAGTACAGATACAAAACGGGAGTTGCAAAGGAGGCCAATACTTAAAAATTCATGGAGTCAGCTTATCTAGAGACTTGAGGGCCAAGCACCTTGAGTCAGGGAATAACGCTTCAATCCTCATCTTCAGACCAAGTCATCAACACCCCCACCCTTAATATGTGGTAAGATTTAACATGGTGACAGCCCTGACATGGGTTTAGTTGTCAACAAGGCTATAATTTTAATATTAATCCCCCCCCCCCCCCCTTCAGTTCTACCCTCTATTTTCACACACACACACCCTCCCCAGTGCTGCCCCCTTGCCTTTCCCTATTCCCTTCGTCTTTTTTTACGTCAAAACTTCGGAAATAAATTACGTCAAACCTCCAACGCGGAAAAACAATCACAGACACTGAAACTTTTCCACATTTTTCGGCATTCCCAAACCCCGATTTCCGGAATATGTTGGGGAAAAAGACCCACCAGTCAACTTTTGCAGCCATTCCCAGACTATTAGTGTCAAAGACATCAAATGTTTGAAAGTTCCACCTCCCAGGTACCTTTTTCTTCACTTCACTTTTTCGTCTCAACATCTCAAAAACTACAGGTGTCAATTTTCAACTTTTTGTACACTTACGTATAGAGCAAACACCCTGCTCTCGGCAGATGAAGGATCGGCAAACACCACAATCTCGGGCTGCTTGAGGGATCCGTAGACATTGAAGGTGGTGCCGGCGGCACTAGCAGCACCACTGTTGTCGACGTGGGGCAGGCGAGGGGCAGGGGCAGGCAACTCGGGTGTGTCCATGACGGTACCAGTGTCCATGGCGTTGGAGAAGAAGTGGACCAGCACCACCATGAAGGGGATCTGCACGTTCAGCCGAAGCTTCTCCACCATCAGGTCCGCTGAGCGCACAAAAATGATGACAATCAGTAAAATGAATAAGGGGAAGGAACTTCTCGTAATTAACTCCCTTTTTACCAAAGTTATTTATGGCACCTGATTCGCCTAGCAAAGTGAAAGTAGTTGCCACAACAATACAGACCCAAGTTCATCCTCAAAAGTACAAACAGTAGCAGGAAGCCACATAAGTGAGAAGAAGAAGGTGTTAAAGAGGAAGAAGGTTAAGGAAGAGGAGAGGAAAAGAATGAGGAGAAAAAAAGAGGGAGGAGGAGGAGAAGCAGATAGAGAAGGAGAAGGAAGAGAAGGGGGGGGAGAAAAATAAAGAGGAGGAGGAAGAAACAGAAGAGTAGGAGGAGAAAGAGGAGAAAAGAGGGAGGAGGAGGAGAAGCAGATAGAGAAGGAGAAAGAGGAGAAGGGGGGAGGAGAAAAATAAAAAGGAGGAAGAAACAGAAGAGTAGGAGGAGAAAGAGGAGAAAAAGAGGGAGGAGGAGGAGAAGCAGATAGAGAAGGAGAAAGAGGAGAAGGGGGGAGGAGAAAAATAAAAAGGAGGAAGAAACAGAAGAGTAGGAGGAGAAAGAGGAGAAAAGAGGGAGGAGGAGGAGAAGCAGATAGAGAAGGAGAAAGAGGAGAAGGGGGAAGGAGAAAAATAAAAAGGAGGAAGAAACAGAAGAGTAGGAGGAGAAAGAGGAGAAAAACAGGGAGGAGGAGGAGAAGCAGATAGAGAAGGAGAAAGAGGAGAAGGGGGGAGGAGAAAAATAAAAAGGAGGAAGAAACAGAAGAGTAGGAGGAGAAAGAGGAGAAAAAGAGGGAGGAGGAGGAGAAGCAGATAGAGAAGGAGAAAGAGGAGAAGGGGGGAGGAGAAAAATAAAAAGGAGGAAGAAACAGAAGAGTAGGAGGAGAAAAAGAGGGAGGAGGAGGAGAAGCAGATAGAGAAGGAGAAGGAAGAGAAGGGGGGGGAGAAAAATAAAGAGGAGGAGGAAGAAACAGAAGAGTAGGAGGAGAAAGAGGAGAAAAAGAGGGAGGAGGAGGAGAAGCAGATAGAGAAGGAGAAAGAGGAGAAGGGGGGAGGAGAAAAATAAAAAGGAGGAAGAAACAGAAGAGTAGGAGGAGAAAGAGGAGAAAAAGAGGGAGGAGGAGGAGAAGCAGATAGAGAAGGAGAAAGAGGAGAAGGGGGGAGGAGAAAAATAAAAAGGAGGAAGAAACAGAAGAGTAGGAGGAGAAAGAGGAGAAAAGAGGGAGGAGGAGGAGAAGCAGATAGAGAAGGAGAAAGAGGAGAAGGGGGAAGGAGAAAAATAAAAAGGAGGAAGAAACAGAAGAGTAGGAGGAGAAAGAGGAGAAAAACAGGGAGGAGGAGGAGAAGCAGATAGAGAAGGAGAAAGAGGAGAAGGGGGGAGGAGAAAAATAAAAAGGAGGAAGAAACAGAAGAGTAGGAGGAGAAAGAGGAGAAAAAGAGGGAGGAGGAGGAGAAGCAGATAGAGAAGGAGAAAGAGGAGAAGGGGGGAGGAGAAAAATAAAAAGGAGGAAGAAACAGAAGAGTAGGAGGAGAAAGAGGAGAAAAGAGGGAGGAGGAGGAGAAGCAGATAGAGAAGGAGAAGGAGGAGAAGGGGGGAGGAGAAAAATAAAAAGGAGGAGGAAGAAACAGAAGAGTAGGAGGAGAAAGAGGAGAAAAAGAGGGAGAAAGAGGAGAAGCAGAGAAGGAGAAGGAGAAGGGGCTGACCAGCACTGCCATGAAGGGGGTGTGCACGTTCAGCCGAAGCTTCTCCACCACCAGATCCACTGAGGGAGTAAAAGGAGAATCAAAACAAATAAAAAAGTGTGCAGAATGACACAAAATTGAATTGGATCATAAACTTATTGGAAGCCACAAACAAATACAGACTTTAAACCAGAAGCATAACCTAAGCACAGAAACCTTTTTCCCAAGTTAATCTTCAGTACGATGAAGGTGGAAGATCAAACCAAGAAGAACATAAATCTGAACGTGATCAAGCCGATAGCTTATAATTTGCAACAACAACAAAATGCCTGTCACCGTTTGTTTGTGCGTCGTCTGTTTTCACAAAGTCTCATTTGGAGACGAAAGAGCTCTGATGTCATTGTTAGATAAGTTCCTTCAGTTCAAAGCCTGTCACTTTGTCAATCTGCACACGTGCACGCGCGCGCGTGTGTGTGTGTGTGAGCATGCATGCGTGCTGGGAGATCTATGAAAAGTAGGTCAGCTTGAGGTCTATGAAGGGGGATGGTGAATGCAGGGGCGGGTAGTGTGACAAAATGCCTTTTGTGTGGAAACGATTTTTGTAATGGTTTTGGATTCTAGTGGAGTGTGAATGGGGGGTGGGGATTGTGACATAAATGTAGTTATCGTGATTTTGTTTCGTGTTGTTCCTTATGATTAGTGCGTTGTTTTTTAAATTTTTGTTCAGATTTTCAACTGCTACTGTTAGTGTTATTATCAATGATCCTGGTTTTACTCAGCAGACTTCACTTATAGTTATACAGTGTAGTTATATATATGCTGTGTCCTTGGTCAAAGAGTGCATGAGAGAGAGAGAGTGAGAGAGAGAGTGAGAGAGAGAGTGGGGGGGGGCTTGACTTGCCTGAAGTTCTGTACTTCAAGGTTCTTTGGCACACAATGCATAGGCCACTGACTCCGGGCATATCACCAAAAAGACTAAATCACAAAGAGTGATTACTTCACAGCCTACCAACCTTGCAAAGAATGAAGCCAACTTACTCACTTCCCACCTGGAAGGTAGGAAGTGTTAAGTATGGTAACAGAGGCAGTGAGTGAGGGTGAAAGGGTAGGAGTAAAAACGGCTTCAGTCATCTGCGGACTGCGAACTCTTTGCATATTCAGGCTTTTTTATATCACTTATCATTTTACACCATTCCTTATCATCGCTACTCGTTTCCTTCATCCAGCGCCACAACCAACCGTTCCTAACACCCATCTCCATCAAACGCAAATGGTGGATTTTGATTAATCCTACTATCTATTTAATTTAATACTTACCAACACTCAAAACAACTGCATTAGCCTAAAACAACCTGGAACCTTACCCTAGCACATAGCTAAAACGAAAGTGGCCCCAAGGGACTGCACCCATACCGCAGGGAGTAGCGGGAGTGACTCCCCTTACTTCCGGGTATGACGCGCACCCTTGGGACACCGGATATGTCATTCGTGTAATTTTACAGCCCCGCATCAGGAGGGAGGCTGGGAGGGAACATTTTTTGTTTTGAGTGTTGGTAAGTATTAAATTAAATAGATAGTAGGATTAATCAAAATCCACCAATCTAATTTAATCATACTATACCAACACTCAAAACAACTGCAGATTACCACCGTGGTGGAGGGTGATGCGTGCCAACTGACACACCAACAACCCTAAAAGCATATCAGTAAAAGAGGGAAACACTCCTAAGAGAATCCCCCGAAAGATGAACAACATCCCTGAAAATATGCAAATAAATACCCCCAAACAGTCATGTCAATGATATACCAAAGAACACAGAGAAAAAACAGAGGCACAAAAAACACCGGAACTCACACTACAAGGAGACCGGGACCTGCGAAACGACCACCTTCTAGATGGAAAAGGAGTCGTCTTCGCCCTGAGCGGAGATATCCCTCAGGTAAAACTGAAGAAAGGTGTTCTGCGACTACCAGAACGCTGAGGCCATAACCTTCACAAGAGGGACACCCTTGACTACCGCCAGGGAAGAGCTGATGGCCCGCAACTCGTGGGCGCGAATGGGGTTATCAGGTAACCTAACCAGCGAGCGGGCATAGGCCAACTTAATGAGGTCGAGGAACCAACGGGACACAGTACCCTTAGCCACATCGCTGCAGTACTTGGGATTAAAGGAGACGAACAGGCGACGTTTAGCCCCTCTGAAGGACTTGGTACGAGCCAGATAAGAACGAAGAGCCCTAACGGGGCAGAGGAAGATATCACGATCATCAGGACCCAGAACGGAGCGAAGACTCGAAAAAGAGACTAAGGGAGAGGAAACATAACCAGACTGGTTCTTTGCACGGAACTCCGGGAGAAAAGAAAGGGAGACAGACGAGAAGTCCTCCTCGAACTGGACGTCCTTGGTGAGACCACTGAGAGCATGCAAACCACTGATGCGACGGGCAGTGGCGAAAGAAATGAGAAAAAACTGTCTTGAGAGTCAGAAGCTTAAGAGACAACGACTCCAGGGGTTCAAATTTGACCCAGAGAAAAGCCAGAACCAAAAAGATGTCCCACTGAGGACACTGGACCGTTCTGGACGGGGCTTGGAGGCGCACAGCGTCCAGGAAGTGAGAAACTGGCAAAGCCGAGAGATTCCCCGTAAACTAGATCGTGCTAATCAAGACCGCCCTATAACCTGACAAGGTTTGAGAGGAAGAGTTCCTAGTTCTAAGCAAGTGAGAGAGGAACTCCACGAACTGAACCGTTGAGGGACGAAGCGGGTCAAACTTTCTCTCCTGACAAAACGCAAACCAGGTGGCCCAGCGAAGATCATACAGATCGTTTGTAGACTTACGCAGAGAGGCGACCAACAGATCCACGGTGCGCGTGGAAAACCCCTGAGAGCGAAGGCCTAGTCGGACAGCCGCAATGCGACCAGGTTTAGCCTTGAAGGGCAAGGGTGTCCGACCCCGCTTCTTTGACTGAAGAAGAGTGGCGGGAGTGAGATTGAGCGGAAGAGGACCGTCTTGCGCCATGTCGAGGAGCTCTGGGAACCAATGGCTCGTGGGCCACATTGGTGTGACGAGAATCAAGTCCGGGTGCTCCCGGAGGACTTCTTCAACACCCGGGGGATTAGTGCCATCAGAGGGGAGGAATACAACGGCATGCACTTCAGGGAGAAGTGCGAGAAGTGGTGGCGTACAGCTTAGCGGTACGGTAGCACCTAAGGCCATGGAACTCATACTGAAGAAGACAAACTCCGATCGAGTCACCTAGAGCAGCCAAGGCCTGATACATTACGGACTATGAGTGGCCGGACCGGGCCACTACACACTGCTACGCCCTTTCGAACTGGAAAAAATCGATCGAAGGGGCGAGTCTGGGTCAGAAAACAAACTGGACAAGACTAGTTCAGAATGTCGGGCAAGCAAAGGACCGATGGCGGGATAGAGACAGCTAGTACTAGGATGAGAATCCGCAAGAGCAGCAGATTCAGCCTCTGACCTAGCAAACTGAGAAACCACGGTACGAATGTGCGACTGCACTTCGTAACCAACTCTACATGCTAAGACCGACGAAAGGGACCCCCGTTGACTGGGTGAAAAACCAGCGGAGACAATTCGATCGGTAGGGAGGTAAAATAAAAATAAAAAACTGCCTATGAAGAAGGAACAGACAGCAACAGCAACATAGTTGCTATCGCATGACGTCAAATCGAACCAGATGACGCGGAAAAGTCCCCACCGAAAAGGAAAACATGTAGACAAAAAGCGAAACAGTGTGCAAACGTGACGATGACACACCTCGACCTAAACCATAAAAAACGGTCGGAACGAGACGCCGAAGACCAAAAAAAAAGGGGGGGGGCCTGAAGGAAGGCAAAAATCACCCCGTCGAACAACTTTAGGTTGAAAGCTGTGCCGTTCGGTGATCTGACGGCTGAGAAGGGAAGATCATGCTAGCCGGACAGTTAAAGCCAGATCGGGACGGAACCAGTCCGAAACAGGATGACTGGAACGGCCGAACGAGTCAACAGGTTGAACAACTCATGGTTGAAACCGTGAAAGAAGGAGTGCGCACTCTGACTTCTCTCTGCAAGGGCCTATGTATACCCAGGCCAGAGGAAGGAGCTCCGAAATCGACCCCATCAGACTAAGAAAACCGAGGGGACAGCGAAGTGTGACCGCCTTCGTTACTGAGAGGTCGGACACCACCTGTGTCCTCCGAGGCTGAGACTGTGAACAGAGTATCCAAGTGACGTCAGGATAACCGTGGAAAAAAACCCATTTCAACGGTACTGACTTGGAAACGGTAGAGAACAGAAGAACCAAAAACCCTTTAAACGGCCTAAGAGATCGCCGGCCAATTAGAGTCAGAATGGGCCGAAAACGGTCGGGAGTTTTTGATAAAACCGGTTGACAGGACCGGTTGAAAAAGTCGGGAATAGAAACACGGACTGGGATCGTTCACTCGCGCCCGCGCCCTTCAAGAGAAGGTCCTCCACTTCCTCTGGAGGATCTCCAACGGACAGGATCGCCGTTTCTTGGAAGGCTCGGCCTCCTGTTGCCACGAGAAGACTGGGAAGGGGGGCCTCAAGGCCTTGAACTGGGGAGGAGGCCTAGAGGAGTATCCCACACTCTTAGAGCGGGACGGGAAGTACCCCGGACGAAATGGTTGGGACGGGGCTGGTTCAACAGGGCCCGATAGATAGCCTTCTGGCTATCAGCTGACTTCCTCTTTGAAGAGGACTCGAGAACTGGGGGAACCGATTCTTCCCCGAACAAGCCCGACTCCGGAAGGGGAAGAGAGCGCAAAACGCTCCTTTTCCCTGGACGAAAGAGACCTGTTCTGCGCCAGAAAGAATCCCGGGCCAAGGCACAGGTTTGAACCTTCAAACCAGCCGTGACATCAGAGAGGCTCTGTAGCACATTGCTCAAAAGGGCTAGAGAGACTCCAACGGAAGCTTCATCCACCTGATCAAAGAACTGAAAAACCGCCGGTGAATCAGAGGCTGATTTGCCTAGAGACTCCGCCAAGGTTTGCACGAGAGAGGTGGCCATGCCACAAGCCCTGAGAGAACCAGACAGAGATTCCTCGAGAGACTTGAAGGCCGAAGGCTTGAACGTGACGGGAGGAACAGCAGCAGGACCCCAAGGACTCCACCTCCTCAGAAGAAGGTTTGGAGACGGAGGGGAGGGGCAGGTATTCCGTCGGTAGGGGGACGAAAGGTCTGAATCCAGGTACCAAAAAGGAACCGAACTGAGACGAGGCCGGCTGAGAACGCCCCAGATTAGCCTCAGCAATCTGTTTCAACGAAAGGACCTTGCCGGTCCTCAACGTGAACTCCGCTTTAACCACCAAATCCTCCGGGAAGGAGGGGGCTTGGAGAGTCAAGGAGCTCTTGGCCTGCAGAAGAGAGCCAACCGCGTGATCAGTGGCGGACTCCTGATGGGAGGAACGCACAGGTACCACGTAAGGGCACGATCGAGACAAAATCTTGAGAAGATTCTGAACCGAGGACTCAGTGAGAGAGTGAGGGACCTCCGACTGAGGGTCCAGTTCCATGTCTGACTCAAAGTCGGACTGAAACTCAGAGAATTCCCTGGAGGGGTCTGGCCGTTGAAGCTTCTGATAAGGGCGGCCCAAGAGTCAAACACCACCGGAGGCCATGCCTGGCAGAGGGCTCTGCCGGTAGGGAGTGAGAGGATCACTGAACACCGGCCGGAACCGGGAGAACGTGGCGTCCTCCGTGCGAGCGGGACATTCCCGGTTGACCCAAACCGGAGGAACGAACCGGAAATTCATCATCGGAATTTTCCGGTTCTAGGCGAACCCTTTCCCGGTATGTCCGCGTTGGCCAAGCAACCAGGAGACAACCGGATGATTACCGGGTAAACACCGGGAGAACCGGAGGAAACGGTCTCGCAACCGGGAAAGGCAAATAACCGGTTGCGGTGGGAAAGCCAAGAGGCTCCAACCGTGCCATCCCCCGGTATGTCCGCGTTGGCCAAGCAACCGGGAGACAACCGGGAGAAACCGGATGAATACCGGGTGAAACCGGGAGAACCGGAGGAAACCGTCTCACAACCGTGAGAAGCGAATTTCCGGTTGCGGTGGGACTGCCAAGAGGCCCCAACCGCGCCAGTGCCAGGATCACTGGAGAGCCATCCCCCGGGAGGGGGGCATGGACTCTTATCGGTATTGAAGGTGCCCCGCACCGACCGATTTGACTGTCCTGGTAACCTCTCCCTCGAACTGAGTGGAGGATTTGAGCCCGGACTCAGGAAAGGGAACAGGCCGTTCCCGATCCTGGAGGTACCTCCCAGGTACCACCGGATGATTGCCTGACAGACTGGCCAGTCTGGTGACAGAGGAGTCACCTCTGTCACTAGGCAAGCTCCCCGGAGGGGAGCCTCTCTGTTCCGTAAACATCAAGCCCACAGGACGGAAACCAGAGGTGGAAAGGGATTGCCTATCCCTGTTGAGGTCGACGCTGGCCTTAGCGGACAAGGGCCTCCTGGAGGCAAGCCTGTGAACAGAAGAAGGAGAGAGGGCTGCGCCAGTGACAGTCTCACGTTAGAAGAGACAACTGGCGGAACCCTCTCTGGCTAAAACCGAAATAGGAGGAAGATTCTGTCGATGCGAAAGGGAGAGTCCAAGTGACGTAGTACAAAGCCTGCGAGTCCAACGGAAAAGGAGAAGGAGCAGAAACCTCCGAAGGGAGAGAAACTGGAATGGGCTCCGAAACCGGTTAGGCCGGTGTAACCGAAACGGACTGTAACTGGACGTTAGACGTAGGATTTGTGAGGGGATTAGACGAAAACTTCTTGAGAAGATTAAGAGAACCTGCCCAAAGGGTCCCTAGTGAGAGAAGAAGAGTCAACTGACTTGGAAAACAGAAAAACAACCGAAGAGAAACTGCTTTCCCCGAAGTGGAAACCGAGGGGTGCAAGAAGCCATAATGGCTGACGCCACCCCGAAAACGAACAACAGAGTGAACGAAATAATTTTTCAACTAAAACGAACACCAAGAAATGACAATGAAATAATATCGATAGGATGACTAACAGCCTTCCCAAGAAACTGAATCGAACAAAGCTAAACACGGAACGAACCCACCAGATAGACAAGAGTCAGAAAAGGCGGAGTAGGGTAGGCCCAGGTGTGATTGAAAGGCTGGAAAATTTAAGAATGACATATCCGGTGCCCCAAGGGTGCGCGTCATACCCGGAAGTAAGGGGAGTCACTCCCGCTACTCCCTGCGGTATGGGTGCAGTCCCTTGGGGCCACTTTCGTTTTAGCTATGTGCTAGGGTAAGGTTCCAGGTTGTTTTAGGCTAATGCAGTTGTTTTGAGTGTTGGTATAGTATGATTAAATTAGATTTATCACTTTCTCTGTCTGTGAGAAAGACCATTGTTCTCGTGATTCTCCTCTTGATAGTAAACACTAGCAAAGATTTACGATAGGAACGTGCTTTGGTTCTGAAACCAAAGCAATTTCACGTGCAGCTATTGGAACTGAAACTTCCGGCTGCTATTTGCTTCTTCTGAACTGAAGAGCGACGTTGCTTGGAACGGAAACGAAATGAACTTTGAATCAATTTTTTTTTTGTGGTCAAAATTTGGATAAACAGGCTCCGCCTCATATCCGAGGCAAGGTTGCATCTGCTCTTCTTTGGGCTGAAACACAAGAGAGGCCAGAGGAAACTCATCCGATGAGAAAGAGGAAAATGCCTTGCCCAGGGTACATGAAACACCCAGGTCTTGCTCTTCTTTGGGCAATACAGAATCCTGAAACACAAGAGAGGCCAGAGGAAACTCGTCCGAAATGAATCCTCTCTGTCTTTGTCTTTGGGCAATACAGAATCCCCCCCCCCCCCCCTCTCTATCTCTCTCTCTGACACACATACACACGACACAAAGCAAAACACACACCTTTCTGGTTGCCATCACTGCTGACTTTATAAATGAGAGAGGCCAGAGGAAACTCGTCCGAGGTCTTGCTCTTCTTTGGGCAATACAGAATCCTGAAACACAAGTGAGGCCTGGGCATATGAGACCTAGCATGACAAAATGTTAATGTTTCTTTTTTTCGTACATTCTATGAAGATGTTCTTGGAATTATGGTAAGGATGACGACAATAATGTTGCACAGCAAGACAAAACAAAAAAGACCAAACATGCGTTTTAACAATATAACACTTTTTCAGAAAAAAATGCTTTGGCTCGTTATCAGAAGTTGCTACAAATCCATTAATTAGTTGATGCGTTACGTGTAAATTGCACACAAGTTTTGGTTTCTTCTCCATTTTCAAACTACATTTTCCATACTTTGCGTGCAAGGGTGCAAACAAGTCAAATGCATGTCTTTTGCACATTAGTGAAAGTTCAAAGATGTTCTCATTTAACAAAAAAGTTTTTAATACCTGTAAAAATATGAGAAAATTGGCAGTTTATGTGTCCTTTGGATACACGATGTGTATGCTTTCTTACAAACTCACTCTGTACTTTGAAAAGGCCAATTTCACTGCCTATCATGATTATGTCAGTGGTGTTACTGAGGCAGTTCTTTTCTTGTACAGCTGTTCTACTGTCAGCCTTCTTCATTCTTCTTATGATAGTATCCCCTGGCTTTTAAACCTCCTCTTCTTAATAATAATAATAATAATTAATAACATTTATATGGCGCAGTATCCTGACAACAGCGCAAAGTGCCTTACAAATACAACGCATATACAAAACACACATGAACATGATAATACAGGCACGTAATACTACTATTTAAATACACAATAGAACACCAGGACATACAGATCATATAAGATACATATAAATATACACATGCACAATAAGAGATAATAACAGATGCAAACGGAAGAAAAAATGAAAACACACGCACTCGCCAGCTTAAGGCCAACATATTGATGTCGTTAAAAATAATAATTGAAAATGAATGTAAATGAAGAGAAACGACACACACTCGCGTACGCCCATGCACACATACAAAAATCAAAATCAAATCCCCACCCCACCCACTAATCCGCTCCAGTCAACAAAATGACATAAGTCAATAATAAAGTAAGAATGGAGAGGGGAGGGGGGGGATTCACACACACACGCATGCGCATGCACACACGCAAGCATACACACACAGAGACATACACGTGCATGCACACACATGTACACACACACACACTCACACACACACACACACACACACACACACACACACACACACACACACACACACACACACACACACCTTGGAGTTCTCTATCTCAAACATAGCGTACGCATCAAGGCCAAGGCACCATCTCTCTACTTCGCTCCAACACGTCGGCCTTCATTAGAGGGAAGAATGAGGGGAGAATGAGGAGAAAGGAGAATCACTCAACAAAAGAAGTGCAGTAGGATTTTCTGAAGAGATAGGTTTTCAGGTTCTTCTTGAAAGTGGGGATAGATGGGCTGTTGCGAAGACTGTCAGGCAGACTATTCCACACCTTTGCGCACTGGAAGCGAAAGGCTCTCTGCCCAGCTGATTTTAGATTGTAGTTTGGGATCTTTAGGAAGTTTTGACTGCTAGAGCGAAGAGACAGAGAGGGTACATATGGCAAGAGCGTACTTGAAAGATAAGCAGGGAGAGAATTGTTGTGAAATTTGAAAGCTAGGGTGGCCATCTTGTACTCGATACGTGCTGCGATAAGAAGCCAGTGTAGCTGTTTGAGAAGAGGCGTAATGTGGTCGCGTTTTTTCTTTCGCAGTACGAGCCTAGCAGCATTGTTTTGCACTTTTTGTATTCGAGAGACAGATGAAGAAGGAAGACCAGCAAGAATGCTGTTACAGTAGTCTAATCTAGAGAGAATCAGTGAGCACACAAGGTGTGCTGTGCTTTCTTCTGAGAGATATGGTCTGATTGCTGCAATCCGCCGCAAGTGAAAGTTGGAAGTGCGACAGAGAGAAGATATTTGAGAGTCCATGGACAGAGTTTCATCAAGACGAACACCGAGATACTTGACAGAGGTCTTAAATGAGACAGAACTAGAGCCTAGGAACAGTGGTTCTTTCTTTACTTGTTTTAATCGGAGAGAGTCAGCAGTAGCCAAGAGTTCTGTTTTATCTTCATTGAGTTTTAAATTGTTTTCACTCATCCAGGTTTTTACATCAGCAATACAAGAAGTTATGTTCTGAGAGATAAGAGGAAAGTCTGTAGGAGGAGCACCTGTCTGTATCTTGGTATCGTCTGCAAATTTTTCAAACGCCAGGTTGTGGTCCTCGATGATAGACGAAAGTGGCTGAGGAGAAATGAAAGATCAGCAAGCTTTGAAGTATTGCCAGCAACAGAGACAGAATGTTTACGGTTTGACAGATAGGATCTGAACCACTCGAGAGCAGTTGAGCCAATGCCATAGACTGCAGAGAGCCGCTGTATCAGTATTTCATGATCAAGAGTGTTGAACGCAGCTGTTAGGTCTTCTTCTGCATTCCCATGCCATATGGCCATAATGTGTCTGATTTTCAGTTTTCACTGGTCTCCCCGCTGCGCATAGCCGACACATTCTGATTTTGGAGGAGCTGAAAAGAAAAAAATTATTTGAAAGATTTTTTTTTTTTAAAGGCAGGATAATGGGCCAATAAGTCAGAAAGATAGTAGATGATAGAAAGCAAAGGGAAAAGGCAAAGAGAGTGGCAGATTAGAGGAAGTTACAAGCACAGAACTTCTAGAAGGTGGGGGAACTGTTTTTACGAACACCCCCCCCCCCCCCCCCCGGTATCCCCACAAGGAGGGACTCATAGAGGGGGCGGGGTCATCCAGCTCCACGTATGTAGACACGCGGCATCCACCCACTGCCCCAGCTTTTAAACCTATTATCATAACTGCCTCTTTCCCTACATACCTGGGCACAGCCAGGGTGCTGTCAGGACGCGTGTCGTCCACCACCAGGGACTGCAGGCTGAAGTTGACCTTCAGGTCCCCGTCGCTCTGGTGCAGGGCGCTGATGTTCAGCTTCTCCACGTCCACCAGACACAGGCTGGTCTTCACCCACTGGCCCTGGACATTACCACCCACATCATCACACAACTACAATAATTCCCCGGATAGATAGCCAAACTGAGGTCTCCATCGCTCTGGTGCAGGGCATCACAGAACTACAACAATTTCCTGGATAGATCACCAAATGGAGGTCTCCATCGCTCTGGAGCAGGGCACTGATGTTCATCTTCTCCACATCCACCAGACACAGGCTGGTCTTCACCCACTGGCCCTGGACACCATCACACAACTACAATAATTCCCTGGATGGATCGCCAAACTGATGTTCATCTTCTCCACGTCCACACAGGCTGGTCTTCACCCACTGGCCCTGGACATCACCACACAACTACAATAATTCCCTGGATGGATCGCCAAACTGATGTTCAGCTTCTCCACGTCCACACAGGCTGGTCTTCACCCACTGGCCCTGGACATCACCACACAACTACAATAATTCCCTGGATGGATCGCCAAACTGATGTTCAGCTTCTCCACGTCCACACAGGCTGGTCTTCACCCACTGGCTCTGGACATCACCACACAACTACAATAATTCCCTGGATAGATCACCAAACGGAGGTCTCCATCACTCTGGTGCAGGGTATCACACAACTACAACAAATCCCTGGACAGATCACAAGACTGGGGTCTCCATCGCTCTGGTGCAGGGCATCACAGAACTACAACAAATCCCTGGATAGATCACAAGACTGGGGTCTCCATCGCTCTGGTGCAGGGCATCACAGAACTACAACAAATCCCTGGATAGATCACAAGACTGGGGTCTCCATCGCTCTGGTGCAGGGCATCACAGAACTACAACAAATCCCTGGATAGATCACAAGACTAGGGTCTCTATCGCTCTGGTGCAGGGCATCACACAAATACAACAATTCCCTGGATAGATCGCCAAACTGAGGTCTCCATCGCTCTGGTGCAGGGCGCTGATGTTCAGCTTCTCCACATCCACCAAACACAGGCTGGTTTTCACCCACTGGCCCTGCACATCACCACACACATCATAACACAACTACAATAATTCCCTGGGTAGATCACCAAACTGAGGTTCCCATCGCACTGGTAAAGGGCGCTGATGTTCAGCTTCTCCACGTCCACCAGACACAGGCTGGTCTTCACCCACTGGCCCTGGACATTACCACCCACATCATCACACAACTACAATAATTCCCTGGATAGATCACAAGACTGAGGTCTTCACAAGACTGAGGTTACATTCGGACCATAGGCTCGTATACCGACCTGGTCGGCTTCTTTCTCTTCAAACAAGATGGCGGACAGGCCCTCCAGTCGCACCAGGACGTTGGTGGAGGTCTTCTGCTCGGACTCGATGCTGTCAGTGCGCGATTCGGGCGGGGCTGTGGCCTCCGTCTCCACGCTGGCCTTCTCCTGCAGGTTCTGAAGTGTGGGCGACTCGTACAAACCTGCCCACGGTAAGGTAGTTCATGTTATTAGGCTAACATGGTTTGTTTTGTCCCTTATATATATTGTAATTTTTGTCCCTTCTGTGCGCGTGTTTGTATGCAGTGTGTGGTTTGTGCGAGCGTGTGTGGTGTGGTGTGGTGTGGTGTGGTGTGGTGTGGTGTGGTGTGGTGTGGTGTGTGTGTGTGTGTGTGTGTGTGTGTTTTTTGTTTGTGTGTGCGCGCACGCGCGTGTGTGTGCATGCGAAGCAATTTTTGACATTCTCATGCGCTTAGGGCTTGTTTAAGAATAAGCGCATATAAATGCTCATTATTATTATTATTATTGTTGTTGACATATAGTCACAGTAAAAGGGACGGGGGAGGGGGTGAAGCAGGATATCACGTCACAGCCTCGGTTTCGACAGCAAAAGCCAGAACAATCATGGCAGACAAGTATGTCGATGATGCTACTCGAGCAAAAGTCAATGCAGAAATCTACTGTTTTTTCATTCCGACTTTCTCCGACGCAGACAATGCATAAAATTGCTTCATCATATGGATATCCAGATAGCAGCGTGAGTGTAACTTCTGTCGTTCTGATGATTATTTTGACAGGACTAGGCAAAATACAACCTCCTTTGTTTGAGTCGACCTCATGTTTTCTATTTTTTTGCTTTTGATCGATCATTTTGCATGCGCCTAAAAATATGTTGCGTCTTGTGTATGTTTAAATCCACATTTTGGGTTAAAATCAGGGGGTGCGCTTTTTAATTAGATGTGCCTTGTACTCCGTAAAATACGGTACTACTTACTTTCGCTTACTTTTTTTGCAGATTGCGGATGGGATATGTGCACACCCCTAATTCTGCAGTGGTTAATTACCACAGTGGTGTGCGAGATATTGGGGTGCCCAGTACTGGGTTTGACTGTATATCCCAGATGTAACAGTGCCTAAAGGTAAACTTGAGTGACATCTGTCATTTACCTGGACTGCGGTGTCTTGAGATATTGGGGTACCCAGTACTGGGTTTGACTGTACATCCCATAGGTACTGGGTTTGACTGTATATCCCAGATGTAACAGTGCCTAAAGGTAAACTTGAGTGACACCTGTCATTTACCTGGACTGCGGTGTCTTGAGATATTGGGGTACCCAGTACTGGGTTTGACTGTACATCCCATAGGTACTGGGTTTGACTGTATATCCCAGATGTAACAGTGCCTAAAGGTAAACTTGAGTGACATCTGTCATTTACCTGGACTGTGCGCAGAGGCTCCCTCCAGGATGTTTTCTGTCGTCAGTCCAACCAGTAGCTGCAAATCTCTCTGCAGAATGTTCAGCTGAAAGGACCGCCAAAAAACAAAACAAGTATAGGGATGCATAGATATAATGTACACACACACACACACATGCATGCACACAAATGCACACACACACACAAACAGTGTCACACACACAATCAATCTAATACTTCTAAACACATTGCTTAACATATTGCATGACACTATCTAAATCAATAGAGAAACTGGCCTTTGTTTTAGCAAGCTACAAAAGCATACACACCATCTGATGATACAACATTTATTTAGCTGTTCTACCTGTTCGCAAACATTTTTTTTTTAAAGCAGTAACCTGCCATTATTTTAACACAAATATCTGTTGCCAGTTTTGCTGGTTTTCTTCTAGCATGATTGGGCTTTTACTTGATGTTGAACACCAATTATATCACACAATAAAGGTTAACCAAATGCAAAAGTATAAATCATAAAGGAGGTGACTGACTCTGCAGAACTCAATCCCAATCGTTTTGGCCTTAAATCCTGACAAGTTAATCTTTATAGAGAGCAGTTACAGCATACTGGGAATCTTCTTTTTTTTTAAACGACATTCTTGGAAAAAAAGAAATGCAACTTAATCTCAGCAAGGATTCACGTTGATGCATGACATAATTTCTCCACATCAAAAAACATGAAAAAAACATAACAAAGAATGCCTCTGTAAGGACCTCATCTCTTATAAAAACCATGTAACAAAGAACCACTGAAAACGAGCTAACTCAAAAATGGGTACCACAATGATTTGAGGGGGGGGGGGGGGGGTGTCCCCAATTTAGTCCTTTTTATGACAATTTTTTTCTTTTCTAAACATATCACCAATTTCATAATAAAATTTAAGTCCTTTCAATTTTGATTTATTTCTTCTGTGCAACCGTTACAGAGGCATCTGTTGATAATCAAAAGTGTTCAGACATCCCCTTTCCATCACCACCACCCTTCCAGCCCATACCATTTGTGTACGAAACATTTTCGGAGGAGACGCCGGAGCTGTTTTCATGCCTGCCAAAAAGTAGAAGCAAACCGTTTGCGTTCTTTCTTACCTTCACTTTCTCGAGGTGCCCCGACACGTCGATGCGTGTGTCGGAGTAGATGGGTTTCATGGCAATGCGCACATCGGCCTTGAAGGCGATTGGCTCCAAGATAGTGTGCAGCACTTCGTATTCATCGTCTGCCAGGTTCAGGCGCACACTGAAACCAGTCACAACCCATCACTGTGAATGCCAGAAGATGAGGAAAATTTGTTTAAAGGGGCACCCTGATGGATGATTTTTTTGCAAGAAACACGTCAAGATCACCAGGAAAACGCCCTTTACAGAGATCGCAACACTCACTTTGCTCCGGTTTCCTTGAAATCAAACCGTCAAAGGTGCTGGAGTCATATTCTTTCAGTGAAAGAGAAGGCATACCTTCCCAGATCGGGGACATTTATAAATGTAAAGATAGTGGGTAGATCCTCTTGACCTGCATGTGTGTCAGGTTGAGGTAGACGTGGTTCCACTCCTGGCACATGTCCAGGGGGATATGTTGGAGAAGATGTAGTACTTAACGCTGAGGTCGCCCAGCTACCCCTTCACCCACCCACCCCCCTTTCATGCCACACCCATTTTTTTCTTCTTTACCTCTTGACCTGGATGTGTCAGGTTGAGGTAGATGTGGTTCTACTTCTGACGCATGCCCAGGGGAATATGTTGGAGAAGATGAAGTAGTTCTTAACGCTGAGGTCACCCAGCTACCCCCTCACACACACACCCCTTCATGCACCCCCCCTCCACCCCCTCTTTTACTTACCTCTTGACCTGGATGCGTGTTAGGTTGAGGTAGACATGGTTCCACTCCTGGCGTATAATTATCTGGCCCGGATGTTGGAGAAGATGAAGTTGTTCTTGACACAGAGCACTACCCCCCCCCCCCTCTCAACATCCCCCCCCCCCTACAATGCTCCCCCCTCACTCTTTTACCTACCTCTTGACCTGGATGTGTGTCAGGTAGAGATAGACATGGTTCCACTCCTGGTGCATGTCGGAGAAGATGAAGTAGTTCTTGACACAGAGCGCCCACACACACAATGCTCCCCACCCTCCCCTCCCCCCTCTTTTACCTACCTCTTGACCTGCATGTGTGTCAGGTTGAGGTAGACGTGGTTCCACTCCTGGCGCATGTCCGGCGGGATGTTGGTGAAGAGGAAGTAGTTCTTGATGCTGAGGTCTCCCAGCTCCACCATCAGCATGTCGATGGACTTGGAGTGGCGGGGCACCAGCACCGTGGGCGTCTGCAGGTCCACGCTCACCGACACACGCAGGTTCTGGGTCTGAATGTCCTCCACCTGAACGAATAACATCAAATACAGTGGAACCTCCCTTAAAAGACCTTCAAAGATCATCCAAAATGAGGTCTTAAAAGGGAGGGGTCTTAAAGGGAGGTAATTTTAATACTTACAAAGGGCAATGTCTCAGAGAAGTAGGTCTTATATGGGAGGGAATCTTATAATGGAGGTTCCACTGTAGTAATATAAGACCTTAAAGACCCCCCACGTCACGTGCCACATTCCCTCTTATGCAAAGGAAGATTTCTTACTAGCTATAAGAGGGAAAACACGTGAAAACCGTGATTTTGACGTGACGTGGTGGGTCTTTAAGACCTTCAAAAATCATCCAAAATGAGGTCTTATAAGGGAGGGGTCTTATAAGGGAGGGGTCTTATAAGGGAGGGGTCTTATAAGGGAGGGGTCTTATAAGGGAGGGGTCTTATAAGGGAGGGGTCTTATAAGGGAGGGGTCTTATAAGGGAGGGGTCTTATAAGGGAGGGGTCTTATAAGGGAGTTCATTTTAATACTTACAAAGAAGTAGGTCTTATGTGGGAGGGAGTCTTATAATGGGAGGTCTTATAATGGAGGTTCCACTGTAATAGTATATTTAAATAGCGCCTTACCTGACATTTGGCATTGGGTATTTTTCTAGTGCTGCCAGCACAGCGCCACCTTTCTTTTGGGGGGTAGGGGCTGATGGGGTGAGCAGGACTTGGGAAACCTGGTTCTTGAAATCTTGTTCATACCTGGCAGCAGGATTTCTCCCTACTCTTTATCGACTTTTGTATTTGTATTTGTATCAATGATGATTTTTTCTACAGTAATTCAAAATCATGGTCGGCCAAGGGTCCTTGGCTATTCACTGTGTCTGTCCATGTGATGCAAGTGAAATGACCCATGGCCAATATTAAAATGATGCGGCTGTGCCCAATGGAAGCTGTCTTTACCAGTGGCAGTTCTCCCTACACGCCGTAAAGAATTGTTGAGTTGTTGTCACCCTACGGGTGGAGTGAATGTGTGGGTGGCTCCATGAATGGAGCGAAGTCCCCTGAAGTCGGAATATGGACGCCCATGTGGCGGGGCCCTTTAAAAAGCAGCCATACACGTAATCTTCCCACCCAAGGCCATGAGAAATGTTCACATGGCACTGGGTGTACCCCCAGAGCACTTAAGCTGGGGAACGAAAACAAAAAAACAAAACAACAAACAAATCATGGTAGTTTAGTCTCTTGTTGAAGACTGACTCTCAAACGACGGGGTCCTTGCACCGGCTCAGGTGCTGCAGCCAGAGGGATGGGTTGGCCTTTGGGGGGACCTTCCCAACGCCAGCTGTCCTCAAATCCCTCTGAATGGGGATGTACCCTGGGCAAAGCATTCTCCACTATAAATAAATTCTAGCCCAGCCTACCAGAATAGCATCTGCTCCCTCTGCTATCTGGTAGTCATAGTCGGAAACGACTGACTAGCATACAATTATTTCTTGTTGCTCAATTATTTCTTGTTGAAATTCAGGTTGCTCCCACCTGGAGAACGTGTCACCTCAGTGCTGTTGTACCAACCAAATGTTCACAACACCAGTATCAATCTCTAAGAGTATTGTTCACTTTACAGTGTTACTCTTTATGAAGCAGTATAGACCCTTTGTTTCTATTAAAGAGCAGTGTGTGAATTCCTTTAGTTTAGAATCCATGAATCAAATTCCAATCCATTCAGTTACCTCATTCAGTAAGAGTGTATATTTAACCCTTTCACTGCCAAAGTCGCATTTTAGCACCACAGTATTTAACACCTATGTCACTAAAAGGCATCAAATTGGGGTCTATTATCCAAAGACCATATTGTCTTAGTTTTGGGAAGTAAGGATAGACCTTATTTTATATCTGTCACAGAAGAATCCCCAATACTGCAGATGGATTTTGTTCTCTACCCAGGTAAATTTAATGGAAACTTTTGGCTGAAATATGGCTGGCGGTGAAAGGGTTAATATACAGAAAAAGATACCAGTGAGTGGGATCTCACCTGTTTCTGTACAGTTTCCACAGCAGCATGTGCAGCGGTCTGCGTCATCTCCCTGTTGATGAATGGCTCGAAGAACCTCTGCACACATACACATGAGGCACGTACACGCGTGCGCGCACACACACACACACAGAGGCCATGTGCATGCACACATTTACGCATGCACACGCACACATACACACCCACCCATATGTACGCACATATTCATGCAAGCACACACACATGTACACTCACACACACACACACCACACCACGTTGTATCACCCTATTATACACAATGCAAAACAATCATGTATCAGGATCAATCATGTACCAGCCTATTTAACAACACCACAAACTTTTTTCAACTTTTCTTTAGAGTCAAAACTAATGGTCAACCTATGGCGATATTTTTCACGCCAGAGGGCAGTCAATGCACTAGGGGCTTATCACGCGATTTTCTTACTTGGGCGTAGTGAGAGAGAGAGTGATGGTAGGACCACTCACTGTCTCTCTCTCTTTCTTTATCCCCAACTAATAATAATAAACGGATATTTATATAGCGCTTTTTATCGAGCACAATATAATAATATAGAGAGGATTAGCCCCACAGGAGCGTTATGCTCTCTGGCGTGAGAAAAATCGCACAAAGTCTCTCATTGAAACAGTTAGTTATCACAGTTCAAGGACATGTGGTCAAGTAAAAAAACCTTCAGTTAATTGAAGAAACATTTTATTTCCTTTAAAAAAAAAATGATAGGGCAGTGGTGTGGCTATCCAATAGAAAGGATTGCCATACATATATTATGACCTTTGACAAACAGATAAAATGATGGTGCATGTTTCAAGTGAAGAAACAGGGCCGTTGTTTCATTGAACTATACCATAAAGACAGCACATTGATTCATTAAACCATCAAATAATGTTCACTAAAAATGAGTAGTAATCAAGAATTAACCCCTTGACTGCCACCAACGTACTACATACTGACCTGATGACATCACTGATGATGACATCAGATGAAGAGGAATAACCCTGATATGCTGGCTTTTGCTCTAAAATAGTCAAGAGAGTTATATCCCCAGACCATTTTGCCAGATTGGCTCTATTAGTTGTCTTTTTTATGGCATGATTTGCCAAATGAATTTTTCTTTAATTTTCTCTGGCAGTCAAGAGGTTAAAGAGCTATATACCGATCTTCAAGTAGTGCTTAGAGGCCTGGAAGCGTGTGATATAAAACAATATCTTGACATATCATTTGCGTATATTAGCCCATAGGCTTAGTGTAAACGCGTGTAAGAATACACCGTTGCTATTAGAAACTTGACGTCACAGTTATTTATCTTAACATATCATTATCATTCTCATACACTCGCATGCGACTATCTGCAGTACTCAAGCCATATTTTCTTTATTTGCATCAAGTGATGTTTAGTCAAACAAAAAGCCCAAACATACTCCTAACCCTATGCCTTAACCTGATAAATGCAAAAGGTTGTTTATGCTGAACATTTTACATTGAAAAAAATATTGTGAAGAGTAAGTTTTAGTGAAATTGCAAATGATAAAATTAGCGGCTGACAACCACATATTCAAGTTAGTGTCACTGCAAATAGCGCCTTCTGAGAAGGACACCCCAAAAACGTCATCTTAGTGGACTTACGCAATCACTGAAATTACGTCATCATTGAAAGTTCGTCATTGGCGAAATGACAATAACTATGGCCTGTGGTTGCAGTGTAAAACGAATATGTCATTGTAAAAGCTATTTTCTTACACAGCAAATTCCAGTAGGTTCATGTTTCGATTAATAATCAGTTTCTTTTCATAATGTATCAATGTGCAAGATCAAAATAGCTCACGACTTTCTAACTTGGAGAACTATATTATTTGTGGATGAGTGGGATTTTCTTGCTACGGTGAAGTGGTTAGTATTATTTTAGATCTGCATGCATGGCCGTCTCGCTTCTTAGTTGCGTGTTTGATTATCATCTGAAAGAGGTAAAATATTGGTATATATCCGTTATTGGGACTTGCGAGTGGGATATTGTTTTTATCCTATCTCTCGTGGCTTGCTGTTTATCACCCTCGGTCTTCGACCTCGTGTGATAAACAGCAAACCACTTGAGATAGGATAAAAACAATATCACACTCGCAAATCCCAATAACTGATATTATTTTTGAGTTTTGAAGAGTAGTGGAGGTCCAAAATGAGCAGAATACTAGTTTTTTAATTATTATTACTACTGGAAAAGAGTAGAGTAAACACGTCTGCAGCACAGGTGAGCTCTTACCGCCAGTTCCCAGTAGAACTTGCCCAGGAAAACAGTCTGCAGGTGACCCACGTTGAGCCGAATGCTGTAGTCGATGGGCCCACCGGGCTTCTTGTTGTCGCGCACGCTGTCAACGTGCTTCTTGTACCTCACAAACTGCAGGGCAATGGAGAGGGAGGGGAAGAACACAAAGAGAAAAGAAAAAGAAAAAAAAACTAAAACAGACTGCAATGTCACTGGAACATACAACAAACAACGACATGACAAGTTATCCTTTTGCTATATTTGCTGTTTTCTTGTTTGTCTATGTTGATAAAGGTGCATTCGCCGAAATATCCAGTAGTTTAGTTTTGTCTCTTGTGAATAAAATAATGTCACTTTACACTTGTCGTGTAGTTGCTTGTTTGTTGCATAAAGAGAAAAGGTTAAAAACAAAAGTCAAAATATTGGTAATAAACTGAGGATTGATTTAAAAAAGGGTCTATGGATAGGGAGCGGAAGAACACATACAGGGAAAAGGTTTGTTATTAGAAAGTCAAAATATTGGTAATAAACTGAGGTTTGATTTCCAAAATGGTCTATCTAAAAAGTCAAAATATTGGTAATAAACTGAGGTTTGATTTCCAAAATGGTCTATGGATAGGGAGCGGAAGAACACATACAGGGAAAAGGTTTGTTATTAGAAAGTCAAAATATTGGTAATAAACTGAGGATTGATTTAAAAAAGGGTCTATGGATAGGGAGCGGAAGAACACATACAGGGAAAAGGTTTGTTATTAGAAAGTCAAAATATTGGTAATAAACTGAGGATTGATTTAAAAAAGGGTCTATGG
Source organism: Phymorhynchus buccinoides (assembly GCA_017654935.2). Classification (NCBI taxonomy): domain Eukaryota; kingdom Metazoa; phylum Mollusca; class Gastropoda; order Neogastropoda; family Raphitomidae; genus Phymorhynchus; species Phymorhynchus buccinoides. The sequence goes on along the minus strand of CM065690.1, from coordinate 22,430,551 downwards.
ATAGGGAGCGGAAGAACACATACAGGGAAAAGGTTTGTTATTAGAAAGTCAAAATATTGGTAATAAACTGAGGTTTGATTTCCAAAATGGTCTATCTAAAAAGTCAAAATATTGGTAATAAACTGAGGTTTGATTTCCAAAATGGTCTATGGATAGGGAGCGGAAGAACACATACAGGGAAAAGGTTTGTTATTAGAAAGTCAAAATATTGGTAATAAACTGAGGTTTGATTTAAAAAATGGTCTATGGATAGGGAGCGGAAGAACACATACAGGGAAAAGGTTTGTTATTAGAAAGTCAAAATATTGGTAATAAACTGAGGTTTGATTTAAAAAATGGTCTATGGATAGGGAGCGGAAGAACACATACAGGGAAAAGGTTTGTTATTAGAAAGTCAAAATATTGGTAATAAACTGAGGTTTGATTTCCAAAATGGTCTATGGATAGGGAGCGGAAGAACACATACAGGGAAAAGGTTTGTTATTAGAAAGTCAAAATATTGGTAATAAACTGAGGATTGATTTAAAAAAGGGTCTATGGATAGGGAGCGGAAGAACACATACAGGGAAAAGGTTTGTTATTAGAAAGTCAAAATATTGGTAATAAACTGAGGTTTGATTTCCAAAATGGTCTATCTAAAAAGTCAAAATATTGGTAATAAACTGAGGTTTGATTTCGAAAATGGTCTATGGATAGGGAGCGGAAGAACACATACAGGGAAAAGGTTTGTTATTAGAAAGTCAAAATATTGGTAATAAACTGAGGTTTGATTTCAAAAATGGTCTATGGATAGGGAGCGGAAGAACACATACAGGGAAAAGGTTTGTTATTAGAAAGTCAAAATATTGGTAATAAACTGAGGTTTGATTTCCAAAATGGTCTATGGATAGGGAGCGGAAGAACACATACAGGGAAAAGGTTTGTTATTAGAAAGTCAAAATATTGGTAATAAACTGAGGTTTGATTTCCAAAATGGTCTATGGATAGGGAGCGGAAGAACACATACAGGGAAAAGGTTTGTTATTAGAAAGTCAAAATATTGGTAATAAACTGAGGTTTGATTTCAAAAAGGGTATATGGATACTGCACATTTTTCCTTATATAAATGAATAAATAAATATAGTATTAAATTACAATGCAAAATAAACACTAGGAAGTACACACACACACGCACACGCACACACAGAGCTAAAAGTAAAACCAACAGTTTGTATATAATATGACATTAATATATGCAAAAAACAAATAAAATGAATAATATGAATAATATCACAAGCAAATGTATAATAGAAGTACATAAAAAAAAGTTTAGTTTATTAAAAAACCCACAAAAAAACAATAGTGATAGAACAATAATAATATTAATGCATACTAAAAACCGCACGCATTCACCCAAGCTCGCTCTCTCTCTCTCTCGCCACCCCCCCTCTCTCTCTCTCTTTCTCTCTCTCTCTCTCACACACACACACATACTCACACATGCACAGACACACACACTCACACACACACAAAGATTAAACCAACAATTTGTATAAAAGTAGTAATAGGGTAATATGCATAACACAAACTAAAATAAATATCACAATCAAAATATGTAAAATAGTAATTAGATCATATGATAATAATGTATAGCTAAAAGTCAAAATATTGATATTAAACTGAGGTTTGCTTTCCAAAAAGGTCTATCTAGAAAGTTAAAATACTGGTAATATAACTGAGGTTTGCTTTCCAAAATGGTCTATCTAAAAAGTCAAAATATTGGTAATAAACTGAGGATTGATTTAAAAAAAGGTCTATCTAGAAAGTCAAAATATTGGTAATAAATTGAGGTTTGCTTTCCAAAATGGTCTATCTAGAAAGTCAAAATATTGGTAATAAACTGAGGTTTGCTTTCCAAAATGGTCTATCTAGAAAGTCAAAATATTGGTAATAAACAGGTTTGCTTTCCAAAACGGTCTATCTAGAAAGTCAAAATATTGGTAAATAAATTGAGGCAGCTTTTAAAAAATGGACTATCTAGAAATCTAGAAAGTCAAAATATTGGTATTAAACTGCGGCTTGCTTTCCAAATGGTCAACCTCAAAGCAATGAAGCAGTCATCGGGCTGGCTTTTGAAACCAATAAGTCCTGGGACTGATTGACCAAAAAATCAATCAGTCCTTTTGACAACCAATAAGTCCCATTTTTTTTTCTAATCACAATACATTGTATCATCTTTGTGTTTGTCACTCAGGGGTCGAAATTAACTTATTTATTTGAGTGCCAGTGGGGCACCCTAGAAATTTTTTGGGAGTGCCCCATTCTGATTTTGAGTGCCAAGATTCACAGGAAAAATCACCACTACAGACTGTTATTTTGGAAACAACAAACGCATTAAAAGACTGCTAATTCTGTTTGATTCATAACTCACCATGAAGCCATATTTCTTTAGGCGTCCAAATGCAGTTAGCTCCCCTTCTCTTACTCTCATTTCGACACGGTGTGCAAACAAGTACCTGTGTTCCGTCAGGCCTTGTTTCTAAACTGTGCCACGGAAATTCCTTTAGCCAAGATTCTTTGCGAGTTCGCTGCCGACGTTCTGTGTCATATTCTTGTTGTTTCCTTTTCTTCTCCTCGCTGCAGCTCTCAGATTCCGTAGTAGCTGCCTTTCTTTTGTTGAAGATCGGAAACATCGTAGGACTATTGATCTAAATGTTTGAATCGCGTCAACAAAAACTTAACAGCATCCGTTTGCACATGCGCAGTGAAGTACGAAAACAATATTTGGCGACTCTGCATCCAACCAAATGCTCAGCAGACGACGCGTTTGTTACTGAAGGCGGCTTGCTGCCGATCGTAGGTTGGCCTAGCTTTTTTTTTTTGAGTGCCTTTGGGGCACGCTTGACCAAAAGTTTGAGAGCCCGAGCTAACTTTTCGTAGCGTTTGGCTCCGGGCACACGCTAATTTCGAACCCTGACACTCCACCGGAAGAAGTTTGACGACACACACTGTGGATCGGGAAATAACTCAGTCTCGGAGATCTCTCGCAATCGGGTTTTTCCGTATGCACTCGGAACACAGTTGTAAGTAACACGTTAGAAACGACTTTGATTCTGTTTCGTTCTTCCCCCCACCCACCACCCCACCCCACCCCCCCCCCGAGTCATACGTCACTAGAAAGTTTGCGCCGACCTCTTGTTTGAATCGAAAACGGTGTTGGTGAAATTCTTTAATTCAGCTTGAAACAAAAACGATCAGTAACGGGACCGAGTGCCTGGAAAATCAGTCCCCGGACCGGCTGGATAGTAAAACGATCGGTCCCACAGAAAATCAATGCGTAAAGGACCGAAAACCGATCAAGTTCCTGATCCCTGATGAAGAAGGGAGAGTGAAAGTACACATCAACGTCAATAAGCGCAGAATAACTTTGTTGAAAAGACAACTCAAGGTAGAAGAGAAAATAGATTTAATTTCCTCAACTACCAAGTAAAATGTTGACCAATATCCACCCAGCGTCTTTTTCTCTTTCACACACACACACACACCACACACAAAATACACGCATAAAATAAACACACACACACACATTATATACACAGAGAGACACAGACAATACAGACACACCATACGACATCAATGTCTCACCTTCAGATCAAAAAGGCTGTCACGCTCATCGTCAATCATCAGAATCTGCATGAGTTACAATAAATACATGAATGAATAAATCTGCTTTTTTGTTCATTATTTCTTTTACAACATCCACAAAGGGTAGTATAGTTTCAAGCATTTTCCCCTCAATTTTGGCCCATGCGGCTTATAGACTGATGCGGCTTAGCTGTGGATTTTTTTACATTCTACATTTATCAGTATGATTAAATCTGTTTCTGGCCATATTCTTCAGACTATTTTGAGCTTTTTTAGACTCAAAACTGGTTTGGGTAATCAATAGATTAAAATCTCATGTTTAAAGTGTCTGAGAACGTTAAATACCCATGTTATGATAGGAGAATTTCTATATTTGTGTTGCTTTGTGCAAATACAGTTTTCTCTGCGGCTTATAAACTGGTGTGACTTATATGTGAATAAATACTTAATATTTTGTCAATTTAAGGGATGCGGCTTATATACAGGTGCGTCTTATAGTCCAGTTTTTACAGTATTTTTTTTTTTTTTAAGTAACTCATTGCTGTTTGGATATTTTTTTAATGCAAAGGGGAGATAGTAATAAGCTACCCCCCAAAAAAAAAGTCAATAAATTAAAACAAAAGCCAAAAAACATTGAACAGACTTCGAGAGAAAAATATTTCAATTTGGAGGTAAAGGAAATAACAGAGCTTTTGATGAAAGCATGCAAGTAGTCTTCCTGTCTTCACATTCTTTCAGTGGTCAATGTTCAGTTCCCCCCCTCTCTCTCTCAAAATCTCTTAAGTCTTGCTCTCATGTTTTCTACGTCTGCAAGTGTGTGTGTGTGTGTGTGTGTGTGTGTGTGTGTGTGTGCGTGCGCGCTTTAACTCAGCCTATAATCTCTCTCTCAAAATCTCTTAAGTCTTGCTCTCATGTTTTCTACGTCTGCAAGTGTGTGTGTGTGTGTGTGCGTGTGCGTGTGTGTGCGTGCGCGCTTTAACTCAGCCTATAATCTCTCTCTCAAAATCTCTTAAGTCTTGCTCTCATGTTTTCTACGTCTGCAAGTGTGTGTGTGTGTGTGTGTGTGTGCGTGCGTGTGCGTGCGCGCTTTAACTCAGCCTATAATCTCTCTCTCTCTCAAGTCTTGCTCTCATGTTTTCTACGTCTGCAAGTGTGTGTGTGTGTGCGCGCGCGCTTTAACTCAGCCTATAATCTCTCTCTCTCAAAAAATCTCTTAAGTCTTGCTGTCAAGTCTTCTACGTCTCCAAGTGTGCGCGCGCACGCTTTAACTCAGCCTCTCATCCTTTTGCTTTTTCTCAGCTATTTTCTTCCACCGCCAACTATCAAAACTGGTTAGCTAGCATGCTGGCTGGCTGGCTGTCTGTCTGTCTCCCCCTGGAGACCAAGCACTCCCTGATCACAATAATTATACGTTTTGCCCTCGCCCTTTTTTTTAAAACAGTTCTCGTCTCACTTTAAGGGAAATGGCTCCCACAGAGCGAACCTCAATGGAGAAATCCTTCAGGCGGGCTCTGACAATCGTTTTGTTATAACATATTTTATTTCCCTTTCTCATCCCTCCACTCCACAATTCCTTCATTCTCTCACACACCCATCCATCAACATGTATTTTTCAATATTAAGCATGTTAATTAATATAATTTGTACATATATAACAAATGTATGAATCAGGCCAACAATAAATTCAATTTACAATCTAAAGTGTTTCTTTGTACTTCTGAGTTGAAAGTGTGCATGAGTGAGTGAATTTGTAATAGTGTTGAAATGAGAAGGTTGGAAATTTTGTATAACAATAACTTAGTGATGACCAAGAGGGTTTATTTTTCATTTTTAAGCACACATGCAAACAAACAAAAATTAACATAACATTACTACACATTTTCGCCCTTTTTTTTAAAACAGTTGTTGTCTCACCTTGGGGTAAATGGCTCCCACAGAGCGATCTTCAATGGAGAAATCCTTCAGGCGGGCTCTGACGATCGTTTTGTTTGGACGCACCAACACGCTACTTTCCAAACCTGATTAACACACACACACACAAACACACGCATGCACGCATGCACACACACACACGCACACACAGAGCTGTTAAAATAGCCCTGTTCAATGCCGTCATTATCATACAATTAAAATGTCCACAGGTATCAGTGCTGTCGGCATCGGTCTCGGTATGCCCTACCCCTGTCTCGATCATCATCTCGAAACGGGGAACATGGTCGTCATGATGGAAGGCATGGAAACTTGGTCAAAGCACCATCACAGAAACGACTGAATGCAGTTCTAAAAAGATTCAACAATTTGACCGAAGAAGAAGCAAACCACGACGAATGCAAAAATCGTGAGGAATTTAAAGATTTAGTTTCATCATCTCAAAATGGGGAAACATGGTCGTCATGCATAATAGAAGGAGTCGAAAGTAAGTCAAATCACCGTCACAGAAACGATTGAATGCAGTTCTAAAAAGATTCCACAATTTGACTGAAGAAGAAGCAAACCAAGATGAATGTAAGAATCGAGAGGAATTTAAGGGGATACACACATTTTACTTCCCACGATGATAAATGATCAAGACTTTTGTCATAGCATCTACACATACTTCTAAGGTCAAAACTGAAAAGAAAACACAAGGTCACCGTGCTACTTTTCTTGTAATTCATGGTCCAAATGTGGGGGGTTGGACAATTTTCGGGTCTATTGAATACTGGACACCTTTTGCCTGATACTGCAACCTATTTAAAATCAGAATCTATGTTAACCCTTTCACCGCCAGCCAATTTTCAGCCAATAAATACCATAAAACTTAACTGAGTAAAGAAAATAGAATATCTGCAATATTGCGAATTCCTCTGTGACATGCATAACATAAGGCCTATCCTTACCTCCCAAAATAAAGAAAATAGGGTCTTTGGATAACAAGTTCTGATTTGATGCCTTTTAGTGACATGTACGTTAAGCCATTGTGGTGCATAAATGCGACATTGGCAGTGAAAGGGTTAAATGATGAGGAAATATAATTTAGTCAATAGGAAATTTAGGAAAATTGTTGCCGTATTGACAAATATTTCCCTAAATGTTATTGTTCAAATGCCTGTAGAAAAAAACTCAATGATGAAATCATTCTTTTTTTTTTTTATAATACTGGCAAAGTTGCACCCTACCCCCCCAAAAAAGAAAAAAAAGAAAGAAAAAGTATGGTGTTCAGTTAAAAGCACGGTGACATATTGTTTTTTTGTGTTTACTATAGAGAATATATATTATTTCATCTACTGAACACCATACTTTTTCTTTTTCTTTTTTCTTTTTTTGGGGGGTAGGGTGCAACTTTGCCAAACTACACACGACAGCAATCAAAACAAGTGAAGATACTGACAACCCCAGTCATTCTGGAGAAAGCTGTACTCAACATACTGGCTTTTCAGACAACTCAGCAGAACCCACCACTGATCTGGATGGAAGCCAGGCTGTTGTCTGAATCACACAGGCGCACAGTCACGTTCGACAGCTCAGCCGTCATGTTCAGCTTGGTGCTCAGCGGGGGAAGCTTGTCCACTGAAATAACAAGATCATAGATGTAACGTTTATACACGTGAATCATTATATAATAAGCTTGTCCACTGAAATAACAAGATGTAACGTTTATACACGTGAATCATTATATAATAAGCTTGTCCACTGAAATAACAAGATGTAACGTTTATACACGTGAATCATTACATAATAAGCTTGTCCACTGAAATAACAAGATGTAACGTTTATACACGTGAATCATTACATAATAAGCTTGTCCACTGAAATAACAAGATGTAACGTTTATACACGTGAATCATTACATAATAAGCTTGTCCACTGAAATAACAAGATGTAACGTTTATACACGTGAATCATTACATAATAAGCTTGTCCACTGAAATAACAAGATGTAACGTTTATACACGTGAATCATTATATAATAAGCTTGTCCACTGAAATAACAAGATGTAACGTTTATACACGTGAATCATTACATAATAAGCTTGTCCACTGAAATAACAAGATGTAACGTTTATACACGTGAATCATTACATAATAAGCTTGTCCACTGAAATAACAAGATGTAACGTTTATACACGTGAATCGTTATATAATAAGCTTGTCCACTGAAATAACAAGATGTAACGTTTATACACGTGAATCGTTATATAATAAGCTTGTCCACTGAAATAACATAGATGTAACGTTTATACACGTGAATCGTTATATAATAAGCTTGTCCACTGAAATAACAAGATGTAACGTTTATACACGTGAATCGTTATATAATAAGCTTGTCCACTGAAATAACAAGATGTAACGTTTATACACGTGAATCGTTATATAATAAGCTTGTCCACTGAAATAACAAGATGTAACGTTTATACACGTGAATCATTATATAATAAGCTTGTCCACTGAAATAACAAGATGTAACGTTTATACACGTGAATCATTACATAATAAGCTTGTCCACTGAAATAACAAGATGTAACGTTTATACACGTGAATCATTACATAATAAGCTTGTCCACTGAAATAACAAGATGTAACGTTTATACACGTGAATCATTATATAATAAGCTTGTCCACTGAAATAACAAGATGTAACGTTTATACACGTGAATCATTACATAATAAGCTTGTCCACTGAAATAACAAGATGTAACGTTTATACACGTGAATCGTTATATAATAAGCTTGTCCACTGAAATAACAAGATGTAACGTTTATACACGTGAATCATTACATAATAAGCTTGTCCACTGAAATAACAAGATGTAACGTTTATACACGTGAATCATTACATAATAAGCTTGTCCACTGAAATAACAAGATGTAACGTTTATACACGTGAATCATTACATAATAAGCTTGTCCACTGAAATAACAAGATGTAACGTTTATACACGTGAATCGTTATATAATAAGCTTGTCCACTGAAATAACAATATGTAACGTTTATACATGCTCAGTCACGTGAATTGTTAGATAATCAGCGGAAACAGAATGTCAGTAAAGCAATGTACTGTAATTAAAAAACAAACAAAAAGTGGCGACAGCAGTGGGGCGCCCAGAGTCATGACCTAGATGCGGTTCAGCCCCTTAGAGTGTTTCACAAGTAGCTCAGGGCCAAAAGGCTTGATCAAGAGGGGCTTCCTCTCTGAAGATCCTCTGTTGTTCGACTCTCCATAGAGTTGATGATGATTATTATTAGGTACTTTATAGTCACAGAGGCGTCTGTGAAATTCGGGTTGCTCCTACCTGGAGAGCGCGTCGCAGCCAGAGGTGCGCCACCTATTTTTTTATTTTTTTGCATGCGATTTTTGTGTGACTGATGAGGAAAGAAGGGGGGGGGGGGGGGGGGTATTTGGACCAAATGACAACTTTTTCGTTGCCACTGGGTTTAACGTATGCTAAGTGCATGGGCACACGGGACCTCGGTTTATCGTGTCATCCGAAAGACTCCAGACCGTAAGGCCTAGTGCAAAGAGAGAGGAAAAATCCCCTGTACCCAGGTTCGAACTCGGGTTTACTTGACACGAAGTGAACACGCTAACTCTGTGCCACTCTACACTGTTTCTTTGCACCTCACCCCCAGAAAGCTATCTTGGCATTTACCTTCGTCGGTGATGGAGGTGAGTCTGTCGGTGAGCGAGGACCTGTCCTTGGTGCTGACGTCGGAGGTGGTGACCACTGAGCTGGTGCTGGTCTTCATGTCCAGGTTCTGCACACTGACACACAGCACACCTACCATCAGCCTTAACTCATTCGCATCGCAACAATTTTGAATTAATAAAAACTCACAAATCACTCCGTCATACACACAAACAAAAGAAGAAATGAAAGAATATTACGGGTTTTTACTTCAGGTTTAGACATACGGAAGTGGTAGATCAGACTTTTTTAATCATACACTTTATATAGAAAAAGTCTCTACAATGATTGGTTTCCCCACAACAAACCACTACAAAGGCAAAGTCAGAGGCAAAATTGTGGCTTAAGTGAGTGAAGAGAGTTTTGAAGTGACCAAGGTATGGCGTGCACACAGATTTACTTCCCTTGAAGCAAATGCATCAAATTGACAGCTATATATTAATTCCGGACAATTTGTCGGGCGTCCTAGTGCAACTACCAGCACCTGCGCCCGACAACTTGTCGGGCAGAGACCTTCAGTTGCTTTCCTTATTAATCTATAAATTATTAATGACTAAAGTATGTTTATTCTGAAGCTATCTGTGTCGGAATGATCGCTAAACTCGTTGCACGATTTTTAGATCATTTGTAAGCACTTCATTGTCGTTTTTTGTAATAAAACCAGTACCTCTCTCTCAGAACCTGCAGGCTGGGACTGCATCCTGCAGGGCAAAGAAGCAGTGTGCAATGGGTTAACTGTCTTATTATTCTAAAGCTTCAATTCTATATGCGTGATTTTAGCTGGGCAATTATCTCTATCACTAATACCTTGAAATGAGACCCTGGATGAAGGTGTGGAGGTACATGAGGCTGGCCTGATCCAGAAGGGTGGAAATGGAGTGGAACTTCACCTTCAGGGCGTGCTCCATGCTGGCGTAGTCCTTCAATATTATTACCTATATCACCGTTGATAACATGACCACTACTACCTTGAAATGAGACCCTGGATGAAGGTGTGGCCATGAGGCTGGCCTGGTCCAGAAGGGTGGAAATGGAGTGGAACTTCACCTCCATGCTGCGTAGTCCTTCAGTATTATTACCTATATCACTGTTGATAATATTACATGACCACTACTACCTTGAAATGAGACCCTGGATGAAGGCGTGGCCATGAGGCTGGCCTGGTCCAGAAGGGTGGAAATGGAGTGGAACTTCACCTCCATGCTGCGTAGTCCTTCAGTATTATTACCTATATCACTGTTGATAATATTACATGATCACTGTTACCTTGAAATAAGACCCTGGATGAAGGCGTGGCCATGAGGCTGGCCTGATCCAGAAGGGTGGAAATGGAGTGGAACTTCACCTTCAGGGCGTGCTCCATGCTGCCGTAGTCCTTCAATATTATTACCTATATCATCATTGATAATATCATTATATGATCACTATTACCTTGAAATGAGACCCTGGATGAAGGTGTGGAGGTACATGAGGCTGGCCTGATCCAGAAGGGTGGAAATGGAGTGGAACTTCACCTTCAGGGCGTGCTCCATGCTGCCGTAGTCCTTCAATATTATTACCTATATCATCATTGATAATATCATTATATGATCACTATTACCTTGAAATGAGACCCTGGATGAAGGTGTGGAGGTACATGAGGCTGGCCTGATCCAGAAGGGTGGAAATGGAGTGGAACTTCACCTTCAGGGCGTGCTCCATGCTGCCGTAGTCCTTCAATATTATTACCTATATCATCGTTCATAACATGATCACTGTTACCTTGAAATGAGACCCTGGATGAAGGCGTGGAGGTACATGAGGCTGGCCTGGTCCAGAAGGGTGGAAATGGAGTGGAACTTCACCTTCAGGGCGTGCTCTATGCTGGTGTAGTCCTTCAATATTATTACCTATATCATCGTTCATAACATGATCACTGTTACCTTGAAATGAGACCCTGGATGAAGGCGTGGAGGTACATGAGGCTGGCCTGGTCCAGAAGGGTGGAAATGGAGTGGAACTTCACCTTCAGGGCGTGCTCTATGCTGGTGTAGTCCTTCAATATTATTACCTATATCATCGTTCATAACATGATCACTGTTACCTTGAAATGAGACCCTGGATGAAGGCGTGGAGGTACATGAGGCTGGCCTGGTCCAGAAGGGTGGAAATGGAGTGGAACTTCACCTTCAGGGCGTGCTCCATGCTGGCGTAGTCCTTCGCAAAGTCTGGGCACTTGGGATCCACCTGAACCCACCATCAAAAGAGCAAAGCACACTGGACTTATCATTCCTGGTCGAATAATTTTCCTAATTACCTCTGCTCATTTTTTTAAAAACCCACTACTTCTTCTTCTTCTTCTGCATTCCCAGGCCATATGGCCATAATGGGTAAGGTACATATGTGTCTGGTTTTCAGTCTTTATTGGTCTCCCGCTGCGTTGTTGGAGATTCAAGACATCATCTTTGGGACACCAGGATCAGCAGTCATTCTGTCAATTTACTGCGATTGCTTTGGCTCTGGTAATTGGAGTATATTTTCACACACACATACATGGGTGCAACTACACAAAATGAAAAAACCTGAAAGGCCGGGGTCAATGGGGTAATGTCCTCCTGCAGCTAAATTTTTTTTTATTTACGAAGGTATTTTAGTTTGCTTTTTCCACAATTTATACAAATGCTTATTTTAAAGTGTTTGTGAAAAATACAGTAGATCTGTTTGACAAAGTTTAAAAACAGGAAATTCCTTTTCTGGTAAATTTAAAAAAACAGGAAATCCTTGTATACCAGGAAAAGTTGCACCCATGCACATAACATAATGTTCACACAGACAAAAACACAGACATAATAGAGAAATCAACCATGAATAATAACAGAGAGAGAGACTCTCTCTCTCTCTCTCTCTCTCTCTCTCCCCCTATCATTTTTTTGTTGATTCTACTTCTTTTGTCTATTGCTATGTCCATTGTTCGTTTGGTTTGTTGTGACTTTCTTTTAAAAAATGTATTGCTTGTATTTCCTGGTAAAATTCCGCCAATGTTTATACTGTGTAATTCGTTTTGAACTGAGCATGCCATAAGCTCTGCTTGTTGTTGCTTCAGTTATGTCATAGTTCATGTTGATTTGGAAAATAAAACATTTAAACCAGAGACTAATGAAAAAACCAACACAGAAAGCAGTAAAGCAGGGCTCGTCATTCTGTTCCATACACACACAGATCTGCCAACCCCCTAACAGACCAAAGAGGAATATTTGAAGCAGGAAAGAGGAATTTTTGGGAGCTAAGAGAAATTTTGACGTGGCATCTTACCTTTCGCGCGTAAACATAATTTGAAGCAAGCAATTTTCATCCTTGTGAACTTGTCTTGTTTAAAACAAGTCTTGTATGGAAGTGTCACAACTATTCCTAACACAATAGACGCTTTTGGTTTGTTCCTCTGCCCTTTTTATTTGGGCAGACCAAGACGGTTGGTGCCATAGATGACTTAAATAATAAGACTTGGAATTCAATTCAAAGTTCATCTTTGTTCTCCTTTCCTTCCTTTTATTTGGTAACGGTAAAAGACGAAGTCTGGGAGTTTGCAGTTTCGATAAGACACTGAGAAGTAGTGTGGCATTTGATGTCTTGACACCCTCCATAGGAGACTTTTAAGTGTACATAGTGAGCACAATGTATATCAAGCATGATGCACACTTTCTTGATCTCTGAATGCACAGATAACTTTTCCATGTAATCTTGGCAGAAATATTGGTCTATTCTCTTTCTTTTATCCCCAGTCACATCGATGTGTCAATCGCCATCTTGACGGAAGTGCGCAAACAAAAACTGGAAAGTCGGTTATACGCACAGCAGCTGTGTTGCTCTGTTTATAAGACGATGAATTTGTGTGTTAAAAAAACCGTGTTTTTTTAAGTTTTGAAAGCGGAATTTTATGGACTTGAGCGGAAGGGCGGAAGAAATGTCTGAGCGGAAGAAATTCCGCTCAAAGCGGAAAGGTTGGCAGGTCTGCACACAGACACAATAAAGAAATCAACCATGAATCAACACAGTAGAAACAGACTGATGAAAACCAACAAAGAAAGGAACAAAGCAGGGCTCACCATTCTGTACATGACAGACACCAGGTTGTTCTTGGGTTCGGTTCTCAGTACCTCCATGTATTCCCCTGAGGAACCTGTCTCAACATCAATTGAATCATTCACAACTCTGATCATCAACGTAATGCAGAGCGATGGCTTGGAGTCAAAACGGATTATCTTTAGATAGTCCATTGACATGTTATTGAACTTATTATGAAAACTAATAACTTGTTATTAGTTTTTGTAATGAATCCAATAATACATCAATGGACTATCTAAAGATAATCCATTTCGACTCAAGCCATCGACAGATTCTCAAAGATTAATGCCAGTCGAACTTCAGTCGTATTCCAGCTGTCCAAGTGACTGGCCAAAACTGTCCATAACTGCAAGGTGGTTGTTGTACTGGAGACTCATTCTCAGGGAGAAAGGTGGCAGAGTGGTTAAGATGTTTGCCTGCCAAATGTAATGCGTGACTGCAGCATGAGTGACCCGTGTTCAAATGCCGGCCTCGCCCTTTCTTTCTAGTTTGACAGGAAAATCGAACTGACCGTCCAGTCCTTCGGATGGGGACTTAAAGCTAGTCTGACCCATGCGCTTTACGCACGTAAAGATCCCATGGCAGTTGAAAGTCAGTAAGAGCAGGGAGAAATCCTGCTGCCTGGTATGGCCAAATTGATAGCTAGGTTTTCCAAGTGTGCCCACACCCCCTTCTCACCCTGTGCCCCTCCCCCCAAAAAGTGTGTGTGTTTTAAATTGGGTAGGCGCTGCGCTTGTGGAGACACGCTCTCCGGGGGAGAGCAGCCCGAATCTCGCAGAGATAAGACTCTGTGACTATAATATACCAAATACCATTTAGCAATGAATAAGTAGAGAAGAGACTGAATAAAACTGTCCTGATTAACAGGGTGTCTACAATAGTAAGGTGCCCGTTAGGCGGGGTTTGACTGAACTGCAGTTATGACTTATAATAAAGGTAGCAGAAGAAAACCATCTCCGGAACAGTGAAGTTTTATAGTTAGGGATGGGATGGTAATAAGGTTGGAAGGAGAGAGGGAAGAGGTGGATGAGGAATGAGCTGAAACAAAAGAGTGAACCGGTAACCCCTGGGGGGAAGACAGTTATGACAAAGAGCAATGTCATAAAAGAGGAAGAGAGGATACAGAAAGACGGACAAACATAGAGAGAGAGAGAGAGAGAGAGAGAGAGAGAGAGAGAGAGAGAGAGAGAGAGAGAGAGAGAGAGAGAGAGAGAGAGAGAGAGAGAGAGAGAGAGAGAGAGAGAGAGAGAGAGAGAGAGAGAGAGAGAGAGAGAGAGAGAGGTTGTGGGGGGGATAGGTCTATCTCTCCACAAAAGATTCACACAGATTTGTTTAAAACAAACTGAGCAATCCCACAAACAAACAAACAAACATAAAAAACAAACCCTACAACAACAACAAACGACAGAGGATAAAAAAACCCACCAGATATAAAAAAAACTGACCGACGTGAATCTTGTCGGCCAGCTGGATCCCACCCAGCGTGGCATGGGCGGCGTAGCCGTGCTCGGTGACCGCCGAGTCGATGCGCAGCCTGTCCACCCGCAGCATGAGGTAGGGGCGCACCTGCTTGTCCATCACCTTGGACATGTTGACCACAAACTCGTTGAGCGACATGCGCAGCAGCACGTTCACCGTGTTGGTCGGGCAGCTGTTGTCGTCCACTGGCTTGATGTACAGGCCCCTGCGGGCAAGGAGAGAGAGAGAGACATTGGACACTGGAGAACTTTCCAAACCTGTCTACTCTACTCTTTTCGAGTAGTATTCTACTCAATTTGGACCTCTACTACTCTTCAAAAATGAAAATAATGCTCTTTAATTCTTGATTACTACTCATTTTCAGTGAACATTATTTGATGGATTAATGAATAAAACTACACATTTTGCACCAAAACTACTCATTTCAGCTATCCAGACTACTCAAGACTTGTGTAGGGGGTAAACAGGTCTGACTTTCTTTAACAAGGATTAAGATTTTAGGCAAAGCCTATTCTTCCAATCTGATGTACAGGCCCCTGCGGGCAAGGAGGGAGACAGAGACACTGGACACTAGAGAACTTTGTTTAAGAAGCCTATTCCTCAAAATTTGTCCTTGGCTAAAAAAAAAAAAAACGAGAGAGAGAGAGAGAGAGAGAGAGAGAGAGAGAGAGAGAGAGAGAGAGAGAGAGAGAGAGATAGGGAGAGGGAGAAAGGGAGAGGAGAGGGAGAGAGAGGAGAGAGAGAGAGAGGGGGGGAGAGAGAGAGGGGAGAGAGAGAGAGAGAGGAGAGAGAGAGAGAGAGAGAGAGAGAGAGAGAGAGAGAGAGAGAGAGAGAGAGAGAGAGAGAGAGAGAGAGAGAGAGAGAGAGAGAGAGAGAGAGAGAGAGAGAGAGTGAATGAATGGTTTATTGCAATAAAGCCTTTACAGACATTTCACAAAAAAACGATTGATATCGAAACAAATACAAACTGTATGCTCAATAGGAGAGAGAGAGAGAGGGGGGGAGAGAGAGAGAGAGAGAGAGAGAGAGAGAGAGAGAGAGAGAGAGAGAGAGAGAGAGAGAGAGAGAGAGAGACAGAGAGAGTGGGAGAGAGAGGGATAGAAAGAAGAAAGCAATGCATTCTGGGAATACTGCAGTAGGTTTAACTTTCGTAAAATATATGCAGTTGCGCATGCAACCCTCTCAGAGGGAGAGCAGCCTGAATTTCATAGAGATAAGTCTCTGTGACTAGAATATACATATAATTTGTTTTAAAGAATGCAAAAAAGGATGAAGTCAGGTGAATGGCTACAGTATAGAAATCATAGAGAAACTGTTGTAGGCTGCACTGTTTGCATATCCAATCTTTGCAACGGACATTGTTTTGCACAGTTTCATGACACATAGCTGTAGTAGACTGAATATTCAATTCTCTGCTTCCACATCAAGAGCATAATAGAAATAATTCAATGCTGCATTTGCATTTATAGACTGAAATTATTATTATTTTTAAATTAGATACTGTACTGAATTGCGGAAGCTATTTCCCTTGACATGGGATTTCCTAACAAGGTTAGCGTTCGGAAAGTTGGGGGTAGGGGGGTTAACATACAAATCCACTTAATGTGCAATGTTTTTAAACAAATAAATCTAATCACATACAATGAGATTAAAATATATGTAATATATAAGAAATAAAACAAAACAACCCACTGCTTCTCTTCTCAGCCTTTAGTCCAACGTTTCACCATATGGCTTTGTCCAGGAAAGACTTAAAAACATTACTAACTGCACATCATAACACACAACACTTCTCACTCAGGTTTACAAACAAAATAAAAAATATATATATACTGTCACACAATTCAAGTATATCCACTATCAAAACAATAAACAATCTGTCAAGCATTGGTGTAAAAGCAGCACAGCCGTTCAAAACAGACAAAATCAAGCTGTTTAGTTAGAACACTGAATTAAAAAAATCATAGATAAAAACTGTACCAAGCATGTCCATATCAAAATATTTTCGCTGTATGTTCTTTATAGTATTTGTGATAAATTTCTTCCATCAGATTTATGGTAAAAAATAGTTTTTGTTGAGCAGTATCATGCTACATATTTAGTAGAAAATGTTCTTGAATAATACACTTGATATCGCAAACATAACTAAAACTGCCCATGAGTGAAAATCTAGCAATAGCAAAGTAATATAACTTATTGGCAAACATACTACAACATATTCTTGACTAATATTTGTGAAAGGTTACCTATGGAGAACTTAAATAGGCTTGAAATTATTTTAATGAAAATATAAATAAACTAAACGTCCCTCCCTGAACAGCAGTGGAAGATTATATTCCCACTTCAGCAGCTTGTTTAATGAGTGTTATTCAATGCATGTAATTCAACATATTTTATTTAAAAATACTATAAATCTGTAATATAGATTTTTCTGGGGAAAGCCTGATTGCTGACTGAATTATTCACTGTTAAAATTCTTTTTGTTATTCAATGCGTGCAATTCAACATATTTTATTTAAAAATATTGTAAATCTGTAATATAGATTTTTCTGGGGAAAGCCTGATTGCTGACTGAACTATTCACTGTTAAAATTCTATTAACCCCTTCCCTGCCCTGTCCTGTGTCTACTACTTGATGTGTGATGTCATAGATTATGTCACAACTTTTGATGTAAAAGCCCTGGAATGATGGTTTGGGTTTAATCAAGTCAGGAAAGATATATCTCTAGACCATTTTATCAGATTGAGTCTAAGATGTCTCTTTTAAATTTTATAGTAGGAAAATTGATAATGTCTGTTTTCTTCTGGCAGTGAAGGGGTTAGTGCACATTGACAGCTACAAATAAAGGGTAATTCCAAAGCTTTTTATCCTCCCCCCCCCTTTTTTTTTTACACCAACACCAATCAAGTCTTGAGAATGTACCACCATCATCTTCATAAACAAACATGCAGGCTTTGGGGGGGTCACAAAAGAACCAACAACACCGATAACAAAACACACACATAAAACAAAAACAAACAAAAACCACATCACCACTGATAATCAAGAAATGTAAGCCTGACAAGCTTCAAAATTCATTTCATGAGCGACGCTGATCGAGATTATTTATGGTTATATTGGGTGTGAGACAAAAAGTGTTCATACTACAGCCTCGAGGTCAAATGCCAAGGTCAAGAGGCTTCAAATGTCTTTCAATGCATTCCTTGTGGCATGATGATCAAGAATCCATATGGTTATGTGGTTTAAAGCCCAAAGGTGTTCAAACTACAGCCACCACTAAAAGAGACAAGGTCAAAAGTCAAAGTCAAGGTTGTCAAGGTAATCCATAGTTTGCACATGTGACCATGAGCTAGGCTATCAGACTGCCAAATTTGAAGCCTGTAATTGCAAACAAAAAATTGAAAGATACAGTTAAAACACCCAACTGACACATGCATGCAAAGTCTACATTCTTGACCTTGACCGGTACCCAATATTCAAAATAAACACTAGCCAATTCACATACATGCCAGACTTGAAGCCTGTAACTCCAACGATGTGAAAGATATGGCCGGCAAAACAAAAATATGTTTTGAAGGTCAAATGTCAAGGTCAAAGCCACCACAGTAATAATCTATGCACAGACGTCTTCTACCCTTGGTGCTACACCACCACACAAAATTTGAAGCAATTCTGTCACGCTGTTCACAAGATACACTTGAGACAAACAGACACCCCAAATTTTTTTTAAAAGAAACAAACAAACAAATAAACCCATGACAAACGTATTCCCCTTTGCTAACCATAGATGCGCAAAGGACAAGCTATGAAAAGAGGAAAGCAAAATAAAAGGTGCATAGATAGAAGAGGGAAGATATGACACTTAAAAACCATCAGACAAATACTGTACACCAGCCATAATGCTTAAACAATAAACCCAAGCTCTTTTGCCACTGAATAGTATATAAAGGCCTCAAAGCAGCACACCAAAGATTTGCAATTTCACAAATGACAAAAGCCCAAATTTAAAATGCATATACCAATATCACATCACTGTTTGTACCACAATATAAATTTTATACTCACTCAGAAAAGCTACCAAGAATATCCTCTCTGAAAAATATAATATGGTAAATAATTTTTTTATTTATAAAATACTGTAAAATATAGTAGTTTCTTTGACAAGATTTTTTGTTCATTTAATCCTTGTGAAAACATAATCAAACAATTGTTTTAACTGTCATCCTGCATATTTTCAAATCACTATTTTTTTAAAACCATGTTCACATCACACAAAAAGGATCAGCGCCATACTTACTCAGACAAGTGTTCCAAATCTTCATCAGAATGATCAGAGGCAGACAGAAAGGCTTCGTCAACTGAAAGCAACAAAGTGAGGAATGATAATAAAATACCTAATTCAAGTCATGCTTTATCAATTATGTTATCAATATCAAATTAGCATACATTATTAGCATCATATCATCAGTATTAATTTTAAAATTATATTATAATTATCACCTGTCTTCTGTTTGAATTGTAGGAATCTTGGAATTGCCATTCATAGTTTCTTTTCGAGATATTGAAATTGTTTGAGTTGAGTTGAGTTTAGATAGGTCAATGCATTTCTACAAGAAAGAAAGAAAAATGGATACAATATGTAGATGATGTACATAACATTTTACCTTCAAAAAAGCAAGAACAGTATTTTTCAACAGCATGGAATTAGTCATGGTCAGGTCAGGTCAGGTAGTAAGGACATTAGGCCTCGCGGCCACTTCACTGTCCTGTCATTTTTGTTTGAACTTTTGCACAGCTGAGAGGTTTTAATATTTTGTTTTCGGCAAATCTGCCTTTCAGTCATGCTCATATTGTAGTTTTGATATGTTGGTGTATTTATCAAGGAGGTTTTTGAATTGTGTTAGATTCTGTGCTCGTTTAGTATGTGCAGGAAGAGTATTCCAAAACTTTGTTACTCTGTTAGAAAATAATTTTGTTCTAATATTAGTTCGGCTATACTGGGTTAGTATTTTTAAATCACTGTTACGGGTTCTTGAGTCAGTTGTTAGATGGAACAAAGATTTATTAGTATTGTTATCACAGTGAAAAATTTCACAGGGGTTAAGTCATGCACGATGAAACTCAATCAAGTTTCTTACATCCACATAATTACTCCAATGTAGTACCGTATCTTAGAGACTTCCAACTATAAGGCAATACTTTTTTTCCTAGACTGAGACCCCTGCCACTTATAATGTGACTGATAATACAGTAAGAAACTATAACAAAATCTGAAGTTAGTGTAAAATTAGGGGGGTGCGCCTAATAATCAGGTGCGCCTTGTAGTCCGTAAAATACGGTACAAATTTCATACTCGGACACACTTGAACCTTGCAGGTGCATGCTGATTAACCCTTTCACCGCCAACCATGTTTCAGCAAAAACATTCCATAAAACCTACCTGGGTAGAGAAAAAAATCTGAACTAGGGAATCCTCTGTAACATATTTAAAGTAAGGCCTATCCTTAGCTCCCAAAAATTAAGAGAACAGGGTCTTTGGATAACAGACCCTGATTTGATGCCTTTTAGTGACATTGTGGTGCTAAAATGCGACGTTGGAGGTGAAAGAGTTAAGCAGGCATGGGAATTGCCAGAGACAAAAAACTCTGAAAAGCCCCCCAATTGAAGTATTTAGTAACAAAAACGAAGTACTTAGTAACAATTTCAAATTTTTTTTTCAGCGGAAATCCGCAAATTCGCGGATAATTCCCATGCCTGGTTAAGAACAAACGAACAATGTCACGAGCAAAAACCTTTATCAATGAAAGAGGCATAGGCAACCAATAGACTACACACAAAGACAATGGCACTACTTCTTGGCGATACGCAAAGGCGATAATTTTATGTACCGACGACCAGTGGCAGAGAATTTTCACTGGCTTTTTCTTCTTCTTCTTCTGCATTCCCTGGCCATATGGCCATACTGGGTAAGGTACATATGCGTCCGGTTTTCACTGGTCTCCCCGCTGCGTACGGACAACACATTCCGATTTCGGAGGAGCTCAAAGGAGAAAAATTATTTGGAAGATTTTGTTTAAAACAAGGCAGGAGAATGGGCCAATATGTCAGAAAGATAGTAGATGATAGAAAGCAAAGGGAAAAGGAAAGTGGCAGATTAGAGCACAAGCACAAAACTTCCAGAAGATGGGGGAACTATTTTTACGGGTAAAAAAAACCGGTATCCCCATGGGGGGAGACTCGTGGAGGGGGCGGGGTCGTCCAGCTCCCCGCATGGAGGCACAAGGCATCCACCCACTGCCCCAACACATTCACTGGCTATATACTGAACTTTGCGACCCGAATGGGCGATAATTTCATGTAGGTGGCGCATGCAATTCATTACACAAGTCAGGGGCAAAGAATTCTTTAGCAGAAAGCCTCTTCAGTAACTTCTTTGTTTACCTCTATCCAAGCGGTGGGCAGGAGAAGCTGCAGCAGGGAGGTCCCCCTTCTCAGTCATGCGCCGGCCCAGGATGGTGCGCTTGATGCGGCGCAGGGTCATCACGTCAGGGTCCATCTGGGCCTCTGTCAGATCCTGCGCCATCAAATTCGGTCAAGCTAGTAGTTCAATTAAAGCGTCCTTCTTATTCTTCTGCGTTCCCAGGCCATATGGCCATAATGGAAAGATACGCATGTGTCCGTTTATCAGTTTTCACTGGTCTCCCTGCTGCGTACACCCGACACATTCCGATTTCGGAGGAGCTCAAATCAAAGGAGAACAATTATTTGGAGGATTTTTTTTTTAAAAGGCAGGAGAATGGGCCGAAAAGTCAGATAGCAGATGACAGACAGCAAAGGGAAAAGGCAGAGTCAAAGAGAGTGGTGGATTTTTATTAATCCCTACTATCTATTTAACTTAATACTTACCAACACCTGAAACAACTGCATTAGCGTTAAGCGACCTGGAGCTATACCATAGCATATAGAAAAACGAAAGTAGGCATCTGGCCTTGACCCCTAGCCGGATGTGGGGCGGGAGTGATCCCCCCTTACCGGTCTAGCAGTGGCTAGGCCAATGAGCGCCTACTTCCGCCATTACAAAATTTTACAGGAAGCATCTTTATTAGTGAGGGAGGATACAAGGGAGGGTACCTCGTTTGTTTCAGGTGTTGGTAAGTATTAAGTTAAATAGATAGTAGGGATTAATAAAAATCCACCAATCTACTTTAACCATACTGTACCAACACCTGAAACAACTGCAGATTACCAAAGCGGAGGAGGG
This sequence comes from Phymorhynchus buccinoides, assembly GCA_017654935.2. Lineage (NCBI taxonomy): Eukaryota > Metazoa > Mollusca > Gastropoda > Neogastropoda > Raphitomidae > Phymorhynchus > Phymorhynchus buccinoides. The sequence continues at coordinate 22,408,418 of CM065690.1, read as the reverse complement.
TAGATGCTTCAGTACCCCAACCCAACGCGTGAGAGCGAGACCTGGGCGCTTTTTCCCTTAGGGGGTTTAAAAAAGTGGTAATTCCACTAGACCCCCTTCCCAAAAAGCCCCGAGTAACCCCTTTTACTCCTTTAGCCTATATGCGGCTTTAGAAAGGGAAGGTAAAAGGCCTGCTCCAAATATTGCCCCAAAACATCATTGCAATGATATACCCACTAAAGTACCATAGGGGGAGTCGTTGGGAGCTTGTCTCCGTACTGACGGTCTAGACGGAGACGGCGGTCTGGGCAACAACTATCTTCCCGGGAGACCAAACTTTCCTGATAGAGAAAGCGTCGCCTTCGTTCCCGGCCTCGATGTCTCAGAGGTCGAGCTGAAGGAACGTGTCGCGCGACCTCCAAAAGCTTAGAGAAGCTTAGTTCCGGAAAGGAGAAGCCCGAAGGCCCCGACCGGACAGAGAAAACGGTCCGAACCGTCGGGGCCGAGGACGGAACGAAAGATGGAGATGCGAACCAGAGGCGAGGGAACGCCGCCTAGCTGATTCTAAGCCCCGAATTCTGGTAGAAATATCAAGGTGACCGAAGAGTACTCATCCGAGAACTCTATGACGCAGGCCAGGACGCTGAGAGCGTGAAGACCGCCGATCCTTCTGGCTGAAGCTACCAGAAAAAAAAACGGTTCAGAGAGTGAGAAGCTTGAAGCTAATTGTAGCCAGGGGTTCACATAAAACTCTCAATAAGGTAAGAATCAGAAACACGACCGACTGAGGGACTCGAGAAGTCCTGGCAGGAGCTTGGAGGAGGACCGCGTCCAAGAAGAGAGAGACAGGGGTGACGTACAGAAAAGCCATGGCCAAGGAAATCGTAGTGATGAAGGCTGCTCTGTACCCCGAAAGGGTCCGGGCAGAGAAATTTCCAGACTCGTGAAGAAAACGCCAAGAGTTCTACAGACTGTACCGTAGAAGGTCTTAACGGATCGTACTTCCTGTCACCACCGAAGACGAACCGAACGAAAGAGTCCTGGAAAAATCCAGGAAGGCATCTCAGGAAAGAACATGGCTGACTAAAAAAGCAGCCAGGAGATGACAAACCCCGCATGGAGTCACCTAGAGCAGCCAAGGCCGATAGAAAACGGACTATGAGTGGCCGGACCGGGCCACCACACGCTGCTACGCCCTTTCGACCGGAAAAAATATCGATCGAAGTGGCGAGACTGAGTCAAAAACAAATTGGCCCACATTTGGACAAGACTTGTTCAGAATGACGGGCAAGCAAAGGACCGACGACGGGAAGAAACAGCTAGTACTAAAAGATTAAGATGAGAATCCGCAAAACAGCAGATTCAACCTCTAAACTAGCAAACTGAGAAGCCAAGGAACGAATGTGCAACTGCACTTCGTAACCAACTCTACATGCTAAGACCGTAGGAAGGCAAAAATAAAAACTGCCTCTGACGTAGGGACAGACCGAAACAGCAACATAGTTGCTATCGCATGACGTCAAATCAAACCAGATGACGCGGAAATGTCCCCACCGAAAAGGAAACATGTAGACAAAAGCGGAACAGTGTGCAAACGTGACGTAAACACACCTCGACTTAACCCATTTCAACGGCACTGACTCAAAATGGGGGTGGGGGGCCTGAAGGAAGGCCCAAAAACACCCAGTCGAACAACTTAAGTTGAAAACTGACGTTTAGTGATCTGACAGCTGGGCATAGAAGATCATGTTAGCCGGACAGATGAGTCCGATTGGGACGGAACCAGACCGAAAAGGATGACTGGAACGAGTGAACGAGTCCACTGGATGAACAACTCATGGTTGTAATGAGAGGAAACGAGGGTCTGAAACAGAGCAAGTAAAAACCATGCCTGCCAGAACAGACATCATTCGAAAGAACGGCGAAGCCGGGGCCGTTCAGAAGGAAGGCAACAAGGGTACGGTTGAACCACTCTCGGTTGCAACCGTGAAAGAAGGAGCGCACGCTCCGACTTCTCTCTGCAAGGGCCTTAGTATACCTTGGCAGGAGGAAGGAGCTCCGAAACTGACTCCATCAGACTAAGAAGTCTGAGGAGACGGAAAAGTGTGACCGACTTCGTACTGAGAGGACGGACACCAACAGAGAAAACGAGGACAGTGTCCTCCGAGGCTGAGACTGTGAATCCGACCGTGTCGAACCCATCTCCAGACAGTCTTTAAAGAGCCCCAAAAAGAGTCTCTGGCCAGAAGAATCACCAAGAGAAGCTAGAGCCACTCCAAAGGTTGGTTCAATCACGGACTCAAAGAGCCTGAAAACCGCAAGAGAGGTCGTTGGAGAGGTTTTGTTCAAAGTACAGCAATGAACCGAATCAACAACGTCACAAAAGCACAGCCCTTGAGGGCTTTGGACAAAGATGCTTCCAACTGTATTACGTTGGAAGGAAAAAACTTGACCGGGCAAGACTCTTGTCACAATGGAGTTTCTTCGCTACAGCCTTAGAAGGCTTGGAGAAAGAGGGAAACGGGAGGTAGTCCATGGACACCTAGCACCGACTTGAACGGATGAATCAACAAAAAAGCCCACGGGAACTGAATCTTCCTTGGGCCAGGTAGACCTGCCCAAGGAGAAACGGTTAGTTACTGCGAGAAGCATAACAGAGTATCCAAGTGACGTCAGGATAACCATGGAAAAATCCAATTGAACGGTACTGACTGAAAGAAACGGTAGAGGATTGAGGAACAAAAATAACCGTTTAATTAAACGGCCATGACTTGTAACGAGTAACCCAAGTAAGAAAAACAAGGCCTGACAGGCTGGGCCGAAAAAGGCCGGAAAAGTTGATAGAACGGTTGGCAGGACCGGTTGAATGAGTAATCAGGTTGAACAACCCTTGTTGTAACCAGAAAAGCATTAAACTGAATAGAGCAAGAAAACCCATGCTCGTCAGAATTGAAGAAACGGACCACAGGAGCCGTTGCAACAGACATGAATGAAACAAAGAAAAAACGATGGATCATTCCCAAAAGCCACCGTGACAAACGGGAGGTCAGAATCATCATGAGGTTCTTGAAGAACCGGAACGGAACCCGACGGTCCGTTGCCCAACCCGGTAAAATGGATCGGTGAAAGCGATCGATCAGAAGCACAAGAGCTCGAGATCAGCAGATCGAAGTAGATCTAACCAGATGATTAGATGGTACAAGAGAACTCTTCTTGTGAGAAAACCCTTGAAGAGCCCGACGATGAACCAAAAACCGATAGAAAACGGCTGGTTCATTCACGGACTCAAAGAGCCTGAAAACCACAGGAGAATTCCTAGGAGAAAAAATTTCCCAAAATTCTCTGTGATGGGCCGAACCAACGAAGCCGCAAAGCCACAGCCCTTGAGGGCTTTGACAAAGATTCCTCCAAAAAGTTGGAAGACTTAATCTTGGTCGGGGCAAGATTCCTGTCGCAAAGGAGCTTCTCTGCTTCGGCCTTAGAAGGCTAAAGAGAAACGGTTAGCTTCTGCCATCTTCCCGGCACAAAGGAAAGCCTCTGCTTTCCGATTGGAGTGGTCCAGAAGCTTAGGAGCTTGCAAGAACCAGAACTCCTTTCCCTGGTGAGTGGCCGGACCGGGCCAGAACACGCTGCTACGCCCTTGCCTGGATGAAGAACGGACTTAGCTAAGTCCACGTCCGAATCCACTGGAGAGCGCTGACGTTACGAGCCTCTGGGGCGGACTGTCTGGTCAGAACCAGGATAAACCACCCGAGCTTTTTGATTACGAGTACCTTGAAGCAGATCCCGGTGAGGGACCACAGGGGGACGGTGAACGCCCAAGCCGGACCGTGTGGTAGGGCGGACGGACGGTGCACCGGTGACCGTCTGGGAACCGTGCGGTGAGTCACCGTGCCGCCGGCTGGACGCCGGACGGACGGGAGACCGCTGCGTCTTGACGGGGGTGACGGTGGATGGGCTGAAGAACCGCTACCGTTTCCATCTTATGAGGGACGGTACGGGGAACCGACATCGTGCCCTCGGGCCACGGCGGTGGCTACCGCCGATGGCTACGGTCCACGGACCGTAGCGGGCGGTGACGAAACCGCCGGTCCACGGACCGTGCGGTCCGTAGCGGACGGTGACGGAGACCGTAGCCGTCTGACCACACGGTCTGCCGAGGCCTCCCACCGAGGGAGGCCCGGGTCCGAAGGAGGCCTGAGGAAGCCGGAGAGGGCCCGAGGCCGCGGCCTCCGCGCACGGCGCCCGAGGCCTCCCACCGAGGGAGGCCCGGGTCCGCCGGGGGCCCGGCGACGGAGCCCGGGGAGGCCTTCTAGGCCGCGGCCTCCGAGCACGGCGCCCGAGGCCTCCCACCGAGGGAGGCCCGGGTCCGGAGAGGCCTAGGACCGGGGAGGCCGCGGCCTCGTAGGTCGGGGCCTCCGAGGCCTCCCACCGAGGGAGGCCCGGGTCCGCAGGAGGCCTGAGGGAGCCGGAGAGGCCTAGGACCGGGGAGGCCGCGGCCCCCGGGCACGAAGGAGGCCCGAGGGAGCCGGAGAGGCCTAGGACCGGGGAGGCCGCGGCCTCGTAGGTCGGGGCCTCCGAGGCCTCCCACCGAGGGAGGCCCGGGTCCGCAGGAGGCCTGATGGAGCCGGAGAGGCCTAGGCCGGGAGGCCTCGTCGGTGGGGAGGCCTCATCCGTCCGTAGACGTGTCGACCGGCCTCCTGGCCGAGAAAAACACTCAACCGATGTTAACCCAATGGGGCGAACACCGGGAGAAACTCTCGGACAGAGGCCCGCGCGAAGCGTCCGAGAGTGACACCCTTCACGCCGTCGGAGTGTCCCCGACGACGAGGGGGTGTTTGCCGGTAGGCCTCGGCCTCCCCGGCCGGGGAGGTGTCGAGAGGCCTACGGCCTTCCGGGCTCGAGTTCCCATCGAGACACCGGGATGTCTGCCTGAGGCCCCAGTCATAAGACCTCGACCAATGGTCGGATGGGGACCTCCTTCGCCCTCCCTCCAACACAGGGTCGGAGAGGTTAGGGAGACTAGGCGGGCCCCCGAGTGCAAACTTGCCACTCGGAGCGACAGACATGCGCAGCTGCGACTTATCCAACGAAGTTTGTCCAGACGTCCGTGTAGAAGTGGAGGCCGTGAAGAGAGGTCTCCTGGAACAGAAAGGCATGGCAGAAAAACACACGGACGAAATGGGCCTAGAGGCCTTCTGCACAACCGAAGCAGAAGGAGGGCAGAAATAAACAACCCGTGAAGACCAGTTTATGGCTGAATGAGACGAGAACCGAAGAGGCCGCAGGAGTACTACGACCGTAGAGGCCTATAGAGGCCCAGACCGTTTAGACTTTTTAGAAAAAGTTTGAACGGATGAATTTTTCTCAAGAGGACCGAATCGGAACAATAAGAATAATATCGTGGAAGAGAACGAACCGTAGGGTCCGAAAGAACTTGACTGATAAATAGGAACTCGAGTTGAAGAGACCAAATGACGCGCGCGCGCGCGTGCACTACTAGTACTACTAGCAGTGCACGGTGTGTGACGAACAGAAAAACTAAAACTGTGAAAGTTCTAGAGAACTTAGGCTATAGAAACTGAGTCAATCGAGACTCAGTATTACACTGAAACTGATGATAGAGAGGAACAGGAACGAACCCACCAGTTAAGAGTGTTGTAAACCAAAAAAGGTAGAAGCCAGGCAGCCCAGGTCAACAAAGAAACGCTGGAAAATTGTAATGGCGGAAGTAGGCGCTCATTGGCCTAGCCACTGCTAGACCGGTAAGGGGGGATCACTCCCGCCCCACATCCGGCTAGGGGTCAAGGCCAGATGCCTACTTTCGTTTTTCTATATGCTATGGTATAGCTCCAGGTCGCTTAACGCTAATGCAGTTGTTTCAGGTGTTGGTACAGTATGGTTAAAGTAGATTGGCAGATTAGAGGAAGTTATAAGCACAGAACTTCCAGAAGGTGGGGGAACTATTTTTACGAAAGACCCCTGGTATCCCCACGGGGAAATTAAGCATCCAGTTTTTATATATACAATGGAACCTCTCTTATAAGACTCCCTCACACATAAGACCTGCTTGAGACATTGCCCTTCTTTGTAAGTATTAAAATTACCTCCCTTACAAGACTTCATTTTGGATGATTTTTGAAGGTCTTATAAGGGAAGTAATTTTAATACTTACAAAGGGCAATGTCTCAGATTAGCAGGTCTTATGTGTGAGGGAGTCTTATAATGGGAGGTCTTATAAGAGAGGTTCCACTGTATTAATCTTTGTGACAAAATTTTCGTTCTGAAAATCAATATTCAAATCGATTTAGTTTTCAGCAGTCTACTTTGAGATTCCACTGAAAACTATGTATTGTTATGTTTATATCCATGTTTATTTAGATTTCTCTCTCAATCTCTCTTTGCTTCCCTTTTTTCCCTCTATGTGAGTGCGAGTCTGTGATACAAAGCAACACAATTATATTGTGATGGTTGCCTGCAAACAGACTTTATCTCCATTTAAAGCGTTTACAAGGGAACTTTTCGGATCTGTGCCTACCAGGCATCAGAATATTCTGAAGTCCAATCCTCTGAAAACTGCGGTATAAGAGCCATTAAGACTCTAGACTGAAGAGGGACAACACTGAAATGAGTTCCCAACATCATCAAATAGGCTTAATAGAGTGATAAATCACTTCGAAACGCTATTTAACAGAAAAGATAACACTGAATACAAAGGCAAAACCCCTGACAAGAGAAGCCAATCCTCTGTCAGAAATTCTTTTTTTTAAATATTCTGTCCCATCTTCTGGACCGCACAGTGGCGTTGCTCCCATGCCGCTCATTCTCAATCCCAATTCGCAGCTACACCCCGGCTTGTTCAGGTCGCAGAATCCGAGACCAGCAGTAAAAAAATAAATAAATAAATAATTCAATAAAAAACAAAATTCTTAATACTCTAAATTTTGCAGATCCTCCGACAATTCTGTTGCCTGGCCTACTCACAAAAGCATAGATGGGAGCGACGGCAGGTCCGTCCACGTCGTCTCCGATGGTGACCATGCTGGTGCTGGCCGGGACAGGGAAGTTGCGCAGAAACGACATCATCAGCAGCAGACGCTTGTCGGAGATGTTCACTTCCAGTGAGGGCACTCTCGCCACAAACTTCTGCCTGTAAAGCAAAGGGACACACCGTATGTTTCTGACCATAAGGCCAGGTTCACATTAGACGCGTAAGTTCCATACGGAAAACCCTTGTAATTTTTACATGCACTCAGTTATAATATTTGTATGAATAGATGTGTAGGGAAAACACACATAAATAACACTACCATTCACGCACTCACACACTCTCTCACTGCTGTAGGCTAAGGCCAGGTTCACATTAGATGCGCAAGTTCTGTACGGAAAACCCTAAATAAGTGGAAGAAAGAAGGATAAAAGTTTACGCATATAGGGGAAATTCGGACACGTGCGCAAATCTTTTCCCTTCTTTGTTTCACTTATTTGTGGATTGCGCACGGATTTCCGCATGGAATATCCACTTATGTGTGTACACGGCCTTAGGCGGTACTTTTTTCCCCAGACTAAAACCAGTGAGTGGTATAATATGACTAATTATATATTAACAAAATAGAATAACAAAATCTGAATTTTGTGCCAAATTTGGAGGGTGCGTCATAATAAATTTAAAAAAAGTTGTTGTCGTACCCTGGCTCAAAGACTCTAGGGATCATCCCAACAGCCAAAACACTTGAACACTATGATACAAATGCACCATCTAGGGATGAGAACATTACGTGCATGACCGTTTTTGATTACCCCGCCACATGGGCAGCCACAATCCGACTTCGGAGAATAAAAACACACAGTAATTTCAGTCTATTATCACATAATAAGCATGAGTGCGTGTGAAGATCCCAGACAAACCTTTCCAACATTCAGCTTAGTATTTACCAAAATTATCTCTTGAAAAAGCAAATTTAAAGCTTAATATTTCAAGTTGCGGGGCAATTTTGGTTAGGCTCTACATAAAATCACCCTTAATTCAGTTTCATCCATACACTACTACACAACAATATTTGCTGTAAAAAAAAAGTTCAATTTCAGAAGTGCTACTACTGCTATTATTAAAACTATTGTTGTTGCCGTTAAGTCAGACGTGCTGCAGCTTAGTTTTGTCAACAAAATGTTTACAATCTTTACACAACAAAACAGATATTATATTTCTACCTTGGCAGCTGCTTGTAGTCTGGCCTGACAGCGCTGAACAAGGTGAGGAGCAGCTGTACGCTGGGCAGCACGTGAAACTCAGAGTTGGGCAGAATCTGGGCCGTGTGCCAGTCATCCCCTGCGACAAACACACACACTGATCATCTCACATTATCCCTTTCATCGCCACTGTCGCCTCTTGGCACCACAATGATTTAACACCCATGTTACTGAAAGGCATCAAATGAGGGTCTGGTATCCAGTGACCTTATGTTCTTAATTTTGGGAAGTAAGGATATGTCCTATTTTATGCACGACACAGAGGAATCCCCAATATTGCAGACAAAATCTTTTCTCTACCCAGGTAAGTGTAATGGAAAGTTTTAGCTGAAAAATGTCTGGCATTGAAAGGGTTAAAACATCTAAATATATCCTGTAATTCGCCAATCTATACTGTTGAACTTTGACTTCAGGGTCTGCATTCACATTAAGATAGTATAAGACTTATCATGGTATCTTAGAAGTCCTTCTAAAGTAGTAGGATTTAATAGGACTTTAGAAGGACTTTAAGATATCATGATGATAAGTCTCATACTATCTCAACATGAATACAGACAGGCCCAGGTGTTTATTACAAGAGGTGAGTTGAGAGCTGAGCACTTTAAAAAAAATGCTAAACACCAGATTCTCTTTCAAAATGAAACTAAGAATATCAACAGCAACACCAAGAAAGAAAGAAAGAAAGAAAGAAAGAACATTAAAAAACAACAACCTACAAAGACGAATCACACATAATTGAGAGGATTTAAACAATTTCTCTTGGTAAAAAAGATTCACATAATTGTTTATTTTGCATTCTAGAAATATTATAGCAAAAGAAAGAAATAAAGTTAACTTTTTCCACCCTCATATAATATACTGCCACTCTTACAACAGAAGAAGACACGCACACAATGTAAACTCACCAGAATCAGCCAGTAACACTTTGACGTCTTTCACAGTGATGTTGAACTGGTCATACAGGCGGGACTCAATCTCCGACATTGTGGCGTCCTAAAGAAACAGACCATGAGAAGATGACAAAGGTGAGCCTGCTGGCTAGATCAAAGCAACATACACATTTCAAGCAATCAGTCTCACATGTGCCTTGTTCAAGGCCAAGAGGACGTTAAACCGAAATTCAGCAAGCAATGAGTCGGGATGTATGTAGACGCCAAACAACTTTGTTAACCCCTTCACCGCCAAAGGAAAACAGAGAAATTATTGATTTTCTTATCATAAAATTTAGTCTTGAGAAAATGGTCTAGTCTTATCTTTCCTGACCTGTCCAAACCAAAAGCCACCATTCCAGGGCTATGACATCACAAGTTATGACATCATCAATGACATCACACATCCCTGGGTGACTGACCACTCAGTTGAAGGTGCACATGACATAGGTCAACACACAAAAAATCATAAAAAGTACTCATTCAAAGAGGGGACGTTACATAGGCCGCGAGGCCTACGACTATGAAAGCCTGTCCCTATATACCTACCTACCTACCCTACCTACCTACCATGACTTTGTAGTGCCAATGCTTTTTCCTTTTTTTTCCAATAATGAATTGCAATCTATGCACAAAAACTCTGTGACAAAAAGCACATTGTGCACAGCCTGATAAAGCATATCCTGTTCCTATCATAGGATATTGCCAGAAACCACCAAACACATAAACATACATCATCCTCTGAAGCACATACACAGTCTTCACCTCCAGAGAAACATCCTTGGGCTGATTTTTTTCCTATTATAGTCCCGTCAACAGCTATGTCAGGACTGTCGCAGCGTAAAGTTCAACCACTTATTACAAAACACTCATCAATGTATCTTACCAACGTTCAACAACACAAAATATAGTACAATTCATAACATGACACCAGACCTGTTCACCCCCAAATTGTTTTTTAGTAGTAGTCAAAGCCAAAATTAGTAGTCTCACAGTAAAATTAGTAGTCACTTGACAATACATTGGGCACTTACCGGACAGCAGAGATCAGCGTTTTTTGCAGGTCCATCCATCAAGACGAAGAATCACACAACAGTACTTTTGCTGGTATATGTTATTATTTTATAGCAAACAAAAATCCAGTAGGAAATAATTCATGAAAATGGCCAGCAGTCTGCTCACATTGTCTTACACACGCATTACTAAAAAAAAAAAAAAAAATACACACAAGTACCATCACCACACATGACAGGCTTTTACTGGTCCGGATTATGTGATTTGTAGTAGGCCGACTTGAATTGCTGCAGCTGTTCTTTTGTGTATGTGTGTTGCCCAAACGACCCAGGACGCGACTTCAGCACCAGAAGGCTCTCCAGCGTTTCATCACACATGCATGATCTCTGCTCGGTCTTGTTCTTCCTGACGCAGGAAAAGACGCGTTAAGCTCCTTCGACGTATATTTCTAGAACCAGAACCACACACACACACACACCACTCCTACACTTGATTAAAAGTAAACAACTGACCTGTTGCTGATCCAGTACAAACTGCCAGTTTCAGGAGCTCAGAGGTCACAAGCTGGTTCTGAGGGTTAAAAGTTCTCACCACGATGGGAAATTGCTTTGAATGTGCGTCATTACTGCCATCTGTTGAGATGGTGAACGGCTGGGTCTTCATCCGTGTGATCAAACCGTCATGGGTAGTTAGGGCAATTTCTTTGATCACTGCTGTGGTTTTGTTGCGCGCTGATTGCATCCCTCGAGCAATTTTGGAGTCAGGAAACATGTGGCGAAATGCACGAGGCAGTGAATTAGCAGTCGACAACGGCAAATTCAATTCGGCAATCATTTCACACATCGTCACTTCTGCAGAAACGATTTGCATTTTCAGGTGTTCCTGTGCGGTTTCCTCTGGCTTCTTCTTCTCCATAAATCCGGTGATTGGCACAGTTTTTGTCTGGGACGCGGCTCGACCCACAGCACTTTTGTGGTACATGCTACCGACGTGTTTTTTACAGTCATTTTTGCCCCCATGGCTGCAGTCTAAATCCCGGTAGCACACTTTGCAATAGAAGAACGTTGCACCTTTCTTTGACGGACCCAGACACGGCCACAACTCCGAGTACTCGCTGCGGTATTTCTGGTTTGGTATATTAGTCTTCTTCTTGGGACAACTGCCCTGTGCCGAATCCTCCTTGTCGGTAGGCCTATCACTTTCAGTAGATCCTCGCTTCATTTTCGTCCTCTTCACTCTCTTGTCAACTTTGCTAGGCTTAGCGCGTTTGGCGGACGGAAGATGCGCAGTAGCGATGCGCAGTTGTTATAACTCTTTTAAAAAGCTGGATTGGAGCACCGCCATGCCTCTTAGGCTAGGCGATACGGGAATCGTATTTTCGGTTTAAAAAAAATCGTAGACGGATCGCAAAAATCGTGGAATCGTAATTTTGGTTGAAAATCGTGGCAAATTACGCTAAAATCGTATGGGTGAACAGGTCTGTGACACCTCCATCATTGTACCCTATAGCACATAATTCCAAACAGTGCTGGAAACGTCGAACCATTCCGCTCTATTTATCGGATCCAGGTTTTTTTTTAAAACAGTAAAAAACGGTAACAAACACATACTAGTAAAAAAAGATATATAAAAAATGCCATACAGGCAAATATGCACTGCAGAATGGATCCTTGGGCTGAAGTTCGCTTTCAATACGCAGGGTTTGCACACACACACTCACACACACACATAGTCTTCACCTCCAGAGAGACATCCTTGGGCTGAAGTTCGCTTTCGATATGCAGGGTTCCAAAGTCCACGATCAGCACATTCCCTCCTCTGAAATAATAGAGAGTACAAAAAGGTAAGATATGAATTATCAATTTCAGGTAGACATAAAAATGTATAAAAAATCAAACACACTATCCAAAAGAAAACACACACATACACTCCCGGACCTGTTTACCCCCTACACAAGTCTTGAGTAGTCTGGATAGCTGAAATGAGTAGTTTTGGTGCACAATGTGAAGCTTTATTCATTAAACCATCAAACAATGTTCACTGAAAATGAGTAGTAATCAAGAATTAAAGAGCATTATTTTCAGGTTTGAAGAGTAGTAGAGGTCCAAATTGAGTAGAACACTACTCGAAAAGTGTAGAGTAAACAGGTTGAACCCTAGCACATTGTTTGATCTTGCACACTCTTGCACAAACATACAGATGGATGCACACACTTGTGCGCAAACACACACACACACACACTAACCTGTGCAGAGTTCCAAACTCTGGGATGACAATGTATGGCGATCTCATGTTCAGTGAAATATGGATTGTCTGCAATCAAAGAGAGAACGGTTATCTTGTACTTTACACATACCCCTATCAAACTTTTGCGTTAAAAATTTACACTTCTTCTTCTTCTTCTTCTTTGTTCGCTCAGACAGTTTCCTGTCATATGAGCGTAGATGCGTCATGCTGCCGTTATGCGCCTAACTTAAAAAATAGGTAGGCCCAGCATGTCCGACTTCGGCTGAAGAAATCTTTGTAAGAATTTATAGAGAAAAAAAAGCAGGAGAATGGACCAGTGAGATAAAAATATAGCAGATGACAGTAAGCAAAGGGAAAAGGCAGAGTCAAAGAGAATGACAGAATTAGAGGAAGCTACAAGCACAGAACTTCCAGAAGATGGGGGAACTATTTGTACAAAAGAACCCCTGGTATCCCCATGGGGGAAAACTTTACACTGAGAAGCAACATTCTGCTATTCTCGGAAAAGGGGTTGAGCTGGGATCAGCCTAGGGTTATTTTAATAAAACTGAAAGAAGCAAACTTTGAGGCATCTGGCGCTTTAACAAAGCTACTACAAGGGCATCGCTTTGCGCGAGAGTTCTCTCCTTTCTTAAAAGGTTGATTAATGCTAGTCTTGTATTTCTTAAAATTAGGAGTTGTAAATATGGTTAAGTGCAAAAATAAAAGCAAGTCATGGAAAAAAATATTGCCTTATAGTTCATAAAATACAGTCATTCTGTGGGGGGGAACTATAAGCAGTCAGAATGTGGAGAATTTGCGTGATGTGTTCCAGCAAAGTCTGTAACATATGACTGTAATTTTGTAAGCGATTCTTAGTTTTTGTAAAGCGCCATGAGTAGTACACATAGAACGTGCTCTATATAAATATTCTTTATTATTAAACCCCTGCACTGCCAGAGGAAAACAGAGAAATTATCGATTTTCTTATTATAAAGTTTAAAACAAATCTGTT
>CM065690.1:22367505-22390005 GCA_017654935.2 Phymorhynchus buccinoides | reverse complement strand
AGGGACACACAGCAGCTCTTCACGATCAGCTGAACCTTGTGGGCAACAAACTGCAAACAAAAACATTCCACTGTGAGCATCTCACTCCTTTACTATCAGTTGAACTTTGTGAGCTACAAACTGCAAATAAAAACAATCCCTTGTGAGCATCTCGCTCCTTTACTATCAGTTGAACTTTGTGAGCTACAAACTGCAAATAAAAACAATCCCTTGTGAGCATCTCGCTCCTTTACTATCAGTTGAACTTTGTGAGCTACAAACTGCAAATAAAAACAATCCCTTGTGAGCATCTCACTCCTTTACTATCAGTTGAACTTTGTGAGCTACAAACTGCAAATAAAAACAATCCCTTGTGAGCATCTCACTCCTTTACTATCAGTTGAACTTTGTGAGCTACAAACTGCAAATAAAAACAATCCGTTGTGAGCATCTCACTCCTTTACTATCAGTTGAACTTTGTGGGCTACAAACTGCAAAAAACCCACAATCCCTTGTGAGCATCTCACTCCTTTACAATTAGCTGAACCTAATCCCTTGTGAGCATCTCACTCCTTTAGTATCTACTGAACCTAATCCCATGTGAGCATCTCCCTCCTTTACTATCAGCTGAACCTTGTGGGCAACAAACTGCAAACAAAAACAATCCCTTGTGAGCATCTCGCTCCTTTACAATTAGCTGAACCTAATCCCTTGTGAGCATCTCACTCCTTTAGTATCTACTGAACCTAATCCCATGTGAGCATCTCACTCCTTTACTATCAGCTGAACCTTGTGGGCAACAAACTGCAAACAAAAACAATCCCTTGTGAGCATCTCACTCCTTTACAATTAGCTGAACCGTGTGGGCAACAAACTGCAAACAATCCCTTGTGAACATCTCACTCCTTTAGTATCAGCTGAACCTAATCCCATGTGAACATCTCACTCCTTTACTATCAGCTGAACCTTGTGAACTACAAACTGGAAACAAAACAATCCCTTGTGAATATCTCACTCCTTTAGTATCAGCTGAACCTAATCCATTGTGAACATCTCACTCCTTTACTATCAGCTGAACCGTGTGAACTACAAACTGGAAACAATCCCTTGTGAACATCTCACTCCTTTAGTATCAGCTGAACCTAATCCCATGTGAACATCTCACTCCTTTACTATCAGCTGAACCTTGTGAACTACAAACTGGAAACAAAACAATCCCTTGTGAACATCTCACTCCTTTAGTATCAGCTGAACCTAATCCATTGTGAACATCTCACTCCTTTACTATCAGCTGAACCTTGTGAACTACAAACTGGAAACAAAATACCTTGTGACAGCAAAAGGAAAATGACGAGTCAAAGAGAGTAACAGATTAGAGGAAGTTACAAACACAGAACTTCCAGAAGGTGGGGGAACTATTTTGCAAGAAAGACACTATCGTGGTAACATAGATAGATAGTCAGGGACAGACAGCCGTGAAAACATTAACCAGCTTTCCGCTTCGCCGCTGGTCAAACATACATTCACATCGCTGTTTCCCAACATTACAATTTTTTTTATTTTTCATACAACAAAAATCAAACACTCTGAACCGTCAATCATCATACCTCACGAGGGTATCCAGAAAGGTTGGTGTTGCTGTCATAACCAATGGCATTGAACAATCTCTCTCGTTCATCCTCGGTCAGCGAGTCTAGCCAGTCTGAAAAGACACCAGAACATTGTTATGCAAAACATAACTAAGTTTAATCTGTGTGTGTGTGTGTGTGTGTGTGTGTGTGTGTGTGTGTGTGTGTGTGTGTGTGTGTGTGTGTGTGTGTGTGTGTGTGTGTGTGTGTGTGTGTGTGTGTGTGTGTGTGTGTGTGTGTGTGTGTGTGTGTGTGCGCATGTGTAAGTGTGAGTGCGTGCGTGCATGTGTGTGTGTCAAGTAAAGTCAAGTCAAGTTAAATTTATTTTTATTGACGATAAAGGAATAAGCTAACAGAGCTTTTTTTTTTATCCTGTCGTCACAAAAAAGAGAGAAAAAAGTGAAGAAAATAAACGATGAAAAATAGAAACTGGGGAAAAATCAATGCGTGATGAAGAAATATGTGTGTGTGTGTGTATGTGTGTGTGTGTGTGTGTTATGTGTGTGCACATGCCAGTATGTGCAAGTGTACTCATGCCTTTTGAATTTGCATTAAGTACATAATGTATGGGTGTACAAATGTTTGAGTGTGTTATGAAAAGGAGAAGAGAGTTCATAGAAAAATGTGAAGAAATAGAAAAGGACACTGAGAGGAAGAGAGGAGAGGAGACAGACACACAGGTACAGTAACAGAGAGATATAGAAAGACTGTGTGCTCTGAGAGAGAGAGAGAGAGAGAGAGAGAGAGAGAGAGAGAGAGAGAGAGAGAGAGAGAGAGAGAGAGAGAGAGAGAGAGGGGGGGGGGGGGGGGGGTCGAGTATACAATGAGTAAAATATATGAACTACATAGAATATCTATGCAATGTTGCCTTATTATCTATATGTACTGTAGCAATCAAAGAGCATCTCCACAATAAACAAATTCTAGCCCAGCTATCCACAACAGCAGCTGCCCCTTCTGCTATCTGGCAGTCATGGTCAGAAACAACAGAGTGACATAAATAGAATATTAATATATAAAAAAAAAAAGCCCAGTGAATCTTGCCTTCAGACTCGTAGTCGAGTTCAATGTCTTCATCGTCATCGTCACCGAACAAGAAGCTAAAAAAGCCGGAATTCTCTTTCTTCCTTCGGGCTCTTTCCGGCGCTTCCAGAGAAAACTGAAAATGAGCGCACACAATTCAGATGAAAAGTTCATGATATTACACTGACTTGGTATTATTTTTGTGATTTTTTTTTTTTTTAATAAATGAAATCAACAAAGAGGAGGAAAAAACCCCAACAGAAGCAGGATCCAAAACATGAGGTGGATATTAAAATAACAGAAACAAATTAACATGCATAAAATATTTAACATAATAACTGGAATGAAAAAGTGCAAGCTTTTAATTCGCTCTCAAAATAATAAGTCTTCGAAGCAGACTAAATACTAGCAGATCAAACAACATAACAAAAAGAATCTTTTACAACCCAGATATTGATATCAGTCAAATGTTGAAACTGAGTTCTATTCTACTCGTAAATTCTTGTAAACTGAATTTGTATTCATATTTCTTCTATACCCTATACCAGATATTGATATCAGTCAAATGTTGAAACCGAGTTCTATTCTACTCGTAAATTCTTGTAAACTGAATTTGTATTCATATTTCTGCACCCTAAGTGCTCCCCCCCCCCCCCCCCCCCCCCCCCCGGGGAGTGAGAGTGATGTCTTTGGTGAAGATATTCTCCCATGGTACTAGACGAGTTAAAGACCTCCTCCGACATTTGTGTTTCTGCATTCCCTTTTCTCCTACATTATCTTTCGGATGACCTCCTCTTTTCTCCTACCCTCTGTGCCTTATTATAATGTGACTAATAATATAGAAAGAAAACAATTATAACAAAATCTGAATTTTGTGTCAAATTTAGAGGGTGCGCCTTATAGTCCGTAACATACGGTACATATGTGTCTGTTTGTCACTTTTTATTGATCTCCCTGCTGCATTCAGCGGACACATTCCAGTTTTGGAGGAGGTGGTTGCACTGACCTCGAGGCGCGCGTGCTGCCTGGCGATGAGGATGTTGGTCACATCCAGGCTCTCCTCCAGCTCCCACAGCATGGCCCTGGCCGACTCCTGGTCCCCCTGCTCCAGGCTCTTCTTGTACAGGGACCTGTACTTCTTGTACCGCGACCTGACACACACACACACACAAACCACATGGAAAGTCAAGAATAACCTGTCAACAAGGCTGACGAGAAACATGTGTTCACAAGCTTCCTAGTATCCAGACCTGTTTACCCCTATTTTGCAAATTTGTAATTTCTGAAACAAAAAACAGTAATTTTGAAAAATAAACTGTAGTCCAATGCGCGGCTGATTCTTTTTCTTCACAAAACCCGATTAACAAGAAAACTATTTGTAACTACACAATTATATACAAGCAATAATGCACTGGGAGAAACAGTGATGTTGAACAGTTACTCTGGACTGAAAAAGCTACCCAGTAAAGTTGTATGCTGTCAAATACTGCCTACCAGTAGCTTCCGTAATTTTCAGACTATAAGGCGATTTTTTTTCTCTTCAATTTCAACCTATGCGCCCGATATATAAGCGCGTCCTATTTGCGGATAAAAACATGCGAAGAGGGAGGCAGAGATTGCAGCACACAATACACTAAACATCGAAAGTGTTCACTAGTCGCCGATACAACAGTCACTCACTTCGAAATCCTTCAAAGTCCGTAATATTGTCCGAAATACCGTCCAACAGGTGCCATTTATCGGACATAAAAATCATCGTTGCAGACCTTAAAATGCCCTACTTCTACCTATTTTCGCAAATAAAAGTGCAAACAAAACAAGAAGTCGCACAAAACAGAATTTCGTTGAATTGAAATGGGAGCATTCTCTCGTTAGTCACTACAGTAATGGCACTCGGCAAGCATTTATCGAACGCTTACAGGCTTCAATTTGTTTTTATTAAACATTTTATTCCTTCTTCATACATTTTACAAATAACATTTATATATATGTATGATTCAACTTTCGTGAATAATAAACAGTGGGCTTCAAATGTTGACTTTCTTTTGGCAGGTTTGTATGACCTTATAAACAAGGGCACCCTTTTTTTTCCTCCAGATTTTTCTTGTAAATCACCAGGGCCTATGTCCTATAGGATTTAATAGGACTTTTGGAAGAGCTTCTAAGTTAGCATCATGCTAAGTCTCATGCTATCTCAACGTGAATACAGGCCCTGATTCATATTTTACACACAAGCGCTTAATAGTCCAAAAAATATGGTACTACTACACAAAGCCACAAACAAAAAATGATTTTTTGTGGGTGGCTGATTTCAAAGTGCTGCCATGTTTTTATGTTAATTTCTAATACAGTGGAACCTCCCTTATAAGACCTCCTATTATAAGACTCCCTTCCACATAAGACCTACTTCTCTGAGACATTGCCCTTCTTTGCAAGTACTAAAATTACCTCCCTTGTAAGACCCCTCCCTTATAAGACCTCATTGTGGATGATTTTATAAGGTCTTATAAGGGAGGTTCCACTGTATGACTTTAACCCTTTCGCCGCCAGCCATTTTCAGCAAATAATTTCCATTAAACTTACCTGGGTAGAGAAAAAAATCTGTGTAATATTCGGGATTCTTCTGGGACATATTTCACCCAATGACTCCCAACCATTCGAACCAGGAATCGATCCCAGTTCCCGAGAGATGGGAATTAACTCCGAACGTCACACCAAATCTTTTCATTAAAAAAATCACCCAGAATAAAGTCTAACTCACATTTCATTTCTGAAAGATGCATATTGAATAGCAATGATGATATTATTATTCCAAAGCTAACACACTGTCACACAACAAACCATGAATTGGAATAAAAAATCCGTAATGGCACTCCGAGCATCGCGCCGAGTCAATACTGCGCACGTCACGTGGAAAGAAGAAAAAAATTGGGGGTCACTTCGAAAAATCCGTTCCAAAAGACTAGTGGGTGCTTTCCCTTGCTGTAAGAACCAAAAACGGACCACTGAGAGTCAGGAACAGGAAGAACTAACTTAGTATATTGCATTGTGGGTAGGGAGAAAGTGAAAGTGAACTACCCCCACCTCCCAAAATGAAGAGAATAGGGTCTTTGGATAAGAGACCCTGATAAGAGACCCTTTTAGTGTGCTAAATCATTGTGGTGCAAACATGCAACGTTGGTGGTGAAAGGGTTAATCTCTGCGTCTCTCCCTACCTGTGTTCCTTGATCCGCTCCCAGGAGAAGGGCCGGATGACCTCCTCCAGGACGGCGGTGAAAGGGTTAATCTCTGCGTCTCTCCCTACCTGTGCTCCTTGATCCGCTCCCAGGAGAAGGGCCGGATGACCTCCTCCAGGACGGCGGTGAAAGGGTTAATCTCTGCGTCTCTCCTTACCTGTGTTCCTTGATCCGCTCCCAGGAGAAGGGCCGGATGACCTCCTCCAGGACGGCGGTGAAAGGGTTAATCTCTGCGTCTCTCCCTACCTGTGCTCCTTGATCCGCTCCCAGGAGAAGGGCCGGATGACCTCCTCCAGGACGGCGGTGAAAGGGTTAATCTCTGCGTCTCTCCTTACCTGTGCTCCTTGATCCGCTCCCAGGAGAAGGGCCGGATGACCTCCTCCAGGACGGCGGTGAAAGGGTTAATCTCTGCGTCTCTCCCTACCTGTGCTCCTTGATCCGCTCCCAGGAGAAGGGCCGGATGACCTCCTCCAGGACGGCGGTGAAAGGGCGGTGCTCCTTGATCCGCTCCCAGGAGAAGGGCCGGATAGGTTAATCTCTGCGTGATCCGCTCCAGGAGAAGGGCCGGATGACCTCCTCCAGGGGCGGTGACCTTAATCTCTGCGTCTCTCCCTACCTGTGGATCCGCTCCCAGGAGAAGGGCCGGATGACCTCCTCCAGGATGGCGGTGAAAGGGTTAATCTCTGCGTCTCTCCATACCTGTGCTCCTTGATCCGCTCCCAGGAGAAGGTTCGGATGACCTCCTCCAGGATGGCGAGGTCTCTCCCTACCTGTGTTGAGCTCCCAGGAGAAGGGCCGGATAAAAGTACCTGAGGGGTAGAAGGGCCGGATACCTCCTCCAGGATGGCGGTGAAAGGGTTTGCGCCTTGGAAATCGCAGATTAACCCCTTGACTGCCAGAGAAAATTAAAGAAAAATTCATTGTACAAATCACGCCATGAAAAAGACAACCGATAGAGCCAGTCTGGCAAAATGGTCTGGGGATATAACTCTCTTGATTGTGTTAGAGCAAAAGTCAGCATATCAGAGTTATTCCACTTCATCTGATGACGTCATCAGTGATGTAATCAAGTCAGTACGTGATACGTTATATGGCAGTCAAGGGGTTAACGGTAATAACCCCTTCCCTTCCAGACCCTGTCTACTGTGGGCATTATGATGTCATCATTTTTCATGTCACACCTTTTATGATGTCACACCTCTTTTGATGTCACACCTTTGGAATGCTAGGTTTTTGCCTAAGAAGGTCAGGAGAGATGTGTCTCTAGACAGTTTTGTCAGATTGAGTCTAACATGTCTCTTTTCACTTTTATAATTTAAAAAAGAATCTCAATTTTTTTGTTCAGGCAGTGAAGGGGTTAATGAAATGTATTCTTCCATACTTGTATTAAAACCAGAATAAGGACCAGCCACCATGGCGTAGTGGTTAGCATCACGGACTACTGGCTGGGAGGTCTTGGGTTCGAATCCCATCAGAGGCGAGGGTTTTTTCGGTCCTGGACCAACTCCTACCCAGAGTGAGTGGCTGTGGGCTCAATGGGGAGACTGAAACCACACAGTCAAGCTTCATCCGCTTAATGGATGCGATTCTGAGAGTGTTGCTCTAATTTCAAAACCAACACTCAGGCTGTAGTTCACTTCATCTGATGACGTCATCAGTGATGTAATCAAATCAGTACGTGATACGTTATATGGCAGTTAACGGGTGCCTAAGAAGGTCGGACCTGGTTAACGCCGGGATATCATTAAGACAGGAAGCGTAGAATACAGCCCTGCCATGCAGTCTCAGACCGATACGGAACTCCATAGCATCATCATCATCATAATCATCCGCCTCATTTCCATCAATCATTAAAAAAAAAAGGTCTCAAATTCTGTGGCTTAGCAAGCCCTGCTCTCATGGTGACCTCAGTTTCGGTTTCCAATCCAGCCTATGCCTTGGTGCGTTCGGGTCAAAGTCATGGCGATCAGTGTGTTCTGGGGAGCTGTCGTTTGACGGTCGTGGTGGCGCCCTCGGAGGAGGACCTCACTCACGCTGGCTCCGCGACCAAGAGAATAGTGTCGTCAGTAGGGGGCTTAGTAGGTGGTGTCCTGAACAGGCTCTACTGAACTCCACCGAGGTGACTCAGCAGCAGTGCAGTGTCTCCTCGGTTGGTTGGTTGCCTCCTGACGGACTAACATAGATTCACTCCCCTTGAACTGCTGGTCTCGGATTCTGCGACCTGAAAGTGCGGGGGTGTGGCTAAAGGCACGCACGCATGACATCCGGTCTTTCCACGCGAAAATAATCAATAAGTACAAGAAAGAATGAAAACTAAAATACGGAAATGCCGACATATGCTCTTATTTTTTCCTTCTTTCTTTTAATAATTGATTATTTCCGTACAGAAAATCTGGATGTCGTGTGTATGTGCGCTTCGCCTATGTGCAAGGGTGAAACCTGGGAAAAGTGAAAAGCAGGAAGGTGAGGGTTCCAGCAGCCGCCATTGTGGGATACAACTTTAATCTTTTTTTAACAGTAAAACCACCTTTTTTTCCATTACAGTGGAATTGCTCGTCATTAAAGTATTCTCAACCATACAACTTCAGGATTTCCTAAAAAACAACAAAGACAAAATCGGGATTCCCGCTTTTCCTGACGGGTGGCTTTATTCATGTATATACATACATCACACCATTAGTGAAATGATCAATAATTGCCGATAAACGGCAGGTGAACATTACTGGACGAAGAAGAAATGTTGGAGTAATTTGCTTTTATCAACATACAAAAACAGCAAAACAAATTATAAAAAAACAAGCTTCCAGCATTGTTGTGAGAAATAAGCACTAGCTACCTGCTGCCTGGACAGGAGGATTTCAATCTCCTCCAGCGTGAAGTCGGCAAACACCTTGGGCAGCGTGAAGCCGTTCTCCGTGCACACGATCAGCCTGGCCTGCGCAGCCACCGGCTCGATGACTGAAAGTCAAACACCCCATGTTACGCCTCAATAACCCCCCCCGTGGGGATACCGGGGGTCTTTTGTATAAATAGTTCCCCCACCTTCTGGAAGTTCTGTGCTTGTAACCTCCTCTAATCTGTCATTCTCTTTGACTCTGCCTTTTCCCTTTGCTTACTGTCATCTACTATCTTTCTGCCTTACCGGTCCATTCTCCTGCCTTTTTTCACGAAAAACACTTTCAAAAACATTTCCTCCAGCCGAAGTCGGACTTGCTGGGCCTAACTATTTCTTAGTTAGGCGCATAACGGCAGCATGATACATCTGCACTCATAATTGACAGTAAACTGTCTGAGCGATCGAAGAAGAAGAAGACGAAGAAGACACCTCAATAAAACACATTTTCTCCATTCCCCTCATGTCCACTGCTCCCTTTTCACTGCCCTTTGGGCTGAACTATGTTCACAAGAAACAGAAATTACCTTTTTCTGCTGCCATTTCATGACTAAAGCTAGCGCCACACATGCATGAAATCATATGGGGCTGCGATCCGACCGGGCCGAGTCATGATTCATGTGAAATACTTCTGTTTAAAAATTATTATATTTTCACTCACTATACTCCAGTAGACCCAATACATGAATTTCACGTGAATCATGACTCACATCGTCACAATCGCATCACATTCAGATCCTAATCGTATGTAGTGTAGCAGGCCCTTAAAGGCCCTTAAAGTGTGGATATAGCAACATGTCATTGATCAATATATGACTTTGTACAAAAATGTATTTCAGATTTTTCAGTCACAATATAAAGGCAACCGACAGACTGTCAGATAAATTTGAGGAATCGTCACTTACTGAAATCAAACTCTTCTTCAAAGATGTTGTGCGAGTCGATGGACATGCGCAAAAGATTCTGTAAAAAATAAAAAAGACACACTATAAGGTTACAATAAGCAACAACATAATCTTGACTTGAGACAGATTTAGAAAAAAAAGATAGGGGAGGGGAAAAAGGCTATGCACACAAGCGAAGACAAAATATAAAATAAAACAAGATATTTACCAGGAGAAACAAACTTGACAATATATAGCGTTTCATCTAGGCTATATGACTTCAAAACTTTTTTCAGCATGAAATTGTTTACATAACAAAATCAAACTTCTTTTTGTGGGTTCTAATATCTAAAAGGCATATCAACTTCTTTTACACACAGAACAGAAACACACACAACACACAGAACGAATTAATGAATGGACTTTTTAAAAAGTTACTTTTAAACATGGTAAGGTTCAAGTATGCATAATCATGCAAGTGCACACTGATGTGCTTTCATGCACGCACGCACGCACGCATGCGCGCACACACACACGCACAGAGTTCTTATAGATCTGGGCCTAATGATTAGTATGCGACAGCTTTAACGCTTGTCGCCTCAGGGAGTTGTCAGAGGCAGGGAATTGCCGTAGGATCAATGTGTGGAATTTTTGTCACAGGGTGTTGGTGGCAGCAGGGAATTGTGTGTGTGGAATTGTCAGCAGCAGGGAATTACCGTAGGATCAATGTGGGGAATTGTCAGTAGCAGGGAATTACTGTAGGATCAGTGTGTGTAATTCTTGTCAGTGGCAGGGAATTGCCGTAGGATCAATGTGTGGGGAATTGTCAGTGGCAGGGAATTGCCGTAGGATCAATGTGTGGGGAATTGTCAGTGGCAGGGAATTGCCGTAGGATCAATGTGTGGGGAATTGTCAGCGGCAGGGAATTGCCGTAGGATCAATGTGTAGAATTTTTGTCAGCAGCAGGGAATTGCCGTGGGATCAATGTGTGGGGAATTGTCAGTAGCATTGAATTGCTGTAGGATCAATGTGGGAAATTTTTGTCAGCGGCAGCCTCTCTTCTTTCAAGTCCTCCCTCAAAACAACTCTCTTCAAAACATAATCTTTCTCCTCCTCCTCCTGCAAAGGTTATCCATTGAGTCATGTGTGTGCGTGTGCGCGTGTGTGTGTGTGTGTGTTTTGTTGGTGTGTGTGTGTGTGTGTGTGTGTGTGTGTGTGTGTGTGTGTGTGTGTGTGTGTGTGTGTGTGTGTTTGACCTCAAGTTCGTGTGAGTGTTTTGTGTGTTGTCTAGCTTTTCATTTTGTTAGTATTGTTTTTATCATGATTGTAAGCGCTTAGGGCTTTTGTTAAGATTAAGCGCCCTAAATATTCATTATTATTATTATTATTATTAATTGTCGTAGGATCAATGTGTGGAATTTTTGTCAGCAGCAGGGAATTGCCGTAGGATCAATGTGTGGAATTTTTGTCAGCAGCAGGGAATTGCCATAGGATCAATGTGTGCAATTTTTGTCAGCAGCAGGGAATTGCTGTAGGATCAATGTGGGGAATTTTTGTCAGCAGCAGGGAATTGCCGTAGGATCAATGTGTGGAATTTTTGTCAGCAGCAGGGAATTGCCATAGGATCAATGTGTGCAATTTTTGTCAGCAGCAGGGAATTGCTGTAGGATCAATGTGGGGAATTTTTGTCAGCAGCAGGGAATTGCTGTAGGATCAATGTGGGGAATTTTTGTCAGCAGCAGGGAATTGCCGTAGGATCAATGTGTGCAATTTTTGTCACAGGGTGTTGGCAGCGGCAGGGAATCGTGTGTGTGGAATTGTCAGCAGCAGGGAATTGCTGTAGGATCAATGTGTGGAATTGTCACAGGGTGTTGGCGGCAGCAGGGAATCGTTTGTGGGGAATTGTCTCGCGGGGAATTGCCCACGGGGAAGTGTCATGTAAAGTCACACACATACTTGTGCGCACACGTACACACAAATACATGTGTGGCGACACAGAGAAATGTCATATAACTCACATACATACTTGCGTGCGCACACGCACGCGAGCACACACACACACAAACCCACCCTCCATCCATCTGTGTTGAGGCGTGAGCGCAGCAGATGCTGTTCGGGAATGTAAGGGTTCCAGTAAACAGAGAGATCATCCAGCTTGAGAAGCTGCAACATACATAATACCAAATGTCAACAGCACATCTCGCCGTCCGCATGCAAAAGAGACGCAACTCAAAATTGGTCAACTTTGATGTCTTGAACTTACCAGATGATCTAGACAAGCTGCATCATCTAACAAAGCTGTAAAACAAGAATTTGCAAATATAACACTGATTGTGATGCTAAATTAACAAAACAAATGACACGATTTGACCTGAAATGACCAAAATGTTGAGTTTTCCATTCATCATGTGAAGTGACGTCTTTCGACTTACGTCTCTTTTGCATGCGGGCGACGATATGTTCTTTTGATGGTGACTTTTTGCAAACTTGACCCGTGCGCTTTGCGCCCATGAAAAAAACAATTCACGGAATTGAGAAAATCTGCTGCCTGGCATGAACTAAATTGATAGCTAGGTTTCCCAAGTCAAGATAGACAAGTCTCTGTGAATAGAAAATTTAACAAAAAATTACAACAAAACCCCGCAAAATTCCGCTTCTTCTTTCTTTGATGGTTATGTTGTTGAAAACCAAGAACTTGGGGGATCCAGTCTGGTGGATTAATAGAAATGACCTACTTGGCTACCCGGATGATGAGATTAGGTCATCAATGTCGGTAATATTATGCACAGCATAGAGCATATGGAAACGCATAACACAAACCTGTTGAACTTATCAATTAAAAAAAAAGAAAAGAATAAACTTACTTCAATGGAATGTAGTGATCACATTTCATGCGCATAATTATATAAGTGCTCACCTGCATGCATGCGCGCTTGACGTAAGTAAATTAATAACAAATAACAAGTAAACATAGTACACACAGTCAGTCTCTCTCTCTCTCTCTTGTATGTGCTCTGCACCTCATGTTTGTAGGCTGGAGGCCTGACATTAAATGTGTACAATCATCAACTCTCCCTCTTTCTCCAACTTTGTTAACGAGAGGAATCAATGTAATTTAGCTAAAGTTATTCTGAGTTATCATCAGGGTATTTATTTTTATTTTTTGCTTGAATGTTGTGCTGTTTTTAATGTACATGTCCCCATATGGATAGGCCGGAGGCCTCACATTAAAAATCCAGTGTTCCAACACACAGACACAGATGCAACAAACACACATCCAAACACACACACATACACCCCCCCCCCCCCCACACACACACACACACACTCCTGGCTTTCCATTCGTTCAATGAATGACATGCGTACTGTCAAACAGATGCGGCTACACTAGTAGTAGATCAGAGATTTTCCATTTTTACTTTCTTTCTGAAGGAGCATCTAAATCTTCATGGCACGCCTGATACTTGAACACCGGATTCACATTTCATCCGGCCATGCACAAGAATAAATTTTTAGTGACAGGTGGAGAAATAATCAAAGAAAGACAAGGGGTGGGGGTGGGGGTGCGTGTGTGTGTGGGGGGTGGGGTGGGGAGATAGACACAGAGAGAGACAGATACAAAAATAGGAAAGAGAGATAGGAGAGAGAGGGGGTGGGAGAGGAGAGAAAGAGACATGCACACACAAAGAGAGGAAAGAGATATGAGAAAGAGGGGGGAGGTGAATTAAAGAAAGGCAGAGGAAGGAGGAGGGTGGGGAACAGAGTGAGACAAAGTGAGACAAAGTGAGAAAAAAGAGATGTGAGAGAGAGGGGGGAGGAGAAAGACAGACAGACAGACACTAACACAGACATACAGAAAGAGAAAAGAGGATAGACAAAATACATATGGAAAACACAGACAGAAAGACAAACATATACTGATGATATAGACAGACACTAGAGAATAAAAAACCAAAGCAAAATGAATGTAGGTGTGAAGCAGGTATCAAATGAAAACACCTAAAGGAAAAAACCAACAACATTGACCTGGGGCCAAACGCAGTCAGCCACTGGGCTCACATTTCTAATGACCACACAAGAAAAACATTTCAAACATGCAGATGATTAGAAGAAAACAACTGCGTAGAATTTCTATTAATTTGTACTCAGCATTTGTTCATACAAGGACGTCAAAATATTTTTTTGTTAGGTGGCTCAAGGCCTTTGTGATGCATGCATTTGTTTTTGTGCGCACTTGCATGGGTATGCATGCATGAATGCATGCATGCAAACACATGTACACACATACACAAACAAATGTAAATGATGTTGGACATAAATTAACAACGCTAAACAGGTTGCAAGGGATTTTTTCTTTCTTTCTTTCTTAATTAAAGAGCATAATCATCAATTTTGAAGTGTAGCAGAGGTCCAGATTGTGTAAAATGATATTCAAAAACTGAAAAAGTAAAGAATTATTACAAGGCAGGTGGATGCATCGTGCCTCCATACGGGGAGCTGGATGACCCCGCCCCCTCCATGAGTCTCTCCATGTGGGGATACCAGGGGGGGTCTTTCGTAAAACAGTTCCGCCACCTTCTGGCAGTTCCATGCTTGTAACTTCCTCTAATTGGTCACTCTTTGACTCTGCCTTTTCCTTTTGCTTTCTGTCATCTACTATTATGTACTATCTTTCTCACTTATTGGCCCATTCTCCTGCCTTTTTTCAAAAATACCTTCCAAATAATTTTCTGCTTTGAGCTCCTCCAAAATCAGAATGTGTCGGCTGTACGCAGCAGGGAGACCAGTGAAAACTGAAAACCGGACACATATGTACCTTACTCATTATGGCCATATGGCCATGGAACGCAGAAGAAGAAAAAGAACAAGCTTGGGTGAAAGCAAAACATTCTCTCGATCCTAAAATGACATGTTTCAATGTTCTCCGAGTCTTCCCAATCCTGAAGTGGTGACCACATTAAATAATTTCCAGTGTGTGTGTCTGTGTATACAGGGTGGGTAGGGATAGTGTTAGAATTGCATGCCTATTACCTTGTTTTAATCTGCCATCAATGTTGGCAGAAATGGTTGCTTTATATAAGACCGTGGATCCAGATGACAAGATGACTGATCCTGAAGACTTGATCAGCTTTTCGAATCCTGATTTCAGGAGCACTCCTGAACAACTTTCACCCATGAACAGGGTTTGAAAGATCCCTTACCCAGAGATTTATAACAGACAATGCCTACAAAAGGATGACGGAACTTATCCATCATGGGGCTGTCATTAACCCTTTCACCACCAAAGTCGCATTTTAGCACCACAATGATTTAACACTAAAAGGCATCAAATTGGGTATTTTATCCCAAAACCCTATTGTCTTAGTTTTGGGAAGTAAGGATAGACCTTATTTTATGTATGCCACAGAAGAATCCCCAATACTGCGGATGGATTCTGTTCTCTACCCAAATAAATTGAATGGAAATTTTTGGCTGAAATATGGCTGGCAGTGAGAGGGTTATGGGGCTACCTTGTGGAGCATGTTCGGAGCAGTGGATGTTCCGCGGGGCTCCCACTTGGAGTCGGTGGAGCAGAGCAGGATCTGCTTGAGCATGATGCCACAGGCGAACGGGTGGTCCGGGTTGCTGACTGTGTCTTCATAGCGAATGTGGATGTGACGCACCGACACCTGAAACAAAATGCTCACATTGATGTGGCAGACAGATCGACAGACAGATAGAGTGTGCGTGCACCCACGGCCGCTAGCAGGTGTGTGTGTGTGTGTGTGTGTGTGTGTGTGTGTGTGTGTGTGTGTGTGTGTGTGTGTGTGTGTGTGTGTGTGTGTGTGTGTCTGTGTGTGTGTGTGTGTGTGTGTGTGTCTGTGTGTGTCTGTGTGTGTGTGTGTGTGTGTGTGTGTGTGTGTGTGTGTGTGTGTGTGTGTGTGTGTGTGTGTGTGTGTGTGTGTGTGTGTGTGTGTGTGTGTGTGTGTCTGTGTCTCTGTGTGTGTGTGTGTGTGTGTGTCTGTCTGTCTCTGTCTGTGTGTGTGTGTGTGTGTGTGTGTGTGTGTGTGTGTGTGTGTGTGTGTGTGTGTGTGTGTGTGTGTGTGTGTGTGTGTGTGTGTGTGTGTGTGTGTGTAAGTGTGTGCGTGTGTGCATGCTTGCGTGCGTGCGTGTTTCAATGCCAATTTATCGAGCACTATATAAATATCAGTTTATTATTATTATATTCAGAGGCACACATGCAAGAGAACAATGGTGTGTGTGTGTGTGTGTGTGTGTGTGTGTGTGTGTGTGTGTGTGTGTGTGTGTGTGTGTGAGTGTGAGTGTGAGTGCATGTGCGCGTGAGTGTTTCAACGCCGATTTATCGAGCACTATATAAATATCCGTTTATTATTATTATATTCAGAAGCACACATGCAAGAGAACACGCATGGTGACAATCACACAGTGACACACACACACATGCATGAGCAAACACACACACACACACATAAAGAAAAGCAGAGAGAGAAAGAGACAGAGAACACTGTACTGAACTATTAAAAATGTTTTATTGTATATTCTTACATAGAAAGAAAGAGACTGAAAGACAGACGTTCAATCAGATGAGTAGAGGCAGAGAGAGAGAAAGACCTATGCACAAAAACATGCGCGCCATACACACACACACACACACACGCGCGCATGGGTGCTCCTGGGACATTCAAAAACTCCTGCAAGGCAGGGGTCCAGGGTCGCCCAGGCTCCAGCTGAACGCAGGGACAGCGCCCCTCCTGGGGGTTCTGAGGGGCAATGCCCCCTGGAAGCTGAAGGGAAACAACAGTTTCCAATGTAATTGACAGGCTCTCGTTGCACTTTCACTTCTAGTTAAACTGCATGACCCGTATAACCAGCAAAACGCATCTTCTCAAATTCTCATAATCCGGCAATCAGCCGGCTCGAGGCAATACAAAAATCCTGAACTTCAGGACATCCTGAAAGCAGGAGCATCCATGCACACACACACACACACACACACACACACACACACACACACACACACACACATACTTTACCTGCACCCGATGGATGAAACTCTGTGTGAGTTTCTCAAACAAGGATGGGTCTTCCTCAGCCTTTGAAGCTGCAACAATCAATCAATCAATCATTCATCTTAATTATTTCCATAAAACATACATTTGTTTGTTTGCTGCTACATTAAACCAATACAACAGAACATAACAAGCACAACACAATGCCAAAGATGGCTGATAAACCCTGTCTTATAAGTAATAAACACAGTGGAGAACTATTAACTCAAAAACGGATAACTCAAAAACACTGGATAACTCATGATAATTTTTGGGTCCCAGCATAATAATCTCTATGAAGAAAAGTCTTTTTAAGTCAAAATATTGGCTATATCAAAATAAAACTTCAGTCCCTTCAATTTTGATGTAAGCGATTTTTACTGTATTAAAATGACCTCCATTTTTATGGAAACAATTTTTACACTTTTAGCGCTGGTCCCCAAATACGCAGCACGTGGCAGAGACCTAAAGCCTTCCTCCGAAGTCGGAGTGTGGCTGCCCAAGTGGCAGGGCAATCAAAAATGGTCACACAGTGATACACGGAATGTTTTCATCCCTAGCTGTTGCATTTGTACCATAGTGTTCAAGTGCTTCGGCTGTTGGGATGATCCCTGGAGTCTTTAAGCCAGGGTACAACAAGACAACAAACAAATGGCCTCCAAACTGTGCATTCTGTACAAATAACTTCCATTCTGTATGTTTACTATATGGGTAATCATTTTTATATAGTAAATCATACTGATAACATATAACTGCAGGGTTTGAAATCTTTTACATTTCTGCTGTAAATGTGTTTCACAACTATTATCAATTGAAAACATTTACAAAATGTTTGTCCACAGCCACATGTGCATTTCCAGTGAATACTTGTTTACTCCACATGTATAATATATGCCTACCAATACTTGACAAGCAAGCATTCAAACATTCGTGTGTTTATGCCACGAAAGGTGCATCTGTGTACATGCATGTGTGTGTGTGTGTGTGTGTGTGTGGAAGAAGAGAGGGTGAGATTAGAGAAAATAGGATATGTAAAGAATGTAGCATGAATACTGTCGGTGATGACTTTCATTTTGTTTTACAATGCCCAAAATTTAGTCAACTTCGGAGAATGTTTATTGCTAACAAATATCGATTTTGTTTATCAATGTTTAATCTTTGCAATTTGTTCGAAGCTAACAAGAAAACACAACTTAAATTGAGTAAATTCATAAAACAGGCTAAAGTTGTTTAAAATTCATTTCATGTGAATAATTCTAAAAACATACATTTGTTGTTTTGATTTAAATTACTATGTGAAATGTAATTTTTAAATCTAAACAAGTGTTTAATCTCTTTTTATCGTTTGATATGATATGACCCAATGCATCATTTTTGTTTTGTATTGTATCCTCCACACCCCAATAGGGGT
The DNA here is from genome assembly GCA_017654935.2 of Phymorhynchus buccinoides. Taxonomy (NCBI): domain Eukaryota; kingdom Metazoa; phylum Mollusca; class Gastropoda; order Neogastropoda; family Raphitomidae; genus Phymorhynchus; species Phymorhynchus buccinoides. The sequence continues at coordinate 22,371,902 of CM065690.1, read as the reverse complement.
AAAAGGAGTAAACATCGCCTAAAATCTTTATCCTTGTCAAATAGTTTTCCAGTGTCCAAAAAAACAAAAAACAAAAAAACACACCTAAACTTGAAACTTGTGTGTGTGTGTGTGTGTGTGTGTGTGTGTGTGTGTGTGTGTGTGTGTGTGTGTGTTGTGTGTGCATGTGTGTGTGTGTGTTGTGTGTGCATTGTGTGTCCATGCATGTGTGTGTGTGTGTGTGCATTGTCTATCCACCTATTATGTGAGTGTGCGAGTGTGTGTGTGTGTGTGTGTGTGTGTGTGTGTGTGTGTGTGTGTGTGTGTGTGTGTGTGTGTGTGTGTGTGTGAGAGAGAGTGTATATGTATGTGTGTGTGTGAGTGTGAGTGTGTGTGTTTGCGTGTGTGTGTGTGTGTGTGCGAGTTAAAAAGTGAGTAGTGTGTGTTAGTGAATCAGTTAGTGTGTGAATGTGTGCGCGTGTGCGTGTGTTTACATGAGAACACTCTGAGCATGCATTCCTGCACAAAGGTGCCCAATTACATATCTGTGAATATTCTCCGAACAATCACATGATAAGACGCATTATTTTTTTATTGAATGACCCAAACAGAGCATCTGCAGCATAGACACAAAACAGTCACCTCTACTACAGTTGATGCATTTGATTTGTAATAATGCAAGATGACTCAACTATTGTACACTACAGCCTGACACAAATAGACCTTTAGCTAAATCTCCGCGGATGACTCAAAGTGTGACATGCAACAGCTGGACACCAACCAATCTCATTTGCATAATTTACGAAAGCAGCTGCTGCTAGGAAATCCATAAAAACAATCACTGGCTGAAATACTGGGTGCATAATATACAATAAGGGTTACACAATGACACCATTGAGTGTGTCTGTCTCAAAAGAGCAACCAGTCTCATTTGCATAATTTACGAATGCAGCTGCTACAAGGAGATCCATATAATAAACAATCACTGGAAGTCATACCAGGTGCATAAAAAAAATTAAAAAAATTAATATACATTAAGGGTTATAAAAATTAATGACACCCATTGAGTGTCTGTCTCAAAAGAGCAACACGATTCGCAACTGTCTCATGGGGGGGGGGGGGGGGGGATACAAATTGGTGAAAAGAGTTATACAAAATTGGGACAGCAAGTGAAACACCAAACTATAGCCATAAAATCCAACTGGGAATCTATAATGTAACAACACCCCCACCTCCCCACCAATCTCTCTCTCTGGTTTTGTATATTGTGGCCCACGGCCAATGTACATCAAGACATTTTACCAATGTCCAGTGTTTTCTCCCCCCTCCCCCTCCCCCTCTCTCTCTCTCTCTCTCTCTCCATGATGAAAAATAAGAAGCATTAAACCAACAGAAAAAAGAATCAATCAAAACCTTAATACTAAAACAAGAGCTCTTGTATCGCAAAAAAACAAACCAACCAAAACAAAACAAAATTAATATGGGGAAGATAGAGAGACAAAGAGAGATAGGGGGAGGGGGAGAGGACTGGGAGAGATAGAAAGAACAAGAACAAAGAATTTGATAATGCAGAAAAGATAAAATGTGAATATATGCATAAAGATTTAAATTACAGAAACAATAAAACAATGATTTTTTATGAGCTAATTTTTTATAAATATTATGTATAACTAGTAAGAAAATCACAAGGCAAAACAAAGCATGCTTTCAACGAGCACTGCAACATTATCCATGCTCATTATTGATCCGTCTTTTACCAAGAGTTAACTAAAGGGACAGCAAGAATTTAGTTATAAAGCATTTTAACAGACCTGTCACCTTTTAAAAATTTAAATCTTCATTGATATTCAGAAATATTTTTCAAGCATTATCAGCCTTGAAGACCTCTCATAGTGTACTGTGGGAGAGGAAAAAAATCAGCCGCAAAAAGAAACATTTCAACCAACGCAAACAACAACTGAACACCATACATACCAATTTCACTCACAGAATCTGCAATTTCATTGACAAAATCAGAAAAAGAAACTGGACTTTGCTTTATTGAACTCTTCTAGCGCCATGTATTTTTCGACGTTCGTGATTGTCCGTTACATCTGAACCGACAAGAGGGGGATAACTATTTTATCGAACGTGCATGCCTTGCTTTTAACAGAAAAATCACTGACATAAGCTCTGAAAATAGACCAACACATGGCAGGGCGCTTGGCAGTGAATGTCTTTGCATTTGGTGGGAGTGAAGTGTGATGTGCTGGGCGAATATATTCGCCCATGGTACTAGAAGAGTTAAACTGGCTGGGTAATGACAAGGATGGGAAAATGCATCATCCACTCATCTACTTTTATACAAGAGTCGCATAAAAACTAAAACTAAAAAATATTTTTTCTTTTTCTTTTTCTTTTTAGTTTTTGTGTGACTCTCAGTACAGGTAAGAGCCCCAAGAAACATGACTACCCCGGAGTGGGGAAGTGAATTTGCATTAACAACACCAAATTTGGTCAAAATTCATTCAGGTTTGGGAGAGAGAAAAAAAAACCAGACACATACACACAAACACAGAGTCTTCGTTCCACTTAATAGAATGAGAACAACAAAAAACAAACAACCTCTAATTACATTAACTGCTTGGCAAACCACGGTGTCGGGTGCAAAGCAGCAGTGGCCAGTGAAAAAGGAGACATGGCCAGGGGGAATAGCCATTGAATGGAGGGTCCGACTTAAGCATAGGGAGTCACGTTACCACTCTCAATTGAATGAAAGTTGACCTGGGTTTAACGTCCCCTACTACGGGCCACAAAGACTGAAAGAGCACATGCGAGATGAACCATCAACCAACCACCACAACCATCATTCGAGTACTCAGTCTTTTTAAAGCCTGTTGATAGTCTTTTTCTTCACACCCTTAAGGTATCTGTACACGTTAATACTATTCACAAGATATTTCTATTTCCCCATGGCAACACAGTGAACTGTAAGTCATATTAATTAAGAGTGGGCTATCATTGTGTTGCCATGGGGAAATAGAAATATCTCATAAATAATGTTAACCTTTACCACCCTCCTCCTTTCTTTTCACCTTTTCTCTAACTCCCAAGTCCCATTCATTCTCCTTGATATTTTGACACTCACAGAGATGTGGGCATTAGTGTGACTGTGAGACACAGACAAACGAACAGAGACCAAAAGAAACGCACACACACACACATATATGCACAGAGAGAAAGAGAAAGAGAAGAGAGAGAGAGAGAGAGAGAGAGAGAGAGAGAGAGAGAGAGAGAGAGAGAGAGAGAGAGAGAGAGAGAGAGAGAGAGAGAGAGAGAGAGAGAGAGAGAGAGAGAGAGAGAGAGAGAGAGAGAGAGAGAGACAGACAGACAAAAAGAGTCTTAAAGTAAACCTCACACTACATACAGTCTGTCATTTTTGGTTTTGGTTTTGTTTTGCTTGTCGGGGCAGTGGGTGGATGCCTCGTGCCTCCATACGGGGAGCTGGATGACCCCGTCCCCTCCACAGTTTCTCCCCGTGGGGATACCAGGGGGTCTTTCGTAAAAATAGTTCCCCCACCTTCTTGAAGTTCTGTGCTTGTAACTTCCTCTAATCTACCACTCTCTTTGACTCTGCCTTTTCCCTTTGCTTTCTATCATCTATCTTTCTGACTTATTGGCCCATTCTCCTGCCTTTCTTTAAAAATAAATCTTCCAAATAATTTTTCTCTCCTTTGCTGTACGCAGCGGGGAGACCAGTGAAAACTGAAAACCGGACACATATGTACCTTACCCATTATGGCCATATGGCCTGGGAACGCAGAAGAAGAAGAAGTTTTGCTTGTTGTTTGTTCATTGTTTTTCTATAAGTTGTCAGATGCTGTCATTTCAACATAAAACCATGTGTACATGCTTTACCATTGGTAAAGAAAACAACAACAAAAACACACACAAAAAGGAACACATGTAAGAAGATTGAAAAGTAAAAACCAACAACTGTTAAGAACAACAAAATCTTGCTTTGAGACATATTTTCTTGAAACTTCAATTTTCTGCCTGACATTAACATTTAATCAAAGGGATCTTGGATCCGAAAATAAGCCCACTAAATCCTCTTCAACGAACTTATCAAGTCAGTCTGTCTGCCTGCCTGCCTGCCTGTTTGTCCGTCTCCCTGCCGCTATCAGGTCTGACGAAGCAATGTCGTTAAACAATACTGGTTCCTGGAGAGACACGGGAGGACAAGCCCTGTTCTTCACACAAATCTGACGTTAAGTACATGCTGCAGAATGACAATTTGCAGGATGCCTCAGACAGGCGTACAGAATCATGTCCTCTCCCTAACCCTCATCCCCACCTCTTTGATCTCTCTGGCACTTGCCCTCTCATAATGCCCTTTGCTTATTGATTTTTATCCTTGACACCTCCCACCATCACCC
>CM065690.1:22327505-22362505 GCA_017654935.2 Phymorhynchus buccinoides | reverse complement strand
TTTGAATTATTAAAAAACTCACAAATCACTCCAGCCATAAACACAAACAAAACATGCATAAACAAAAGGAGAAATCCCCCTGTGTGGATACCGGGGGGTCTTTTGTATAATAGTTCCCCCACCTTCTGGAAGTTTTTATTTCAATACCTTACATCATCTTCCTTTCTTGTCATTGTAAAGCGCATAGAGCATTTTCAATGGATTATCGCGCTATATAAATAAAATGATGATTATTATTACTACAGGGCCGTTTGCACTATGCTGTACGCCTATAATAACCGTGTCTACCATGGGATGTCTTTGTCATTGAATTTTGAGCGAGTCAAAATTTAAATGGGAAAAAAACCTATAAACTGTTCCATACTCTTCGAAAAATGTACATCTACAGTTCTTTTCCTTTCTACATCTTTTCTTGTACTTGTTACAGAAACAAATGGATGAGCAGTGGACAGATCAGTGAAGCATCCCCCCAAAGGACAAATTTGGCTTGGCACATAGCAACACAAGAAATCCATTATTCTTCAGCAGGCTTCACTGCTGGGGAGATTGAGAGATTGCCTTTTTTTTTTATAATATTATAAAATTGAAAGAGTCCTGTTAGACTCAATCTGACAAAATGCTCTAGAGATATACCTTTCAGGGTTTCAAGGATGTGACATCAAAATTTATGACATCATCAATGACATCATAGACACAGTAGTAGTAGATACAGAGCTGGCAGGGAAGGGGTTAAACATTCCACAGGTTAGAATGAGATTCAGTTAGAAAATTAATCGCCCATGATGAAACCGCGGATCTACACTTTAAAGACCCCGCACGTCACGTGTCACATTCCCTCTTATACTAGGAATATTTCTTAAGATTCCTTACTAGCTATAAGAGGGAAAACACGTGGAAACCGTGATTTTGACACGTGACGTGCGGGGTCTTTAAGATTTTTACACACACACCTGCAAACTGTATGGAAGAGAATATCCAATAATTTCATGATGCAATGCTAGATGCAAACAGGTGGAAGGAAAAAAGGAATAAAACCGAGCTTTCAAATCCGGGGTCTGCAAAATTCATGAGGCTTCTCCCTACTGATGTGGGCAGGCTAAATGACCTCCTGCATAATGCATGAAAGTGAAGAGGGATGCGACGCTCAAAAGGTGCACATGCGCACACACATGCATGCATGCATGCATGCGCGCACACATACACACACACACACACATTTATACTCACTCACTCACACACAGTGACAGTGCAATACAAACGGTCTCTCTCTCTCTCTCTCTCTCTCTCTCTCTCTCTCCCTCTCTCTCTCTCCCTCTCTCTCTCTCTCTCTCTCTCCTCCCTCCCTCTCCTCTCCTCTCTCTCTCTCTCTCTCTCTCTCTCCCTCTCTCTCTCCCTCTCCCTCTCTCTCTCTCTCTCTCTCTCTCTAAACTAGTAAAAAAGAAAAAGAAAAAAAAAAGATGTACTGTATTTTACGGACTACAAGGCGCACCCCCAAAATTTTCCACAAAATAGCATCAAAAAATCAGATTTTGTTATAGTTTCTTACTATATTATCAGGCACAGGGGTCTCAGTCTAGGAAACAAGTATTGCCTTATAGTCCGTAAAATATGGTATAAAAACAAAAACAGTATTTCCTGAAGTTTCGCTCGGGAACTTATTTTATGAGAGAAAGAAGCCAGGCTGATTAAAACAAAACAAAACAATCTAAGCATGACTTGAATTTCCAAAGGTTTATTTATTTTTGTTTTGAATCCAAAGTGGTCATATGAATTGTCAACTTTTGTCAAATACGATGGATAAGCCTGGACAATGTATACACAAAGACACATACAAGAGAAAAAGAAAAAAAAGACCCCCCCCCCCCCTAAAAAAACACATCAACACACACACAAATCACAAATAATTCGATCCCTGTCAAAAACACGAGAAGTTTTTTCATCAGCAGGCTCCTGTTCTGGACACACCAGACTTTAAAGCTCCTCCCCCACAGAACAAACAAAAAAACAGGTTTAAACAAACAGAAAAGGAAATGAACCAAAGGCTTTAGCAAACTCTCTCATGGACCACCAATAAAACCGTCAGTCCATTCTTATAGATCTGTCTACATCATTTCACAGCATAACTCTTTAAGTGCTGAAAAAGAACAGTATTTCTTGTGAGATTTATTTTTGTAATTGAAGCAGCCTGACAGCGTTAAACATGTTTTGTTTTGTATTGATAGTAAAGTGTGAAGAGGAGGAGGGAAAAAAGACAGCACTAAACAAACATCCAGACTACTTTTGTTTGAGATGTTGTCCGACCTTAGGTATAAAGGAAGCTCTCCAATACTGCGGAGTCCGATCCCTCTTGCTTCCAAAACAAATATTGATGGTCTGAATCTCTGACACTTGGCTAATACACAATGTTGTTTTTTCTTTCTCTTTCTTTTTAAATCATGTTATTTTAGCATATTTTGTGTGCGTGTGTATTTGTATATTTATGCCTGCATGCGTGCTTGAGTGTGTATATGTACCTGCATGCACTTACGTGCTTGCATGCTTGGCATATTGTATATGTCATTAAAATTAAAATTTAGACAAAAGCATTAAAGCAGACCGACGTAATGCATCCAAGTGTACAAAAATACATGTTCTTGCGACACACACGTTGCGTAAGAACTCCTCTAACCAAATTGCATTTTTCACTCTGTTACTCCCCCTTTTAAATCAGCTTGCCATTCTGCTGTGCATATCATCGACAAAGCACAGGACAAACCTAATTCCAATGGACGATTCCAACTCTTCCGCTTCTCTCCTTTGTCCGGCTCAGCAAACCCCCTTTGTGATCTGCCAGGCTCAACACGCCATGCACAGTTCAACGAGCGCTCACATTCCGCTAAGTTATACCTACTGTAAGGAGTAAAAAGAAACGGATGGAAGGGGTTTAGCCAATCTCTCCCTTGTTAACTTAAAGAGAGAATCCCCAGTTAGGCTCAACACGCCATGCACAGTTCAACGAGCGCTCACATTCCGCCAAGTTATACCTACTGTAAGGAGCAAAAAGAAACGGATGGAAGGGGCTTAGCCAATCTCTCCCTTGTTAACTTAAAGAGAGAATCCCCAGTTAGGCTCAACACGCCATGCACAGTTCAACCGAGCGCTCACATTCCGCCAAGTTATACCTACTGTAAGGAGCAAAAAGAAACGGATGGAAGGGGCTTAGCCAATCTCTCCCTTGTTAACTTAAAGAGAGAATCCCCAGTTAGGCTCAACACGCCATGCACAGTTCAACGAGCGCTCACATTCCGCCAAGTTATACCTACTGTAAGGAGCAAAAAGAAACGGATGGAAGGGGCTTAGCCAATCTCTCCCAATGTCAACTTAAAGAGAGAATCCCCAGTTAGGCTCAACACGCCATGCACAGTTCAACGAGCGCTCACATTCCGCCAAGTTATACCTACTGTCAGGAGTAAAAAGAAACGGATGGAAGGGGCTTAGCCAATCTCTCCCTTGTCAACTTATAAAGGGAGAATCCCCAGTTAGGGAAAGTGCAGAGCACAGCACACGAGGGAGATGTCACACTGCGGTTTAAGAGGTCATAAAGTTTGACGGGATTGTGTAGGCGTAGTGTTTTGTGACTAAAAACACACACCAAGAAAGGACTCTGGTCGCTGAAAGCGCTTGAGGTTTACTAATAGATCTCAGATATCTTGTACTTTTTCACACACACACACACACGCGCGCACGCACACACACACACACACACACTCATATTTTCGCATTGAACATTTTCACTGAGAAGCAACATTCTGCCATTCTCAGGAAAAGGATAGTAGTAAGATCAGCCTAGGATTATTTTCACTAAACTGAAAGAGGCAGACTTTGAGATTGACGGTCAAAAACGTGAGGGTGGGGGGTCCTAAAGTACAGGATTGCCCAGATCTCAGTGGTTGTTCTCTGTGAGTGGCAGATTCAGTACAGTGGAACCTCACTTATAAGAGCTTAAAATCATGAAAAATGGTGCTTTACGTCCTCTCGGTCTAAGAATCTTCCTGGAACAGACACATATGGGACATTTGTAAATACAAAGATGGTGGGAACAATACTGGAGGCAATGCCCGGAGGCAGTGCAACTCCAGGAAAGTCCAGATTTTTTTTAACAATACAGATAGGTGTAGCTTTTAAAATCATCCCAAATGAGGTCTTAAGTGGGAGGGAGCATATTTAGGGAGGTAATTTGCCTGTAAAACAAATTACAGGAAGTCCTCATTCTTTCCAAGGGCTGTGAGTGAGTGGAACTCTCTTCCACCTGAGGCAATATCAGCCTCGGTGGAGGAATTCAAATCCCGGATCTGAGCCCCCCCCCCCCCTCCCCCTCATTCCTACCCCCCCCCCCCACCCCCGTCCTCACCCTTCCGTTGTCTCAACGGAGTCAACTCCATACCCCCTGTCCAGGCCTCCCCAAAAAACAAATCATGCCCCCCCCCCCTCCCATTCAATCCCGCATTGAGCTGATCATCCGGGCAGCAAGTCCTTCACACAAGTCTCCTGATTAGTTGGAAATCCCCCCATGTCGTAAGCGTCATAATCATCAAATTGTTGAAGGAGGATGCTATATGCAAGAAGAATTTAAATACTTACAAAGAAGGTCAATGTCTCATAGAAGTAGATCTTAAATGGGAGGGAGTCTTATAATGGGGGGTCTAATATAAGGGAGGTTCCTCTGTATTTTGTTTTTGTGAGCAAAGGTTTCCTATTGCTGGGGTATATTTTATTTGAATAAGGTCCAATGTTATAAAAGTTTGGAGGAAAAAAAGGGAATTTTTGTTTATAAACTAGAAAATTTGAAACCTTGGCTCGAATGAGCGCTTCTGTTTGCTTAACAGGAGATCACTCTCCCAAATTATATTACTCCCCTTTGTCAAATAAGCAGTGAGTTATTATTGCACATGATCGAGAGAGAGAGAGAGAGAGAGAGAGAGAGAGAGAGAGAGAGAGAGAGAGAGAGAGAGAGAGAGAGAGAGAGAGAGAGAGAGAGAGAGAGAGAGAGAGAGAGAGAGAGAGTTTTGAGTTCCTAGAAACGGTCTCTAAATCTAGATGGAACGTCACCTGGTAGCAAGGGATAAAGAAGATAACTCCACCAAAACAGCCAATCGATTAAAAAAAAAAAAAAAGTTCCTGAAAATGAGAAATGTTTGGCAGCTGAAATGGACTTACCCTCTTGCATTTATTTCAGCCCAAACCGGCCAGCTGGAAGTTTAACTGTATTTAACTCGGCCAAAACTGCCCGTAGCTTGCCCCCACTCCGAGAACCCCTCTGATGGCATTTCCATCACGCACAAAGTTCTGGCTTGTCATACACACACTATGAAAGAAGCTTCTCACTTGCAATGATAAGACGGTAACTGTATGGCGCTCTGTGTGCTTCAAAAGATAGATTTTCCAGAAAATGTGTGAAAGAATCTGAGCACTAGAAGAAAGTGTGTTTTTTAGTAACAAATGTGAATGCAAGAGGGTTAACTCTTCTAGCGCCATGTATTTTTTTACATTCTTGGATGTCCGTTGCATCTCAACCGACAAAAGGGGTTAACTTTTTTTCTCTCGAGTGGGCGTGCAATTTGCTTTAACGGAAAAATCAGACATAAACTCTAAAAACAATTACATGGCAGGGTACTTGGCAGTGAACATCTTTGCATTTGGTGAGGGTGAAGTGTGATGTACTGAGCGAATATTTTAGCCCATGGTACAACTACAGTGGAACATCCCTTATAAGACCTCCCATTATATGACTCCCTTCCATATAAGACCTACTTTTCCGAGACATTGCCCTTCTCTGTAAGTATTCAAACTACCTCCCTTATAAGACCCCTCCCTTATAAGACCTCATTTTGGATGATTTTTGAAGGTCTTATAAGGGAGGTTCCACTGTACTAGAAGAGTTAAAGATGATCAGCGCCTGGACTCACCGACTTTGAGCAGAGGGGAGTTCTCCAGGGAGTCCAGGAGCTGCCTTTTGACAGCGTTCTCGCTCGGGGTCGTACTGAGGGTTGGAAACATGAGGGGGGTGTCTAGTACAATATTGCTCAGATCTCAGTGGCTGTTGAATGTTCCCTGAGTTAGTAGCAAGACGATGGCAAATTCAGCACTGTATTGTGCTTTTGTGAGGAATGATTCGGTTTATTCGAATAAGGTGCAATATCAATAATGTCTTGGGGGGAATTTTTGCTTGAAACTAGGAAATCCAAAACCGTATCTAGAATGAGCGCTTCTGACCACCAAACTGGAGATAACTCTCCCAAATTCTATGACTTCACTTTGTCAGATAAGAGGCAAACGATCACGAGCGATCAAAAGAGAGAGCAGCACACAGAGAGAGAGAGAGAATGAGTTTTGCATTCCTAGAAATGGCCTGACTAAATGAAACACCATTTGGTGACCAGGGCTAAGGATGACAACTCCACCTAAACAGCCCATTTAGTTAAACAAAAAAGTTTTTCACGAAGACAAGGAATATTTGGCAACTAAGCACAAAAGATAACCAGTGTCTGGACTCACCAAGCTGGTGTTAGTAAGGCCCTGAAAATATGAAGCAACCAGTGCATGGACTCACCAAGCTGGTGTTAGTAAAGCCCTGAAAATATGAAGCAACCAGTGCATGGACTCACCAAGCTGGTGTTAGTAAGGCCCTGAAAATATGAAGCAACCAGTGCATGGACTCACCAAGCTGGTGTTAGTAAAGCGCCAGCCACACGTCCACTAAAATCGCAAGACTGTACAATACGATTCGATATCACGTGGTCTTGAAGAACAAATGTAACTCACGCTTCAAGATCACGTGATCGAATCACATCGTACAGCTACAGTCGTGCCATTTTAGCTGACGTGTGGCTGGCCCTTTAGACCCTGAAAATATGAAACGACCAGTGCATGGACTCACCAAGCTAGTGTTAGTAAGACCTTGAAAATACGAAACAACCAGTGCATGGACTCACCAAGCTAGTGTTAGCAAGGCCCTGAAAGTACGAAACGACCAGTGCGTGGACTCACCAAGCTAGTGTTAGTAAGACCTTGAAAATATGAAACGACCAGTGCATGGACTCACCAAGCTAGTGTTAGCAAGGCCCTGAAAGTACGAAACGACCAGTGCGTGGACTCACCAAGCTAGTGTTAGTAAGGCCCTGAAAGTACGAAACGACCAGTGCATGGACTCACCAAGCTAGTGTTAGTAAGGCCCTGAAAGTACGAAACGACCAGTGCATGGACTCACCAAGCTAGTGTTAGTAAGGCCCTGAAAGTACGAAACGACCAGTTCGTGGACTCACCAAGCTGGTGTTAGTAAGGCCCTGAAAGTACGAAACGACCAGTGCATGGACTCACCAAGCTAGTGTTAGTAAGGCCCTGAAAGTACGAAACGACCAGTGCATGAACTAACCAAGCTGGTGTTAGTAAGGCCCTGAAAGTACGAAACGACCAGTGCATGAACTAACCAAGCTAGTGTTAGTAAGGCCCTGAAAGTACGAAACGACCAGTGCATGAACTAACCAAGCTGGTGTTAGTAAGGCCCTGAAAATACGAAACGACCAGTGCATGAACTAACCAAGCTGGTGTTAGTAAGGCCCTGAAAGTACGAAACGACCAGTGCATGGACTCACCAAGCTAGTGTTAGTAAGGCCCTGAAAGTACGAAACGACCAGTGCATGAACTCACCAAGCTGGTGTTAGTAAGGCCCTGAAAGTACGAAACGACCAGTTTGTGGACTCACCGACTTTGAGCAGAGGCGAGTTCTCCAGGGTGTCCAGGAGCTGCCTCTTGACGGCGTTCTGGAGCTGGCGCTCCCGCTCGGGGTCATACTGGCGGTCGGTAATGGGTCCGGCCAGGATGTACACATTCTCCACAGACACATCGATGTCCGCCGAGAACAGGCTGGTCCAGGGGATGTCCAGTTTCAACAGGCCTGGGGAGGACAGCAGGAATCACAGAACGGTTAAGTTAACCCCTTCACTGGCGGAGAAAATAATTGATAGATTTTCTTATTTTGATTATGAAGCTGAAAATGACTCGATCTGATGAAGTGGTTGAAATATACATACCATATTTTTCAGACTATAAGGCGCACCTTTGCATAAGGCGCATCCCCCAAATTTTACCTAAATTTCAGATTTTGTTATTATTATTTGTTACTATTAGTCATTTTATAAGGCGCAGGGGTCTGAATCTGGGGGAAAAGTATCGCCTTATAGTCCGAAAAATATGGTATGCCTGTCCTGGCTGTTCAAAAGCAAACATTCAGGAGTTGTGACATCAAAGTTACAACATCATTACTTAATGACATCATATTGCCTGTTGCAGACACGGGGCTGGTAGGGAAGGGGTTTAAAAAATTGTTGAGTGAAGGCATGAGCGTTGCATTTTTACTTCAGCGTTGTTGCATAGCCATCTCCGCTAAAAATGCATTTTAGAATAGCAGAATAGCAGCTGCCCTCTCTGCTATTTCCATGTACCCCGTAGGGACTTTTTTGAATAAACCTTGAAACCTGCTACTTGGTACTTGTTTGTCTATGTTGATAAAGGCGCATTCGCCGAAATATCCAGTAGTTTTGTTTTGTTTCTTGTGAATAAAATAACGTCACTTTACACTAGTCATGTAGTTGTTTATGGAATGTTCCAGTGATGTTGCAGTCTGTTTCAGTTTCTTGGTAGTCATAGTCAGAAATGACAGTGGCATACATTGAAGTAATGCTTGTAATTATTGTAATAACAATTGTCAGGGTCATCATTTTCATTGTCGTCATCATAATCATTATTGTCATGATCATCATCATCATAATCGACATCTCTATCTTCATTAATGTTCCATATTTTTCGTAAATGAAAATATTTAAAATAACAATTATAATCTTATTGCTGCTTATCTAAGATTACCCTTTTCTTTTTTCTTTTTTTTACTCTAAGGCAAACCTGTTTACCCCCTACACAAGTCTTGAGTAGTCTGGATAGCTGAAATGAGTACTTTTGGCTCAAAATGTGTAATTTTAGTAATTAAATCATCAAACAATGTTCACTGAAAATGAGTAATTATAGCATTATTTTCAATTTTGAAGAGCACTACTCGAAAAGAGTAGAGTAAACAGCTCTGGTAAGGCAATACTTTTTCCCCCAGAGGAAGACCCCTGCGCCCTATAATACGACTACTAATATAGTAAGAAAATGTAACAACAAAATTTTAATTTTGTGTTAAATTTAGGGCGTGCGCCTTATAATCAGGTGCGCCTTGTTCTCCGAAAAATACGGTGTGTAGTTAAAATCTAAAAGCCATAGTACACTGAAGTCCGAACACACACACACAGACACACACACCCCCACTTGCACATACACCCCCTCTCTTTTTAACACCCCCCAAACCTCTCTCTCTTTGCCCCCCCCCCCCCCCCTCACACTTGCAACGAACAGAAATAGAGACAATCGAACAGAAATAGAGACAATCGTTAGGTATGTAATTCTAGACCTGGACAGAGCAGTGTGTGTAATGGCATAGGCCATGCATCAACTAGTTTGTGTACATAAGCAGCCCTACAATTTCCCTCAAATTACATAATACACTTTGCTCTAATCTAAGGCTCAGCAGATGGTACACCACATTTATGGATATGCTTGCTGATAGTGATGCCTCTAACAGGAAACTGATGATGACAGTGCAACAGTTGCTATAACATAGTCCTCAAGGTTATTATGTTTATGAGCGTTAGTTGCATGTTCGTTGTTTTTTGTGTGTTGGTAAAAAAAAACCCAACAATTTGGTGAAATTTTAGAGTATTACATGTACTGAGAAAATAACCATTACTTTTTAAATTTAGTATGGTCTGTTATTTAGATGACAATTTACTTATGCACAGTAAGTGTTGAATTTTAAAAAATGCTTAGAGTACCACAGTGAGTTCTCATGCAACCAATAAAGTATCAGTAACATTGGATGTGATCACAAATGCTCAGACGTCAAGATACTGATGGTGTATCATCGATTCAAATGCACAGTAGATGGAACAACTAGAGTACCACAGTGAGTTCTCATGCAACCAATAAAGTATCAGTAACATTGGATGTGATCACAAATGCTCAGACGTCAAGATACTGATGGTGTATCACCGATTCAAATGCACAGTAGATGGAACAACTAGAGTACCAAAGGGGGTTGTGTAAACCTCAAAATGACGCAAACAATGACGCAAGCATGACATGATTTCTTTACGATCTCTACGATTTCAAGGGGGGCATGATGCACGTACCCAACCAATGCGCAGACCTGTTAGTACTCTATTCCTTTGTTTTTAGTACTGACAATTTTTGTTTAGCCTATTTATCTTATTTTCTTTTGTTCTTCTTTTCTGTTCTTTGCTATCTCTTTTTCTGAGAGAGAGGCATACTATTGTGGAAACAAATGTGTGTAAGAATAATATAGAGATCTGTGGAACTACCATCCCCTCTCCCCATGTCTTCCCCAAATCCCCATGATCCAGCCCACAACCCCCCCCCCCCCCCCCCCAACTCTTCAAGTACTGCCCCCTCCTCCTGTACCGTGACGTAAGCTGCCAGACTGGAAAGTCCCCCAGTTTTATACACATTAGAATCTTCAGCAAGCTGAAGGAGGATGTTTAAACAAAGAAGGTTTGCATTATCTGTTTCTGTTGGGTTTCTTAAACTGTGAAGCAGGCCTGTTTCCTTCACATCTTACACAAAAAACAACAATAACTGTGTAAAATCATGGGTTTGTTTAACACATGGATAAGAATGCGTGTGTGCGTAACTCCTGTACTCTTTGTCGTATGCGGCTCCAAGACATGCTCTGCTTCCAGACTACATCGATCTTGTCCCATTCAATACCTAAAAACAGCCCAGACAATTTTTGTCCACAACGATGTCTGAATGATGTTGTGAAGCCTCAATGACATTTCGCCTCCTTCATTAACTAGCTTGTGTCTACTGATGGTTGTCTGAGGCAGACGAACAGAAAGACTCTTTACGTCACTGGCATTTCCATTCACGGAACATACGTATAAGGACATAAACTATGTCATGTTACACGTCAATAGTTGCATTCAGCAATCAAAAGGCTCTGAGATGAAGCACCGCAAAGACAGGGACTAGCAGTAATAATTTTCTAACATGTTTACAGCCCATGCACAAATATGCTATACATTGTATTTTATATCGATAAACAGAACACACCTGCACTAAAACCTATTTTTAAAGTGTGTGTTTGGTCAGTCTAAATTTTGTTGCGAAAAATCAGATATTTAAAATTAAGCATCCTCCGAAGTTAGAGTGTGGCTGCCCATGTGGCGGGGTAATCAAAAACGGTCACACACGTAATGTTCTCATCCCTAACTGGTGCATTTGTACCATAGTGTTCAAGTGCTTCGGCTGTTGGGATGATCCCTGGAGTCTTTAAGCCAGGGTAAGACAACAACAACACACAAAATTAAGCAAAACGTGCTTAGATTTTCTTGATTGATCATTGTTATACTGAGATTGCAGATACTATTCAATACAACATAGCCTTCCATGCCTTGGTGGAGATGACTACCAAGAGTAAAAACAAATACGCCAACAGATCCATACTTTGTGTGTATCAAGGATTTCTATAGACACAAAGCTATAAAGTATGTCTCGACTTAGTCAAAATATAAAAGCAATATTAGAACCATATGTATACTGAACATAACAACACACACACAGACATAGACACAACGTTTAAAGACAAATAAAAAATGATTCTGATTCTGATTCTCACATATGCATGCACATGCACGCACACACGCACACCACCTATGCATATGCTCAATTTCCTCTAAATGGCAGCTTTTATCAAAAGTCAAAGTCTCAATAATAGACATGCAAACAAAACCAGGTTTTACATTGTGTACTATTCTATGAGAATAAACCTGGGCCAACTTGAACAAGAGAATTGCGTGTCTTCTACTGTTCCAGCAACATTCGCCCATGTAACTGCACTTTAACTTTAAGGCATAACTTTGAGATTTCCATCACAGCCTTAGAAGTTAGAGAGAGAGAGAAAGACAGACAGACAGATACACAGAAAACGAGAGACAATCCTCAACCAACCATACAGTTGTAGAAAAGGTGGAGAGGGAAGCTAGTGGACAGAGAAGAGAGAGAGCATACTAGGATAGACAGACTGACAGAAAGACAAAGATAAAACAACAAAGCGGGGAAGTGAGAGAGGGGATGAGGAGTGAAAGAGACAGACAGACAGACAGACTGGCAAACAAAAAAGGGACAGGGGAAAGTGGATGGATTTATACATTACACTGACTATCCATTTTTGTTGATGTTTTTCTTTAAAAACAACAACAAGTAATCAGCTAGATGCCTTTTTGTTGAGTTTCCATCCATTTATTCATGCTCCCGTCCCACAAACGCACGCATGCACGCACACACAAACACACAGAGACTGAATGAACTAGGGATGACTGGTGGTAACCTTTAACATTAACAGGATATTATTTTCTTGTCAGATGCTGTAACACTTGTTCATAAAAAAAGTGGGTCTTTTCAACGGCAAAAAACAAAATCGATGCCCATATTAGATTATTTTGCTTGTTTGCTTGTTTGTCACTTTTTCTCTCTCTTGCTTGCACTGAGACACCCCCCCCCCCCCCCCCCCCCCCCCCCCCCTCTCTCTCTCTCTGTTCTTGTTGTTTCAAGAAAATCAAACTACAGAGGATTCATGATAACTCAAAAACGGATAACTCAAAACACTGGATAACTCACAATAATTTTCTGGTCCCAGTTTAATAATCTTTATGCTAAAAGGTCTTTTTAACTCAAAATAGTGGCTATCTGAGTATCTCAAAATAAAATTTAAGTCCATCCAATTTTGACTTAAGCATTTTCACTGTATTGTAAATGAATAACTATTAAAGTATTAATTATTATTCACAAGCATTTCCACACACAATAACATGCGTGCAACTCCCCAGAATTAAAAAAACCCTGAAAGGTAGGGATCCAGGGGCTGACAAGGGCCCCAGAGGAGTATAGGGGCAGAGCCCCGCCGGAGGATTCGGGGGGGGGGGGCAACACAAAAAAGATATAACAATAGATACAGACAGATTAAATGATGTATAGAGACAGTTTCAGTCCGATAAGCCTTAAAGAATGATAACATTGCCTTTGAAAACAATATGGCATCTGCCATCACCATGCTGTTTTCAATATCCCCCGATAGACTTCCGGGATAGAAGATTTTTTATTTATTCATAGAACCAAGTTCAAAACACCCAAAATCGCTTGTGGTCAGTTTTTCTTTTGATGAATTTAAAAAACAAAACTAAAAGAACTTTTTGGCCAAATTTTAAAAAAAATGAAATCAGTGTGAAACTGAAAGAGTTGCACCTATGCAAAATTTTTAAATACAGTCGATTCCTGCCAACTTCAAAACGGATCACTCAAAAATACTGGGTAACTCGCAATAATTTTCTGCTCCCAGTTTAATAATCTTTATGCTAAAAGGTCTTTTTAACTCAAAATATTGGCCATCTCAAAATAAAATTTCAGTCCCTTCAATTTTGAGTTAAGCGATTTCCACTGTACAACTAAATAAGCATACATTAAAACAATTGTGTACAAATCATACTTTACTATAACACACACTAAGCATTAACTGAAAATAAGAAAACAAATCGCCATCAATATGCAATTATAATGGAACATTTCCTGCTGCTTGATTACACAGTAATAATAACAAAAATAATAAATGGACCTTTATATAGCTCTTTTTATCGATCACGGTGCTTTAAAATCAGCATTTGAAACACACACACACATGCATTCTTTGTGATGAATCAAAGATTCTAGAAGTTGTTCGGGGACTTATTAGGAGCCCAATTGGACCTTTGCTTTGATGTTCTTGTTAAGTATTTTACTTTCCTTTTTTGGAGTTTAATATTGTTCATTTATTGGGTGTTGTTTTTTGTGTTGTTGTTTTTTTCGTTGGTTTTTTTCTGGGGTTTTTCCCACCTTTAAATATTTAAAAGTAAGTCTAAGTTTATGTATTTCACTGACGTTTCATTAACATAGGGTCTAAATCATACAGGTACTCAGATACACATACCCTCACCCCATTTATTCATGTACATTATATGCATGCATAGATTAACAATCCTTCGTATCTTCCTACACGCACACCCATAACCCCCTTAAACGGACATTTGCACATAATCATACATATACTTTTGTTGTTGTTGTTGTTGTTGTTGTTGCTGTTGTTGTTGTCTAAGATCACTGTAAGGTGGATAGACGTTAAATTAAAGAACGAACGATGCACACACTTACATTTCATCAATTGATCAAACGCAGAGACACACTAAATCCTGTAGTACTTACCTACATATCCAGCTTTTACTTCAATGGGAAGATTCAGCTCCGCCTGAAACAAAAGAGGGAAACACAAATCATGATTATCTAACACCAATACCATTAATAGACTTTTAAAACAAACATATCAATAGGTTCTCAAAGAGTACGGATTATATCCCGCATTAAGGCATTCCATTCATGCTGTAAACTGTCTTTTCAAAAGAAGGGGTGTGGGGAGGTGGAGAGGATATTTGAATATTAACTGATCTAGATTGAGAACATACTGACACAGCACCTTAACCCCCCTTTGTGTACTGTAAGTTGATGCAGGGCTCTCAGGGACCCCCATTTGGGGGTCTATGAAGCACTAAAGTACCTTCTAAAAGAATGTGCAGGGGGTCCCAGGGATGCACTAGAAAAAATATTTTTAGCATTCGCAATGCCACTGGGACCCTCTATCCCACCTCTAGGACCCTCTATACTGTAAGTGAAGGAGTCCCTGGGACCCCTCGTTTTGCGGGACGATTCTGGAAATACAGTGGAACCTTCTTTTTAAGACCTAAAAAAATCATCCAAAATAAGCTCTTAAAGGGTCACACCCTGACGGATGAGTTTTTGCAAGAAACACATTGAGATCACCAGAAAGACGAGCCTTTTCAAGGATCGGAACACTCACTTTGCTCTGGTTTCCTATAAATCAAACCATCAAAACGGCGATTCCTCCTTGGCGGAGTTGCCGGAGAGAGAAGCCATTTACGACGGGGTGGGTGGAGGCCACTCAAGAGTGGTTGAAGCTTTCTTTTCTTTGTAGTGCAAAAAAAAATTGGACCTATTTCTTTTGAGTAAACTATAAAATAGCTTTAAAAAAAAAAAAAAAGGCTTGCATTGTGGAAATTTTGTGCAAACGATTTGGTCTGATTCAGGCGGCCATTAGAAAGACAAGGCAAGTTTCTTTCATTGAAAGAATCCGACTTCCAGCACCTCCGCCAAGGAGGAATTGCCGACTTGACGGTTTGATTTCTAGGAAACCAGAGCAAAGTGAGTGCTGCAATCTTTGTAAAGGGTGTTTTCCTGGTGATCTCGACGTGTTTCTTGCAAAAACGTATCCGTCAGGGTGTCCCTTTAAGTGCAAGGGAGTTGTATAAGGGAGGTAATTTTAATACTTACAAAGTAGTAGGTATTAAGTGGGAAAGAGTCTAATAGGGAGGGGGGGGGAGGTCTTATAAGGGAGGTTCCGCTGTACTTCAAAGTCTGTGTGCGCACGTGCGTGCATGCATGTGTGTGTGTGTGCACGCGCACACCTGGGCGTGTGCATGCGTGTGTTTCTGTGTGTGTGTGTGTGTGTGTGTGTGTGGTTCTAAAGTTCCTGTCATCACAGACCAAGCTACAAAGTAATCTCAATAATTTCAGGTGGCCCCCAATTTACGGTTCCATGAATTTTAATCCACCTGACAGTTCTTCCTTCGTATCAAAGAATTTCTTCTTAATACAGTGGAATCCGTTTAATTGGCCATCGGATAATCGGCCAAAGCCGCTTTATTGGCCAATTTCCTCTGGAACGGAATTTTTTCTTCTTAAGCATGTGTTATTTTGTTCGTTTTTACAGCCAAAGCTGAAATCTTCAATTTCACTTTATTGGCCACTTTCTCTCTCTAATTTTTCCTCTTTACCCCTTTTTGAGAGGGAGAACAACAGAGGCAGACAAACTGACAACACGCTTTTGACGTTTACATGGTTGAGTGTGAAGTTGGAAGGTGAGCTGTTGTCAATTGAAAGACCCTGCATGGCGTTAAAATCACTCAAAGAAAACAAAATCATTGTCTTTTACTCGTGCTTCTGTCAAGTTGTAGGATTAATAAACACACACACACACACACATCACAAAAAGGGAAAGAATTTGAACTGCAACATTTAATTTTGACGTCATTGCTCTTTACTTGCATAATTGCGTCATACAGTATCTCGATGTTCGTTTTATCGGCCGATTCGCTTTATCGGCCATATTTTTCCTGGTCCCAAAAGTGGCCGATTAAGCGGATTCCACTGTAGTTCTTCCTTTTTATCAAAGAATATTTTTACAAATTATTGTCATGAGTCTTTAAAAAAATGTTACGAGTCTTTAAAAAAAAAGAAAAGCACGCCACAATGAAATAATGAAGTGATTAGAAGTTAGCATGCATTGAAAAAATAAACTGTGTAATCGCATCCATTGCGTCTTCTTTGGTGCTCTAGAATCTAATAAAACCAGATTCTCTAGGAGTACACGTTTGTGCATGCCATTTTCTTGGCATTCATGTTTGTTGATGCTGGCATTTTATCTGGCGTTGGATGACTGTCATCCTGACAATACCGTATCATAAATGTTATTCGCCAAGCACAAAACATGGCAACAAAATAGCTTGCATTATTGATAACACATCTATCAATTGTTGATAATGATATCACTACCAGAAGCACCCCGTTTGTTTTTCCCGTTTTTGTTGAAACATTTTGAGTGGTTGTTGCACATGCAGAACTCCCCACATCACTGATACTGAATTCCTCTACAGGCAGCAATATAGAGTGGCACAGTGGTAACGCGTTCGCTTCATGTCAAGTAAACCCGAGTTCATCTCTCCCCCCCCCCCCCCCCCCCTTCCTTTTCAGTCGCACAAAAAATCGCATGCAAAAAAACCTGGGTACAGGGGATTTTTTCCTCTCACTTTGCACTAGGCCTTATGGTCTGAACGTGGAGTCTTTCGGATGAGACGATAAACCGAGGTCAAAGACGGTGTTTTTGTGTGCCCATGCACTTAGCACATGTTAAACCCAGTGGCAACGAAAAAGCTGTCATTTGGTCAAAATCCTGGCCCAACATCCGAGTAAAATCCCCCCCCCCCCCCGTCCGAATCAGTGTCCTTCCGAATTTCAGTCGAAGCAGACGACTCTGTCCCCACAAAAAATCGCATGCAAAAGAAAAAAAATGAGGTGGCGCGCCTCTGGCTCTGACGTGCTCTCCAGGTGGGAGCAACCCGAATTCCACAGACGCCTCTGTGACAGTAAAGTACCTAATTATGTAATACCTAATATCTAGGCTTGTCCTAGTCAACAGTCAACACGATACTGTGCACTGAAAGTGTGTGTGTAGGTATCTTACATTACTTTTGAAGAAATCTACTGCTGCCTAGTCACTTTTGTTGTTTGCATGTACCTATTTTTATTGCAAATAGAAAACATGTAAATAACTCTTCAATAACGAAAAACAAGTTTGTAACCAGAATTTTGTAAGCATATACATGTCCCCCCACCCCACACACCCTCCCCAAAGGATAAAAGGAAATTGCCAGTTTAGCTATATTTTCATTAACCACTTCTCTGCCTGCTCTTGTGTCTACTATCAGGAAAGTGTGATGTCATTAATGATGTCATAACTTTTGATGCTTAGTCCTAGAATGCTAGTTTTCATTTTAGGCAAGTCAGGGAAGATATTTCTGTAGATCTTCAGGGCTCCCCATTTTGTTTGACCATAGAGGGTATTTTCACCCCCAGGAAGCAGCTATAGAGGGTCTCTTCACCCCCCCCGGGTGAACTTATAGAGGGTGAAAAATCAAAACAAAATAAGCATAAAGACATGTGGGTACTGTCAAAAAAATGTAAAGTATTGTATGCACAGGCAGTATGAGAGAGAGAGAGAGAAAGAAAGAGAGAGAGAGAGTGCCATTCAGATAAGGCTGACATTGACTTTGGGCTGACATGCCTAATTGGTATGGGTCTGCAGTAGACCGGCTTTTCGGCTGGGTGAAATTGGAGACGGGCTCACGCACTCAGCAGATTTATAGTGTGTCTCATAACCCTCGAGTAGTAATTATAGTGCGTCGTTTCACCCCCAGTACGAAGTTTTAATGCGTCTGTCACGCACATTTGACGCACAGAGGCACAGAATGGGGAGCCCTGGATCTTTTTCTCAGATTGAGTCTAACAGGTCTCTCTTCAATTTTACAATTTAAAAAAAAAGGTAATTTCTCCAGCAGTGAAGGGGTCAATTAAATAAAAGACTGAAATGTTGCTAAGGGAACCTCCGACTAACATCAAATTAAAGCATGCTACAGAGAATCGAATTAAAACTCCAAGAAAAATATATCTCTTCTTAACAAAAATAGAAGCTGCAGGGTCTGAGAAATGAAAGAGAACAGGTGAGAGGAGTGAGAGAGACAAGAGAAAAGGGGGTATAAATATGTGACTATGTTAATGTGGTTGGGTTTTTTTTTCCTTTACTGTGTAAAAACAGGATAAGTAAGGAGTACATTGAACTCAGCATGACGTCAGATGAAACAGATGGTCTGAGATCAGTCAATGTTAGAAAATAAACAGCAGCCACTTGCCAGATTGGTTCTCTACTGAAATATACATACTCACAAACCAATTACTTCTTTCCCAACCCCCCAATGAATGACCCCCCCCCCCCCCCCCCCCCCCCCCCCCCCCCCCCCCCCGAAACATAAATGAATTAAAAATTATTATATGTTAGGAAAATTCAACCGTATTATACCTTTAAGCAGACCCCCCAAAAAAGATATATCCAAGTTTGATGATAACTGCCAAAAAGCTTGACGGCTTATTAAGTCCGTACCCTACTACTACATCAGGGCCTGTATTCACATTGAGATAGCATGAGACTTAGCATGATGCTAACTTACAAGCTCTTCCAAAAGTCCTATTAAATCCTACAGGACATTGGAAGAGCTTCTAAGTTAGCATCATGCTAAGTCTCATGCTATCTCAACGTGAATACAGGCCCTGTTCTCTAAACTTCCTAATACTGTACTACATTACTTAATCACTTCACTTCCAGAGAAAATGTTTAGAAAGTACCTTCTTTATTATTATAAAATGAAAAAGAGACCTCTTAGACTCAATCAGAAAAAAATGGTCTTAAGATATATATCTTTCCTGACTTGTCTTAAACAAAAACCATCATTCCATGGCTATGACATCAAAAGTTATGACATCATCAATGACATCACACACCCATAGACAGGGGCCAGGCAGGGAAGGAGTTAACTTTACAACTGGCACTGACATATGCAACTATAAAACAATTTGCTTGAATAAATATTAACTTTTGTGCTGAATATTTATAAAGAAATAACTCTAAATGTGCCTGTATTCTTTAAAAATTAATAATAATAATAATAATAATAATAATAATAGTAATCAAATATGTTTCTCCACTCTTGTCTTCCAGCTCACTGATGTTGAGTATGAGGTTAACGCATGCGCATGTGTGTATGGGGTGGGGGGGTAGGGGATGGTGGGGGTGGGGGGTTGAAGGGAGGTGGGTGTTAAGTGTGTTGTGTTATGATTATATGCAATGCTTTCTCTAATGTATTCATTTTCATAGAGATGTATGGTGAGGATGCGTGGGCCAGTTTGTTAGAAATGTTTGCACGAATGGTGAGTGAAAAGCACATTGAGTTGCTTTGCAAGATAAAGCGTTATATAAGCATTATTAATTATTATTTATTATTATTATTATTTCAGAATGTTGTGGTTGCCCAATCATTGATTCCCTCCAACCGTTTTGTAACATTTTTCTCTCAGGGTTCACCTCAGAATTATGATTTCATGTTCAGAATTTTATGTTCAGGCATAACACTGCCTTATTAATGTACATTAAGGTTCTGAGTGCATGCTTCAGGAATGCATAAGCGAAAACCTGTGTCTAGGTAAAGCCGAGGATAGCTATTTGATTACTGCCCTTATAATGCCCCACTTTTTTTTTATCCTGCCTTTCTATGCAGAAAGCATCCAATCATAATGATCAGATTTTGTGCATACACACAAAAAAACATTACCATGCAAGCACCAAGCATAAATTCTCAAGATTTATTTCAATTCAGCAAAACCTAACGCTCCATTAATGCTCATTTCTATGCCTCCGAGTCACCATTCTCATAATGTACCTCTCCCCCAAAAAACAAGAGATATTGATGGCTTAAAGAATCCTCTAGTACAGTGGAACCTCCCTTATAAGACCTTCAAAAATCACCCAAAATGAGGTCTTATAAGGGAGGGGTCTTCAGAGGGAGGTAATTTCAATACTTACAAAGAAGGGCAATGTCTCAGAGAAGTAGGTCTTATGTGGGAGGGAGTCTTATAACGGGAGGTCTTAGCAGGGAGGGATCTTATAAGGGATGTAATTTTAATATTTACAAAGGGCAATGTCTCAGAGAAGTAGGTCTTATGTGGGAGGGAGTCTCATAACGGGAGGTCTTAAAGGGAGGGGTCCTATAAGGGAGGTAATTTCAATACTTACAAAGAAGGGCAATGTCTCAGAGAAGTAGGTCTTATGTGGGAGGGAGTCTCATAACGGGAGGTCTTATAAGGGAGGTAATTTCAATACTTACAAAGAAGGGCAATGTCTCAGAGAAGTAGGTCTTATGTGGGAGGGAGTCTCTTAACGGGAGGTCTTATAAGGGAGGTTCCACTGTACTCTGAGGCGCCACTGTACTCCTGCGCCCGTGTCTGCACACAAATTGCCTGATGGGGTCTGCAGCAATCCATTACACTTGACGGTCGACGCTGCGTCCCTCTGCCACGTGCATTGCCGGAGGAGAATGTCAATAGCTAAAGCGGGACACAGGGCAGTAATCAAATAGCTATCCTCGGCTCTCCCCAGCTAGACGCAGGCTTTCCCCGATGATGACTGACACTGTCTGAAGTCAAGCATGCTTTACTCTCTGCCCCTGCAATCTGTCAGTTTTACTCTAGTGCAGTTGCTGCATTGCAATCTGTCGAGTTATTGTTGTTGTACCCTGGCTTAAAGACTCCAGGGATCATCCCAACAGTCAAAGCACTTGAACACTATGGTACAAATGCCACAGTTAGGGATGAGAACATTGCGTGTGTGACCGTTTTTGATTACACCGCCACAATGGGCAGCCACACTCCAACTTCGGGGGATTTTGGAGACATGATGTTATGCTAGGAGCTTGCCATGACTATAGACAATCCCCGCATAACTATGCAGAGCATAAAATTTTG
Source organism: Phymorhynchus buccinoides (assembly GCA_017654935.2). NCBI lineage: Eukaryota > Metazoa > Mollusca > Gastropoda > Neogastropoda > Raphitomidae > Phymorhynchus > Phymorhynchus buccinoides. The sequence continues at coordinate 22,341,127 of CM065690.1, read as the reverse complement.
ATGTAGCCTTGGTGTTCTAGCTTATGTCAATTGGTCTGACACAGCCTTATGCCAAGGCATCTGTCGTCTATTCTTACTTCTTGATTTTGTGGACAAGTTGGGGGGGAAATATCGCCCTGTTATAGTAAAAAAAAAAAAAAAGGAAATAAAAAGATATTGAGTTTGTGTTCAATAGAAGGGGTCTTGAACAGACAACTGTAACAAACTATCTAAGCATGGATATTGTTACCTCTATCACCTATGTCTCTCTCTCCTCCATATATTAGAGATTGATCCTCATTTCTCCCCCCTCCTCCCACCCCACCCTCTCTCAGGATCAGGGTCAATACAGTGCAGGTGCCAATACTGGCAATAGTCGTGACAGAACTAGGAGGGCGCATGTACCTATAGAAAACATAGAAAGAAAAAGACCTAACGCTTGCACTGGGTTAACCCTTTGAACGCCAGCCATTTTTCAGCCAAAACTTTCCATTAAACTTAACTGGGTAGAGAAAAACATGTCTACAATATTTTATGATTCCTTTGTGATATGCATAAAATAGGGCCTATCCTTACCTCCCAAAATTAAGAACATAAGGTAATTGGATAACAGGCCCTCATTTGATGCCTTTTAGTGACATGGTCATTGGTGTTAAATCATTGTGGTGCCAAGAGGCGACAGTAGCGATGAAAGGGTTTTAAGACCATTAAACATTAACCCCCCCCCCCCCCTCTCTCTCTGAAATAGAACTGGAAAGAGCACAGAAGAATCAATCATAGTGTGAGGTCATGTACACAAGTCATGATAAGCGGTTGTGGCTAGGAGAATGACACAAGAACGGATGGGGATTGCATTGAGGGAGGTGGTGTAAATGCTAGTTGTATGGTGATAATGGAAGCTGAACCATAGCCCACTATTATATATCCACAGTGACAGGGACCGAGATTGGAGGAGACGGGTGGGGGAGAGAGAAGGCAGAAAGCGAAAATAAATCAATGTCCTCCCCTGACGAGGCGCAGACGAGGGCTGGAATAATAACGATGGCAGCCATGACGGCAGTGCCGGCAGCAAATTGCTTGACCGAGGTCTGCTCAGCATAGACAAAGCAATCACTTCCCGAATGATGGTCCTCCATTCAGAATTCTTTTTTCTACCTTTCTTTTCTGAAACACTGCTCTTGCTATATATTTCCATAAGATAGGGCAAAGGGGATCGAGAGAATAAAAGAGTCCAGCATCATCACTTTTTTTGCCTTTCTTTCTGAAACACTGCTCTTGCTATATATTTCCATAAAATAAGGCAAAGGAGAGAATAAAACTATTCCAATATCACTTTTTGTGTGCCTTTCTTTCTGAAACACTGTTCTTGCTATATATATATAATTTGCTTAAATAAGGCGAACGAAAGACTGTTATCATTCATACAGACATACAATCATGAGGGAAATATTCATAGTCCCTTCATGTTCTGTTGGTCACAAACTGTCTAAGAGGGCAGAAACCATCTGCGTCAAACTGGTCTCTATAATTATAAAATGCTGCATAAAGAGAGATGCAAATACATACAGTGATATACATGTACAAAGTACAAGACCGATATATTGTAGAAGACAAACATAAATGTAGACGATGAATGTATTGCACAAGTCCAATTCTGTCATTAATAAGAGCAGTTCTGACATTAGTATTACCTAAAATCTAGATTCTTCTTCTTTTTCTGTAATCCCAGGTCATATGGCCATAATGGGTAAGGTACGTATGTGTCCGGTTTTCAGTTTTCACTAGTCTCCCCGCTGCATACAGCCGACACATTCCGATTTTGGAGGAGCTCAAAGGAGAAAAATTATTTGGAAGTTTTTTTGTGAACAAAGGCAGGAGAATGGGCCAATAAGTCAGAAAGATAGTAGATGATAGAAAGCAAAGGGAAAAGGCAGAGCCAAAAGAGAGTGGCAGATTAGAGGAAGTTACAAGCACAGAACTTCCAGATGGTGGGGGAACTATTTTTATGAAAGACCCCACGGGGAGAGACTTGTGGAGGGGGCGGGGTCATCCAGCTCCCCGCATGGAGGCACGAGGCATCCACCCACTGCCCCGAATCTAGATGATAAAAAGTCCCTGAACTCTCTACTGTCCAGCTCTCCATAGTTTCTTTGCAATAGATGATTTAAAAGAAAAGGCAAAACATTTTCCATGGGGGAAAACTAAAGCGGGAATGTGCTGACAGTAACTCAAGTAACACAATGAATGAGACAAAAGCAATTTGGCCAGTCTGGGTGACTGACTTTGATAGAGTAGTTGATGAGGCCAAGTGTACTATTACGTGATTGTTATGCACTGTACTCCAATTAAGCACCTGCTGCTCTCTACTGATACAATAAGGCGCTGAACTAAGCTACAATCGTTGTCAAAATGACTGTGTGTGATGCTATAGGAAATGAGCCAGATGTTGTCAAGTCAGATGCTGTGGCAAAGCATAAAGATAACAAATAAAGTAATGCTGAAATTTAGTCGACTTCGGAGAATGTTTATTGCTAAAAAAAGATCAATCTTGTTTATCAATGTTTAATCTTTGTAATCTGTTCCGTGCTAACAAGAAAACACAACTTAATTTGAGTAAATTCATAAAGAAGAAATAATGTTTTACGCCCTCTTTGGCCTTTCGGCCATGTGGGGCATGTAAATTCATAAAGCACGCAAAAGTCGTTTAAATACATTTCGTGTGAATAATTTATCAACTTCCAAAAACATATATTTGTTATTCTGACTTAAATGATTATGTGAATCGTCATTTCTAATCTCAAAATTTGTTTCGTTTCTTATTATCGTTTGATGATGTGACCCAATGTATCATTTTTGTTTTGTGTGTTGTATCCTCCACACCCCAATAGCAGTAAAAGGATTAAACTTATCTTGAATCTTGAATCTATCTTGAAGGTGATACAGGTAGTTAGGAGCAAATAATTTGTATGTGTGTATGCATGTGCGCATATGTGAATGTGTGCCCATGTGTGCGTGAGAGAGAGAGAGAGAGAGAGAGAGAGAGAGAGAGAGAGAGAGAGAGAGAGAGAGAGAGAGAGAGAGAGAGTGTGTGTGTGTGTGTGTGTGTTTTGTGTGTTTTTGTGGTTCTTAACTTCTTGAGTTCTTCATGCCTTGTCAAGTAAGGGATGTGTGATATCATTGATGATGTCATAGCCCTGGAATGATGGTTTTTGTTTTGAACATGTCAGGATAGATGCATCTCCAGACCATCTTTTTTCCAGATTGAGTCTAACAGGTCTCTTTTTCATTTTATAATAATAAAGAAGAAACTTTCTCAAATTTTCTTCGGCATTGGGGTTAAGATACTTTTACTACTTTCAGTGCTATTGCAGTCTTCACTTACAAAAACTCTCTTTCCACTTCACAATTAGTGATTGTTTACTGGTTCAGAGATCTGTTTTCGTGCATTACACTTTAACCCACTCTCTCTCTCTCTCTCTTTCCCTCTGGTCAATCCACTTCATCAGTTACGCCCAAACAAAAGCCGACGGAACTTTACCATTACCAAACATGAGCTCCCGCACTCAAAAGACAAGCTGTTTGCCTGCTGTCAACATCATTAGCCGATAAATGCTCCTCAGGAAATTAGAGGGGTTTGGATCGATGGACAATCATGGTTTTCCGATGGCTGAGCAGTCCCCAGACTGTCCCCTTTCCACTGTCTACCAGGAAACCTGCGCTAACAGAGTGCAGTGGTGTGCACACAAGCTCACTGGGCGTATGCCTGCATGCATCTTCAAACTTGTGTGTTCAAGTATAGTAGCTTTAGTACAGTGGAACCTCCCTTATAAGACCTCCCATTATAAGACTCCCTCCCATATAAGACCTACTTCTCTGAGACATTGCCCTTCTTTGTAAGTATCAAAATTACCTCCCTATAAGACCCCTCCCATATAAGACCTCAGTTTGGATGATTTTTGAAGGTCTTATAAGGGAGGTTCCATTGTAGTTTAACCCTCTCTTTCTCTTTCCTTTACAGTCTTAGTCTTGTTTTTGTCCCAAGGACAGATTGGAAGAAAAGGCTTGGCCTAAAATCTCAATCCTTGTAAAATAATGTTTTTCAGTCTTGTCTCTTCAGTCCCTCTGGTCAGTCCACTCCACCAGATTCACACACACAAAAAGCCGGATAAGTTATCAAGTTACTGCACTTACCAGTACATATATGTATCGAGCAGTATTACAATTGTTTTGGTGGCTGTTTGCGTTTCTTTAGCTTTTTCTTTAGTAAAAAGTTGCACAATACTCTGGAATTTTTTGGGGCTAATTGTAATTAAAAGGCCCCCATTTATTAATAACGCACAATGAATGATTAAGCTCTCAGCAAAAACAAATTAAAAAAACGTATTAACCACAGCTATTTAGATTTAGTTTTAAATGGCTTGTAAGTAGTATACTTTCAGTTTAATGTATGCCAAAAGGTAACCAAAACAAGGATTAACCTCATGTAATTTAGTTTTGTATTGCAATCTCATGCGCTGCATGTTAATGAAGCAACTGTACAAGAGAGGAAACCACCGCTAGACTGAGCTGTTTAACTGACCTATCGCAAAAGATAATTGATTAATCTGATAAAGAACAGATATTGTGAAATCCGTGTTTGGGGATCTACAAATCGCCGTCCGCATGCAAAAGAGACGTAACTCAAAACTGGTCAACTTCGATGTGTTGGACTTACCGGTTGATCTAGACAAGCCGCATCATCTAACACAGCTGTACAACAACAATTTGCAAATATAAAACACCGATTGTGGCGCTAAATTTTTAAAAAAAGAAGACCTAATTTGACCTGAAATGAGCACAATGCTGAGTTTTCCATTCCTCATGTGAAGTAACGTCTTTCGACTTGCGTCTCTTTTGCATGCGGGTGACGAAATATAGTGAACGAAACAAGTAGGGTTGCATCAGATTCATTTAGTCAGTAGTATTTCATCAGATTCATGCCTCACAAATGTCATCACAGTTGGGTACGACTGCAGTTGGACGTGTGGATTGGCCCCTTAATGCCGCCTCACTAATCCAACCTTATAGTTGGAAGAAAATTCAGTTGTGAATTCAATTGGTTTGGCTGTGTGCCAAATTCACATTATAAAAAAGCATTGGCTGTGTTCCTACAACTGCCTGAGTTGGAAATAAATGGTGCAGTCGCCAATTCCTTCCGACCTGGTTAGAAGAGTTTCACCAGACCAAAAATGTGCATTTTTTGTGATATCTACTCACTCTGTCAAAAGAAAGGAAAACTGTGAAATCACTACATGTGTACCATTTTCATCCAAATAGGTCGGATAGTCTGAGGCAGCTTTCAAGACAACATTCTTCAATCACTCAATCTATTACAGTCTGCATGGAGGTTAAAAATCCCACCCCAGATCTAATTTTACCAGTTAGGTAACAGGTACACTTTTTTTAAGAGCATTGTTGTTGTACCCTGGCTTAAAGACTCCAGGGATCATCCCAACAGCCGAAGTACTTGAACACCAAGGTACAAATGCATCAACTAGGAACGAGAACATTACGTGTGTGACCGTTTTTGATTACCCCACCATGTGCACAGCCACATTCCGACTTCAGAGGAGTAGAGCATTGCTGCACTGGCCAAGTGAACAACAAGAATTTGCTTCAACACAATTAGATTTCAGTTGGCATACAGCCAGTATGAGTAAGAGAAGTGTAACAAAAGCAGTGCTTCAGATACAGTGGAACCTCCCTTATAAGACCTTAAAAAATCATCCAAAATGAGGTCTTATAAGGGAGGGGTCTTATAAGGGAGGGGTCTTATAAAGGGGTCTTATAAGGGAGGCAATTTTAATAAAGAAGGGCAATGTCTCAAAGAAGTAGGTCTTATATGGGAGGGAGTCTTATAATGGGAGGTCTTATACGGGAGGTTCCACTGTATATGTAGATAGTTGTCAAATTTCATGGGTTGTACGACCCCTGAAGAAAACAAAAAGGGGGGGTCAATTAGGGTCATTGACCAGGACCCCTGACCATCTGAAGCTCTGAAGAAGTTGTTTGAACAGATACAGATCTAAAACCAACAATGTGAAAGGCAAAAGTGATGAAGAGAGATAATCACTACAGGAACAAAGGGCATTAAAAAAATCAGAAAAACTGGGTTGGTTTTTTTCTCTCCGCTTTCCATGTTATACCAAATGGTCAAAGTTGCAGTACAAAAAAGTGTTATAGAAAACATGAACATGAAAAGGAAGGCTTAATGAGAGACGAAGCAGGACAAACACATACACACAGAGAGACACAGATGACACAGACACACACTTACCAAAGCTTCTGGCCGGAGCTGCAGATCTGACAGTTCTACATCCCCTGCAAACAAAACAAACCGTTACATTTCATTAGTAATCCAGGGAATAAACACATTTATTCTCACAAACTATCAAGCCTTCCTTGCCTTATCAACTGTCAAACTTAACATTGACAGATTATTTCAATACATATAAATTGGATTTGAAGTGTCAGCTGGGATTAGGTAAGGTAATAAAACAAAAACATGACACCTTCCTAAAAAAGAAAAAAAAATCAAATCAGTCTTACTGTCTAGCCTTCTATATTTTACTCTCTGCCTAGCAATTTTAGATTATACAGTGGAACCTCCCTTATAAGACTCCCTCCACATAAGACCTACTTCTCTGAGACATTGCCCTTCTTTGTAAGTATTAAAATTACATCCCTATTATAACTCCCTATGATTAAACTTGACTCCCAGAGAAAAAAAAAGAAAAAATCATTGGGCAAATCATGACATTTGACAACTGATAGAGATCTGAGAAAAATGGTCTGGGGATATACTCTGTTGATTTATAGAGCAAAAGCCAGGGGTTATTCCTCTTCATCTGATGTAGTGATGTCATCACATCAGTACTAAAAGTCAAGACCTTATTTTGGATGATTTTTTTATCTTAAGATGTATTGTTATTTTTTCTGTGAACTATAAAGCAAAACATTTTATGCTATGAACATGCGTACACCAAACACTAAGTCACACAGAAACCCAGACACTTATGTATCAGACAAGAACACTAAGTACTTCCCCAAAAAAAAGTCCATAATAGTTCATCACACAGACAAATGAATGAGAGTAGCGAGGGAAAAAAAAAAAAAAAGAGGAAAAAAAAGATGTGCTGCCTCAAAAAGAGAAAAAAAAAAGAAAAAAAAAAAAAGGGTGGTGGAGGGTAAAAAACAAACAAAAAACAAAACCAAAAAACATGCGTGCATAAATACATCATCCATGTATATCATAATTCATATACAGATTTAACTTTGAAGGACGTGTCTATGAGGCTAGACAAATGCCATCTGATGCACTGGGTACAAGAGTGAGTATTAAGACAAGTGCGTCACTAAACGCAGCAAATTTTCACCTGGTGCGCAGTTGTTTTTTTAATGCTAACAAAATTATGAAAAGAAACTCCCTAAAAATAAGTAAAATATCCAAGTGACCCCCTAAAAATAAAGAGAATATTTTGAGTGCTGATTCGCACCCCCTGATTGTGAGAGAGAGAGAGAGAGAGAGAGAGAGAGAGAGAGAGAGAGAGAGAGAGAGAGAGAGAGAGAGAGAGAGAGAGAGAGAGAGAGAGAGAGAGAGAGAGAGAGAGAGAGAGAGAGAGAGAGAAAGAGAGAGAGAAAGAGAGAGAGAGAGAGAGAGAGAGAGAGAGAGAGAGAGGAGGAGGGGGGGGGGGACTGAAGACGTACACAAGGCTTGAAGGATTCAGATTTGAAAGAGATAGAGAGAGAGAGAGACAGACAGACACAGAGAGAGAGAGAGACAGAGACAGAGTCTGCCTATGACTATGAGTTTAATGTGTATGCTTTCTGAGAGCACTTGTGTGTTTACATGCAAGGCCACTTTCATGATTCATTCAAACGAACAGCAAAAACAAACAAACAAGCAAGCAAACAAATAAATAACAACAACAATCAATATTTCTGAAGACCAGTAATCCCATAGTTTTACCGTTGAGGATGCTGACGTTGAGATTGCTGGAGTCGATGTTGGCCACGTATTTGCCAACATATTTGTTGAGTAAGCTGGCAACCAGTGACTCAAACATGGTTGCTCTCAGTCACAGGGGCATAAACTGTAGAGAGGCCTGACTACCGCTCTTTTTCCTTACCACCCATCAACATACTGGGCATGTCTGAAGAAGAAAAAGAACACAAACTCTTAAAAGTCAATTTTATCCACATTCTGTCACCAAGTTTGACGTTGCTGCTTAATTTGTGGAGGTTATTTTAAAATAGTAATACAGTGAAAATCGCTGAACTCAAATTGGAGGGACTAAAATTTTATTTTGAGATAGCCAATACTTTGAGTTAAAAAGACCATCTAGCATAAAGATTAGTAAAGGGGGACCAGAAAATTATTGTGAGTTATCCAGTGTTTTTGAGTTATCCGTTTTTGAGTTATCAGGAATCCACTGTATAATGTTTGTTTTAAAATCTTTTTTTTTTAAATCTTAAATCTTTTGCTAGGTGCATTAACTTTTCATTGTTGGAGTAAGACATTGTATGTGCCAAAGGGAGATAACCGGCGAAGTGAAAGGGTTAATGGGATTGGCATAGGAGCCATATCAAATTTGGAGTCACCAGTAGTGTTATGTCGTTCCAGCTAGAGGCACCATGCTATCTCCCTTAATGGCCATAAAAATAGCCGAATAACACTCTAAAAAGCCAGCCACATGTCCACTAAAATCGCACAGCTGTACGATACGATTCCATCACGTGGTCTCCCAAGAACAAATGTGATTGGCGCATCGAGATCACGTGATCGAATCGTATCGTACAGTCGTGCGGTTTTAGTGGACGTGTGGCTGGCCCTTAACACTAAGCTCCAGCAGTTCACGGGGGAGGAACACTGTCATGAATGAGAAAAGTAACATAGCATTGTGCCCCCATCTCTTAAGCATCCCCAATTTTGTCTCTACGTGTCCCCATTTCTATGTGTCCCTGTCTCTATTATTATATGTTCCAATTACTATGTGGTCATATCTCCATGTGTCCCCGTCTCTCTCTGTGTCCCCATCATATCCATCTGTAGTGTATGTGAAACAAAAACCTAACCTTAATCCAAACCCTAAACCTAATTTGAAACCCTATATCTAACCAGAAACCCAAATCCTATCCTTAACCCTGACCTTGGCTTAACCCTTACCCTAACCCAAGAGCACACATAGGGACGGGGGCACATAGACTAGAGCATATATAGAGACAGGGATATATAGAGATGCGGGCAAAATGTGGGTGACACATAGAGATGGGGGCACATCAAATTGATCTGATTAGAACATCCACCACTGTACTGAGTCTGCACATTATACTGCTGCATACTATTACTATAGATCAGTTTGCAAATAAGACTAAGACTCTAGTACGAGGGCACATAACTTACAGCAAAGATATTCTAAAAGGGTAAGATGGATTACTTAAGAGCTCAGCGAACCGGGCTGATAGAGTTATCGTTAGTGGGGACAGTACACTTTTCACAGTGGAGGCTATCCAAAAACTCAGACTGGAACTTGAACGGAGAATTGAACTGGCCAATCGATGTGTAAAATGTGTACTGTTTCAAAGGGACATAACCAGTGTTTCTGTCCTCATTACTCATATAGGGAAAAGAGACTGGATGCTTATCTTCCCCTATACAGTCTTTGACTTACAGTGCATGTAAAGAGACAGGGATATATATGCGGGCAAAACCCAAGGGCACACATAGGGATGGGGACACATAGACTGGAGCATATCTATAGAGATGCGGGCAAAATGAGGGCGACACATAGAGATGGGGGCACATCAAATTAATCCCCATGAGAACATTCACCATGGTACTGAGTCTGTACATTATAGTTATACTGCTGCATACTATTACTATATATAGATCAGTTTGTAAACAAGACTAGAGCCAGTAGAGGGCACATTATTTACAGTCCATAGAGCCTTTCAAAGTTTTCAAATTGATTACACTAACTTGACTAGTCACTAAGGGTAATACAGTGGAACCTCCCTTATAAGACCTTACAAATCATCCAAAATGAGGTCTTATAAGGGAGGTAATTTTAATACTTACAAAGAAGAGCAATGTGTCCTGAAGAGAAGTAGGTCTTATGTGAGAGGGAGTCTTATAATGGGAGGTCTTATAAGGGAGGTTTCACTGTAATACATATATTCACAAGTGGACCAAGTGAAGTACCTTCCATTACTTATTTAATCACACATTCGCAATTGCTTCAATGGAATATAATTTTGCCCCCCTGTAGATGCTCCCAGTATTTAATCTACAAAAGTGCAAGTTATAAAAAATGGACTCGGAGGTCAGCACCTTTCACAGGAAAAAATTCTGATGAAAATAAAGATAACCATGGAGACCGGTTTACAGAAAAGATCACTTAAGACCTAAGCTAAAATTATAGGGACTGAAATTTTATTTTGAGATATAGACTCTATAGAGCCAATATTTTGAGTTTTAAAAATTAAAAAGACATTTCAACAGAGATTATTATTTTGGGACCTAACATTATTGTGAGTTATCCGACTTATCCAGTGGTTTTTTTAGTTATCCGTTTTTGAGTTATCAGTTCTCCAAGTGCTGTATTTCCCTTACAGTTACAGATATTGTGGAGAAAGTGATGCATTTAATGGTTCATAATTAACCTGAAAAATCCTGAGTTACTTTACCCCAATGGGTTTTGTTTTTATCATTGGTTGACATTACCCTGAAGTTGTGGTCAATGCTAAATCAGCAAATGAAATTATTTTGTTCCATACAGACAGTCCTAAAAACACACAGGTACCTTCTTATATTGTATTAGAACTATAATAATATGATATGAACAATCAAAACCCACTCAAAAGTGTGTGCGTGTGTGTGTGTGTGCATGTGCATGTGCGTGTGTGTGTGTGTGTGTTTGTGTGTGTCACTGTGTGTGACTGTGAGAGAAAGAAAGAGAGAGAGAGTGTGTGTGTGTGTGTGTGTGTGTGTGTGTGTGTGTGTGTGTGTGTGTGTGCGTGTGCGTGTGTGCGTGTGTGTGTGTGTGCGTGAGTGTGTATGTGTGTGTGCATGAGTGTGTATGTGTGTGTGCATGAGTGTGTATGTGTGTGTGTGTATGTGTGTATGTGTGTGTGTGTGTGTGTGTGTGTGTGTGTGTGTCTGTGAAGTCAAGTCAAAATCTTAGTTTACTGATGATAAAAGAATAAGATAGACAAAGCTTTTATGTATCCTGTATTAATAAATTAATAAGAAAAACAATTGAACCAAACAAGATGAAAAACAAAAACGGGAGAAAAATCAAATCACCATGTTTGTGTGTATACGTACATCATGTACTACATGTACTACGTGTGTGTGCATGAGCAAGTTTTTGTGTAATATTTTCATGCATGTGTGCATTTGTAATTTATAGCCTTCATAGGTTCCTATACCGTATGTGATCCAGATCCAGATTGCAAAGTAACAGAAATGTACCCAGTCATCATGTCAGTAGTTTCAAGTTTATCCATACCATCCCCATAATCAACATACCAGGTTTTCTCCTGTTATTGTCAGTGTCTGCAGAAATCATAAATATGCATGCATCCATTTATGATTCTATCTACCAATACATCATGACAAACAAAAGATTTAGTTAAGTATAATTTTCTTCTTATCTCTTACCTGTACATAAGTTGATAGCAATCAGAACAATCAACAGCCGATTTCACTGTGGCATGTAGGCCTACATGTTTCCTAGACAATCAAGCTGCACAAAAGAAAAATAAGCAGCAAGTCTTGTTGTGTTGCACACCAAGCAAAAACAATGCAGAATAAACTTACACACTTCTCTTGAGTGTGACAAATCTTGATACCATATGTTGTATTTGAGACGACACGATGTATTGATCTCCTGTTGGTCAATGAGTGAATATATTATTCCTGCGAGGAAATGCACTGCTGTCTTCGCCTGCTGCACTGCGCAGCTCTTCATACCATCACGTAATGCACAGCACTAGGCCTACTCACTGAGTCACTCAGCTGGAAAAGAATACATCAGTTCACAAATAATGAATGGAACCTGCGACTGTAAACTCAAGAAAACATTGCTGCCTTTGGATGAGCATCAAGGCTGAGGCTGCGTACCGGCCATAGCATTAGAGTCAGAAGCGATCGATATGAAACTCAAGTCTCACTGAAAACCTCTGGCAGCAGAGAACGATCAGACCGCAGACAACACGGAAAATGGTTGACACTCTCTGGCAAACATTTCGGACTCCTATAGTTCGAAAACATATAACTAGAGTATAGAGCCTAATGCCATTAAGAGCGTAGCATTTGCAGGCAAATAAAAGATTACAGAGCCGTACATTTGATTGCTGTGCGTAAACTGCAAATGATAAAAAGGAAGGGTCGTTTTCTTTTGCTTCTCTTCGTTTCACTTTCGTTGACCATTCTCAAATGTGTTCATTCATACTCTACGGACCGTTTGAGAATAAAAGTTGGCCTACACTTTGTGGAACACATATCTTTCAATGAGCGCTTCTAATGGATTATGATAATTCCTTTAGTCAAATAGAAAGCAACATTTATTTTTGTCGCCAGTGGGTGAGAGAGAGAGAGAGAGAGAGAGAGAGAGAGAGAGAGAGAGAGAGAGAGAGAGAGAGAGAGAGAGAGAGAGAGAGAGAGAGAGAGAGAGAGAAGCACACCGATTGACAGGCATCAATTTAAACTTAGCTAAGCAATATTGTGTCTAGAAATTAAAAAAATAAACTTCCTTGATGCAGAATGTGGTCTGTCAGAAAGGAATACATAAACCCTCAATAAGGGGAAATAGCGGTGACTTCCCTTGCCGATATTGCACACACTTCTAAAACTTCATCAGATTTTGTTCCGTTAGTGATACATTAGTTTGTTTTGCCAACATCTTAACATATTATTTGGACTTGCCTAGGCAAAGCCTTTGCTCGAGAAAACCACATTTTCCAAGGCTGCATCTTTATCGGAAGCACTTAAACATAAATTCCATTATACTTTTTCTTCCCATAGCTGACCACTGAGTAATCAAGTTACAGCGGTATTTGTTTTCAATTCTCAACTACTCAAAATACTTGTAGCGGTGCCATAGCCGATGAGGTTTAACCGAGGCGTGGTTACCGCTACACCTATCTGTATTAATTTAAAAAATCGCGACTTTACTGGTTTCGTACTGCCTCCGGGCATTGCCTCCAGTATTGTTCCCATCATATTTGTATTTACAAATGTCCCATATGTGTCCGATTCAGACCAAGAGGACGTAAAACACCATTTTCGTCGTCGTTTTCAATTTTACGCGTTATATTCTTGCATATTTGTATTGCCAAAAATTCGGGACTTTCCTGGTGTTGCACTGCCTCCAGGATCGTCCCCACCATCTTTATATCTACTAATGTCCCATATGTGTCTGTTCCAGACCGGAGGACTTTAAACAGATTTTCTCTCTTGAAGGAGAAAACTACTTTACTTACTTAAAACAAACTATCTTGATTATAAAAAAACAATTCAGGACTTTCCTGGTATTGCAGTGTTTCCAGAATCGTCTCACCATCTTTAGAGCTATTAATGTTCCATATGTGTCTGTTCATTG